>CM028378.1:176644535-177256073 GCA_013146195.2 Codonopsis lanceolata
GTAACCTCCCACCAATGATCAAGCGCTCCTCTAAGCTTATAAGCAGCCTAAGACTCACTTTCTCCTCATCCGTGCAATCCAAAGGTCGCAAAGATTTTCTTCACATCCTCTCGAGCCAAAGCTCGGCTATACTAGCATCCGCCTCTCTCAAAAGACGAGGCTTCATCTTCAAGAATTCTCTAACACAAGATTATTCGTGCTCCCTAGCACCCGGTGGTACAACCGCACGCGGTGGCGATACTCTCGCCTCCTGCCTGGGTGGGGTGGAGGAGGCTCTGACCCCTCGCCAAGCCGGGCCATCTCTGGTCATAACTCGTCACGCATGCGATACAAATCCGCCATTTCGAGCATTCATGCCCATCGGGTTCTAGTGGTGAGGTGGCAACTCCACTTCAGCCTCAGAACTCCCCGGCTCCGCTCTACCTCGCCTACAGTCGGCTCTAGGGTTCACCATTGCTTTATAAGAAATTCACCGACGTTAGAACATCACACCAAGAAACAACCCACCTAGGGCCATGGAACCTATCTCGGCCGATAGCTAACCTACAAACAAGCTCGATACCAATCATGACTCCCGAGGTGGAACCGCCACATGTGACCGCCTAAATAAGGAGGGAAAACAAGTAGGCAATAAACATGCAAGGACTTAATTTATAAAAAACGACGTGACGCAACATTAGAGACGTAGCACGCCTCGCAATCAAAAGGCCTAAGGTATTTTTAAAACTTTTCAAACCTCGATATAACATGCTTAAACAATTTAAACCAAGTCATCGGCGACACTACATGCAGGAACCCAAGCCACGGTTTCCATGGACAAGAATTAAATAAGAGCTAACAACATGCTGTGGAAGACTAATACGTAGTGGAACATTAACAAGGTAACCAATGCTCGGCACACAATGCCTAAGACAAAAGGGATTACAAGTACTACAAGTGATATAACTACTAGCTAACAAGAGTCACAAATCAAGATCTACACAAATACCCAAGCATAGTCTAGTTGACTTGCTTAAACCCGTCGTCCTTACAAAATGTAAAAACAAGAGGAAAGAGACATCCAAACCACACTCTTCAAATAGCAACGGCGGAACAAAAGGGGGGACAAAGCACGAACACAAAGAAATCTCAACGAGCCGGACTGTCTGCTTTAGGATCTAAATTAAAGAAAGGGAAAGGGTAAGTCATAAAGACTTGTAAGCTATCAATCATGCATGTCATGGCAATGTATGCAACATACAAGGCAAGATATCGTCACATAAGCATGGAGATCATATATCCAAAATGCACATTGTTTCACATAGGTGCAACGAAATTAAATCACATAGGATAAGGATATATGGAGAGCCAGCCGCTCAGTAGTTCCTCGCATACAAGCTTTATCTTGAGCATGTGCATGTGTCGGATGCGTGTAAGTACATCGACCTTCCGAGGAGAATGCCCGATAGAACCAATGGTACTCGTATTGATGCAACAAGGGAGCTACTTTCCCACTGTGGCCACAAGTGGAGGCGTGTGAACAAGGACAGATGCACTGACTCATGCAATGCCAAGTAATGTATACTTAACAAAATTCTCAAGTAGAGAACGAGGTCGACAAGAGCGATCTCGTTCATGACAAGTAAATTATTCTCATCAATAACCAAGTAGGGTTGGGTTCGACAAGAGCGAACCCACATGTCAATCAAGTATTCTATAAAATGACATTCAAGATCAAGCAAGGCAATCAATTCAAGCTTCAAGGTCAAGAATTATTATTCTAAGGGAAACGTGTTTAGAGACGTCGTAGGATTGATCGGTGAGCCGGTATTGTTCAATAGCTCGCTAAACTTGACTCAGTTGAGTCGCTCTCTAACAATTCATCCAATAGAGTTAGGACGCTAAATGCATCACAAACCCTTTTCTAAGTTCGCAGTATGATGACGGTTAGGTCGTTAATCCATTTAACAACCGTAGTTAAGAATTGTCCACAATCCAATTTCAAGGGACCTTAGAATTATTATTTCAAAGGTTGATAAATTGCAACGGTCCAAGAACATTAATTATTCATAGGAGGATATAGAACACATTTAATTCTCAACATAGGACCCAATTCAATAAGATGAGCAAATCATGGCATATGGAACCCTAGAATTCCTAGTTTCCAAAAGTCATCAAAATCCAATAGTCCAAGAACATTAGTTGTTCCTAAGAGAGCATAGAACATATTTAATTCTAGGCATAGGACTAAATTAACAAGATGATCATATTAATCAAAATCTCAAAAGACCAATTCATCAACAATCATGGCAAGGGCATGGTAGGAGCATGGGAATTACAAGAAGAGGGGGACATGGCATATCTAGCACACATCCTAAGGGGAATCGATAGCTTACCTTACACCCAAGAAAGAGATGGAATGGACACAAAGTAATCGGATGGAAATGATCTCCTTGTCGGTAGCTTCACTCAGGTGGTCTCGGCTTTGGCAAGCGGAGGTCGGGAGCTCAATCCATGGAGTAGACACACACTAGTCTCACCTTTTCTCTACACACACTAATATGGCAAGAGAGAGAGAAGAGAAATCTGATAATGGAGGCTTTGGTTGGATTAGCAAAGAGGAAGGCTTATATACCTTGCATGGTTTGGGTGGAATACCACATGGCAAGAGGAGGGGGATAGTGGAATCCACATGTCAAGTGGAGGTAGCTTGAGGTTAGGGCTAATCTAACTTGATTAGTGTCTAATAGGTAGGATTAGGGCCAATTAGGAAGGGGTTTAAGGGGTCAAAGGTCGGACAAGGCAGAAAAGGGAGAAAATTTCCCGTAGCTGGAAGAAGGCTGAGGCGGGCGCTGGCCATGCGCCTCAAATCTGAGTTAGGTCCCCTGATTTTCATTTGCTCTCAGCTTCTGGGGCGCGCGCCTCACTCGATCCATGCGGGCGCCTGAACTTCTGGGGCTCCAAAACTTGACTTAAACATGTCCTAAAGGGTCCTAAACTTGTGGGCAACCATTCTAGGGTCTAACACCACTCAAAACAAGTCCGAACAACACCCGGAACAAGGTAGGACAAGGCTCGAATCATGCGACGATTGGTTGACGAATCAAACCCGGATCAAACGTTAATAAAACTATGGTAACTTGGGCATGGAAAAGGCTTGTTTAACCATGGTTAAGAGTTCAATACAAGGCCGGGAACTCAATGAACATATCGCACGACGAAATACAAGCAATACGGGAGACGAGGGAAATCGCTAAGGCCAAAACAAAGCAGGAAGGTTTCCAAACTTCCAATCAAACCTACTATGATCAAGGTGAACGTTCTAGGTCATCTATGATGGACAATAGAACTATAACAAGTCTCGGTCGTGTGCTAACATGCTAAGGCAAAACCCTCAGGGCACAAGGCAAGGCAAGCAAGGCAAGGAAGGCATTCAAGCAACTAGGCACATAATACTCTCATGTGAGTATGGCATGAACAATTAGAATTATCTAACATGTTAAGGCATGAAACAAGCATGTTATTAAGGCATAAGACAAGTAGTGCAAGTAATGGGTTTGGGTTCTCACAGGCACCAGAGTCAATAATCTAAGGTACATTGCCTTCTTTCATTGTTGTATTCACAGAAAAAAATGTACCGTGAGTGTTTGATGACGTCAACATCAATTGTTGAAGAATGTCAACTTGCTCCTTAGTGAAATGTGTGTTGAGGGACTTAACTGCAGTGGGTTGAGTCCCAAGTTCAGCCATGAGAGCTTGTCCAGTACTAGACTGACCTTTATTAGGATACCTCTGATTTGAGACCCAACCTTGAAGGTGTGCTCGTTTGCCATGGAGTGCCTGCAACATGTCTCTTTGGTGTGCCTAGACTTATTACAGTGTTCACACCAAAGGTTTGCCTTGTGATCAATTCATTTTGGTATCATTTCCGTTCCACCTTTAGCCAGTAACACGTCTGCTGACTCAGTGAGCAATGCATATTTTTCCAGAATGACATCATTTCTTGATCCATTCATGGCTTCTCTTCCGCTCTCCTCTTTTTTGACATATCTAAAAGCTTTTGCGACAGTTGGTAAAGGATCTTGAGCTAAGATCCTTTCTATGGCAGCATCAAACTCTGAGTTGAGTCATCCTAGGAAGTCATACAACCTATCTCTCTCCAGAACTTTCTGAAATAATCATGCATCCCCATTCAAGGACTGGTCAAATTCTTGCCACAACCTTTTCAGTTGGTTAAAATACATGGTGATGTTCCTGGAACCTTGCCTTTTGTCGTTCATATTCGATTTCACAGCAAAGGCTTGAGTGTAGTTACCTTTATCTGAGTAGGTAGCCGCTACAGCATCCCAGATCTCCTTTGACGTGGAATGAAACAAGTAGACTTGGCCAATTTCAAGCTCCATGGAATGGATTAACCATGAACTTATCATGGCATTCTCAGTTTCCCATTTGAGTTGGGCAACTGCATCACTTGTGCCTAGATCCTTAACAGTGCCTATCAAGTACCCCCTTCTTCCTCTCCCAGTGATGGACATCTTTATGGATTGAGACCATTGAAGATAGTTCAATCCATTAAGTTTCATAGTGGTTATTTGCATTGAGGGATTGTTTAGGGTTGAATCAGAAGATTTTTCCATAGCAGTAGTGCTTTGGCTTGAGACTGAATCAATCATGATAAAAGATTAAGAGTGTTGCATTGGCTCTGATACCAAGAAGAAAGTTAAGACAGATAAAAAAGGATATTTTTCATAATAATTCAGTGGTACAAAGCTCCTTTTTTATACACAGAAGAGTCCTAAAATATGTCAATCAAAACAAAGTAAATCAGCCTATAATTAAGGAAACTACCTAATTTATGTCCTATCAAATCAAATCCCTGAATTCACGGGTTCTGAACATGTTTTACATATTTTACATATGCTATAATAAAAAAGTCAACACTATATCAGATTTGCCGCCTTCTAATTTTTGATTTCTGCATATCGCTCTAATTATCATTGTCCTAATATCTAGCTGGGCCATAAAGAGGCTAAATCTTTATTGCAATTTGTTCAATTTAATATGATTATTGATTGCAGCAACTAAGGCTACTATTAAATTCTAATAGGCAATGCTAGGGTCACTCTCATTTTGCACCAAAATATGGGTACTCTATGCCATGGTACACTTTCATTGGTTGGAGTGGTGGGACTCACAAAATGTCCAACCAATGAGAATGTGTCACGTCATAGAGTACCCATATTTTGGTGCAAAATGAGAGTGGCCCAAGCATTACCCTATGATTATTGATTGTAGTTATTGAGGCTATGTAGGGATTGAAGCTTTCTTCATGTATGATATTATTTGTCTATTGACTCTATTCTTTGTCTCCTGATTAGTTGTCTTTTCTTTTCAGAAGTACATGCCTAGGAGGAAAACTGGAGAAGGGATGAACTTCACTTATGTTGAGTGCTTGTTGTATACGTTTCACCATTTGGCTCACAAGGTTACTGCTCCTTCATAGTTTCTTCATTTTCATCATTTTTCATGCCTATGTTTGTCAGTTGACAGATTGCTCTTTACTGTTCCACGGGCTCCAAATGCCACAAATAGTTTATGTGGTTACAAGGTAGTGACTGGCCAACCATCAGTTAGGCTCGGTGAGGTCTTCTCAGAGTATTACAAAGATTTCACTGAGGTAGCTTGTTTAGTACATGATCTGTGTTTGTTTATTTTTAGTCTTTTCAAATTGTCTTCTTTCGTTGCCCTTTCTACTAAGGACTTAGGTCTATTGGGGATAACTACCAGTGGGACCTACTGTAGGATTTGGCAAAGTTAGTTCCTCAGTTGCGACACTCTTTTGAAGTTTGGTTCAAGTGTTCAACTGGTTATCTGCGCATTTTGAATTGCTTGCCTGTAGTTCAAACTTCACAAAGATTTTGCACAACTTGGTATTTTGTGAACTCATATATCTTGACATATTTCATATTCTTGCCTATATTATTGGAATTGGTTCATAGTGTCATTGTCGGATGCTGAGATTATCCCTTTTATTGATTCAATGCTAATAGCTATATTACAACATCATCGCCTCCAGTTGTGCCTGCTCCTGCTTTAGCTACTATAAAAAACCACACTGCCACTACTTTTTTTCCTGTGTCGCATTTACTTTTTGGTAACTCCTGGCTGTCTCCACAGTCCTATCATGAATCAGCAGTTGTGCAAGGGCACCATGACGTCTGTTTCTACCTAATCAACAAGTCCTCTGACAATTGCTATATGTTCAACAATGCTCAAACCTGTCACAATGTTAGTCTTGATATCACAGATCTATGGCATCAAAAACTAGGGCACATGAGTTTTCGTAAACTTCATGAGCTTGTGAAGCATGATGCAGTGAAAGGATTGCCTAATCTTGAAAAGAACTACACAAAGGTATGTGGACCTTGTCTAAAAAGTAAGCAAACCAAGGCTTCTCACCTTCCTTTATCTCAGTGCTCTTCGTCTAGATGTCTTGAGATGATCCACACAGATCTCATGGGTCCTATTGAAGTAGAGAGTCTAGGAAAGAAAAAATACACCTTTGTCTGTGTTGATGATTTTTCTAGATATACATGGGTAGTTTTCTTGAGAGAGAAAATCTGAAACTTTTGAGGCATTTAAAATATGGTACACCCATGTTATGAACTTGTATGATCTAAAGCTTACTAGAATTAGATCAGATCATGGCACGGAATATGAAAATTCCTCTTTCTCTAGCTATTGTGTTTCAAATGGTATAACCCATGAATTCTCAGCTCCTAAAACTCCACAACAAAATGGAGTGGTGGAAAGAAAGAATAGGACACTTCAAGAAATGGCTAGAGTCATGTTAAGTTCTAAGAATTTGGCTAAAAGATTTTGGGCAGAAGCCTTAAACACTGCTTGCCATAGAGGGAATAGGGTCTTCTTGAGACCAGACAGCACCATGACACCCTATGAAATTTTGCTAGGAAAGAAGCCTACATTGAAATATTTTCATGTTTTTGGGTGTGTGTGCTATCTTCTCAATGATAGAGATCATCTTTCAAAATTTGACTCAAAAAGTGACAAGTGTGTTTTCATGGGTTACTCAACAAATAGTCGTGCATATAGAGTCTTTAATCTTAGGACAAAGACTATTATGGAATCTATGAATATTGTGTTTGATGATCTAACTCATCTTAGCCACAAAACCATTGAGGATGATGTTTCAGATTTACTTGACTTTGGAGATCATGATTCATCAGCACAATCTTTAGAACCTGCATCTGCAATCAATGAACCTGCAACTTAACAGACAGAACCTGCAAATCCTGGAAGTTCAGAGGATGTGACTCAGAATGTAGCTCCGAATGTAGTTCCGGATGTAGCTATATCGGAAGCTACATTGGTCAAAAACTTACCAGATGCTGAAACAATTCCTGAACAGGTTGAAATTCAGTCCAGTTTGACTGATCGCAGCCATGACATTCCCAGCAAAATTCAGAAAGTGCATCCCACTTCACAAGTCATAGGTAATGTATATGATGGGATGTCAACAAGAAGAAAAGGTAAGGTAGACTATAGGAAACTTGCTTGCTTGTCCACCCTTGATTATGAAGAAATCCATGCCTCATGTTTTGTGTCTACCATTGAACCTAAAAATGTGCATGAATCTTTAAAAGATGAGTGTTGGATCAATGCCATGCAAGATGAGCTTGATCAATTTGCTAAGAATGATGTTTGGTACCTGGTACCTAGACCCACTTCTGTGAATGTTATTGGAACTAAATGGATTTTCAAAAACAAATCAAATGAAGTGGGAGAGATAATAAGAAATAAAGCAAGACTTGTGGCTCAAGGGTACACATAGGTTGAGGGGGTGGATTTTGATGAAACCTTTGCTCTTGTTACCCACATTGAGTCCATACGTCTTCTTCTTGCCATTGCATGCTTTCTTGACATTACTCTTCAACAAATGGATGTGAAGAGTGCTTTCTTAAATGGCATTCTAGAGGAAGAAGTGTTTGTTAAACAACCAAAAGGATTTGAGGACCCCCATAAACCCAATCATGTGTTTAAATTAAAAAGGGCCTTGTATGGACTTAAACAAGCTCCTAGAGCTTGGTATGGGAGACTTACAGACCATCTTTTGAAAAGTGGTTTTAAAAGGGGAGAAGTGGACAAAACACTCTTTATTCAAAGAAAAGAAAAACACATTTTGATTGCACAGATTTATGTTGATGATATTGTGTTTGGGTCCACTTCTAAGTCCTTGGAAAAAGAATAGGTAAATTGTATGACATCTACCTTTGAGATGAGCATGGTAGGAGAATTGACTTTTTTCTTAGGGATTCAGATAAAACAATTGCATGAAGGGATGTTCATATCTCAAGCCAAGTATGCTCTAAACTTGGTGAAAAATTCAGTCTTGAGAATGGAAAGCTAAAGAAAACCCCTATGGGTACATCCAATAAACTTTGCAAAGATGGGAAATCTGAAAGTGTTGACCACACATTGTATAGAAGCATGATAAGAAGTCTGCTATATTTGACTGCCACCCATTCAGATATCATGTATAGTGTGTGTTTGTGTGCTAGATATCAAGCAAACCCCAAAGTCTCTCATTTGAAAGCTGTCAAAAGAATAATTAGGTATGTTGGTGAGACTTGTGCTATGGGTTTGTGGTACACAAAACACACTAATACCAACCTTGTTGGTTTTAGTGATGCTGATTGGGCAGGCAGTATTGATGACATGAGAAGTACATCTGGTGGATGTTTTTATTTGGGAAACAACTTGATCTCTTGGTTTAGTAAAAAACAAAACTGTGTTGCCCTCTCCACAACAAAATTTGAATACATTGTTGTTGGTAGTGGGTTTACACAACTTTTATGGATGAACCAAATGATCAAGGATTATGGCCTACACAACAATGTGTTAATCATGTATTGTGACAACACTAGTGCTATAAGTATAGCAAAAAATCATGTTCAACACTCTAGAACTAAGCACATCGATATAAGACATCATTTTATTAGAGACTTGGTTGAACAAGGTATTATTTGCATTGAACATGTAGGAACAGAAAATCAACTGGCTGATATTTTCACTAAGAGTCTAGATTTTAAGAGATTTATCAATCTTAGGAAATCTCTTGATATGTGTGCCATGTGACCCTTCACTCACTATATTTAAAAAATAATAATAAAATAAATTTTTTTTAAAAAATAGGCATCTTGCATTGAGTATTTTAGGGGGCACATTAGTTTTATCTCTTATGTTTTGTACTCTTGTTTGCTATACTGGATTTGCATTCCAAATCTTTTGTGATTTATTTGTTCTGATTCTCCTCACTCTCTCCCAAAAATTTTTGTTGTTGAAAAATCTTAAGCCCACAAAGGAAAGAGTTACCTTTTGAAATCTAGGGATGTGACAATTTATCTTGGTACTATGAAACTTAGGTTCTCATGGGTTGATCTTGAGAAAATTGAATTCCCTCAAAAGAAAAAGTGTGAAAGCTACCTAACGGAAAAGAACTACCTATGAACAAGGTTGTAGCACCTTTCTTTTGGGACTATGAATCCTTAGATTTCATGGGTTGATCAAAAAGCAAAGTGGCTTCCCTTGGTAAATAGTGTGAAAGGTTCCTAGTGGCATGTAGTGAATATGCTTGAAATAAAGTAGAGCTATTCTCCTAGGGAAATAAAGTACCTATGGAATTTGTGGGAGATGAGTGCTGATAAAGTGAACAAAAGATGAGAAAGTGTACATAAAATCACAACTTTGGCGAATGCATCTCCCAATGCAGCTACATTGGGAACTACATTCAGATGATCTAGACATCTATCACATGTATGGGACTGCATTGGCTATTTTTTGCCTGTTCTGTTCTTGGCATATGATAGGCATAATGTTTAGGACATAATCAGCTTTGATCATATCAGTCTATTGAGTTTTTGTCCTATCTCTATAAAGTGCAAAATAATTACCAAAGTATTCCATGTTGATATTTATGTGGTTGTCCAATCTGTGCAGTGTTTTATGTGATCTTGATTATGGACATACCTGCTATTGAAAGTTTGTGTTGATACAATTATGGTTAATTCTTTGGTGTGTTTGTTCAAAATCCTTTATAATTTTGAAATTCAAATATTCTATACTAAGATTGGTTGTTATCTCCCACAATTAACTCACCACATGTTTCTCTTGACAAAATCAGATCTTCAATCTTTCTTATATATGATTTGGTCAAAATTTGGTTTATCTTCAAAAATCAAAAATCTGGTTATAATTGTCACAAACGGCCCTTCCTATTCCTAAGAATATGCTACTAATGGCTAATGAAATTAAGTGGCTGTCTTAGTGATATTTCAGGTGGCTGGATTACTTTCTCCCTTCACAACCTCCTTGCTCATCTGACTGTGTTGAAGATACCTGATGTTCTCCTTCTCAAATCTCTCTTCATCCTCCTTCTCTGACCTTTCCCAACCTGAATCCATGGCTTCATCTTCTTCCACAGACACCATGAAGCAGAACCCCTCAGCGAATGTAGCTTCCATTGCTACATCTCTAGAAGTTACATCACCCTCAATTTCGTCTCTTACAAACCCTGATTCTGCCATTGTCATAGCCCAACCTCTTCCTGAGCCCTTTACTGTCATACTACCTGGGGAAAAAGGGAATGCTATTGACGTTGAAAATCCCGGTGATTTGTCAGGTTTCCCCCAAATCGGGAACCCTAGCACTCGGAAATCTAAGAGATTGCGAGGAATTCCTTGCAATTATGAAAATCCAAGTGCTGTAGAGATTGAAAGAGCTAAGAAGTGCAAAGTGTCTTCTAGGATATTTGAGGAGGCTGTGCCAGCTGACAGTGACTCCGATGACGTAGACTTCGTAGCTGTAAATGATTCTGTTCCTGAGACTCATGCCTCTACTCCTAAAATTAACACCAGCTCTTCTATTCTTGCTCCGGTTGATACGGGTGATGAAGATTACCCAATTCCTTCTCCGAAGGTGGTCTTCTAACCTGAATCCCCTTCTCTTGATGTGGCCACTTCTGATGATTATTCTGCTACTCCTGAAGTCAACGTCCCTGACTTAAGCTTTTCGGATGAACAGAGAACCTTAGTCGACTTCTTAGTTCACCTGAGAAATGCTCCTCCACAAACTACTTCACAAGTCCCTGCATCTTCTCCTTCTTCCCCTGCAAAATCCTCAAGTTCCTCAGAGTTTGACGATAGCTTTGATAAAGACTTTGTCAGTAGAGAAGCCTCCCCAGAAGCAAGTGCAGATAGTGAAGAACTTCCCATACGATTTACATAAAGAAGGGCTGTCAAGAGCAATGTAGCTACCAATGTAGCTACATCAGAAGCTACATTGCCTCCTGCTTCTTCTTCTTCTGGTTTAGGTAACCCCTTCTCTGATCGGTTTCTTACTGTTGCTGGTTTTTTAAGGTTTAACACCTCAAGGAAAATTGTGGATGAGAGAATGATCCCTCAAAAGGACTTAATTGCACAAAATCTGGTGCAGTTCTTTTCTGATAGAAACCTTCTCACTACTCTGTCTTCCTCTTCCCCATACCATAGGCACATTATTCTTGAGTTTTATGCCAACTTAGAAAGGAAAATCACCTCTCATAGTGATAAGTTTGGAAAGATTTTTTGTCAAAAACCAGTGGTTCAACTTCTCTCCCTCACTAATCAATAAACACTTTGGACCTCCTGAAATAGGATTGGTGGTGCTTGCTTCTGATTTAAATTTATGTGCACAAGTGTTAACAGGAGCTTTAGTGTCCAAATGACCTGGAAAAGGGGCAAACATCAACACATCTAAGCTTTCTTCCCTATATGCTGTAATGCATAAAATGTGCTATGCAAATTGGTCTCCTACAACCAACTCCAACACTGTCACAGAAGAGCATGCCATGATTTTGTTTCAGATAGGAACTGGTTTGCCTTTTGATTTTGGGGATTTTGTCTTTAAGAAAATAGTGTCTCTAGTTGAGCCTGAGGGAGATAAAAGGGCTTTCATCTTTCCATCTCTCATTTATAACATCTTACTTGCCCAAGGTTTGGTTCCCCCTCAAGGAGAAAGACTATCCCCTCTAGATCTTCTCCATATATCTGTCAAACTTCTCAAGGGAGACAGGGTAATCAATTTGCCATTAGTTTATCCATATCTTCATGTCCCCTATGTTTCTTCTGCCTCTGTTCCTGGTGCTTCTACATCTCAGCCAGCTGTTTATGCCCCTGTTATACCCAATGTAGCACCCATTGCAGCTACATCTGCTGCTACATCACTGACTGTCTGAGCTGAACCTTGTGCTCCCATTTCGGTATCCTTCATCTCTGCCTAACTGCCTATAGTTACCTCTCAGATTGCTCTCCTACAGAATCTAGCTGCTCAGTACACTTCTTGGCTGAACATTCACTCTGGCTAAATAGGGGGAGATCCTCCAAGTGTTGCCCCAGCACCTGCTCCACTGCTGCTACATCTGCACAAGTACCACAAGTACCTGAACCTGTTCCTGCTGCTACAACTGAAGAAGCATCTGCTCAAGAAGTAGAGAATGATGTGTGATCTTTGGTTTCACTTGTAATTTGAACTTTTCTGTCTGCACATTACTATACTTTTTTGGTCTGTAATAAGCTCTGGTTTGTGCTCTTTGAGCTCTGATTTGTGGTTTTCTGTTCATCTGCTTTGGGACATTGCATGTGTAGTAATCTGATCTTCAATTCTCCTTTATTTTTCTTCTAGTTACTTCTAGTTGATCTATTCAGGGGGAGTTTTGTCAAACATTTGCAGATTCTTGAAGGAGCTTGTTTATGTCTTGTATGTGGCAACCCTTGTCACAATATTTGACCAGAAAGGCTCAACAAAGGGGGTGATTGTAAGGGTAAAATAGGCATCACCTATTTTAGTTTTTGTTTCCCCTTTCTTGGTAGTTATGTTTGGACAAATTTGGTAAATTTGGAAACATAATCTTTAATTAGATTTTGGGTTTCTTGTTCCTAAAGTTTAGGAATTATTTTGGAAACCAAATCTAGTCAAAGATTTCTCCTAAAAACCGTGTCTCTAGAGTCATTGACCATATGGTAATAAAATCCAAGAGATATGGTAAGTGTATTCCTTTCCAAAGTCTAATCCTTGTTCTTCTTGGAGTTGGATTCTTTATTATGTGTAGGGTTTCTCCTCATTATAAATAGTAGACATGGGCAACGGCAAAAGACATGCATTGAGAGAGAAAGGGCATAAAGTTCAAAGACAGAAGTTTCAGGTTTCCAGAACCTGTTTCCAGATTCCAGCCGATTGTGCAGATCTTGTCATTGTAGCTTTGGATGTTACAACATTGAAAGTTACATTGAGAGCTGGTCCTGTTTGTCTTCCTCGTTGATTTTAGGAGGCTATTTGTTTCTTCCCACGTTTGATATACTTGTTTTATGTGGGGTTTTTTCTCTCCAAGACTTGTTGTCTTGTGAGAGTGTTTTGTTTATTGATTTCACATAGTTTTTTGTAAAACAATTCATCTTTATAAGTGAAATCTTTTTTGGCCATGAGGCTAGATCTACAAGTATAGGCTTGTAGATTGTTTGGTATATCTTTGTGTTTAAATTTGTGCTTTATTATCAAATCTTCCGTTGTTTTACGTTTCAGACCATTGTGACTTCCATTGTAGCTTCATCAGAAGCTATATTGAAAACTGCATTGGTATTTTTAAGAATCCTAGCTACTATTGTTCCTACACGGTTGCGAACCTGCAATAACATTTTGGCAATGACACATGTGAATGTTACTTTATCCCTTGTTTTATGCAATTACATGGTCCAGAATAGAACTAATATCGTTTACATTTGTACTTGCTCAGCCATTGCACTCAAAATCACCTTCATTTATCGGGGATAAAAAAATAAACCTGTTATGGAAAGAAGCAGTGAAGCCTACTGCAGCTGCAACGGCCACTGCTCCCAGATATGTTGAAAACTGTATCTATTCGCATTACCTTATATCCTTGATTGTTGGATTGTGAATCTAGAACCTTCATGAATTAAATCGAACACCTAGATTGTTGATGTTGGTTAGCCCTCTCACCACATTTTTTATTTTTCCTTTTTACTGTAAATACCTTAGATTCCTATTATTGAAAGGGCAATTTTATCCGCTCATAGATTTTCCATTATACTGCTATGCGTGATATTGATTATGTAGCATTTTGCTTATTGGCTTCTTGTATATGTTATTCAAGGCATTATGTTTTACAATGGAGGGTTTGCAGCATTGTTTCTTATTTGTTTGGTTGAATAATGAACTTAAGAAAATTTACTTTATTTCAATAGGTCCGTGCCTGATTTCTTTTATGCTTTGTTCCGTACTTTTTGATGCTTTCTTCACGTTTGTAGTCACTAGTAAGATTCATCTGCGTTGTACGTGATGTTAATGGTTTTTTAAAGTGATTTGCCAATTTCTTAACTTTTATGTTTACTTTTAATTATTGGTTTTTGTGCTTTAATCTTTACAGTTTTTGAGACCTATAAATTGTGTTGTTGTGTGTTTAGGTTTTTCGATATTTTTTTTTCGGTCATTTATAATGTAAGCTTTTAGTCATTATATTGTAACTTATCATACACATTTGTCCTTTTTATTGGTTATTTTTAAATCTTTTTTTAATACCAAACATGAATTCATCCACTTTTATCGGTGTTAGAATTGAAAATAATTCAAACTTACTTTCTTAGATAAGCACATTGTTGTTGGAGACTTTGCTTATATCGTTTCTAGAATTTATGACTCTCTTTGGAAAATAATAAATTGTGTTATAGAAATCAAACTCGCAATTTCAAAGTATATACTTACACTTTAAAATACAAAATTCACCCAGAGTATCTATAAAGTCTCACTTTACCACCCAACCTAACTTTTGTGTCATTTTCATATCTCATTGTTTAAGTTTTTTCTAGTTTGCCCCCTAGACACTACTAAGGTTACCAATATGACGTTAAGGTGCACATGGTATTTCACGTGAAGGGCATTTTGGTTATTTTTAGCAATGTTTTATGTGCTTTTATTACCCAAAAAGAAACTTCATTTTCTTATTCTCCAACAATGCTTTCTCTGTTTCTTCTCCAACAATGACAGCTTATTTAAATTTTAAGTGAGATAAAACTCAAGAGTGTATAAATTTTTTATTCGAATTTTTATATAGAAAAATAAATAAAAATAGTGCGGAATCATATCAGAGAGAGATAAAACACAAGAAGATGATCAAATTCAGGTGTCAAGGCTTCCATGAATAAGAACCCACAAAAAATTAAAGCTGTCAGAGCTACTGATGTTAAATGACCAAGCCAAAAACACAATGCATAAGCATACACGATGAATTTCAAAACTCATATTTGAACTCATCACAGATGTATACGACAATGATGAGGCACGTCATGATTTAATCCGTCTTCATCGTCCCTAGCTTAAACACCAACAAATTTCTCCTTGGCACCATTAATATGGTTTATGGTTTGATTGGAACAAATTCTCGATTTTAAACATTATGCGCTACCATTTTTATCACTTCGATTACCACACGTTACATCACAATCACCAAATTTGATATGGAATATGGAAATGCTACAAAATTACGTTAAGGGCCAAAGTGGATTTGGAGGATACCTTAGGGGACAATGTGTATTTTGGGCTAATTTTGATGGGGCAAACATATGATTAGCTCCCAAAATTACACACTAAATCTCACATCTGACCCCATCCTACGAAGTGTCTCACTTTCATACCTTATTTTTCTATTTGTCCCACTTTACTTCCTCCCGTCTATAGGTGTTAAAAATAGTAACGTATGGAAAATGATATGTGCATGTCACGTGAATATTATTTTGGTCATTTTGCTTATGGTGGAAAATGAGATTTAGTTATAACTTTATTATATAATTAACCATTTAGTATTTAAAATATGTTTTTAAATAAAAATAATAATAAATAATTGTTTCAATAATTCAAAAATAATTATATGACCAAATTACAATTTCCCCCAAGGTATCCATCAAATTTGTCCCACAATGATATCTAACGTTACATTTTTTTTTTCCATTTTCCACACTATCCGTGATGGACGTTAGAATATTCACGTTAAATAGCACATGGTCTTCCACGTGTGGGGCAAAAATGACATTTTTATTATCTGTTTTGGGGGTAAATGTATTAAAAGTAAAAAACTTTAATCTCACACCCGCTCCTTCCCTCTTCTCCCGGTGCAAGTGCCGATCTCTCGCTCCACCATAATAGCCGCCATCTCCAGCCTAAACCCTTCCAACTTTGGTCACGCCTATCATAACTTTGGCGCCGTCCTTCTTCGATTCTAGCCAAACTCCATCTATGATCTTCCTCATTCTATTCCATACAAAAGTCGCATTTAAAGTAGAAATCAGAAGGTATATACTATACTTACTAAAAATCCTAGTAAAAACATACGATTAACAAAAAACACATAACTCTTATCAACGAATTCATCGGAAAAAGAGATGGGCTTGAATGAAAAGAAATGGTGTAAGGGTAAAATAGGACATGCCTATTTTTACTTGGTTCACCTTTCTTGGTCAAAATATGATTTTTGTTAAGTTTGTGTTAATTTAGGATTTAATATCTTTTATTAGATTTAGTTTTGGTATATTTGGTATCATAATCTTTTACTAGATTTCGGGTGCATCATCTTTGGTAACTAAATCTTAGCATAAATTCTAGTCAAACCGAGATTCTTGACCACTTTCATATTTGGCAATAAAATCTCACAGATTTGGTAAGTTCTTGGTCTTTCCGTTGTGCTAATCCTTTTCCATGAAGAAGAAGGACTGTTTTGTATGTGTGTAGGACATCGCATAACTATAAATACAGGAGCAAGGATACGGCCAGTTTGCAGAACTTGAGAGAGAGAACAAATCGCAAAAAGCTGTGTTCAGAAGTTAGGAGATTCAGAAGCTGTTTTCAGATGAGAAGTTCAGCTGTTCGCTTGTTGCTGGTGATGTTATAACATCGGCAGTCACATTGAAGATCTGGAAACTGTTTGTCTTCCTGTTTAGTCTTAAGGAAGCTGATTTTGTTTCTTCCCACGTTTTGTTTATTCTGTTTATGAGGGGTTTTTGTTCTCCAAGACTCATTGTCTTGTGAGAATATTTTGTGAGTGATTTCACAATTATTTTTGTTAAACGATTATTATTTTTAGTGAAATCTTTGTGGCCTTGAGGCTAGGTTTACAAGTATTATCTTGTAGATTGTTTTTGGTAAACCTTGCATTCTGTTTTTTCTGTTTTGTGTTTATACTTCCGCTACTATATTCCTTGTTGTCCATTGTGATTCCCATTGTAGCTACATTCACAGCTACATTGGAAATTACTTTGGTTTCTCTTGAGAATCCTAGCTATTGTGTTCTTTCAATTGGTATCAGAGTCTTCTCTTGATATCACTAAGAGTTGATTCTGGTAATAGCCGGGATTGATTCTCAATACGAGAATGTTGTTCGTCCTCCTACTCTTACTAATGCAAACTACTCTATTTGGAAAGTCAAGATGCGCATCTTCATCAAATCGATTGATGAAAAAGTGTGGCTTGCTGTCTTGAATGGATGGAGTCCTCCTAAAACAACAGTTTCTGATGGTGATGTTAAGGTCACCAAAGAATCTGAATGGACCAATGAAGATGGGAATACTGCATCTTTTAATTCAAAAGCCTTGTCTGCTATTTATAAAGCTTTAGATGCTAATACTTTTAGGGTGATTGCCAACTATGAATCTGCTAAAGATGTTTGGGAGGCCCTTCAAACCTTGTGTGAAGGACCTGCCAGTGTTCGCGCCTCTAAATTAAGACTGCACACCACACAATTTGAAAATACTAGGATGAATGAGTCTGAAGACATTATGTCTTATTATGGTAGACTTCTTGACATGTCAAATTCTGCTCTTGCTTTAGGAGATCCCATCACTAATGAACGTCTTGTTAGCAAGATGATGAGAACTTTGCCTAAAAGGTTCAATGTCAAAATATGTGCTATAGAGGAAGCACATGATATTGACAAGATGAGTTTTGAACGATTGGCTGGTATTCTTCAAAACTTTGAATTGAACCTAAATGATCAAATCAAACAAAAAGGCAAAGGGGCTTCATCATCTTCTACACCCATTGTGAAAAATATTGCTATGTCTGCTCCCATTGATATCTCATCTGATTTGCTTGAAATTCAAAAGGATATTGATGAGTCTGATTTTGGAGAAGAATCTATTGCTCTTTTGACTACCAAATTTAGAATTTTTTGAAAAATAAGAGTCAAAATAGAACTCCATCATCAAGCTCCAAAAACAATTTTAAACCTGATTCTGGAAAATTTGTTCCCAAGGAAAATTCTTTCCAAACTCCAGAAAAGCCTTTCACAAACCCCTTTGCTTCAAAGTCTTCCTACAATGGTAAGAACATTGATTCAATTCAATGTAGAGAATGTCAAGGGTATGGTCATTATGCTAACCAATGTGCAAATACTTTAAGGAAAAAAGGGTCTGAACTTTTCAGCAACTTTGAGTGATAGTGATGGAGAAGATCCAGGTGATCTTATCACTCTCACTGTTGTTTATGATTTTGAAACTGAAAGTGCAGGTTCTTCAGCCAATGTGACATCCAATGCAGCTACATCCGGAGTCACATCAGAAGATGCGGTGAACAGAAACTAGGATGATCTCTTCTGTTTTAACTCCACAATCCCAGAAGATGGTGGAGATTCAGAGTCTGACTTACTGGAAGGGTACAAGGAACTGTATAAAGATTGGGAGAAACGAGCTCACCAAGTTACATTGCTTGGTAAGGCAAATGAGCTGTTGAAAAAGGCCAATGAAGATCAGAAAGATTGCATAGTAAGGCTGGAAAGCTTGCTGAGCAAGAAGGATGTTGAGATCAAAGGGTTGAAGGAGCAACTCATTCAAGCAAAAGAAACCATTGCCAAATGGAATTCAAGTCAACATAAAATGGATGAGATGCTCAATTCAGGTAGCACATCCAAGGCAGGTATTGGTTTTGTTCCAAAAATGTTTGTGAGAGAAGGAGAAGGCACATCTGAACCTAAACAAACTGCTCAGAATTTTCAAAAACCTGATTTCTTCGAAAAGCCAAAAACAAGAAAGAAAAACTTTGTTTGTCACTTCTGCCATAAGCCTGGACATATACAACCTTTTTGTTTTCTGAAAAAGGCTATATATGAGGATGAAGTTAGGCAGGCCTTCTTGGCAAAAAATCAGATGGAACATCGAATGAAACAGCCAATGCAGCAACAGTGGAAGTCACCTTGGAAGTCTCATTCAAAGTCACATCAGAAATTTCATTCTCAGAAAAATCAACCTAAAGTTTTCAAACAGATGTGGGTTCCTAAGGGTAGTAATGACAAAGGCAAGTCCAAATACTGTGAACCTTTTGACATATGTCCTGGTGCTACAATGTCTGATGATGAGATGTGCAATGTTACTTTTACTTCTTTGAAATCTCATATAGCTGGGTCATGGTACTTTGATAGTGGGTGCTCTAGACATATGATAGGTTCAGTTGAGAATTTGAAAGATTATGTGAGCATAAATGGTGGTTCAGTGACCTATGGAGGTGGTGCTAAAGGCAAAATAATTGGCAAAGGAACATTGAATGTTGAAGGTCTTCAGAATCTCACGAATGTTTATCATGTGGAAGGTCTTAAAACAAATTTGATCAGTATAAGTCAATTGTGTGATGATGACCTTTAGGTAAGGTTTGATAAAAATTCTTGTGAAGTTTTTGATCAAACTAACAAATGTCTTCTGATAGGTACAAGGTCATCTGACAATTGTTATATGTTCAACAATAGCCAATCATGCCAAAAAGCTAGTCTTGATGTTACAGATCTTTGGCATCAGAAACTTGGACATATGAGCTTTCATAAGCTCCATGAGCTTGTGAAACATGATGCAGTTAAAGGGTTGCCAAACTTGGAAAAGAATTTTACAAAGGTATGTGGTCCCTGCCAAAAAGGTAAGCAAACCAAGGCATCTCATCTTCCCATAACACAAAGTTCCACATCTAGGTGTCTAGAGATGATTCATACTGATCTCATGGGTCCCATTGAGGTAGAAAGTTTAGGTAGAAAAAAATACACCTTTGTATGTGTGGATGACTTCCCTAGATACACTTGGGTGATTTTCTTGAGAGAGAAATTTGAAACCTTTGAGGCATTTAAAATTTGGTACACCCGTGTGATGAACTTGTATGATCTAAAGCTTATTAGAATTAGATCAGATCATGGCACGGAATATGAAAACTCATCCTTTTCTAACTATTGTGCCTCTAATGGCATCTCTCATGAATTTTCCGCTCCCAAAACTCCACAACAAAATGGAGTGGCGGAAAGAAAGAATAGGACATTACAAGAGATGGCAAGGGTGATGTTAACCTCAAAAAATTTGGCTAAAAGATTTTGGGCCGAAGCTTTAAATACAGCTTGTCACATTGGAAATAGGGTTTTCTTGAGACCAGGTAGTACAATGACTCCTTATGAAATTTTTGTTGGAAAGAAACCAACCTTAAAATATTTTCATGTTTTTGGTTGTGTGTGCTACCTTCTCAATGATAGAGACCAACTTTCTAAGTTTGATTCTAAAAGTGACAAGTGTGTCTTCATGGGTTATTCTACTAATAGTCGGGCTTACAGAGTTTTTAATCTCAGGACTAAGACTATTATGGAATCTATGAACATTGTTTTTGATAATCTAACGGATCTTGGCCATAAAACTATTGAAGAAGATGTTTCAGGAATCCTTGATTTTGAAGACTTTGATCCAGAACTAGCATCTGAATCCAGTGAACCAGCAGCTGAACAAGCAGAATATGCAGATTCAGGATGTACAGAAAATGCGATTCAGAATGTGTCACCCAATGTGATTCCGAATGTAGCTACATCAGAAGTCACATTGGACGAAACCCAGCTCCGATCCGAACAGTGTCGATCTTTGACTGATCGATCGGGATATGATATTCCAAGCAAAATTCAGAAAATACATCCCTCCTCTCAGATCATAGGTAATGTTCAGGATGGTGTATCAACTAGAAGGAAAGGTAAGGTGGATTACAAAAAACTTGCTTGCATGTCCACACTTGAATTTGATGAAATCCATGCATCTTGTTTTGTTTCCACCATTGAACCCAAAAATGTGCATGAGGCTCTTAAGGATGAATGTTGGATTAATGCCATGTAAGAAGAACTAGACCAATTTACTAAAAACGATGTTTGGTATCTTGTTCCTAGACCCACTTCAGTAAATGTTATTGGAACAAAATGGATTTTCAAAAAAAAACTAATGAAGTGGGAGAGATAATAAGAAACAAAGCTAGACTTGTGGCTCAAGGGTATACACAGGTTGAGGGGGTGGATTTTGATGAAACCTTTGCTCCTGTAGCCCGTATTGAGTCCATTCGTCTGCTGCTTGCCATTGCATGTTTTCTTGATATAACTCTTCAACAAATGGATGTGAAGAGTCCTTTCTTAAATGGCATCCTTGAAGAAGAAGTTTTTGTTGAGCAACCTAAAGGGTTTGAGGACCCCTATAAACCCAGTCATGTGTTTAAACTAAAAAAGGCCTTGTATGGTCTCAAACAATCTCCTAGAGCTTGGTATGGGCAACTTACAGACCATCTTTTGAAAAGTGGGTTTAGAAGGGGAGAGGTGGATAAAACACTTTTTATTCAAAATCAAGACAAACACATTTTGATAGCACAAATTTATGTTGATGACATGGTGTTTGGATCCACCTCCAAGTCCTTGGAAAAAGAATTTGTTAACTGCATGACTTCCACTTTTGAGATGAGTATGGTTGGGGAGTTGACCTATTTTTTAGGAATTCAGATTAAACAATTACATGAAGGGATGTTCATATCTCAAGCCAAGTATGCTCTTAACTTGGTGAAGAAATTCAATCTTGAGAATGGAAAACAAAAGAAAACCCCTATGGGTACATCCAATAAACTCATTAAAGATGAAAAATCTGAAAGTGTTGACCATACTTTATATAGGAGTATGATTGGAAGTCTGTTGCACTTAACTGCCACCCGTCCAGACATCATGTATAGTGTGTGCTTGAGTGCTAGGTATCAAGCAAACCCCAAAGTCTCTCACTTGAAAGCAGTAAAAAGAATAATTAGATATGTTGGTGAGACTTGTGCCATGGGTTTGTGGTATACTAAACACACAAACACCAATCTTGTTGGGTTTAGTGATGCTGATTGGGCTGGTAGTGTAGATGATATGAGAAACACCTCAGGTGGATGTTTTTATTTGGGAAATAACTTGATTTCATGGTTTAGTAAGAAACAAAATTGTGTTGCCCTATCAACAGCTGAATCTGAGTATATAGCTGCTGGTAGTGGATGTACACAACTCTTATGGATGAAACAAATGATCAAGGATTATGGTTTGCACAGCAATGTATTAACCATGTATTGTGACAACACTAGTGCCATAAGTATAGCAAAAATCATGTTCAACACTCTAAAACTAAGCACATTGATATAAGACACCACTTTATTAGAGATTTTGTTGAACAAGGCATTGTTTGCATTGAACATGTGGGAACAGAAAATCAACTAGTTGATATTTTCACAAAGAGTCTAGATTTTGAGAGATTCATAAATCTTAGGAAATATCTCGGTATGTGTGTCATGTGACCCCTCACTTCTTTATAAAAAAAAAATTAGGCATCTTGCATTGTATTTCAGGGGGGCACAATAGCTTCATTCTTTATGTGTTAGTACCTTTGTTTGTTGACCTGGATATGCATTCAATATCTGTTGTGATTTTCTTGTTCTGATTCTCTTCACCATCTCCCTCAAAGGTATATTGAAATTGAAAAATCTTTAGTCCACAAAGGAAAGAGCTACCTTTTGAAATTTTTGGGATGTTGCAATTTGTCAAAATACTATGGAGCTTAGGCTTTCATGGGTTTTTTTTTAAATAAAGCAGGGCGGCACCTGCGGAAATTTATTAAAATAAAAGAAATGAACAAACTGGAGGGGGACAACCAGCCTTACCCGATTTAGGGGGGACAAAGGAGCCTGACCTCGAACAAGAAATACACTGATAAAACCCAAAGAAGCAAAATAACACATTACAAAACAACTATCTAGCCTTTCTACGAAAACTGTAAAAACCATATTTGTCTAAATGCATAAGCATTTTGGCCTTACCTGGGAGATCCACTGTCGAACTCAAAATTTTAGAAGCCCTATGATTGTACGCAAAACTGGCCAGAAAGTCCGCCACCCTATTCTGTTCTCTATAGACATGGGACAGACGGAAGAGACGAGAAAGATCACTGCATCTTCTTAGATCATAAACATGTTGCCAAGGAAACCCATGATCATTATGCAACGCCGTTATAGCAACCAAGGAATCAGATTCTACATCTACGTCCGTCAACCCCAAAGAATGACACAATTGTAAACCATCTTTAAGGGCCACAATCTCAGCTTTCATGTTGGTACCGGATCCATAAAAGGAAGAGAAGGCAGCCACTAGCGAGCCAGAGGCATCGCGAATAACCCCACCACCCGAACATACACCTCCCCGAGCTGAGCCATCCGTATTTAGCTTATATCTGCCTAACGACGGAGGAGACCACTTAAGCCATAAACCTCTGTTAGCCTCAATGCGCTGAACCGGGATTGCTGCAGCCATCAAAACCAATGTAGCTCCACGCGGCATTTGGGATTTGGGCTGATACATAAAAGCCATCTCTCGAAGCGCACACATAACCCGGTTGAAAATGTTATCCACCTCCATCGGGATTCCTTCAAAATATGCAGCGCATCGACCCTTCCAAATCTCCCAGCACATGACCATAAAAGCGCCCAGCCGGCAAGCCACAGATTGTTGTCGAAGAGACCCTTTAGACCAAACACCGAACAGTTGAATCAAGCTAGAACCAGAATATCGCACACCAAAGGTTTGAGCAAGACGAAGCCAAAGGGCTTGAGCTGATTCAGACTGGACAAAGAGATGATTTACAGATTCTTGGCATGGGTTCACGGTACAGCACATGCATTTAGAGACCATCGTAACATGTCGGGACTGAATATTTAAATCCACCGGTATGGCATTGTGAAACAATTTCCATATGAAACAACTAATTTTAAGCGGAATCCAAGAGCACCAAATCTTTTTTGCCCAACTGAGAACTGGATGTTTCAACCGAAAATGATTCCAAAAATTAGCAGCTTTAAAATCTCCCGACGTTGACAGAGAACAAATAAGCCTATCCGGAACTTCATCTACACAAACAACCGCCTTAATTCTATCATGCAACTCAGCATCCACCAAGGGGGCGAAATCCTCAAAATTATTTATACCATCTCGAACTGTTAAATTACGATCTATTGGAAGAGGGCCACATAGACGAACACCACACCAATTTGCATCCCAAAAAGAAATTCTGCCCCGTCCGACTATCCAGCGGCTACATTGTTGAACTCTCCACATTTGACCCATGATCGCATGCCAAGGTCTCGAGGCAGCCACGGGAATATTAAAACCTGAATCGCCTCCATATTTAGACCAGCAAAACCGAGCCCAAAGACTTATACCTTGCATGGCACTCCAAGCTAATTTTGCATGCAACGAATCCATTATATCCGAGAGAGAACGAATGCCCAAACTTCCTTCCTCTAAAGGCCGACAAATCTTTGCCCAGGCTAACCAATGAATGCGAGATTCCCCATTAGAGCCCCATAAAAAATTAGCCATTTTCATCTCCATTCGACGAAGAACCGAAGATGAAAACGGGATGGCAGCCAAAGCATAAATAAGGATACTGCATAGAACAGACTTAACAAGTGTAAGCTTAGCTCCGAAGGACAAGAGACGAGCTCCCCACCCAGTAATACGCCTAGATATACGATTTTCATAATCCTCGAAATAGCTTTGACGAGCTCGGCCCTTAAACAGAGGGAGGCCCAAATATTTCAACGGCCAAACTCTATGAGAACAACCAGACCATTCTTCAATCTGAGCAATCTTCCTTCTCGAACATTTCTTTGAAACATAAAAACCACTCTTTTGGATATTGACAAGCTGCCCCGAACTCTGCTCATAACAAGATAAAACTTTCCGAAGTCCAAAAATGGACGGTTTTCCCGCATTGCAAAACAGAAGCATATCATCAGCGTAAAGCAGGTGCGAAATAATTATGTCCCCACTGCCATGAGTAAACTTTTTAATCCCCCCTTCTCGGACAGCTCTATTAATATTGAACGACAAAACTTCCTGAGCCAAGATAAACAACAGAGGGGATAAAGGGTCTCCCTTCCGAACACCACGATGAGATTTAAAAAATCCAAAGTTCTCACCGTTAATGCGAAGCGAATACCAAACATTGTTGATGAGATTTTGGAATAAGATACAAACCTCCTTACTAAAACCATGCGCACCCAGGGCCCGGTCTAAATAATCCCATTCTAAGCGATCATACGCTTTAGACATGTCCAATTTAAAGACAGCGTTACCACCTCTGACCTTTTTATCTATCCGATGGACCATTTCGTGAGCCAAAAGAATATTTTCCTGAATACTCCTTCCTTTAACAAATCCAGCTTGCTCATGTGATATCAAACGGGGAAGAATATGAGAGAGCCTGTTAGCTAAAATACGCGATAGAATTTTGCATGAAAAATTACACAAACTTATAGGCCGTAAGTCCCCAAACCCAGATGGATTCGATACTTTGGGAATTAGCACCAAAGCTGTGGAAACCATACCCCTATGCAAAATTTTACCATTGAAAAATTCACGAACTGCTCCACAAACCTCTGGCTTAATGATCTCCCAACAGCCCTGATAAAACCATCCTATAAATCCATCCGTCCCCGGCGCACTATCTGGATTAAGCCCTTTAACAGCATCCCAAATTTCGGCTTCCGAAGGCTGAGAGCTAAGAACATTATTTTCCTCCAATGATACTTTATTCGGAAAGCCAACAAATAAAGAGTCATCCACCATATGATTAGTTGACGAGAAAACTGAGGAAAAATAATCCACTGCCATTGGGCCGACCTTAGAAATATCATCACTTACTGTGCCATCTGCCAATCTTACCCGAACAGAATTATGATGAAACCTATCTTTAATACTAGCATGAAAGAAAGCCGAGTTCCTATCTCCTCCCTCAACCATTCTTTGCCGAGAGATTTAGTGACTATCGGCTCCTCATCCCACTTTAGAAGCCGCCAAAGTTGCTTGTTAAAGACTCCATAGCAGCGACATCTGCCCCTTGTTGAAGATCTGCCTCTAAGCGGAGTATATCATCTTGAACACGTTCAATGTTACGTTGCACATGCCCAAAGACATTCCAATTCCAATGCTTCAAAGCACCGCGGAGCAGTTGCAATTTCCTGAACAAAATGTCCATGGCCGAGCCTTCAACATGGACCTGCCATTGGCTGCTAACGAAATTAATGAACTCTGGATGGTCTAGCCATATTCGTAAGAACTTGAAACCTCCTCCTTTTTTCCCAGACTCCCGAAAATCCAGAATTAAAGGGACATGATCTGAGTTAGACCTAGCTAAATGTCTAACCCGCAAACGAGGACAAGCAGATTTGAACAAACCGTTAATAAGAATTCTGTCCAACCTTTTCCAAATCCTATGCCCATCACCTTGATTGTTACACCATGTAAATCGGCTGCCTTCGTAACCCGCATCATCCAAACCGGCTTTCAGCAAAAAATCATTGAACTCTTCCATTTCATTAATGATGCACGGAGCACCCCCAAGCTTTTCAGAGGAATTGGAAATAACATTAAAATCCCCCCCGACAAACCACGGCTCGTTACATCTAGACGAAAAATCCTCTAAATCTGCCCAAAGACTCCTTCGACCCTCCATAGTACATTTAGCGTATACAAAAGAGGCCATACATTATTTAATATCAGAATCCTTAAGAATAGAAACAGTAATAAATTGATCTGAGCATTCCACCAAGTCTACTTTAACATTACTATGCCAAAATAACCAAATGTGACGATTGTCTGGGTTCCCATGCATGCAGCCATCAAACTTCCGTTTTCTACAAATATTAGAAATACGATCTCCTTTAATTTTGGGTTCCAAAATTGCGCAAACAAAAGGCTTATTCTGACATTTTAACTGACGTAGATATCGTCTAGTCGCTTTGTTGCCAATACCCCGAGCATTCCAGATGAGTATCGACATAAAAAACAATTAATTTGATTTCTTCTGGGCCTTAGATTTGGCCCTAGTAACACGCACATTATGTGGTTTGCCTGTCTGTATTTTTTGCTTCTTCCCTTCCTTTATTCTATCCTCGCAGTAAACTAGAAAAGATTCTCGCAGTTGAACATTGTGAATATCATCATCCGTATAATGATCTGCCCATTCGTCGAGTTTATCTTCATAATCTCCGCCTGTAGAATGAGCTTTCCCATGTTTCCGGGGTTGTTTGTGCACAATATCATCCCATAGTTGACCTAATACAACTGATTCAGTGTTAACATCTGTAATCCCAATTTGATCAGACTCGCCTGTATCCTCACCGCCCTTAGGTAGAGCCTTAGGATCTTCGATTGAGGTATAGGCCCCGACTTGTCCACATTCTGGCTATTTGATTTTTCCAAAAGCTCCTCAACTTCCTCTACCAAATCCTCCAATACAGCGAAAGGATTAGACTGAAGTAATCCATCCTTAGCCTTTTGATTTCCTGTAGGTTTATCCACAGCCTGAGTATCTTGATTTCGGTCGGTTACAATATTCTCATCATTCTTATCCACCACTTGACTAGTCTCAGGAATTGGTTTCTTGACTACCTTAGGATTGCACGAAATCCCCACAGGTTCACAAACATGATCATTACAAACATCTATAACCTCTGCGTCCTTATTGGCCCCTTGTGAGTTTTTGGCATTAGATACCGATGCCTCCATGGGATTCCTCGACACCCCGACTGGTTCCCATCTAGGCACTGCTTTTGGCATAACCGGAGGCCCTTGCCGAGCTTCAACCTTATCCTTGCCCTTCGAGACATTAGCCGGATTGGGCCTGTTCACATGTCCATCTATAGGGGCTTTTTTGACATGATCTTCATGCTTCTCTTTGTCATCGATATTCGGCATTCTCCGTTGTCCTTTACGACATCTCTCCTTAGTATGTCCCAGCAGACCACAGCCAACACAGTAAAGTATATTCCCTTCAAACTCCAAGGGCTGCCAGAAACCTTGTTCCTTGCTAGTTCCAATCCAGAAACGAGAGGGCAACGCCTCTGCAACATCCACCTCAATACAAATTCTGGCAAAGGCTGGCCTAGAGAGGGCAAGGGTCTTTTCATCGGCCCTTAAAAATTTCCCCAAAGAGTTTCCGATACATTGCAGAAAGGACGGATTGAAAAAGGTTAACGGCAAGTGATGTAAACGAACCCAAACAGCAACGTTAGTACTATCCTTCCGAAAGGCAAAATCCGGAGACCATCGAAACGATCTGTACATACTGGATTGAATCATATGGGATTCCTTGGACAAGGCTAGAACCAAATCTTCGGTGATGCCAGCCTTACCATAACATGCCTAGGGTCCAAGAGACCTACCACACACGGTTCTTTCAACTTCCATGAGCGCGCTATCTCCTCTTGAATAGCATAAACCGAGGGTCTCCCTGCCGAAAATTTGAGAATAATGGTGTTAACAAACTGTTTGTCAGCCGTTTCAATCTCTAGTGGCGTGAACAAACAGCCAGGTTCCCCATTAACGCTCGTGGTCTGCCTTGGCGCCAAAGGAATAGATTGAAGAACTGGAACATTATTGCAAACGAAAGCCTTAGGTTGTGCCAGTTTAGAGGCATAGGAAGGAGGAGGCATGGGTGCGTTGTTTGTTTGAGAAGGGGGAGGAGGGTCGACGGCAGTTGGCTGAGCCGCCATGCCGTCCGGTGGCATAGTGAGTAAACCCTAACGGCGCTAATGTAGTAGGGTTTTTAGGGTTTTTAGACCTGGTGTAGTTTTACAGCACTGATCGGCTTTCATGGGTTGATCTTGAGAAAAATGACTCCCTTTAATCGAAAAAGTGTGAAAGCT
Source organism: Codonopsis lanceolata (assembly GCA_013146195.2). Lineage (NCBI taxonomy): Eukaryota > Viridiplantae > Streptophyta > Magnoliopsida > Asterales > Campanulaceae > Codonopsis > Codonopsis lanceolata. Next base: position 176,673,621 of record CM028378.1, read on the forward strand.
ACCTAACGGAAAAGAGCTACCTATGGACAAGGTTGTGGCATCTTTCTTTTGGAACTATGAATCCTCGGATTTCATGGGTTGATCAATAAGTAAAGTTGCTACCCTTGGTAAATAGTGTGAAAGGTTCCTAGTGGCATTTGTTGAATATGCTTGAAATAAAGTAAAGCTATTCTCCTAGGGAAATAAAGTACCTATGGATTTTATGGGAGTTTTGTGCTGTTTTGGTGAAAAAAAGATGAGAATTTGTACATAAAATCACAACTTTGGCGAATGTGTCTTCCAATGCAGCTACATTGGGAACTACATTCAGATGATCTAGACATATCACATGTGTGTGACTGCATTGTTTCTCTTGTTTTTCAGCACATGTTAGGCATATTTTCTAGGACATATTTTGTGTTGATCATATCAGCCCCTTGATGCTTTTGTTTCTATATGCAGATTAGTGCAATCTCTATTCTATTGTTTACCATGTTGATATTTTATGTGGTTGTCTAATCTGTGTGTTGATCATGAGGCCCTGAACTGATTTATGATTACTGTTTTTGGCAGGTTTGTGTGGTTGCAATTTTGGTTAATTTAGTGTTGTGTATCCTCAAAATACTTGATTAATTTTGCAACATTCAAGTTTTGAAATCTGAAATTAGTTGTTATTTTCTCATATTAATCTTCCACCTATTTCTCATGCCAATAACAACAGATTTTTATCACTTCTTTATGAATGGTTAATATTTGATTTTTTATCTAAAGTTTGAATTTTGATTTGTTGTTAGGACTCCTCACATTCCATCTAATTAAGGTGTTAACGGCTAAATGAAATTAGAGAGTGTATTAGTGTCGTGTTTTCAGGAAGAAAGAAACACTTCTCCCAGAAGCTTCACTCCTTTCAAAATCCGACATAAAAACTTCGGGCAGATCTTCTTCCTTGCATTCCTTCCTCCCTCATCTTCCATTCCTGTTCTTCTCCTCAATTTCTCCATGGCATCTTCCTCATCCTCTGCACACGAATCCCCTAAACTCAATCCAACCTCAGATGTAGCTTCCGATGAAGCTACATCAAGCCCTCTTTCATCACCTGAAAATCCCCTTACAGCCATTGTAGTAGCTCAGCAATTACCTGAACCTCTGACTGTGATTCTTCCTGGCGAGAAAGGGAATGAAATTGATGTCGACAATCCAAGAGATTTATCAGGGTTACCCCAAATTGGTAACCCTAGCTCGAGAAAATCGAAACGACTAAGAGGGATTCCCTCAAATTTTGAAGATCCAAGTGAGGAAGATATTCTAGCTGCCAAGAAACACAAAGTCATTCCAGGAATTTTCGAAGAACCTGTGGACATTGAGAGCGACCCTGATGATGAAGATTTTGTTCCCAAATCAGGACCAACCCTCATGGTTCACGAACTAGCCTCTCAACCTGCTTCTCCCATAATTGCTCCAGTTCAAGAGGACGCCAAAGACGATGACTATCCCATACCATCACCCCGCGTAGTTTTTCAGACGAATTCTTCAACACAAGCAAAAGAATCGTTTGACATTGAAGCTAGCTCACCTTCAGAATCAAATGCAGATATCAATTTCTCCGATGAAGACATAACTCTGGTTGATTATCTGGTCCAATTAAGGATAGTGGCTTCTCCTAAGTCTGTTCCATCTCCACAGTCGCCAGCAGAAGACATGCCCCGTCAATCCAGCTCGTCAGAATTTGATGACAGCTCAGACAAAAATTTTGAAAGCAAAGAAGCAACCCCTGAAGATAGTAAGGACACAGAGGAGGCTCGATTCGATTCACCAGAAGCCGGGCGTCTTCAGCCAATGTAGCTACTAATGTAGCTATACCCAAAATTTCCAAGGCGTATGCTTCTGCTGCTTCTTCAGTTGGTACACCCTTCTCATTTAAATTTGTGTCAAAATCTGCTTCTATTCGTTATAACGCCTCCCGTAAAATAGTGAATGAAAGAGTTATTCCATCAGTTGAGTTGCATGCACAAAATTTGACTCAATTTTTCTCAGATAGAGGTCTTTCTGGGACTTTATCTTCTGCCTCCCCATATTTTCGTGATATAATTTACGAATTTTACGCCAACCTTGAAAAACGTATTTCCTCACCTTCTGATGCGAGATTTGAAAAAGTTTTTGTGAGAGGGAAATGGTAGGATTTTTCATTTTCAATCATAAATGACATGGTGAATACTTCTGCTTCTGGCCCTTTTGAGATGAATACTGATTTGAATCTGTGTGTTTTGGAGTTATCTGGTGGCACTTTAAATACGTGGCCTGCAAAAGGTTCATCCATTAGCACTTCCCAGTTGTCATCTCTTTATGCACTCATGCATAAAATTTGTTATGCAAATTGGTCTCCTATAACTAACTCAAACACACTCACAGAAGAACATGCTAGGGTACTATTTCAGATTGGAACCAATAAGCCCTTTGATTTTGGATATTTTACCTTCAGAAAAATCTCTTCTTTAGCTGAGTCAGAAGGTGACAAGAGGTCCTTGATTTTCCCTTCTTTGATTTATAAAATTTTGGTCTCCCAAGGATACTCTCCTTTTGCTACAACTAGACTCTCTACAATTCTTGAACCTCTCCATATCTCAGCTAAATTGTTAAGAGGAGATAGGCTTGTGAATCTTCCTCTTATCCATCCATATGTCCCAGTGTCATCTGTTCCTGGTTCCTCTCTACCATCTGCTTCTACTCCTCTCAATGCTACTTCCAATGTAGCTACATCAGCCATCTCTGCACACCCTTCTGCACCAGTTTCTATAGCCTTTATATCTGAACAGTTGGTTATGGTGCAATCTCAATTGGAAATTCTGGATACACAGTCTACACTTCTTAAATCATTAGCTGCCCAATACACTGCCTGGTTGGCCATGCATTATGGCCAAATAGGGGGTGTAAATGTTAGTGCAAGTGTTCCTGCTATTGTTCCTTCTGTGCCTGCTGCTGTTCCTGAAGTTGATCCTGAAGCTGTTGAAGTGAAGCTGAAGATGAAGCTGCTCAGACTGCTTATGAAGTTGTACAAGATTGATTCTCTAAACTGTGGTTCTTGTGGTTGCTTGGAAATCTAGGGTTGAATATTTATGTGGCTGAATATTTGGGTTGTCTGTTGTTGGTTGGATTTAAACATTAACATTGCTTCACAATTTGGTCTGTAATTCTAAACTAATCTGGTCTGTAACTCCTAAACTGTGATTGGTTGGTTATGCTTGTTTGTTATGGCTCTCATTGCATGTCCATTATTTATGATTAGTGCACATATTTAGGGGGTGAGTTGTTTTGGATTTTTCTCTCTAACATTTGGTAGGATGAAATATGGAACGCTTGTTTTTGGATTTGACCAAAATGCTCAACAAAGGGGGTGATTGTAAGGGTAAAATAGGTCATGCCTATTTTTACTTGTTTCACCTTTCTTGGTCAAAATATGATTTTTGTTAAGTTTGTGTTAATTTAGGATTTAATATCTTTTATTAGATTTAGTTTTGGTATATTTGGTATCATAATCTTTTACTAGATTTCGGGTGCATCATCTTTGGTAACTAATTAAATCTTAGCATAAATCCTAGTCAAACCGAGATTTTTGCCCACTTTCATATTTGGTAATAAAATCTTACAGATTTGGTAAGTTCTTGGTCTTTCCGTTGTGCTAATCCTTTTCCATGAAGAAGAAGGATTGTTTTGTATGTGTGTAGGACATCGCATAACTATAAATACAGGAGCAAGGATACGGCCAGTTTGCAGAACTTGAGAGAGAGAACAAATCGCAAAAAGTTGTGTTCAGAAGTTAGGAGATTCAGAAGTTGTTTTCAGATCAGAAGTTCAGCTGTTCGCTTGTTGCTGGTGATGTTATAACATCGGCAGTTACATTGAAGATCTGTAAACTGTTTGTCTTCCTGTTTAGTCTTAAGGAAGTTGATTTTGTTTCTTCCCGCGTTTTGTTTATTCTGTTTATGTGGGGTTTTTGTTCTCCAAGACTCATTGTCTTGTGAGAATATTTTGTGAGTGATTTCACAATTATTTTTGTTAAACGATTATTATTTTTAGTGAAATCTTTGTGGCCTTGAGGCTAGGTCTACAAGTATTATCTTGTAGATTGTTTTTGGTAAACCTTGCATTCTGTTTTTCTGTTTTGTGCTTATACTTCCGCTGCTATATTCCTTGTTGTGCATTGTGATTCCCATTGTAGCTACATTCACAGCTACATTGGAAATTACTTTAGTTTCTCTTGAGAATCCTAGCTATTGTGTTTTTTCAAATGGTAAGAAAAATGTTATCCTTAAAACTAATTATACTACTTTCTTTACAACTATGCTTTGAAGAAGCGCAAAGTTGTTTTGAACAAAGACATTTGTGCCCTTGAAGGCTTAGTAGTAAGGAAAATTATAAAATTAGTTGTAAGGCTAGCAATGTTGTTATTTTAATTTGTCTCATAATTAACTTTAGAATTTATTTAATTTATACACCCACCACCATTACCACCACTACCACCTCAAATAACACCATTAGCCTATAAATCAATTCCTTTTATTTTATATTATTTCTTTGTTTAATTTCTTACTCCTTTGTTTAATGTCGTATTCCACCTAAATCACCACTGTCATGCTTAAAATCGCCCCCACCACCACCAGCATCCATGCAAATGCCGCCACAGCTATCACCACCACCAAGAAACGTGTTCACCTTGCCTTGCTAAAATGGAAAAATAGCATATCTTTAGCTTCCGTTAAGTGGAACTACTTTCTTCAAACGACTTTCCCATCGATTCTAACTTAATTTCTTCTCTAATAAAACACACAGATTTGTCAACTAAGTTCTCCATTTTTCTTTATCTTCTTGACATTATCGCATATTTCCTTAACACGTTTCTCTTAGCTTATTCACACGCAATTACTAAGCACACTATAGATTTGCTTAATATCTCGATACTCACCAACCAATATATTATTATAGTTACAATTTTTCATATACCTCTAATAATGTCATACCCAACCTATGATGTCTCACTTTCCTACATGTTTTTTCTATTTGTCCCACTTTGTCCTCTCCCGTCCATGGGCATTAAAAATAGTGATAGAAAATCATGTACATGAGGATTATTTTGGTCAATTTGCTTGTGACGCAAAGTGGGATTTGTTATAATTTCATCATTTAGTTTGTCATTTAATATTTAAAATATTTTTTTAATTACAAAATAATTATTTAAATAATCCAAAATTAGTTAAACTTTGTCTGATATTTAAATTCAAAGTTAAAAAATGCATTACTCCAAAAAATGAAATTTAAAATTTATTTTTTAGCCTCACTTTCTTTCGTCAACCCCATCATTCATAAACTCACTACCACCTCAAATTTTACCATTAGTCCAAAATTTAATTTTTTGATTTGATTTTATTTCCTTTTCTAATTCCTTACGCCTTCCTTCGAAGTAACCCATTTGGAAAACCCATCAATGAATGACACATCACCTCCACAACCTTAAATTTCACTTTTTACGAACTCAAATTCAATTTTTTTGAATTTTTAAAATTTCAAATTGAATCTGAAACACATATGGATATTTGAAAATTTGATGATTAGGAAATCTCACAATGATGTATTTCATCTAATCCACCACTGTCATCCCTAAAATCACTGTCACCACCGCCCCTAACACCATCATCCCTGCGGTCGTAAGCACCGTCATCACCATCACCAAGAAACACATTCACCTCACCTTGCTAAAATAGAAACATAGAATCTCTTTAGCTTTTGATTAGTCGGACTTCTTTCTCGAATGTCTCTCATTTCTTACTTCCTATCCACTTTCGGTGTCAAATTACTAAGCAAGGAGAGAATCTAATTTAGGATGGAGCTATTTGAAAGGATGTTGATTGGTGACAATTTCTTTCAATTAAAGGAGAGTTGTGGTAGAAGAAAAGAATGTTGATAGCCAGGGGAGGGGAATAGAGAGATTCTCACACGTAACTACTTCGGGTTCTATGAAAAGAAGCAAGCAAGTTAAGACCAAAAGAGGTTAGAGGTTTGGAACCCAGTTATGGGAATGAGTAAAATATTTTAAACCTAGTTAATTGTGATTACTAACAGTGGTTTGTTTGTAATATTTATAAGTTAGGACCACTATGATAGTATTTAAGGTTACTTGTAGTAGTCTGAAAATTCAAAGAAGTAAACTGTAGATTTTTGCTTTCTTTTGTAACAAAACACACAAATTCATCAATTGGTTCTTCATTTTCTATATCTTATTGACACTATGACACATTTTCTTAACTCACTTCTCTTAGCTTATTCATGGGTAATAGCTAAAGATGCTACATATTTTTGCTTAATATCTTGATACTCACTAACAAATATATTATTATAGTAACATTTTTTCATTTACTTCTATAATGTCTTTACTAAGTAAAACCATATTATTTAAGAAAGTAATATCATATTATTTTGTAGTTTCAAATAAAATTTTAGTCTCTCGACTGAGTAAGGATATTTTTTTTTATTTTAGACAATATTGGACAACATTTGTAACGATAATGGTAGGAGGGGGAAACTGATAAGAAAGTAAAAATACAAGACGAAATAAATAGAATTCAAAACTGTAGGACCTAACTTTAAAACATGTACAAGTCAAGGGATCTAATTATTATTTGATTATTAATGTAATTAATTAGTCTCTGATAAATTTACTTGTTTGACCTTAATTAATGGTGGATGATTTATTATATTTGAGGCTATTTTTGTCCAAACATTATTTGTTGTCATGGTAAATTTACTTGTTTTGTCCTTGATTAAATGGTGGGTGGTTTATTTGGTGAAGAGTTATTTTTGTCCATCTATTAAATTGTAAGAAACAAGCTTGACTTTTATAGTAAGAGAGATGATAACTTCTCACCAAGAAGAGTAGTATTCTTCGCAGTTTCTCTTCTTTGTTGCTTAGGTGAAAAAGTAAAATGAGGTTGCAATGAAGATAGAGATGTACACGAGCTAAGTCGCTTTATGATGTGCTTGGGCTTGTTTGTAGTCAATTTGAGCTTGAGCATGTGATCAGACTTGTGTTTTGAGCCAAGATTGTATCAACAAAGTTTAGTTCGGGTGTGGGGCTCGGCATCACAATTTTTACATTTCGTTACCTCTTCTAATGGTGCAACTTCCCTTGCTTTTGATTCTTTGCAATGGCACCATTTTAAGATAGGAAAAACTGGTAGAGTGACTCCTCATGTTGTGTTACTCATCAGCAACTTTGGAGGAAACCCTAATTCCGTATTTTGATACTTTACATTCGGTGTTTTCAGGGTGTTTGGCGACGGGTGTGAATCCAGACGTTAGAATCACGGCGTTGGGAGCGTCAATTAATTTTATTCAGTGTTTGCAGAAGGCATCGGAGTGGGAAAAGCTTCAGAATTTGTTGCCATTGATGATGCAAACAGATCTGAAGCGAACAGAGAGAGAGAGAGAATGAAAGATTAATGGTAGATGCAAGGGGTTTTGGCCGGGGCAGGAGGGAAGTTGCTGGGGGCTATGGCGAATTTCGGGTCGGCGAAAGAAATCGAAGGAGGCTGGCGTCTATGGTGGAAATGCGCCGGAGACGAAGGAGATGGGAGCCGGATTTGGGTTTGAAGTTGGCGAGGGGAGGAAAGCAATGGAGTTGGGGCTATGGCGGATTTGGGAGATTGCAGATTGAGCGTAAAAGATGAGACGGTGAGGGAGATCATTGTTTGATAATAAAGTTAACCAATTCCTACTCCATCTTCATGTTAGGAGAAAGGAGATCTCGGTTTCTATCTTCATAACGTGGGTTTCTATCCTCATAAGATGCCCTCAAATGTTTGGGTAAATTTGGAATTTGAAATAAATATAGAAAAAAAAATCTTGCGGTAACCCATAACAGGAATCTCAAAGTAATAGTTGAGTTTAAGGATCAAACGAATACATAAAAAAAAAAAAAAGACCAAACGTATATTTCGTGAATAGTTTAGAGATCAAATAATATATTAGTCCAAAAGAAAATGATGACAATAATTTAAAGGATTAAATTTTGGTCAACAGGTGGTAGAAATACAATTATACATAAGTGACCTTGAGAAACTGACACATGACAAACTAAAATCTTTATTTTTGACACATGATTTCGGTCTGTAGGGCCGGCCCTGTAAAATCGAGGACCCAAGGGAAATTACGTCGGACGGGGCCTTCCTTTGTAGCATAATTTTTTTCCAATTTTTGAAAAATTAAAGAAACAAAGGTTACATATGCTTTTTTTTTCTATGGTAAATCTTTTGAAAATATGCCAAAAAAACATTTTTGGGTGTTTGGCAAACACACGGAAAACAATATATGAATAAATACAAAAAGTATATTCTAATATTAACGTCCATATCGAACATAAAATAATGTTTAACTTTAAGTAATTTTTCTTTAGTAATCATTAATTTATCATTAATGGTATCAAATCAATAAGGTCTATTTTTTTAATGTCACAAATACAAACAAAAAAATTGGTAATAATGAAAAAATGTTTTAAGATAGAAAATTGATAATATTTGGGACGTCCCTAAATAATATAGTGGACACTAATTTTATGACGTATTGAGTATTTATTTAAATTATAATTTATAAATAATGTGCACAAACTCTAATTATATTTCTAAACAATGTATTTCTTGAGTAAAATATTGTGTGTTTGTAAATATGTGTAATTGTGGAAGAGGGCGAAGGGGTGCTCGAACATTTGGAAAATGAATCCCTAAGTCATTTTCCTAAAAAAGAAGGCTTCATTTTCCGTTGACTTGGAAAAGCTTTTATGTTGACTACATTTTCCTCTAATTACCAAACACTGAAAAATAAGGAAAACATTTTCTGAAAGTCATTTTTCGTGAAACAAACGGAGCGTAAGTCTTTTTTAGAAATTAGAATAGGGCATTTATTTTATGGAAAAATTACAAGCCGGTACGTACATCTTTTGAAACATGTTTTCAAATGAATCCAACTATTTTTTAGACATATCTTTCAGGTACAATTTTGGAGCGAAAATACTTCACTGCCCCTTTATGCACGTATTCTTACGAGTGGATGATGAATTTGTGGACCACAGCCTGGCCTCGTCTCATCATTTCAATCTCCAATTTCAAATCCTCAAATAATTCAATGTCTCTGTTGATTTCGCAGGGAGAGAACCTTCGGATTTTTCTCACGCCATGTTGGTCGTCATTTTCACAGAGAAAGCAGAGGAAAAAGATTGAAATGGTTACGGGTGGCTAAGTTAGGGCTTCCTCCAATTTATATTCAAATAGAGAGAGAAGGTTTTGTAGAGAGAGAAGGTTTTGTAGAGAGAGAAAGTTTGGAGGGAAGAAAAGGATCGGTCTGACATGAGAATGGAGAAAATCGAAGCTATCGAGAGAGCAGTGGGGTTTTAGGGGTGTGAGAGTGTTTCTTTGTAAGAAACTAACAGGGTGAGGACGGTGATTGTGACAAATGGGGAGGAGGGTGACGAGCTCAAACTTGATTCCGCCATTGACGACGACAACAATGGCAAGAGCAAGAAATTGACTCCCTCCCATGTTCGATTTCTGTTTTGGGTTTATGATTTCATCTTCTGCCAGCCACGACGATGCTTAGAAAACGGGGAAATGGCATGAAGGATTCAGTTGATGGCTTGGACGAGGAGGATCTGAAGTGGTGGTGCTATTAGTGGTGATGACGCTTTGCAGAGATGAAGGCAGAACAATGAAGACGCTTTATATGTCCCTATCTTTTTTGCTCCATGCTCTTTGATCATTCTGCCATAGCTCCATTAGGTCTATCCTTGTATTGTTTATGGATCGGTTGGGAGGTCAAATAGTGGTGGGCATTGGTGTTGTGTGTGTGAGAGAGAGGGTGTAGCTAGAATAGAAAATTCACGGTGCACAACCTGATGCATTTTGCATCAGCAACCTGATGTCATAGAAGATGAAGAATGGGTTTGTCAACCTGATGTCAGGAGCATTTGGCATCAGCAACCTGATGCCTGGATTATTGGATTTTTTTTTCACCTGATGCCAAGCCTTGGTATCAGCTTTTTTGAATTTTTTTTGTTTGAATAAACTGTGAAATCAATGCTAATGACAAACCTTAGCATCAGCTTTTTTGAATTTTTTTTCACTTGAAGCCAAGCCTTGGCATCAGCTTTTTGACATCAGCTTTTTTGAATTTTTTTTTGTTTGAATAAACTGTGAAATCAATGTTGATGCCAAACCTTGGCATCAACTTTTTTGAATTTTTTTTTGTTCGAATAAACTGTGAAATCAATGCTGATGTCAAATCTTGGCATCAGCTTTTTTGATTTTTTTAGGTCGTATTAGATTTGTCTTCATTGATGGTATTTTTGTTATTTGGCAACCAATTTGTAGTTACATGAAATGTCCAAAAAGTTGATGGCCCTAGATGAAAACATGTTTCTAAAATTGTAACAACTTGAAATTTGCCCATATTTTATTTTTTTAATAATGTGTAGGGTTTTTGTGAGATTTGGGGGCCCAAAAAATTGGGTATTTTTAGGGGGCCTAAGGCTATGGCCTCACTCTCCTTATGACAGGGCCGGCCTTGTTGGTCTGCCATGTATCAGTTACTCAAGGCCGCTTGTGTAGAATTGTTTTTCCACCACCGGTGGACCAAAATTTTACTATAATTTAAAAACGGATGAAGTATAAGATACTCCGTCCGTTTTTAAAATATTGTCTACTTTGACTCGACACACCGTTTAAGAAAAAGTAATTGACTGTATTATAAATATTGGTGAAATGTGATTTCTTTTATTATCTTTGATTATGTGACCATAATTAAAGCAGGTAGAAAAAATAAGGATAAAGTGATAAAAATGTTTTTAAAAAGAGAAATTTTGAAAAAGACAATTATTTAAAACGTACTAAAAAGAAAATGTGGATAATAATTTGAAAACTGGGGAAGCAGTTGATAACAATATTTTGTAGTAATGAATATTTTAAACCTTGGTTACAACCTTTTATAGACAAAGATCTTAGACAAGTCAAATCATAAATAGTGTGCTACTATTGTGCACATTATATTCATTTGATTTTGATGTACTACATGATGTTAGAACATCTCCAATAATGTCATCCTATAACACCATCTAGCAATCTCGTTTTCGGTTCATTTTACCTTTTTTCAACATTAAAAAAAATTCGGCCAAATTACAAATTTTCCTTCGAAATATACATCAAATCTTAGTTCACTACCCAACATAATTTTATCTCAATTTGGTACCTGATATTGTCATTTGTGCCAAATAGCTACCTAGGATCTAACTTATGTGTGCTTGAATTAAGGCCAAATTACAAATTTACCCCCAAAGTATACACTCAATCCCAAATCACTATCCAACATAATTTTATCCTAATTTGGTATCTGGTGTTGTCATTTGTGTCAAATTGCTACCTAGGACTTAACTTAAGTGTGCCTGAATTAACGTTTTTTCACTAACAAAAGTTGGCCCTATATAGCTATTTGGCACAAATGGCAACATCAGGTACCAAATTGACACAAACCTTATGTTGGATAGTGATCTGGGATTGAGTGTATTCTTTGGGGGGAAGTTTGTAATTTAATTTGGCCCTGAATTAACGTTTTTTCATTAACAAAAGTTGGTCATAGATAGCTATTTGACACAAATGGCAACATCAGATACCAAATTGGCACAAACCTTATGTTGGGTAGTAATCTGAGATTGAATGTATACTTTGAGGGGAAATTTGTAATTTGGCCAAAAACCTCACTCCAATAATCACCCTCTATACAATCTTTTAAAAAACATCAATCTCTTTCATATCAACTAACAAACCTAACTACCAACATATTTTTCATTTTGTTCATTCCCACCTCACTTGGAATGAATTATTTATAATATCAATTTATATTCTATTATTAATTACTTTTTGTCCTCTCATATATTAATTAAATATGTTTGTTGGTTGAAAATAATTCGTCGTTAATAAATTTCATATAATAAAATAGGTATCATTTTATATGATTGATAAATAAAATTTACGATGATAATGATGTAACAAAAAATATATATATCAATTGCTTACAACAATAGGAACATTAAAAAGAAAAAAAAGTGGTATAATTAATTTTAAACTTATATTTTTTTCAAGTAACATAAAGATAATATCTCAATTTGAATCACTCAACACCACATATTTCAACAACTCTCTCATTTTTATTTTCTTCCACATATTTCCACAACTTTCTCAACCATTATATACCATTCATTTCACCAACATCTCAATTATCTATTAGCACCACATATTCCAACTACCGCTATACACACATGTTTATATATAAACACCATTTCACCACTCCAACAACACACACATTCATAGTTTATATGATTTTCTATTATGTTCATGGAAAATCCTCAGTTTTGGCCTTTTGATATGCAAGTAGGCCATCAATTTGAAGCATTCCATTAACAACAAATGCTCAACCTAGAGATGCTCATGCATGTTGTTGATGAAGCTGGAGAGCCTAAGCAACCTCAATTATATCGACGCGCATTTATAAGTCAAGATCGTGCCAAAATAGAGCTGTCAAAAATGAGCCCAACCCACAGGCCCGATCTAGCCCACCCGAATTTCATGGTCCAGGGCCTCAACTTTGGTGGCCCAAAAATCGAGCCTTTTTGGTCTGGCCCGACAAGCCTGTGGGTTAATATCAGCCCGAATCTTGGAAACCCGATTTAATCGACCCGACCTGAAACTGAAAAGTAAAAAAAGAAGATATTATAAAAATTAAAACATAAAAACCAAAAAAAAACCTATCCGACTAAGGCCTCGTCTGGTGCAGCATTTTGAAAACACAACTTTTTCTAAACGCAACGTTTTTAAAACGCAGCATTTTCATAACGTAATTATTTTTTCTTGTAAACATGTTTGGAAAACTATTTCAAAATGCTATTTTTATATACAAAATAATTGTAAACGCAACACATTTTTAAAATGCTCCAAATTGAAGCGTTTTAAAACGCTGCACATTTTCAAAACACTGCATTAAAACACTTTAAAAAAGAAAACGCTGCATTTTTTACCAGTGTTTTGGTCAAAACGTTCCACCAAACAAGTACTAATCCACTTTCATTATTTACGATTACGACTTTTCCAAAAACGGCCAGCAGCCAAGCCAAATCTCTCGTCTTCTGTCTTCGTCTCCTTGAATCGATCTCTCTTCTCACCGACGATATCCGCTGCCGAACCACCGCTACCTCCACAGTCATGGCGTCGCAACCCACATGTATTGTACTCTTAGTCTCTATCTCTCTCTCCATCACTCTCTCTCTCTCTATGTCTCTCTCTATCTATCTATCTATCTATCTATGTTATCGCTCTCTTAGTCTCTCTTAAAGTCCCGGTATATATGTAATGTATATCAGTTTGTTAGCTTGTCTATACCCGCTGGCATCGAGGGAAAAAAAGTCAACTTACTGGTCTGTGACTGTGTGGACTATGATTAATATAAGTTCGTCAATTGTCTGTGTTTTAATTTTATATAATCAAGAACCATTATATAAGCTAAATCTCCTCTCCCACTTTATTGAAGGTTAAGTATCAAACTATCAATCTTAGCCGCTCTAAAGTTGGCATATTCCATGAAGTAGGTGTTTAATCCGGTGGTTGGTTACATCTTTTTAAGTGGTTATTGCCATTTTAGGTGAACTCAATTCATTCCAATGGCACCAGATAATCAACCTTCCCTTCCCCCCCCCCTAAAAAAAAGAAGAATAAAAGACGCCCATAGTAGTTGGGTTAAAAACTGTATAGAGTTTTTGTTAGAGGAGAACACGGTTGTGGAAATCTTTTCTCTGTCCTTTATTCAAAACAATCGAAAGGGTATATATACACTAGACAACGAAGCTTTAGCCCCAAGATACGCTAGACTCCTACCATTAAGCAATTACCTAAACTACAAAGAAGACTACAACAAAATATATACTAGGAATAGAACTACAATAATTTATGGAAACTATATATATACGCTAACACCCCCCCCTCAAGTTGGAGCATGGAGGTTCGAAGTGCTCAACTTGTCGAGGAGAATATCGAATTGATGTTTCCCAAGAGCTTTAGTGAGAATGTCGGCCAACTGTTGAGAAGATGGAACGAAATATGTCACGATGTGTTTTTTGTGTTGTATTTAATGTTTTTTGTAAACAAAATGTAAAATTTAAATTTAAACTATGTGTAAAGAGTAAACATCCATACGATCACCTCAATCGGAAAAGAAACTCACTGACAACACGAATATATATCGACAATGAAACTTATACAAGAGCCAAGAAACCCCTCTTTTCTTTTCAAAAACCCTCCCCTCTTCTTCCTCTTTCCCCCTAACTCTCCAGTTTTTCCCCATTGTTCACACCCAATTCTCTTCCCCCACTGTTTCGATTTTCATTCATTGAATTTTTCGAATCATGAGTACCAGAAATCTAGCGCCGTGCGCCGCATACAAGAAAAACAAAAGAGGTTGCAAGGATTGTATATTTGTACCCTATTTTTCGGCGCATAAACAAGAAGAATTCAATTCTGTTTATAATATTTTTGGAAGCAATGTCAAAACATTGTTAGAAAGGGGAAGCACAAATGCAGAAAGGGAAATGATTGCGAGGAGCCATTCTGGAATGCCCATATGTTGAAGAAGCGTCCCTGGATGGTCTTCTAAGAGAAGTGTCCCTGGATGATCCTCTAGTGACTTCCAATTTTGTCTGTTTAAACAAGCATTCTACCTTACATTGAAAGTTCATATGGGGTCTGGTCAAGTGCAGTTTGGTGGGAATGGTGAATCGTCAATATCCATCGGATGCTAACTAGAACCAGCCATGTTTCCCGACTAGATGCTCTTGACTACCACCCATCTCTGCTATGGATTGACCACCGGCATATCCCACCAAAATACAGTTGACTAGACCCTGAGGGCCATATGCTGCGAAATTTAAAGTTCTTTGGTAGGTAGACATGCAAAATTGGAACTCACCCACAGGACACGCTTCTCCCGCTGGGCATTCCAGACTAGGCTCCTCGCAATCAATTCCTTTGTGCTTCCCTTTCTAGTAATGTTTTGACATAGCTACCAAAAAGATTATAAACAGAATTGAATTCTTCTTGTTTACTTGGTCAAGGAACAGGGGAGGAGTTGGGACAATGTTCGGACATTGCTGGTACCGTTGGTTCTAGTTGGCATCTGCCGGACCCACAGTAGGGGATGCATGGTAATCAGGACCCATTGTTTGGGTCACAACAGGTGGGACCAGGACATCAAGAAACATGATAGGTATTGCCAGTATCTTTCGATCCCTATTGTGTTCATGTAAACATATTAGTACTCCATATGATTGGTTAGAATGTACATGCTTCCACTAAGTAATTTGCAACAGATCTTACATTTCCATTTGATTATATAGCCAGTTTTACTTTAAATTTGGTTCCAATTTAATGATATAGTTATTATATTTTGAAGGGCACATAAGGTTTTCTTAAATTTTAGTATTAGTGATCGATGTATGTGTTAAGTTGAAAGGAATAAAATATAATATGTGGAATGCAACTTTTGTGTTGAAAGGAGTATTAGTGAAGACAAAGTTAGGTGTTTAGGCTAGATGGTAAAAAAAATACCATAACAAAATTGTATGATTAATTTCTTTTATGGTATTTTTTGACCATCTAACCTAAACACCTAACTTTGTCTTCACTAATACTCTTTTCAATGCAAAAGTTGTATTCCATATATTATATTTTACTCCTTTCAAATTAACACATACATCGATCACTAATACTGAAATTTAAGAAAACCTTATGTGCCCTTCAAAATATAATAACTATACCGTTAAATTGGTACCAAATTTTAAAGTAAAACTGGCTATTTAATAAAATGGAAATGTAAGATTGGTTGCAAATTACTTAGTGGAAGCATGTACATCCTAACCAATCACATAGATTACTAATCTGTTTACATGAACACAATAGGGATCGAAAGATACTGGAAATACCTATCATGTTTCTTAATGTCCTGGTCCCACCTGTTGTGACCCAAACAATGGGTCATGATTACCACCCATCCCCTACTGTGGGTCCGGTAGATCCCAACTAGAACCAGCAATACCAGCAATGTCTGAACATTGTCCCAACTCCTCCCCTATTCCTTGACCAAGTAAACAAGAAGAATTCAATTATGTTTATAATCTTTTTGGTAGATATGTCAAAACATTACTAGAAAGGGGAAGCACAAAGGAATTGATTGCGAGGAGCCTAGTCTGGAATGCCCAGTGGGAGAAGCGTGTCCTTAGGGTGAGTTCCAATTTTACCTGTCTACCTACCAAAGAACTTTAAATTTCGCAGCATGTGGCCCTCAGGGTCTAGTCAACCACATTTTGGTGGGATATGCCGGTGGTCAATCCATAGCAGGGATGGGTGGTAGTCAAGAGCATCTGGTCGGGAAACATGGTCGGTTAGTTAGCATCCTGGTATTGACGATTCACCATTCCCACCAAACCGCAATTGACCGCACTATAACTTTCAATGTAAGGTAGAATGCTTGTTTAAATGACAAAATTGGAAGTCACTAGAGGATCATCGAGGATCATTCTCTTAGGACACTTAAGAAGACGCTTCTTCAACATTTGCATCCGCATTCGCTCATTTCCCTTTCTCGTGTTCCCCTTTCTAACAATGTTTTGACATTGCTCAAAAAGATTATAAGCGGTGTATTGAATTCTTCTTGTTTATGCGCCGGAAAATAGGGGACACATATACAATCCTTGCAACCTCTTTTGCTTTTCTTGTAAGCGTACTCATGATTCAAGAATTCAATGAATGAAAATCGAAAAGAGAATGAACAAAAAAAAACTGGAGAAGGGAAAAGGAGGAGGGTTTTTGAAAAAAAAGAGGGGTTTCTTGGTTCTTGTATAAGTTTCATTGTCGATATATATTCGTGTTGTCGCGAGTTTCTTTCGATTGATCGTATGGATGTTTACTTTACACATAGTTTAAATTTAAATTTTACATTTTGTTTACAAAAAACATTAAATACTAATCAGTACACCCCAATTTCGTACTGGTATGTGGTGACATAAAATATCAAGAAGCTGTTAAAACTTAACAAATGTCAAGTTGCGAGGAGTCAAAAATGCGAAAGGAAAAGCGTAATCACGCGAAACAATGAAGCTGCGGGGAGGGTAAAGTGACAAATTTTCAAACTTGAAAAGAAGCTTGGTGCCGCCAAACAAGCCCATGGTGCCGCACCAAGGGGTCCCTTGGCGCGCCATGGGATTTCATGTGCGCTCTCTCACATTCAAATGGGTGTGAGGTTCGAGGTGTGCCCCCGCACCCGCCTTGGTTAGGGGTGCGGCGTGCGTGTGAATGCGGGACACCAATGCTCTCGTTCCACCCTCCCTTGTTTGGGGAAGGCGAAATCAAAGTGCGAGAGGAGTCTTGTCTATGTTAGCACGTTGGAATGTGCCTCGGTTGCCTTGAGTGGATTTTGTATCCAAAATGGGAACTAAAGGTTTCCTCATGTCGGGTTATCCCTTATTTCGGGGATAACGGGATATGGGAATGCATTACCTTTCATTCTCATTCTCCCTTTTATCTTTCGGGGAAAATAGAGAAGTGCAAGAAAAGATATTGCGACGCCCCCACTTATGGATTTATTAAAATAGCCTTATGGCCCAATCGGCCGCTATGGGAGCTATGGGCTTCCGCATCAAGCTATCCCTTGTTTAGGGGATACCGGGATATGGGAATACATCACCCCTCCATTCCCGTATCTCCCTTTTTTAGGGAGAAACGAGGAAAGTGCAAGAGGAATGTTGCGAGGCCTTTGGATACGAAAGTTTTAGAGTCGCCACCTTTATTTTAAGGCAAAAATAAAGGAAAACCAAAAAAAGAAAACCAGAGATTTTAGAAAGCGGGTTCGGGGGCTAAGTTACGAGTTGGGAAGGTGCTAGGCACCCAACTCGCCCTTTCGGTCTCAAAGCGTTTTTGGCTGAAGTATGCTCATTGTTATATTAATCTAGCAAATAAATAAGGTCTTATTTTGACAAGAGAAAATTAAACAGATACATTCGTGGCTACATTATTTACTGGACTCGCACTGTCCTCCTTCCAATAATTACAAACACATTTAAGAATATTTGGCCATTATAATGGCTCTTTTACATAATATTTTTTTAATCTAATCCGGACAGCACAACGGCTTATATTGGCTACATTGTGCCGGATTTAAAATACAACTTTTTGAAAATAAATAAAAGGAAAAATACAAATGAAATAAAAATACGCCCTTAAAGGTATTACATTTTAGAGCGGTGGTGTGCTCGCTCTGTCCTCCTCGGGAGAGGGAGTCTTTTTTGTTTTGAATTGAATTGAACTGGATTGCTGCTTGATTTGATTGATGTTTTGAGGTTTGGGCTTGTCAACTCGGGCAGAGTGACAGCTTTATTTGGGTAGGTTTTGGCCTTTTCAGTTGGGCGGAACCTAGACTTAATTTATTGACTTTTCAGCTCGTTACTCGGGCAAAGTAACGGCTTACTTTGGGATTTTTGGACTGGGGTTTTGAGGTGGATACCTAACAACTAGGCTAAGGATCACTTATAACCTATGGGTTTTTAATTTGGCAGAGTTTGGATGGGGTTTGGAGATTTTAGGGGCTTCCACTCACCTATCTCGCACCTCTCGTACTAAGGATTATCGAAGGAACGAAGCAGAGCTTCGCTGCGATCAAAAATCGCGGATGAAAATTGTGTCGAGAACTGAGAGCCGGGGCCTCTTATTTATAGCAGAGCTTGAGGACGCAATGGGAATTCCTTGATTTCTTTCCGTGCATTGGCCGCTTGTACCGAGTGCTTCAGGACTTGTACCAAATTGATCGGAAGAGAGAACAGGAAGAAAGCTTGGTGCGGCCAAGCTATGCTTGGTGCGGCACCAAGCCTTTCTCTGGCGGCACCAAAATCTTTTTGAAGTTTCAAAATTTGACACTTTCCCCCGCATTTCAGCTTTTCGCATCCTGCTTTTCCTTTCGCATTTTTGACTTCTGCAACTTGACATTCTTTAAGTTTTAACAGTTCTTGATATTTTATGTCAGTTACATATCAGGGGTACGAAATTGGGGTGTCTACAATGGGTACAAGCTTTGAAGCACGCGGTACAAGCGGCTGATGCACGAATGAGAAATCAACAAATGCCCAGCGTGTCCTCATTTCTCACTATAAATAGAGACCCCCGGCCTCTCATTTCACTCGTTCAGTTTACGCGATAAAAAAAATCGCAACGAAGCTCTACTTCTGCGATCTTTCAATACAGTTAGTACGAGAGGTGCGAGATAGGTGAGTAGAAGCCCCTATAGTCTCCAAACCTCATCCAAACTCTGCCAAATCAAAAACACATAGGTTATAAGTGATTCCTAGCCTAGTTGTTACGTATCCACCTCAAATCCCCAGTCCAAAATTCCAAAAGTAAGCCGTTACTCTGCCCGAGTAACGAGCTAAAAAAGTCAAAAACTAAGTCTAGGTTCCGCCCAACCAAAAAGGCCAAAACCTACCCAAATAAAGCTGTCACTCTGCCCGAGTTGATAAGCCCACACTTCAAAAATCAACATAACAACACACACACAGACAACAAAAAGACTCCCTATCCCTGAAGGACAGAGCGAGCACACCGCCGCTCTAAAAGGTAATACCTTTAAGAGCGTATTTTATTGTATTTGTATTTTTGCCTTTTATTTATTTTTCAAAAGTTGTTATTTAAATCCGGTGCAATGTAGCCAATATAAGCTGTTGTGCTGCCTGGATTAGATTAGGAAATATTATGTAAAAGAGCCGTTATAATGGCCAAATATTCTTAAATATGTTTGTAATTATTGGAAGGAGGCACATGAGTCCGTAAATAATGTAGCCACGAATGTATCTGTTTAAATTTCTCTTGTCAACATAAGACCTTATTTATTTGCTAGATAAATATAACAATGAGCATACTTCAGCCAAAAACGTTTTGAGACCGAAAGGGCAAGTTGGGTGCCTAGCACCTTCCCAACTCGTAACTTAGCCTCCGAACCCGCTTTTCTAAAATCTCGTTTTCTTCGGTTTTCCTTTATTTTTGCCTTAAAATAAAGGTGGCGACTCTAAAACTTTCGATCCAGCTGGGCCTCGCAACATTCCCTCTTTGCACTTTCCTGTTCTCCCCTAAAAAAGGGAGATACGGGAATGGAGGAGTGATGTATTCCCATATCCTGGTATCCCCTAAACAAGGGATAACTTGATGCGGGAAACCATAGCTCCCATAGCGATCTGATTGGGCCATAAGGCTATTTTAATAAATCTATAAGTGGGGGCGTCGCAATATCTTTTCTTGCACTTCTCTATTTTCCCCTGAAAGATAAAATGGGAGAATGAGAATAGAAAGGTAATGCATTCCCATATCCTGTTATCCCCGAAATAAGGGATAACCTGACATGAGGAAACCTTTAGTTCCCATTTTGGATACAAAATCCACTCAAGGCAACCGAGGCACATTCAAACGTGCTAACATGGACACTCCTCTCGCACTTTGGATTTCGTCTTCCCCTAAACAAGGGAGGGTGGAACGAGAGCGGGTGTCCCGCATCCGCGCACGCGCACCCCTATCCACCTCACGGTGTCGACTCTACCTCGAGGAACTTATCTTGTTATCTTGTCATGCCATTCGGATTAAAGAATGCCGGAGCCACTTACCGTAGAGTCGCCACCACCCTCTTCCATGACATGATCCACAAAGAGATGGAGGTCTATGTCGATGATATGATCGTGCATTCCAAATGACGCGCTATGGTGCTCACATTAAAGATCTCGAGAAGTTCTTGAAAGACTCGAAAGCACCGGATGAAGCTTAACCCCACCAAATGCACATTCGGGGTTACGGTGGCAAAGTCCCGGGATTTCTAGTAATCGAGCAAGGCATCGAGATCGAGCAGAAAAAATCAAAGCCATCCCTGAAATGCCACGAGAAAACTCCCAAAATAAAAGGCTTCCTAGGCCTGGGTTGCGACATCGATCGTTTCATCGACGGTGACTACAACCGTGAGCCCCTCTTTAAACTCCTCAAAAGAATATTGATCAAGTGCGGGGCCGAAGTGCCGCCTAGCCTTCGAGAAAATAAAAGCCTACCTTACCAATCCCCGTGCTAGCTCCACCTCATACACATAAACCTCTCCTCATATACTTAACCGTCACACACCTCGGTAGGGGCTATGCTCGCCCAGAGAAAGAAAATTCCTACGTTGAAAACGCCATATATTTCATAAGTAGGAAGCTACAAGGAAGCGAGCTAAACTATTCTAAGACTAGAAAAAGGCCTAGTGCGGGCCACTCGGAGGCTCAAAACCTATCTCCAAGGAAGGTCCATCAAGCTCATATCCGTGATGGACCCTATCAAATACATCTTCGGTAAGCCATCATTTGTCGGCCAGACTAGCCAAGTGGTCTTTTCTTCTAAATGAGTTTGACATAACCTATGTCACTCTCAAGTCTATCAAAGGGAGCCGTCATTGCGAGACCACTTAGGCCGATCTACCTCTCAAGAGACCGAAGATGCAAGCGAGCCCTGCTTTCCCAGACGAAGGTATCACGGAAATCACCGACCGGGACACTGTTGGCAAATGTTCTTTGACGAGCCGAACAAAAGAGGCTTTGGCATAGGAATCTTGTTAATCGATCCCGCTGACTCTCATACTCCGCTGGCCATAAGGTTGGAGTTCGAATGTTCAAACAATACAGTGGAGTATGAAGCCTGTATTG
Organism: Codonopsis lanceolata; assembly: GCA_013146195.2. NCBI lineage: Eukaryota > Viridiplantae > Streptophyta > Magnoliopsida > Asterales > Campanulaceae > Codonopsis > Codonopsis lanceolata. Next base: position 176,695,435 of record CM028378.1, read on the forward strand.
CTGGCCTAGAAGAAGCTCTCAAAAGGGGAGCTAAAGATCTCGAAGTCTCACGGAGACTCGGCCACGATTATAAATCAAGTCGAAGGAAGGTGGAAGACCCGGGATCCTCATTTGCAACTCTATCATGCCAAGCTAATACGATCGCCGCCCGATTTGGTTCTATCTCGTTCCATTACGCCACGAGATAGGAATCAATTGGCCGATGCTCCGCCACTGGCGTCATTGGTCGATTCATTGAAACTAAAGTCCGACCATTCATAGTCGGGAAAAAGTCACTCCGTCTTGTTTCAAAATCAACGCAGCCCACAAGCGGATCACGAGCCACGGTATCTTGACATCTTAAATCTGCTCGAGAAGAATCTTTATCCCCAGGTTAGACAAAGGGGAAGAGTCTCCACGAGAAGATGGGCCTCCCGATTCCAGTACTCAGCGGTGGCAGCCTGTATAAGAGGCACTATCAAGGCCTCAACTTACTATGTGTCAATCAGGCTAAAGCTGAGCAAATTATGGATCAACTACATGGTGGTACCTGTGGGCCCCACATGAACGGCCATATGCTATCAAAGAAAGTCATCCGACAGGGGATACTATTAGATACGCTCGGCGGCGTATCCGGTGGGTGCGACATTGCGATAAATGTCAACGATTTGCCAATCTACGCATGTGCCCCACATCCTATACAACTCCGCCCCTGGCCCTTCTCAACATGGGGTATCGACGTCATAGGCCAAATTCACCCGAAGGGATCCAATGGCCACGAATACGTCTTGGTAGCCGTCGATTACTTCACAAAGTGGGTAGAAGCTTCTTCCTATAAGGTACTCAACGCCCGAAAGGTGTCCGAATTTATTCGGGCCAATATCATATACCGCTATGGGGTACCTTTCGAAATCATCTCCGACAACGGCTCTCATTTTGAAGGGGACGTGAACCGCTCTGGCCGGATGAGTTCAAGATCCGAGACACAAATCCTCCCCTACTAGGCCACAAGCCAATGGTGCCGTTGAAGCGACCAACAAAACTCTCGAGAACATCATCGGAAAAATGGGCGTCTGAGGAAGAGGCGGCGGAAAAATTGCCACTAGCCCTCTGGGGCTACCGTGCGTCGATCCCACAGGGGCTACCCCTACTCTCTAGCATATGGCATGGAAGCGGTACTACCAATAGAGGTGGAAATTCCATCATTAAGAGTGATGATGGAAGGCGATATATCGAAAAATTGAGGCGGTCTGGCGGCCACGATTGACGAACGACGTCTGTTAGCTTTGGAGCATACCAGGGCATATCAAAGGCGTATCGCCCGAGCCTTCAACAAGAAAGTCAAAGGCCGAGATATTCAAGTCGGAGACCTTGTGCTTCGAGAAAAACCCCCTAGTTATGTTGATACTAGGGGAAAATGGAAGTCTCCCTGGATGGGACCATACATTGTTAAGGAGATTCGATTAGGAGGTGCCGTGTTTCTCACAAACCAGGACGGGGAAGATCTTGTCCAGCCTTTCAACCTCGACAAACTCAAAAGGTACTACGCTGAGCTATCCTATTCACAAATGCTTCCTCTCCACTAAAATTTGAAAACCGGCGGTCTAGGCAAAAGTTAGGGCAAAAAGAAAAAAATATATAAAAAAAATATATAGAAAAAATATATAATAAATAAAAAGAAAAGAGACAATAAAGGTGGATGTGTCTACCGAACGAGCCTGCTCCGGGACACGACGCTCCTCCGGGATCTCGACATCTGGAAGAACCTGCTCTACTAATCCACCGCCCCAGTCATACTGAAAAGTAGAGAAAATATCATCGGGCTCTGTGAACATCAGGTTCTCGTCGAGACGTGAAGTAGATGACCCGGGCAGTAGCATCGAGAATGCCGCTGGGCACAAAAGAGCGAGGAGGGGATGCAGCTCTAATCTCAGGAAATCCTCGTATGACATCACTGGATAATCTGTCGCGGGAACGAGGTATTTCCTCAAGCATTCAGACCGGTTGGGCAGTCGATCAGGCTCTATCACCCAAGCAGGAGGCCAAGGAGGCACCACTGGAGCCATTAGAAAAGACTGGTGCTGACGATTCACCCGCTCGCCCATGTACAAAGAATCTACCATGATGGAAACCATCAATATCCGGCAGCGGCTGAACGTCAGAGTAGTATGATAATGACCCTCCAAGCCTTCCCAGGGAAGAAAATGCACTGAGCCAGGACTGGAGCCAATAATTCGCTACAGCACTCTTCCCCTGTTTTTGCAACCACCGTCGTCACTCGGATCAACCCTATTACTGTCAACATATTGGGACACATACGGAGGCTGGTAGACCCGTCGAATGAGGGGACCCGACGAAAATCTGAAGAATGAAAAAGCCCAGACCTGCGCACAAAAAAAAAAAAAGAAAAAATAAATATGTTGTCAAAAAAAAATGATGAAAAAAATGAATGAATGAAAAAGCAGGAAAAGGCATGTACCTCCCACGCCGGGGCAAACCCATTCAGGGTCGGTGAATCATTCCGGCTGGCTCTGTCCATAGAAGCATATAATTCAGCCAAACCAGCCTGTCCCCAATCATAAGCAGGGATCCGATCAAAGTCCGTAAGGCAAGCTAAGACGGAGGCTCTCAGGGTGACGGAAGAATTAGCAAAAAGTGATGAGCCAAGAAAGAAAAAGAGAAAAGCTCGAGCCACTCGAGTAATAGCGGCCTCATCATCAGCTGGTACCTGCCCGGCATTATTAAGAAGCCAGTGACGAACGCTGCTAATATAAACCTCATCCGACGATTTGAAGCGAGGTTCAAAGCCCAGGAGGTCTATGATCTCCTCCCTACGATGTCGAAGAGTGAAATCCAGAGCCAAGGTCTCCCCTATGCTGGTAGGGATTCTTGTAATAGCAGCGAAATCACAAGGGGTCATGGTCGCCTCCCCCCAGCTGAAATGAAAAGTGTGGGTGGTGTCCCACCAGAAGTCCCGGAGCACGTCAAAAATAGGGAGGAAGCTGGTAAAATGAGTAAAGGAGTGCAAGAAGGTGCTGAAGCCCGAGCCCTCCACCAGCAATTGCGCAGCTTCGGGTAACATGTTAAAAATTTCAGCTACATCTCCATATGATACCCGAACCCTATCAAACTTCCTGCGAACCTGAAAGAAAAAAAAAAAGGTAAGTTTTCTACCCTTATTTCCTTTTCTGCACAGTTCTTAAAATAAATAATGAACATATCACATGTCTTATACTTCATGATTTTTACAAAAAAAAAAAATTTAGCAAAAATAATAAAAAAAAAAATCTTGTTCATAAAAAAAAAAAAGAAAATAATAATTCTTTAAATTGTCACATACTATTTTCATACATGTGCATAAATTTACATGTACATAAAAATCATTCTTTTTCAAAATCCATAAAAATATATATATATCATAAATAAAAAAAATCAAATCATAAAAATAAAAAAAACAACAATTCATATATGTAATTAATTGTACATCTTCACGTACATATTATAACTGCATTTGTCATGAGCATGATAAAATGTGGAAAATTCATGCATCATCTTATAAATGTTCTGCATTGCATCTATATCAAATAAAATAATTCATACATTCATATTGTGCATTCCATTTGTCCAATAAGCTGCCATAGAGGTACAACAAAAAGAAGATAAAGTCCCACCAATCATCAAAATAAATATCTTTGTGGTATTTACTATACCCCTGCAGCAGTTGCATGCTTGGAAAATGAATCTAAGGGCATGAGAAATATCTGTTTTGTCCTATTTTTATCCGAAAATATGCCCGAAAAGTGTTTCGGAAAAATTAAATTTATACTTCGAATATTCCGTTTCGCAATTCTATTGCATGCAAAAATATGTTTTAATATAAAACATGCATCATATAGCCCCAGTTGCATTTAGAATATAAATCATGCATAGTAGGGTCAAATAGTGACCACTATTTCAAATCATGCATCGCAAAAATAAATCATAGAAATTACATACATTATCACTCAATTACATCATTTAGGCATAAATAGGACATGCATATGCATCACTAATAAAGTCAGGAGTGCTCCAAAAGTCCCAAACAGTGCAGGAATTTAGTAGATCTGAAAAATAGCCAAGAAAATTGCTAGAAAAGAGAAATCTTACAGTGGTTAAGGGAAGATTGGACACGTGGGTGTCCCGATCTCGCAAAAGGTTGCCCCAGTCATCCTTGGAGTACGTATAATTGAGCCGATTCCGAATCAAGCTAGGAGGTTCCCTCCTCCTACCACCAGATTCTGGGCGCACCGGTGCTTTTCCCTTCCTGGATCGCGAAGAAGAAGCCATCTACTAAGTAAAACACTGAAATTGGCGGAAGAAAATCGAGAAAAGGAGCAAAAATGGAGAAAAGAAAAAAGAAAGAAGGCAGAAGACAGTGGCATCAATGGCGAAGCAGCAGAAATAAAACGAAGGAAAAGAGAAAGAGGAGCAGTAGCTCCTTTCTCACTCACTCTCGTCCATATTAGGAGGAAAAAGGGAATTTTCCCTTTTCCCCCTCCAAAGTTTGCAGCTGCAGCACTCAAGTCCTCAGATTTCAAAGTTTCCAAAATGGTCCCTGAGCCTAACAGAAAGTTAACAAAGTCAGTCTTGTTAACCAAAATTTGCGACCATTCACCAAAGGACAAAGGAAATGACATTCCCAGCAGATCAAAAAAAAAAAGAAATGAAAAAAAAAAAAGAAAAGAAAAAAAAAAGAGTGAGCAAAAATAATAGCCCCAACTCAGGCCGAACTACGTTTGGTCTGATTCCTTGAAAAAGGATACGTAGGCAACCTATCTTTATAGGTCCGACCATCACAATAAAAAAAAGAGAGAATAAATTCCCAAAGAGTGGCGAAATGTCGAGAATCGGTAGAATCAGACCACCGGGTCAAGGTAAGTCAGTCTGATATTCCTTCCCTGACTTTAGAATAATTTTATTTTTAGGAAAATTTGAAAGAAAAAAAAACTTTGCTTTGTTTTTCAAAAACACAAAAAAAAGAGGAATATTTCAAAAAAAAAGAAGAATATTTCAAAAAACACAAAAAAAAATAGGAATATTTGAAAACAAAAAAAACAGGGAGAAGAAGAAAGAGGAAGGAAAAAGAATATTTTCCACTTCACAATTTTCGAAAATACTTGAAGAATGATCAATTTGCCGTGCTCAGCGACGGATCTTTAGTCGAGCGCAATTTTCTGGATATCTGAAAATTTTCGGGTTATGTCTGGAAACAAGACAGCGATCAAGGCCCAGACATACTTAGAAAATTCTTCTTAACACATTTCAACTACAAGGTATTGACCGGTTTAAATGTGGTAACAGAAAAGCAATTCTCCGTGCTCGGCGACGGATCTTTAGTCAAGCACAATTTTCTGGATATTTGAAAATTTTCGGGTTATATCTGGAAACAAGACAGCGATCAAGGCCCAGACATAATTAGAAAATTCTTCTTAACACGTTTCAACTACAAGGTATTGACCGGTTGAAATGTGGTGGCAGAAAAACATTCAAATCTTCATACCGTATTTGACAACGGTTTCGAACCGGAAGAATACGGCTTTTTCGAAAACACAAAAATCTTTTTCCGTTGTGTTCTCGATCGGGTTCGGCCCGAAGGACATGACATCCTCACTTTAGTTGTAGTTTAAGGTTTTGGCCTGAACTACGCTTGGTCTGATTTCCTCTAATAGGGAATACGTAGGCAGCCTACTTTAGTAGGTCCGACCATCAGAGCACATTAAATTCACATCTGCTTAAAACTTCGATAACTTTTTATAACCGACTAAAAATGTCTAGGTTATAGAGTTTGGATAGCATGTTCACTGTGCATTATAACTGCTACCAATTGCATTCTCCCGTTCTTAATTGAACGAAATTGGAGAGTCTCTTGTTTATCAACGATGTTCGTCTACTCAGTAAGCCTTAAGGTTACCCGTAGACTCCATCGTTGAGGGGCTCTGTAGACACCCCAATTTCGTACCCCTGGTATGTGACTGACATAAAATATCAAGAACTGTTAAAACTTAACAAATGTCAAGTTGCAGGAGTCAAAAATGCGAAAGGAAAAGCAGAATGCGCGAAACAATGAACTGCAGGGGGTAAAGTGACAAATTTTCAAACTTCAAAAGAAGCTTGGTGCCGCCAAACAAGCCCATGGTGCCGCACCAAGGGGTCCCTTGGCCGCACCATGGGATTTCCTGTGCGCTCTCTCACATTCAAATGGGTACAAGCTTTGAAGCACGCGGTACAAGCGGCTGATGCACGAATGAGAAATCAACAAATGCCCAGCGTGTCCTCATTTCTCACTATAAATAGAGACCCCCGGCCTCTCATTTCACTCGTTCAGTTACGCGATAAAAAAATCGCAGCGAAGCTCTGCTTCTGCGATCTTTCAATACAGTTAGTACGAGAGGTGCGAGATAGGTGAGTGGAAGCCCCTATAGTCTCCAAACCCCATCCAAACTCTGCCAAATCAAAAACCCATAGGTTATAAGTGATTCCTAGCCTAGTTGTTAGGTATCCACCTCAAATCCCCAGTCCAAAAATCCCAAAGTAAGCCGTTACTCTGCCCGAGTAACGAGCTAAAAAAGTCAAAAACTAAGTCTAGGTTCCGCCCAACCAAAAAGGCCAAAACCTACCCAAATAAAGTTGTCACTCTGCCCGAGTTGATAAGCCCACACTTCAAAAATCAACACAACAACACACACACAGACAACAAAAAGACTCCCTCTCCCTGAAGGACAGAGCGAGCACACCGCCGCTCTAAAAGGTAATACCTTTAAGAGCGTATTTTATTGTATTTGTATTTTTGCCTTTTATTTATTTTTCAAAAGTTGTTATTTAAATCCGGTGCAATGTAGCCAATATAAGCTGTTGTGCTGCCCGGATTAGATTAGGAAATATTATGTAAAAGAGTCGTTATAATGACCAAATATTCTTAAATATGTTTGTAATTATTGGAAGGAGACGGCTGCGAGTCCGTAAATAATGTAGCCACGAATGTATCTGTTTAAATTTCCCTTGTCAACATAAGACCTTATTTATTTGCTAGATAAATATAACAATGAGCATACTTTAGCCAAAAACGTTTTGAGACCGAAAGGGCAAGTTGGGTGCCTAGCACCTTCCCAACTCGTAACTTAGCCTCCGAACCCGCTTTTCTAAAATCTCTGGTTTTCTTTTCTGGTTTTCCTTTATTTTTGCCTTAAAATAAAGGTGGCGACTCTAAAACTTTCAGATCCAGTGGGGCCTCGCAACATTCCCTCTTTGCACTTTCCTGTTCTCCCCTAAAAAAGGGAGATACGGGAATGGAGGAGTGATGTATTCCCATATCCTGGTATCCCTAAACAAGGGATAACTTGATGCGGAAACCCATAGCTCCCATAGCGATCCGATTGGGCCATAAGGCTATTTTAATAAATCCATAAGTGGGGGCGCGCAATATCTTTTCTTGCACTTCTCTATTTTCCCCTGAAAGATAAAAGGGGAGAATGAGAATGGAAAGGTAATGCATTCCCATATCCTGTTATCCCCGAAATAAGGGATAACCTGACATGAGGAAACCTTTAGTTCCCATTTTGGATACAAAATCCACTCAAGGCAACCGAGGCACATTCAAACGTGCTAACATAGACATCACTCCTCTCGCACTTTGGATTTCGTCTTCCCCTAAACAAGGGAGGGTGGAACGAGAGCAGTGGTGTCCCGCATCCGCACGTACGCGCACCCCTATCCAAGGGCGCGCGGGGCGCGGGTCGCACCCCGGGAACCTCACAACAACACAAAAAACACTAAATATAACATTCACTTAAAGGTCTAATTACTAATTAATCATTTTATAAAAGTAGTTACAATTAACCTTAAACTCTAAATACTAATTTATCCTCCTATAAAAAGATATATCAACTTTAAATACTGATACATCTCAAACTCTCTCTTACAATTAACCATAAACCTTAAACCTTTATTCTCCTATTCAATAATTTTTCAATGAGTTATGATCTGAATCACAACATTCATGTTGATTCTTCTTTTACATGAGTTTATTACCTACGTTGAGTTGTACTGAATATATATTATGGGATGTGGCAAAAATTAGTCTTGGGCCGTCCAGTGGGCTGTATGGATATCTAGGCTTGTTAGTTGGGCTGACCACATCTTACAACCTGTTAAGAATTCATGAAACACCTTAATAAAAGTGAAAGGCTTGGCCTCGCAAATAGAACACACGAAACACCTTAGTAGAAGTGAAACCAGGGCCGGCCCTGAGTTTCAAGAGGCCCATGGCCCAAAAAAAAGGGGGGCCCTTTATAAAAATGAAATCATTTAAAGTATTGGGAAAAAGTAAAGTAGAAAATTTAATAGCAAGACTTGAACCCAAAATCTCTCACAATCTTCCAAGTATATTAACCATTGGATAATCTATTGTACATTAAACTATTCAACACGTTATAACTTATATACAGTTCATAGACTAAAAAAGTAAAAGATTAAAATAAGTAACAACCCAGGATTTGAACCTGAGACCTATACCTTAAATCATGAGCATCTTAACAACCTAGTAAAGTCAATCAATTGAAAATCTTTTTGACAGTATAATATATAAACTAAATATAAGGTAGTACCCAAACATTTGGGGCCCTAAAAATTGGGGGCCCATGGCGGTAGCCCCTCCAGCCACCCCCAGGGCCGGCCCTGAGTGAAACGTTCGGCCTCGTGAATCCACTCTGATGTGAGAGTAAGATATCGTGTGATGTCAAGAAAGAATTTGACAGAGGTTTTAGGCTCTAGAAAGCGTGATTACATTGTTTGAGGTGTGTAAAGCGGTATTTATAGGCCCTCAAATGTTATTGATCCCTTTGTGGGATTAGTTTATTAGTGGTGGAGACAACCCTCATATTCTGGGCTCACTTAGGCATGTTTGGCGTCCACGGAAATGGGAAACTTTTTACCTGTCTCAGAAACTGTTCCTCGGGCATCTGATGTTCGGGGTGTGCTCAGTCGGGCATGACCTTCTTCGACCGAGGTTGGTGTGATAAAGCAGCCGCGTAGCTTCCAGGCAGGGCCCCTTGATTGACAGATATGGACCATGCTTGTCATATTAAGGAGGCCTTTGCTCGGATTCGAGAGCTAGCATCTATGATCACGCCACAAACAGGGGTGACTATTTTGGTAGTCCACGTAATGAACTGGAGCTGACATGTAGATGGTGACTAGGATATCTGGCTTTGAGTTCTTTTTGATTAAGGTGCTGGAAGTACTTGCTTTGGAAATTTACTTGGTTCTTCAACCTTTGTCGTGACCTAGAATGGCCTGAAATGGAGAGCACCGTTAGGGAGCCGGGAGGTTGTCCCAAATAAAGCCCTTCGATGTGAGTGTTAATAGCATGGGTATATATGCCGAAGCTCATGCATTCCCTTAAGCTTCTGGTGATAGTTCTAGATATTGAGAGTGTGTTGTGTGCTTAGAAATGTGAGATATAATGCACCTTATACAAAGTCACCTTGAGCTCCTTTTATAGCCATTGCCTTGAGTCTCATGATTAAGTGGGGTCCCAGGACGTGGGGGCCCGTTGCTGGCCGGCTTGCTGGTAGCTCCTTACTGGTTGGTAGGCTGCGTTTAGCTCTCTATAGTAGGTGGTTAAGTACTCCCCAAGTTATGTCCGTTCCCTGGATATAAGGGCCTGTCGCTTAGTCGGTTTTCTAGCGGCTCCTTATTGGGTTGACGTTTGCTTGCATGTAAGACACATGTCTTTGAATCAGGAGCCGACACCTGGCCATTAGATGTTGTGTTGCTGTTTGGAGTGTTGATGTCTTCAGAAAGCTCGCCTGCCGAGCAGGGTTGTTCTTCGTCTCGATGGTCGACCATGCTCGACATACCGAGGATCCATAACTAACTGTTTGTGGTCGCCAACCTTGGTCGCCTTCGTTCTATTGGTTTGGTTCGTCGGGTTGTAGGTCCCTTCTAGATCAGGCTGGAAGACACGTGGAAAGACACGTATATGGGCTTGGGTTGGGTCCCTTCAATCTGCCTGTTGGCCATGTGGCTTTCAAGTTAATAAGCTCGTGACTGGTACGTGATGTTTGCATGTGTTATGCTCGTGATGCTCACATGTGTCATGCTCGTGATGTTCGCACGTGTTGTGCTCGTGCCCGAGCTGGGCCAGGCATATGATTATGTTATTGTTTTTATTTTTTCAGCGGAGGCATTGGGATTTACAAAAGAAATTCGAGCATTTCTTGACCCAAATATAGAGAAGGGAAACCTCTTACATGGCGTTAGTTTTGCATCAGCTGGTTCTGGTTACGATAATTTTACCGCTGAGTTCTCGATAAGTTACAATCTTACAAGCTTATTGACAATGTTGAACAAATTTAATTGAAGACTTAGGATGTAAGATTCGTATGGTTCACACGAGCTACGTTTTCTGCTTACTTTGAATTCGTTGGCTGTGGCAGTTGGCATGCCTCGATTTTAATCTCATAGTTAGGTCTAGGCCTGTCAATTTGGTGGGTTCGGTCGGGTATGAGTCAGGTTGAATCGGGTAATTGGTAACGGGTCAAGTTGAATCGGGTAACGGGTATGAGTCAGGTTGATTAGGGTGGTAGATTAATCAAATCCAAGGTAAAATACACAAGTGTTCTTCACCACCCAATCTCCACATTCTCTTCCTCTCCTATACCTACGAAATCCTGTTGAAAATTCTTTTTTGTGCTATTTTATGAATGATTTCATGAAAAGTGACATTTACCGGTTGAAAAAAAAATCTGCTCTTTAGCAAAAAAAAAAAAAATAGAAAAAGTAGACTGACTCGCAATTCCATTTGGAATCACAATTTTGTAATATTTAAATAAAAATTAGAGATTGATAGAAAAAAAAAATTAGTAGAACTAAAGAGAAAAAAAAGTGTAAAATCAAATTTGAAATCACTTAAACGTGGAAGGAAAAAAAGACCAATTTGCTATGTAAGCCTTTAATTTAGAGAGTGAGAGAGAGATCATTGACATTCATTGTTATTATTATAAATAAGTTTTTTATTTCACCCAAAACCATGTCAGAACCACTATGTTCATGCGTATCTATGCAAATATATTATTTTTCAGCAGTCATGGAGCAACTGTTGAATTTTGCTGGTGCAGGTTGGTACTATAACAGTAGTTCATGTAATTGGCATACTAGATAACAACAAGGCATTTCATCCAGTTCCAAATTCTGCAGAAGTGGAATCAATATTTGATGTTTCCCTAAAAATGTTTCTCAAGGTATACATGCCTCTTCCCCATCTGTTTCGGTTTCCACCTCAATTTCTTTACGACTTATAGTTTATGCCAATGGATTCTGGATGAAAATTGATGGTCAGAAGAGGTGGTATCAGAAGGAAAAGTAATGTATGTTTAATTTCTTCGGTTATGAAGCAAGGAATAAGTAGTATTTAATATGGGCTTTTAACTGCTAAGATTTTGGTCAGAACTGCATCAATCGTGTACCAAAGACCACAGGCATTTGCAGAGTGGAAGCCTCACTTCTGGCATCGATATCTCCGGAGCAGACATTATCGTTGCCACTCATTAAGATCCAAAGATATCGTTATAACATATTACACGAAGTATAGATACAAGACTCAAGAGTTCACATACTTAGCAGCCATGTCACGGTGTCGAATTGTGCTATTCCTTTCTGTGTTGTAAACAAATGTATTTTCCATGTACGAAAATTTGCAACAGGTGCAAGTTCATCTACTTTAGGATCTATGCAGCTAGGATTTTGCAAGTGCACAAGAAAAGTACTTCACGTTCATTCTCATGCACAAATAACAACATTGAAGAAGTACAAATTTAGACTTGAAAGGTAAGGATCTCAAACAATTATGACAGTGTTTCCACACTGTCATTTCTTACATTAGGTATCGCAATAGCAAAGCGGTTTAGCATGAGATGGAAGGAGAATCAAATTAAGAGACTTTTCGGCTCCCAAAACATCCGAACCAACCCAAGCATCAGAGACAAAATGAACTCATTTAGGCATGCTACATAGAACATCTTGACAATACATTTAGAGCAGAAGAGAACTTTGAAGAACTACAATATCTAAATCATAAGTCAATATTGTTACACTAAATATAGGGCATCACTCATGCTTAAGACAACTATAAAAACAACATGAGTTTTCTGACCATTACAAGTTCTAAATGAAAAAGGAAGTATCAGAAAGACTAATATAAGCCAAAATTGGGAAGCAATATGAAGCAAAATTACAGAAAATGAAGAATTTTTTTTGTTTTTACCTCCCTCAGGTGAAGACCTCGTAGAATTTCTCAATTACAAGCAAACCGGAGTTAATTAGCACTAAAGAATCCTTCCTAAGTCTGTGTCTTAAGCAATTGGGAATGACAGTAGCAATATCCTCTGCGGTTACTTTGTCTCTACCTTTCAAAGCCGCCAAAGCTTTGGCTGCCCTATTTGTTACTATGTCACCTCTCAATCCATCAACATTCGGCTCAGCACAGACCTTAGTGATTTAAACCCAAAGTTTGTGATCAATCTCAACGAACAAAAGAGAGCTCCTAGCTAAGGTTATTTGATCCTGAAGCTTCTCTTGCTCTGCTATGTAAGATTCCCATAATTCCTTGAGATTTTTGTCGAATCGAGCTCTCTCCTCAACATTTTTCCCTCTAAGCTCGGTATCCGTTACACAGTCCCCACATGTGCATGCATTCCAAACCAATTAAGAAGCTGTGGTCTAAGCTCTCCTTCAGAAAAAAAAAAAAAACTCTCCTTCGGGATTTCCTGATTCGATAAGAATAAATCAAGCAAGATGTGAGATGTGAAATCGAAATCTCCTCTCTTTCAACAGTGTTCCATCCCAAGGCAGCAGAATCCAGAAGAACTTCCACTATAATTGGTCATCGAGAAGATTAACTTCATCCACATAGAGAATTCCTTTGATAGCTTTGCGAGGAAAACAGGCTCAAATGCTTTCACACCTTCCGTAAGGGCTTTCTCAATGTCAATAGTTCCACAAACTCTATCTTCTGTAACACCTAATGTCAAATCAACCATGTTAATTTTTATGGTCACGATAGGTAGTTGCTCCCCTTTGATTAATTTCTCTCTTACTTCCATGCCAATAGATTCAGGTGATAGAATCATATGATCCTAATGCGGAATAAACAGAAAGGATCGAAATCTGAAACTTACCTCCAGCCATTGATGTTGAAACACCTATCTTGAACCACCGAATCCAAGTCAATCTCGATGTTGTTTAACTTCGATTTTCAATGCTTCCAAGTCCTTATCTCTCACTCATTGATGGCGTGATTTAAGAAATTGTTAAGAGAGGACTTAGGGACCAAAAACTAACCATTTTATATCCCATATGTAAGGCTTCCATCAAACCTTAACTGCAACAGTTTCCGAGCGGTTACCAACGGTTGCTACTGGATGAGAGGGAAGTTGAGCAGTGGACCCCACAATAAGAGAAAGAGATTGAGTGTGGCCACACTTAATCTTACATTCTCCCACTTGGTCCACACGCCAAGCTCAAAATTACCAGGAACCCAATCACATTTAGTAATAAATATATGAATCATGGTGATAAGTCCTCTAAATAACGAGTATTATCATCCATGTATTACTATATATTTATCACTCAAGTATTATACTTTATGTAGAAATATTTTCATAAATGAATAAACCCCATGTTTATTCTAGGTCCAATACAAAATTATTTCTCAATATAAATAAATAAGTGTGTACACAAGATTGAAATAAGAAATCATCACAAATAGAGTTTCACCAACATCGTTCTTACAACGAAATCACATAATAGAACCAAGTCTCATTCTATCTACATGATCCTTAAAACCCTTTGGTGACATGCCTTTAGTTAAAGGATCAGTGATCATTAATTCAATGCTAACGTGCTCAATGACCACTTTATGTTCCTTAATACGTTCTCTTATGGCTAAGTACTCAATGTCAATGTGTTTACTTCGACTACCACTTTTATTGTTCTTATCAATAAACACAGCAGCTAAATTATCGCAATACATTCTCAATGGCCTAGAAATAGAATCGACGACTCTAAGCCCAGATATGAAACTCTTCAACCATACACCATGACTTGTAGCTTCAAAACATGAGACGAACTCTGCCTCCATAGTAGAAGTAGCAGTCAAGGTCTACTTTGTACTTCTCCAAAATATAGCTCCACTAGCAAGCATGAACACATAGCCATATGTTGATTTTAGTGAATCAACACATCCAGCAAAGTATGTATCGAAGTAGCCAATCACTTCCAAATTATCGGTTTGTCTATACATGAGCATGTAACCTTTTGTCCCTTGAAGGTACCTTAGCACCTTTTTCGCAGCTCTCCAATGGTCAATACCTGGGTTACTATGATATCTTCCTAATACTCCAACAACATATGCAATGGCAGGTCTGGTACAAACATGAGCATACATAAGGCTTCCAACGGCTGAAGCATATGGAATGTTCTTCATTTGTTCCCGCTCAAGGTCATTCTTCGGGCATTGATCCAAATTGAATCTATCACCCTTCACAATGGGAGCTACACTCAGTGAACAATCCTTCATTTGAAATCTCTCTAAAACTTTGTTAATATAAAAATGCCTCAAGATCTTTCTCTGTGGATCTTAATGCCAAATTGTCAATAACATAAGATGCCTCACCCACATCTTTCATATCAAAACTCTTTGAAAGAAAATGTTTCACCTTGTTTAGCAAACCCTTATCATTACTAGAAAGTAAAATGTCATCCACATACAGTACCAGGAAACAAATTTTACTCCCACTGACCTTTTGATATATACATTGATCCATCACATTTTCTTCAAAACCAAATAAAGTAATGACTTCATGGAACTTTAAATACCATTGACGGGAGGCTTGTTTTAAGCCATATATGGATTTATTTAGCTTGCAAACTAAATTCTCACAATCACTAGAGGAGAATCCTTCAGGTTGTTTCATGTAAACCTCTTCCTCTAGATTACCATTAAAGAACGTTGTTTTCACATCCATTTGATGTAGCTGTAGACACCCCGAATTCGTACCCCTAATTTATATATGTATTAAAAAGTATAATTTATAATTATACTAAATAGACTAACAAATGTTAAGTTTTCGTTAACTTTCAGGGGGTTCAAGGTGTCAAAGGACGAAACAAGAAACAAATTAGAAAGCAGAAGGGGGGAAGTGTCAAAAAGAAAAGAGAAAAAGAAATAGGCGCTGCCTATTACAATAATGGGCGTTGCGCCCCATTTTGTAATAAAGGGCACCCATTTCTGTTTTATGCGTCTTCGGTTTTCCTTTTTGGTACAATTCCTTCAGCGCAGGGTACAGCCACTTCAAGCATAAATGCAAAATATCTTTTCTTCCTTCGAGGCTAAGTCTACTCCTCCGCCTATAAATAGAGGCCTCATTCAGTGCAAAAAAAAAAAACAGAAGAACAGAGAGCGGAGAACGCTGAAGAAATTATATTCAGTTAATTTTCAGATAAATCCAAGAGTGTTATCAAACTACTAGAATCCCTCCTAAACACTTATACCCACCGGCCAAAGATAAACCTAGTTAACCGATTAGGTTCCCGCCCTATTTAACCGGTTCCAACAAGCCAAAACAAACAGTTGCGTTGCCCGACTTCAGACGCGATATCAAGTAAAAGCAAGCAGTTGCGCTGCTCGATTTCAAACGCAATATCAAACTAAAACAAGCAGTTGTATCGCCCAGATCCCGAGGTGAAAAGCAACATGAATTATCACATAAGTGCAATTCCCTGTTCAAACACAAATCAAATGAATTAGAAGGTAGTTCCCATAAAACATCATATGCAAGTATATATAGTTGTATATATACTAATCAAGTTATTCATAGAATTATCACGTGTAAGGTTGCATATTAATATATATACACCTATATAAGTATGTATATCTCTATATATACATATCAAATCTCTCATATAATCATCATGTATAAGTGTCTATATATATATATATATATATATATATATATATATATATATATACACACACACACACAGCAAGTTTTTCATATGACATCGACCAATACAAACATGGTCAATAGGATCTCATGTTCAACTAACATTTTGTTATCACATAAGTGCCCATAGTAAGCCACATAAAGGATAGAGAAGGTACCGAATCAATGTCGTTGTGTCGCTCCTGCAATCACAGCTCATATCATGCCAGTGACACCCCAAATAGTGGTATCAAAGTGCCAAGCGGTATCACCTCAAGGGTGGCGCCTTTCCGGTCATATAGTTCTAGTCAAATGCGCCCTCTGGTTACGCAGAAGTTGGACTATGAAACTACATCCCCATTGCGGCCAACATTGGAGGGGTGTGTGAACCGTATCCGGTACGGCGATACATAGCGATCACGAATCCCATAACTCGTGAAGACGATGCATCATCACCTTCAACATAAAACTCAACAAATGCCAACTGGACTCATATGTAATGCACAAGTAGATGTTTACTTGCCATGAAATAAAATAGGGATCGAGCTAACTCGTCCAATGCCAAGTAGGGTATTACTCTACTACAAACTCTTGATTATGCACATCATTGTAATAATCATTAAATCACGTTTGAAGCTCAATTGAGTCTCGAAAGAATAAGTGGCATGTTTTCCACACTAATCAAATCAAGTTCCAAAAACTAATAATCTGTTCAAATGGAATCTAGTTAACATAGGATCTCACCACGATCCCCGTAAGGTTCAATTGTTCCTTAAGCTCGACTTTGTTGAGTCCTTACTACAATTCCAACCAAATAGGGTATAAATGCTATATGCATTTCTGGCCCTTCTATGTTCTTGTTTAAGTCATAGCTAGGTTCTCATTCCATTTAAGAACCCTAGTTCACGTATTAATAAGTCAAGTAGAAGATGGAAGCCTAAGTTAATTAATATCAAATCAAGCCCTAGTTCATTTCAAGTTCATAATCCCACCTATTAGTGGAATCCAAATTTCATTGCATGTTAACAACACAATAGTAGAACATGCTTGAAGGCAAGAAACACTATATGCTTTATAAGTCATATTCATCAAGTATGGATAATCAATCCTTAACAAGTTCAAATATTACAAATCACTCGGCGCAGCAATCTTTCTAATTGCATTAAAAATTCCTCTCAACACAAAATGTACTGAATCTTAATTATTCAGAAAGTAGACTATTTAAACTATAACTTATCCTTTTAAATCACTTCATTCGGACTTGTATTCATCAATCTATGATCATATCAAGATCAAGCTAATAATATGTTTTTCTGTTATGATTGTTCTGCCCAGTCAACTTATAAATTCGACCATTAATTCCTCACAACTCCAAATTTCATTAATTTTATATATTCAGAAACTAGACTCTTGGAAATATAATTTAGAACTTTAAATTACTCTATTTGGACTTGTATTCATCAAGATACAGTCACCTCAAGTCATGTTAAAAATCTAGTTTTCTGTTATGACTTATTCAGCATGACTATCGTACAAAATTCACCAAAAATTCCCCGTTGATCCAAATGACACATATTTTACATTTTCAGAAACTAGACTATTTTATCTAAAGTTTAACATTTTAAAATAATCCAATTGGACTTGTATTCATCAATTCATGGTCCTCTCAAGTTCATGACATAAATCTGATTCTCTGCTATGACTTACACTGAGTGTCTATCATAGAAAATTCACCAAATATTCCTCATAAATCCAAATATTATAAATATTACATTTCCAGAAACTAGACTCTCCAAACTACAACTTAGAATTTTAAACTACTCCATTAATACATGTATTCATTAAAATATGGTCACCTCAATATCACGTTAACAGATTGACTTTCTGGTAACAGCTTAATGGAACAGACACGATTTGTGACTGATGAAAAATACTTCCTTAACTCCAAAATGTATGAAACTTTACAGAGAGTTACCTAACATGTATAGGTATAACATACTAAATTTTTAGAAAATTCCCTTTAGTAGATTAGTACCAGTAACTTCCCAAAATTTGCCCAAAACAGAGACTGAATTTGTATTGTTTGTTTTCCAACAAGTTCATGAACAAAAATGATTCCAAATCAAAGCCTAAACATATTTCAAACTAAACCCAAGACCAAAATCATCAAGTCAAGATCCATGAAAAAATTTCCAGATTTCATAGAAGCATCAAAACATTTTATAAACTTGATAAAACTCTTCCTTAGCATGATCTAAGCAAGTTTAATGAAGACTACTAGCATGACAAACAATGTAGTCTACAAAATTCTGAGAATTAGTAACATACCTTCAGTCTAGATCAAAAGAATGGATGATAAAACAAACCAAGGATTAGTAGTCTCCTCGTCGATAGCTACGATTGGGTGGTCTTGAATCCAAAATCGGGTGGCCGGATCTCCGGGAAATCAAGAAATACACACTAATCTCACCAAAAATCTCCCACACTTGAGTTCTCTAACCATGGATGAATATGAGGAGTGGTAGGAGGTGTAAGGAGTGGAAGAAATCAGATATTTCAAGTCACAAAGGTTAGGGAGTGAGTGGAAAACAAGTGTCAAGCCCTTATAGGTCAATTTTTAAGTGAGATTAAGTCCCTAATTGAGGACTTAGTGCTAAAATTTTCACTTAGGCTTAATCCACTCTAATTAAGGTCTAATTAAGGTCTAAGGTCAGGTTTAGTGAAATTCATTAAGGGTCTCCAAGTAAATCCAATAAATAAGGCAAAACTCAAATTTCTGGAAATACCAATAATAAATGATTCAGTCAACTTTGAAAATGTGCATGTACTAAAATACAAATCCAAAAATTATGCAAGAGGTATGGTTAGAAAGATCTTGAAGTCTAGTTTCTAATGCATCAAACGGATCTCAATTCTGAGTTGTCTACAGAACACTACGGCCAAATTACTACAGCCCTATCATGGTCGAGGCGAATACACAAGTCACACGGAAAATGAAAGACGAGCGTGTTCAAACTTAAACACGACCAAACCAAAATAATACCAAGTTAATCCCCAAGGTCCCCCTAGTCATCCAGGGCTAAACCTAGGATCAAAATAATACTAACCGAGTAATACGACAACACGATAACTAAAATCGCGAATCAGAGAATCAAACTTACGACGACAACTACTATCAACATCGTGGCCACGTGTAAACTTGTAAACATGGTTATTATGAATGTAAATGCATCTGAGCAAGTACACCAGGATCTAATATCTCTCAAAGGTCGTGAGCAAGAACGAAGTATATAAACGTTCTACCGAGTCACGTACTTAAGGATTCGGGGTCTCACATGAGGAGCATTCCCGTGTGATCAGGCATGTGCTGAGGAGGATCCTCTCTAGGCGGGTGACCAGCGGTATAGATGCACGGCTGATGGAGATCGGTGAGGATCTGGAAAGTTTAGGGCTAGTAGTTCCCCAGGCTTTGCAGGAGGACTTTCAGCGAGTGCACAGACTTGGAGTTCAGACGGCACGTGATCCTAATGAGGCGGGACCAAGCAATGCACCTCCCTGACTGAGTAATGCAAGTCGACGGAACAATCCTCGACGGACTGATGAAGCTGGCCCAAGTCAAGTTGGCAGACGGAGTAATGCCCAACGCGATGATGGCGCTGGCCCAAGCCGCCGTGCTATTCAAGATAATGGGGACACTAACGATGAAGAAGAGGAAACCTCTGAGGGTTCTCATGCTGGTGAGGGTGGGGCATCCTCTGCGCATCACAGAAGTATCTGGTCTTGGCTAAGACATCGCAGACATTGAAGGACCATTTCGGAGCTGCATAAAAAAGACAGGGCTTTGGGGACTATCTCTGGGGGTATAGGAAGATAACATCTATGTAGGTACATGTACAGAATAATCATAATCTAAATACCTTATACACCGATTCCTTAGTTGCACCTAATGGAGTTTTATATTTTTGATGTGATGATTTATTTTGAGCCCTGTCGTGGTTTTTCTCTTAGCCAGTCAAGACCGAGATGAGCTGCCTTTCCTGCCATAACAAGTCTTTTTCCAGTGGGCACACATGTCTGATACGTGTTTGACCTTTGTTCAACCGAACCCGAAGGCTGCATACGTTTCTCATTTCTGAGGCTCAGGTCGATGTAGTTTTTCCCCTAAGGGAAGATTCTTTTGTTGTTGGTGACCTGAATATGTTGAAGACTTTATCTGCTCGAGATCAGATGCTAGAGACTGCTTTCTCTCTTCTTCTCATAGTTTTTCTTTTGTTTTGCTCTAACTTTTGCCTAGACTGCCCTTTCGGGTTTTCAATCTAGCGAGCCCTTATTCTCCTTGTCTATATTCTTTTTTTTTTTTTAATGTTCTAAATTTTGCCCAGACCGCCCTTTCTGGTTTTCAATCTAGCAAGCTGGAGAGAGATACAGTTGCCAGATATTTTTGACTTATGCATAATATCTTTTGAGCTTATCCATGTTGAAGGGCTGAACGAGATCTTCCCCATCCTGATTGGTGAGGAGCACCGCACCTCTTGACTGAATCTATTTGATGATGTAGGGTCCCACCCAATGAGACTTTCATTTTCCCCTAGTGTCGACATAACTAGGGGGTTTTCGCAAAGTACCAAATCTCCTACTTTGATACTACGGCCTTTGACTTTTTTTTTAATGCTTGAGCTATTCGTTTCTGATATGCTCGAGTGTGTTCTAAGGCTAGTAGTCGTTGTTCATATAACAAGGCTAATCCTCGTAGCGCTGTTTGACCCAGTCGATTTCAGCTATATCTGATTCCATCATAACTCTTAATGATGGGACCTCTATTTCAATTGGTAGCACCGCCTATATATCATAGGCTAAAGAATAGGGGGTAGCCCCAGTAGATGTGCGGACCGAAGTGCGATAGCCCCAGAGTGCTAATGGCAGTTTTTCTGGCAAGTCTCTTCCTGTTTCAGCCATTTTTCTGATGATATTTTCTAATGTTTTATTGGTTGCTTCGACGGCACCGTTTGCCTATGGTTGATACATGGAAGACCTATGTCTTTGGATTTTGAACTCGTCGAGCAATCGGTTCACTTCCCCTTCGAAGTATGTGCCATTATCAAAAATTATTTCGAAAGGGGTTCTTGGTTGTGGTATGTCTATGATGGCTTTCACTTTGGCAGGTTCTATTTCAATGCCCTGTTCGGTTACCATGAACCTTAGGACTTTGCCCTTGGTAACTCCAAATGTGCATTTGGTCGGTTGAGCTTCATTTGATGTTTTCTTAACTTTTCGAAGAATTTTCGAAGGTTTTTGACATAGGCACCATTTGTATCGTCAGAATGCATAATCATATCGTCCACGAATACCTCGACTTATTTATGTATCATATCGTGGAAGAGGGTAGTGGCGGCCCTTTGGTATGTAGCCCTGACATTTTTCAACCCAAATGGCATGACAATATAGTAATAGGTTCCCCATGAGATGATGAATGAAGTTTTTTCCTAGTCTTCTGCTGCCATTTTGATTTGGTTGTATCCCAGCATGCGGTCTACAAAGGATATTATTTTGTGAAAGACCACGACGTCTACCACAATATCAATGTTGGGTACAGGGAAGTCGTCTTTGGGCGATGCCTTGTTGAGGTCACGGAAATCTACACAGATCCGAACCTTTCCATTGGGTTTCGGAACAGTCACTATGTTTGACAACCAAATTGAGTATTCAACTACCCGGATAAAATTGACGTGCAGATGTTTCATGATTTCTTCTTTTACTTTCAGTGACTATTCTGGCTTGATTCTGCGGAGTTTCTGCTTAACTGGCCTAGCATCGGGGTATGTCGGAATTCGGTGCTCTACAATCGCTGGATCTAACCCAGGCATGTCTTCGTAGGACCATGCAAAGACATCTGCAAATTCTCTGAGTAGACTGATCAACGCTGCCCTTTCTGACCCTTGTAGATAACTGCTTATTTTGACCTCTTTGATCTCACTATTCAGCCCCAGATTGATAACAGACAAGTCATCTTCTGATGCTGCTAATCGGTGCTTTTATCGATGCTTGACTGACTTGGCGAGCTCGATTAGGTATTCTTTATCTTTCGGGTCCATTTCGTTAAACACTCATTATTAATGTTAATTAATTCGTCATTTAACGTAGGTGCAACCAAGGAAAACGTGAAGACATCCAGATTTTCATTATTAATTATAGGCTTTATAGGGCTTATTACATTATTAAGGCCCTGGGGTTTGAGGTCCTCAATTTCAGGGAGCGGGCCGGTAGATGACCAGTCCGTAAGGCTAAAGGAAATAGGGGGAATGGTATATTTGAAACGGTCCCCCAAGTCTGCTATTGTCAGGAGTGGGCCGGCCGTAGTGTACCAATTCTGCATGGGTTTATCAGCAATGGACTCAAATTCCGTTGGCAGCCTTTCATAGCTAGTGCCTCCGTCAATCATGCCTAGGAAATTATCTCCCATGAAGTCATCACCTAGTAATGCCAGGGCATAGTCATCTTGGTCTATGGTCCAGGTGTTTTCGACTATTACAGTTTTATATGCAGGGCTGCGGGGCTTCAGGGTAACCTATTCCATTTGATTAGTGGTGAGACTAACGTCTTCGAAGATTTCCCAACCAGGGCGTCTCTTCCCATTTTGGTCTATCCAGGGTTCGGGGAACATGAGATAGGCATCTGTTTCTTCATTCCTTATAAATATCCATTTGATGTTTTTCTATAGGGTGGTAGAGGAGGATCATTGTAAGGACACTTTTCACGTTCTGCCTTACTTTTCTCACGTTTCTATCTCATGACTGCAGCTAGCTCAGCTGACGCAGGTTTGTATCCTAAACCAAATGGAGGAATGCATTCTTTAAGTTCATCTTGGACCAGATTGATAAGCCCCTGCTGATTTCTGTCGAGACCCAGACCAGGCATATAATTCATTTTTTGGAGCATGCTTAGTGGGACCATATCTCCAAAGACTGTGGTTTTTTTCCAGTAATGTCAGTCTCTTGCCCATATTCAATGGCGTTGACTCTGGCTTGAAGGATGACATCAAAACCACTGAGGAAGATACCCATGTCATCGTGCTCTATTTCGAGGATTGGGATGTCCCCGTTTTCTTTATTTTCCACGATTTTATTGGCAAGTATGATTACTATGTGGTCATCGTGGATAAACTTGACATGTTGATGCAGCGAGGAGGCTTCCACTTTCACCCCATAGATCCAAGGACGTCCCAGCAATAAGCTGAAAGTAGCAGGAATGTCTAGGACTTGGAATTCAACTAGCATAGTCAACGGCCCAATGGTCATTATCAGAGTCACCACCCCTAGGACACATCGACTAGTGTTGTCATATGCCTTTATTATCTGCGATGAAGGAGTCGGTTCTGATATCTTTGTCCCCAGTTTAGCTAGCGTGTTGATGGGGCATACATTTAAAGATGAGTTGTTGTCTATCAGGACTCGGGGAACCCTTTTTTCAATGACCCCCACAGTGATGTGAAGAGCATCAATGTGTCTTGATGAGTTTTGGAAGCACATAACAAGCCCCAGATGGATATGTTTGCTTGGTTTTTCTTCATCTGAGCTAATAGGGTATCTTCCATACTTTTAGCCCCAGTATCTATTTCTTTGTTTTTGCTAGAGTGATCACCACTTTCTTGGTTTGGTTGATATGTTCGACCAGACCTGGTAAGATGACTGACATCCCCACTGATCCAAGTGGCCTTTTCAGTGCTACTGATAGTTTGACTGCCCAGGATAGTGTCCCAAGAGAGCATATTGCAACTAAGCTCTTTTATTCAAAAGGGGAAAGATACAACGTTTTTATTCTAGCTGAATCTATATTTTTGATCATGTCATACTTTCTTTGCTTGATCGGGTACCAAGTTTTGTTCTCTTATGTCTGCCACCGTGATTATTTTATTGTCGATGAGGTATTGGATAGCATTTTTGAGCGAGTAACACTTGTCGGTGGAGTGACCACTATGGCGATGATATTCATAATGATGGGTATGGTTCCATGAGCTAGGTAATGGGTTTGGCGGTGTATAATTCATGATTGGTTTAAGCTTTCCATGAGCCCATAGTGTCTGAAAAATCATAGACCTCAAAGCGGCCAAATCATCATAATGCCTTTGAATTTGATCCCTCCTTCCTTTTGGTTGGGGGTGAAGTGTTTGGCTGGGATTTGTTCGAGTAGTAAGATTGAACATCTTCTTCTTGGTTTGGGAAATATTGTGCCAGGAACTGATTGTATGTGCTTCTATTTGAGGGAGGTTGTTCTTTTTCGTGTGCACAAATCATTCCGGTCAGGGTTTCGTGGGCTATTCGCTGGGTATAGGTATTTGAAGGGTCGAGAGGGAGGTAGCTTTTTTGGTTATGGTAACAGGCATTTAAGTGAATGAGTTCAGGGTTGGTGTTTGGGGTAGCTGGTGGATTGGGGTTATAAGTATTTGGAATGATATTGCTTTAGGAAATATGCTTGGTATTTGGCTGAAGGCTGGTGTTTGATTGAGTTTTGGAGGTTTGAAGGAGGATATCTTCTGTTGGGTTAGAGAAGTTTATTCTTGGAAGGAGGGAATTATCGGGAGGATGTATTTGGCTTCTGATTTGATGAGAGAGGGTAGCGAAAATTTCTGCGAATTTTTCCAAAAGATTGCCAACTACTTGGTTTGTCACTCTTTCTACATGGGCATCCAATTCCCTTTTCAGCCAGTTCTGGAATTCAGGGTGTGGGGCATAGACAAGAGCTTTTATTTCTGGTCCCAGAGCATTCTGTCCATTGCTGGTCTCTGCCACAGTCTGTTTGTTTTTGGCGGCCATTCTGCCCAAATCTGTACTTTCTAAACTGATTCTGATATTTTCTGATCTGACCCATGTGCATGTATCCCGTATCAACCGACCGACGCTATCTCTTCCTTTCCAAACTCGAGCCAAGTTTCTAAGGAAAAGGGTTGAAGGTATCAGAAGGGAAGGTTCCAGGCTTTTGGTTCTGAGTACAGTGTGCCTTTAAAATTTATTATTATTCATTTACCCCTAAGATTGATCGGACAAGTACCCACTTTGTTTTGACAGTCTCAAGACTCTTCCTGGAATAATGGATTCTTTCTCCAGAGTATAAAACCTTCGTATTCTACCTACCTTTCGACTCCCCAAGATTGGATTGATCTTAGGCGAAGGGCCTATACTCTTTCCGGGATCCACCATTCGAATGGTCTAGGCCAAATATCATGAAAATTATTGGTCAGCCCATGTGCATATATATATTTATTCATTTATGTATATTTTCGCAACAGGGATTCGTCAATAATTTAAATATATAAAAACCGATCGGTCCATGAAGTGTCTTGAGAATCTATATGCATTTAACGTTGGCTGATGCAGGGGTAGGCTGACCATGGTGTAAGAGTAGCAGTTCGGAATATTTCTACGTGTGTGCACGTGTATGAGGTATCTAGAAAGCAGTAAATTTTTTTTCCCAGATATAAAGCAATAAATGGCCCGTCTTTCTGTTCTTTGTGGATTTTCTTGGCTAGTTAGTTTGAATCCTCTAAAGGACGGCGCAAGCGAACGTAACAGCCATTCAGATCAATAAATAGAAAGAAAAGCGGGGACTCTATCTGTTTCTATTAATTACATTCGGTTCTAATCCTCAAAATAAAATGACATAATAAAAGAATATTTACATATTTTGCGAGGAATAATAAATAAAGTAGAATAAAAATAAAATAAAGCGATAGCACCTCTGCTTTTTTTTGTTATCCTGCCCGAAGTTCTATTTTTGTTCCTTTTTTTTTATTCACAACGGTACCAGGAACGAAGCTGCTACAAAATTTTACAGTTATTTGCACAAATATAAATACAGATATATAAAAATGCAATGTTTAAGCTGTTAAATAAATATAATAAGCATATTTAGCAAAAAAAGAAAAAGAAAAACCTGTTTTTTCTTCTTTTTTTTAATGAAAAATGAGTCTAGCCTCCGTTTTTATTTTATTTAAAATAAAAACAACGTCCCCAGCAAAGTCGCCATTGTGAGTGCCCCGATTCATAACCTTTCCCCCGTTTGGTGAAGAGCGGGTGATTCTAAAACCTTTTAAAGCGCGTGGAATACGCTTGGCCTCAATTGTTGACTCAAAATGTGATCAACAGAGTCGTCATCTTTATTTTAAGGAAAACAAAAAAAAAACCCAAAGATAACCAGATTTGTAAAGGGTTCGGAGGCTAAGTTACGAGGTGGGAAGGGGTTAGGCACCCAACTCGCCCTTTCGGTCTCAAAATAGTTTTTTGGCTAAATATGCTTTTTTATATTTATTTAAACAATTGAATTAAAGTATTAAATATATATTTGTATATATATATATAAAGAAATTATTACAAACTTATAACAGCCTCCTTTCTGGAGTTACAAATACATATATAAAAATTTGGTCATAATAATGACTCTTTTTAGTGTTATTTCTTATAGAATTTCGGACAGCACAACTGCTTATTTTACTTACATTTGACTAGTCTAAATAGCATTTTTTATAAATAAAAAGTTTAATAAACCTACCTCTTGAAGCATGGGGGTTTATCTCGTACCAACTACCTTCTGGTAGGTCCTAGGGTGCGCTCGCTCTGTACTTTAGGGAGAGGGAGTCTTTTTGTTGTTGTGAGGATTCAGGCAAGGTGACTGCTTCGATTAGTTGCTTTTACGCCTCGGGATCCCGGCGGCACAACTGTTTGCTTTGCTGGTGTTGCTTGCTTGTTGGCGTCGGAAATCGGGCAGAGCAATAGCTTGCTTTTTACTAATTTGACGTCTGGATTCGGGCAGAGCAACTGCTCTTTTTGGGATTTTTGGACCAGAGGAATAAGGCGGAATCCTAGTCGGGCAACTAGATTTCACTTTGACCAAAAAGTTTTAGTGTTTGGGGGAGATTTGGCGTAAGGCGGAATAGATTTCCTAGTCGGGCACTCTGATTTCACTTTGAGTTTTAGTGTTTGGGGGAGATTTGGCAGAACTTCAGGGCTAGAGGAAGAAATTCCTTCGGCGTTCACTCGGGAGAGCAGACCGCGGAGAGAATTTTCACGCAGATAAAATTTCACTGTGTGTTCACTATGTGAATTCTGAGAGCCGAATGCCTTTATTTATAGGCTGGGAGTAAGGCTTCCTTTGTCATTAAGTTTTCCTTTATGTGTTTCATTGGCTTGTACCGTGCGCTGAGAAGATTGCTCTTTAAGCTAACTGCTACAGTATACTTGGCACTATTGGGCGCCACCCATGGGAAGTATGAGCGTCGCGCTAAAGGTGGTTGTGGGCAGTGCCCAGGGCCATTTTCCTCTTCTTTTTGGCACTTTGGCCCCCTGCAATTCACTGCTTATGCATCCTGCTTTTTCCTTTGCATTTTCAACCCTGTAACTTGACATTCGTTAGTCCTTTTAACAGGTCTTCATTTTTTATGCAATGTCACATACCAGGGGTATGAAATTGGGGTGTCTACATCGACCGCCTTCAACAGCCAACGATCAAAGAAGCCTAGAAATTACAAGGTGATCACCTTCACCCGTATACTAGGCAACCGCCTTCCCCTATGATATAAAAACATTTGTTTGGTTGTAACCTAAAAACCCAATCACTATTCTCTCTCTTTCTCTCTCTCTCTCAAACAGCGGTTTCCTCTCCCTTCTCTCTAGAAATTTCAGCCAAGCCCCCTTTTCCACCATATTTCCTTCTCCTTTAGCTTCATTCCTCCATCAATCATCATCTCCTTGTTCATTTCAAGCAAACAGAAGGCAATTTTGGGCTTCAAATTCCGGGCACCCTCCATATTTTCCGGTGAGAACTCTGGCAAACAAGTCTTCAAGCCTACAAGTTACAAGTATTCTCTACCCTATACTCTTTATTTACATTTTAATTGCTATATTTTTGCATTGAATATCAATTTTTGCTAGTTAGGGTGTTTGTGCTTGTCATTTGCTTTTAAAAACTTCGTTGGGTTTTTGATTTTTGGGAGGAGTTTTTGAGTGATATAAATAGCATAATGCCTCCTAGGAAGAGAATCAAGTCCCAAATTGGTCAATCCTCGACCTCTAGCGAGCCTATCTTCAACACCAACTGTTTCAATTCCCTCCAAAATTTTCAAATTTATTCGGATGGCCTTAACGATAGGACCATTACGGTCAAGAGGGGAGTTGACTATGCAAGCTTTGGGTTGAGGGCCCAATTTAGGCTTTAGGAATGGGAGAATTTGTGTGCGCCACCTGGTGAGGTTGTGATTCCCATTGTCCGTGAGTTTTATGCTCACAGTGGGAGAGTGGTGGGGGAGGACCCCAATTTGTCATGGGTTAGGGGCATTTATTTTTGTTGGATATTTAATTATTGAGTTATTATGTTTTCTATTTGGTTTATTTTAATTAATTATTTATTTTGTCTTTCTTGGTATTTACTTTGATTAATTACTATTGTTACACCTTTTATAGAAATGTTATTTTGGAGATTGTAATTTAATAGGTTTTTAGGGTTTATACGAGTTATTAATCTTTTAGGATTGTGTGTTCTTGTAACACAAGTTAGTGTGTGAGTCGTTTGTCTTGCTTAGAGATACACGACTGACCTATTTAATATTGGTAAGGAATCCAACATATTTGGTAAGTCTATGTTTGATAAGATTTAGTCCTTGTTTATTGCACTAACCTACTAATCTTTTATGATAAGTGGTTTTCTTATTCTACAATGTTTTTAGGACAAGGATGCAAGTATAAATAAGAGGATACAAGGTTGTAAAGCTAAGACGTTTACTTAGCATAATTTATACACAGACTGTTAAGAGAGAAGAGAGAGAGAGAGAGATCGAAAAATTGTTGCTGCTCTATTCCTGAATGTACTATTGAATGAAGCTATATCGAAGCCTTCATTCATTATCGAAGCCTTCATTCCAACACAGTTTTTCTATGAACGTCTCCTATTGCATTGTTAAAAGCTATTGAGCGTATATTCGTCTAAGTAGTCTGAGGTGTTAGAATTATTCAAAGTTTTATACCAATTTTTGCTCCCAAAAGGCCAAAGCTGATAAAAAATTTACCGATAATAAGGTACTTTACTGAAATGTTGGATTCTTCTATTCTATTTTGTAATTTCATCGATAAATACGTATAAACATGCTAATCAAATATGATAAAATCTCTTTATATGATTTTTATTTATTTTATTAATAAGGAATTTTAACAAACAAATCTTTTTCAAATTTAAATTTATTATTCATTATAAACAATCTCTTTCAAATTCAATTTATATTTATCTCATCTAAACAACCTCTATTCCTATATCTATAAATAATATTAGACAATTGAAAAGTCTACACCACCATCATTTGTAAGAGAGTTTAACCGTTGTAATCAATTCCTCTTAATTTTTTTTTTTTTTTAGTTTTCAAGAACACACATACATGCTAAAAGTGGAGAAAATTAAGGTACGTACATGTTTGTGTGTGTGTGTTTTACAATATAATGAATTAGCTTACCAATTATAGCATGTTTTAGGAATTTTTAATGTTGTTATATGATTAATGCATGTGTGGGTGTGTGTTTTTAACATATCATGCCTATATTTTATTTCAACATGACATGTATAGGAAGTAAAGATGGATTGGGTGTTGTGTCATCTATGAATAATTGGACATGCATATATCACTTAGGATTTATTTTATTTATTTATTTAATATATTTAGTTTGTATAATTTTTTGATCATAATGAAATATTCCACAAGATCTTACAAAGATAAAAACAGAAGATGTTTCTAATCTTCATTTTTTTTTTATTTATGTCAATGTTTTTTTTATTATCGATGTTGTTAAGCCTAATCTTATTTTTATTTTGTATGTGTTAAACTCATTTATGTGTTTGTATATAAAAATATAACATTCAAAAATTTCATATTTTAACCAGGTTAATCGACATTTACAATATTATATCTCTTTGTCCATTTTTAGTAAGTTTTATGACTAAAAATAGAGTAAAAACTAATGTAATATTATATTACATATACATATCATGTGGTCAGGTCTCTTGATACTTTTGTATCTTAAAATGTTGATAAATAAAGTTGTTTTCAATTAAGAATCTATAAACATTGGTCACAAATTTGGATAATAACATAATATCATAATTAAGAAAGCTAATTATTTTTAAGAATTATAAAAAAAATATTCAATTTCCTACCATTTCAATTTTTATATATTTTAAATTTAAGATAGAAAGTATTCAATTGTTAACTTTTATAAATTACTAACTATTATGATAAATTTCAGAAACTATTAATTTAATTATTTTATTTTATCTTGAAGTAAATTGAGTTAATCAAGTTGTAGTTGGTTAAGTAAATTTGAAATTCATATTACACGCCCGTCTCTGCAACAATTTCATAAAGTAATAGATTCATTTAATTAAATTATTTCTTTTATATTGTATTAAATATTAATATATTAATTTCAGTATTTACCCTATTCAAAAGATTATAATTATAACGAGTTTAGAAAATTCTCTTATTATAAGCAATTATTGCAAAAAACTAATAAATCTTAAAACTGTGCATCGCATGGGTATAACATAATTTGTTCTCTAAATTGATATCAAAGCAATACCAAGTTGGAGATCAATCTTTATTGTATATAAACATTTTACTTTTATTTTTTTTCCTCTAAAAATTATTTATTTCTACATTTTCATTTTCTCACAATGGATTTACAAATTACTTTTCTAGCCACGACAAAAGTTAAAGAACAAAAAAATAATAATAAAATTACTGAAAAAAGAGAATATTTAATATTTTAAAAGAAAAGGTAAAAACATTAACATCATTTAGGAAAATGTATGTAAGAAAAGTATCTCTCTCTTTCTCTCTCACACATAAACACTTAGATTTTTAGTTAAAAAAATAATAAATAATTGAGAGATACTATAATTTAGAGATAATTGCAAAAAAAACCCTGACCTATTTTGTGTTTTGCAAAATTAACCTTGTGTTTTGATTTTCACCAAATTGAACCTCCACCTTTCTTTTTTTTTTGCAATTATTCTTTTGCTTTGTGTGTTAATCCAAAATTTACATAAATCTTATTTATTACAACTAAATATTTATATGCAAATTTATTTGTTTGTATGCAAAACAACCTATATTATTTCCGCCACCATACAAACAAAATTCAATAGTGTTAGAGTAAGACGATTTGAGCGAGGGAGATTTATAATGGAGGGTGATGGCAATTATCTCTTTACTTTGCCTGCCACACTTCTCCCGCCCACACACACACACACACACACACACACACACACACACACACACAGGAAATGATGGGTGATTATAAATGAGAGTATATACATATATATATATATATATATATATATATATATATATATATATATATATATATATATATATATATATTCTTTAGTTTTCAATTACTTCCATCCAAAATCTTTGACCAAAGTGGATGGTGAACTTACCCACAAAATTAAAGTAAAATGATGAAATTTACTAAAAATATAGTGGCATATATAATCTTAATAAATAAAAGATCAAAGTAGGTTAACCAATTTGTTAGCAAAAAAAGAAAAAATAAAGATGAAAGATGAAACATAAAGATTAAAAAGAAAATGAAACAAAAAGGGTGAACATAAAATGAAGTAGAAAAGGATTTTTAAAAATGAAAAAAATTAACTAAACTAAAAAATGAATAAAACTTCCTAAAGAAAAAGAAAATGAACAAGACCACATCACGCATGGTTTTTCGTTGAACATAACTAGTTTTTGCTCTCTTGTGTTAAACACACGATATATATCGTTTTCAATTAATTTATATAAGCAAATTGAAGAGCACAAACAAAATTTGTTAGTCGGAGTTACACCGACTGAGAACTTGAAATACTTCTAAACTCTTACTCCCTCTTTACTACTGACGGTGTGTATTTCTCAATAAGAAAAATGAGTGAGTTTAGGGACCTCCAAAAAAATTTAATTTATAGTCTCTTTCCATCAAAGAGAAGTTGCTGAACATGGGTAGTTTTTGAAGGTTTCCACGTTTATGTAAGTGGCTAAAGATGATGGGTGGTTACGGAGTGGTTGCCGGCGGTTGCTCTATCTACAATGTGGACCACTAATAGGGAAAACCCCAACATTCTCCCACTTGGTCCACAAACTCAACCATGTATCTCAACGAGGGACAAAAGGCATGAATCATGGTGATAGGTCCTCTAACTATGAGTATTATCTTCCATGTATCACAATACATTTAGTACGTCAAACACTAACCCAAATAACTTAATGAATAAACCCTATGTCTATTCAAGGTCCAAGCTTAATGATATTTTATCGAAATGAATGTGCACAACTGAATGAGAAACATCAACTAAAGTAAGAATTTCATCAAAATAACAACCGTACTTACAATGAAGATTTACATAATGGAACCAAGTCCCATTCTAACTACATGATCCTTAAAACTCTTTGGTGGCATGCCTTTAGTTAAAGGATCGGCAACCATCAACTCAGTGCTAACGTGCTCAATGACCACTTTATTTTCCTTAACACGTTCTCTAATGGCTAAGTACTTAATGTCGATATGCTTACTTCGACTACTACTTTTGTTGTTTTTAGCCATAAAAACAGCAGCTGAGTTGTCACAATACAATCTCAATGGCCTAGAAACTGAATCAATGATTCTAAGCCCGGACATGAAACTCTTCAACCACACACCGTGTGAGGTAGCCTCAAAACATGACACGAACTCGGCCTCTATAGTGGAAGTAGCAGTCAAGGACTGCTTCACGCTTCTCCAAGATATAGCTCCACTGGCTAACATGAAAATATACACGGATGTTGATTTGAGAGAGTCAACACAGCCAGCAAAATCTGAATCGGAGTAGCCAATCACCTCCAAATTTTTGGTCCGTCTATACATGAGCATGTAATCCTTCGTTCCTTGAAGATATCTCATGACCTTCTTTGCAGCTCTCCAGTGGTCAATTC
The DNA here is from genome assembly GCA_013146195.2 of Codonopsis lanceolata. Taxonomy (NCBI): domain Eukaryota; kingdom Viridiplantae; phylum Streptophyta; class Magnoliopsida; order Asterales; family Campanulaceae; genus Codonopsis; species Codonopsis lanceolata. The sequence goes on from CM028378.1 coordinate 176,728,426, forward strand.
CTAGGTTACTCTGATATCTCCCCAGCATCCCAACAACAAATGCAATGTCAGGTCTGGTGCAGACCTGAGCATACATAAGGCTTCCAACAGCTGAAGCATATGGAATATCTTTCATTTGTTCCCTTTCGAGCTCATTCTTGGGGCACTGGTCCAGGCTAAACTTATCACCCTTCACAATGGGTGTTACACTAGGTGAACAATCCTTCATCTGAAATCTCTCTAAAACTTTGTTGATATAAGTCTCTTGAGACAAACCCAAAATGCCTCGAGACTTGTCTCTATGGATTTTAATGCCAATGACATAAGATGCCTCTCCCATATCCTTCATATCAAAGTTGTTCGAGAGAAATTGTTTCACATCGTATAGCAAACCTTTATCATTGGTTGCAAGCAAAATATCATCTACATATAACACAAGGAAACAAATCTTGCTCCCACTAACCTTGAGGTATATGCATTGATCCATAACGTTCTCTTCAAACTCAAATGAAGTGATGACGTTATGGAATTTTCTATACCATTGGCGGGAAGCTTGTTTCAGTCCATACATAGATTTATTAAGCTTACATACCAAAAGCTCACCTCTACTAGAGAAGAATCCTTCAGGTTGTTTCATATAAACCTCTTCCTCTAGATCACCATTAAGGAAAGTCGTTTTCACGTCCATTTGATGTAACTCTAAATCAAAATGGGCTACCAATGCCATAATTACTCTAAGGGAATCTTTCTTAGATACAGGGGAAAAGGTTTCTGTGTAATCTATTCCTTCTCTTTGTGAGAATCCTTTGGCAACAAGTCTTGCTTTATGTCTCTCGATGTTGCCTTGTGAGTCTTTCTTTGTTTTGAATACCCATTTACATCCAATGGCTTTTACACCATTTGGCAACTCGACGAGATCCCAAACTTTGTTAGTTGCCATAGAATCCATCTCATCTTTCATGGCATTGTACCATAACCTTGAATCGTTAGAACTTATGGCTTGTGAAAACGTTTCAGGATCATTTTCGGCTCCAATATTGTAGTCACACTCTTGTAGATACACGACATAGTCACTAGGAATTGCTGTCTTTTTTGCCCTTATAGATCTTCTTAAAGCTGGAACAACATTATCCTGAGGAACAGGATCATGTTGTTCAGCAGGTTCAACAGTTTCATGTATTTGTTGAACTTCATCTATTATTGGATTAGGATCAGCTCGTGGTGTTTCTAGAACAGGTTCTTCAACACGTGTTTGTTCTTGAGGAGTGTTGTTAACAATAATGACCAGTTCATAACTTGAAGTGGCACACTGAGCATTAGAATGATCTTTCCTTTGATCAATGTCCAAGGATCGATCGCTCCCACTGATCAAGTCATTCTCAAGAAATTTTGCATTTCTTGATTCCACAAACCTAGTGCTGTGATATGGACAATAGAATCTATATCCCTTAGACCTTTCGGCATATCCAACAAAATATCCACTTATGGTCCTTGGGTCCAACTTCTTTTCTTGTGCATTATAGATTCTCACTTCAGACGGACATCCCCAAACACGTACATGTCGCAAACTGGGTTTCCAACCTTTGAATTCACAAATGGTGTTTTTGAAATGACATTGGTTGGAACTCGGTTCAATATGTACGTAGCCGTCTTAAGTGCTTCGCTCCACAAGGACTGGGGAAGTTTGGAGCTAGCAATCATGCTACGCACCATATCCATTAATGTTCGGTTTCTCCTTTCAGCTACTCCATTCTGTTGTGGAGTACCTGGCATAGTATATTCCATAACAATACCATTCTCTCGAAGAAACCTCGCAAATGGACTAGGTGCTTGTCCATTTTCAGTATATCTACCATAGTACTCTCCGCCTCTATCTGATCTCACGATCTTAATTTGCTTGTCGCATTGTTTCTCTACTTCTGCTTTAAACACCTTAAAAGCATCAAGTGCTTCATTCTTATTGTTAAGCAGGTAGAGATACATGTATCGCGAGTAATCATCTATGAAGGAGACAAAGTACTTGTCATAGTATGCATCCATATCTGGACTACAAATATCTGTATGTATGATTTCCAATAAACCTGAGCTTCTTCTGGCACCTTTTTTCGACTTATCAGTCTGCTTACCCTTAATGCAGGCTATACAAGTCTCAAAGTCTGTAAAATTAAGAGTATTAAGTACTCCATCATTTACTAACTTCTTAATTCTATCAATGGAGATGTGTCCCAATCTCCGTGCCACAACATATAAGACTCTTCATTCATAACACATCTTTTGGTACTAGAATGAATATGCATAGCAGAGTAGTCATCATCATTTTGCAAATTGAGATTAAAAAGACCATTTGATAAAGCACCGTTTTCCAATAATATTTGATTTGAAAACTAAATCAAAACCATTTTCTGAAAAGTTAAAGGAATAACCATCTGATACAAGTCTAGAAATGGAAATTAAATTCCTAGAAAAACTAGGAATATAAAAAGTCTTTTTCAAACTTAAATGAAAACCACTACTTAAAATTAAATTGCACGTTCCGACGGCTTCTACACATGAAGGCGTCTGATTTCCTGAATAGACGTTGCATTCATTTCCCACTGGTTTCCGCAGGTTTTGTAATCCCTGCAATGAAGTGGTAATATGAATTGTAGAGCCAGAATCAATCCACCATGTATTATGATTTACAACAGTCATATTGGATTCATAACAAACACAAGAAAGTTGAGTACCTTTCTTTTCAAGCCAATTCTTGAACTTAGGACACTGTTTCTTAATGTGCCCCTTCTTTTTGCAAAAGAAGCACACATGATCCTTCTTAATGTCCTTGTTGGGAGGGATTTTTCCCTTCCCCTTGTCCTTAGCTTGATCCTTTTTCTTGTTCTTTCCAAGTGTAGTGAAATTCACACTCTCATTTTCCTTATCCTCCATAAGCAGCCTGCCCTCTTCATCAATTCATTAATTGTCCATTTATCCTTATGTGTGTTGTAGGATATCTTGAAGGGACCATACTGGTGAGGTAAGGTGGAAAGGATATAATGAACCAAGAAGACTTCCGACATCTCAACTTCTAATGCTTTCAATTGAGCCACAATATCCCTCATGTGCATGATATGATCACGCACACCCTTAATGCTATTAAGCCTTAGGGATGTAAACTGCATGATGAGGGTACTTGCCATTGACTTATCTGAAGTGGCAAACTGATCATCAATAGCCTTTAGTAATTCTTGAACCTTTTTGATATGCTCGACTGAACCCCTTATTCTAGAAGAAATTTTTGTCTTTATGAAACTCACACAGAGACGATTGGAACGGTCCCATTTTTCATAAAGATCAACAACATCCAGAATGCTAGTCTCAGTCATTGGAGGGGGTTCATTTTTCCTTATGGCATAGTCAAGATCCAACCATCCTAAATGAAGAAGAACTCTCTCCTTCCACACTTTGTAGTTGTCCCCTTTAAGCTCGGGAACATCACATCTCATATCAGGGTAATCAACAGATTGAATTGCTGCAATAGTTAAGTGTCAATGCTCATATTAATAAATTTGAGGCTAGTAATTATGACATATTCTACCAATGTAAAAACATGCAAAACATGAACCTAATGACATAAAACTTGCCTGAGGGCTAAAGCTCTAATTCAATTAGGTTCATTTTATCTTTATGATAATACCATTAAACTTGTTCCCCTTTTCTAATCCATGTGGGTAAATTAGAAAATATAGTTTGATATTTTACCCTAATTAATCATACATAATATAATAAAAATTCTTGTGAGATAAAATTTATTATATAAAGTATGATTAATTACAATTAATGTTCATTCCAAAATATGTGATCCTAAATCTAAATATATGATTTTAACTAATTAAAGATGCTGGGCTACTCCATAATTAATTAAAACCATATGGATCACATAAACATTAACAATTATTGCATAAACCGCAAGCAATATTCTTTGAATTTATTTCAAATGTATTAGTGTTTTGTCCAACTTAAGATGACATGCATAAATAGGTAATTAATAATTTATACAAGTCAACTAAATGGCAAAGTACATATGACACTTTATTAATATAGCATGCATATATTTAAATAATATTTGTATGTACTAAAATTCTGAAAGTATACATACAATAGCAAATTGATCATATTTACGCATGCATATTAAGTGCATTTAAATATGTTTATGTATTATGTATAATTAATCCAAGTACATATACTAATCCAGTTTACATATTTAAACACATTTAAACTGAAGTTGAAGAAGAGTCAGTAACAATTACTGTTAATTTATGTATCCGTAGTCCAAAATGAACACCAATTATGTCCTTCTGAATAACCTCTCAAAAGTGGAAACTTAAGAGCCTGACAAAATTAACATTGCAAACGACATTTTCTCCTTTGGCTTTAAATCATTTTGTTGTTTACTAAGCAATAGCAGCACTCTACTACTCCTTATTAAATAGTATCAGACAATTAAGTCAACAAAGACAAATGCCTTCATGAATATAAACAGTGTAGTACAGTACTGCAGTTGGACCAATAGAAATCATAAGACATACACAATCAAAATTTGCAGAAAAACAGTTTCATGACAATTTCAAGATCTCATAATGTTCAAAACGAAAAACAGAGCAAGACAGAGGTATATATTGCTCTGATACCAAATGTTAGAAAAAGTTACACTAGTATGCTTGGAATGATTAAGGAGCATACTTTGTAAACGCAGCGGAAAAATTGATCGACATACCTCCAGCCATTGCGTCGGAATCGAAATCGAAATGAAGTCGGAGTTACACCGACTGAGAACCTGAAAGACTTCTAAACTCTCACTCCCTCTTTACTACTGATGGTGTGTATTTCTCAATAAGAAAAATGAGTGAGTTTAGGGACCTCCAAAAAAATTTAATTTATAGTCTCTTTCCATCAAAGAGAAGTTGCTGAACATGGGTAGTTTTTGAAGGTTTCCACGTTTATGTAAGTGGCTAAAGATGGTGGGTGGTTACGGAGCGGTTGCCGGCGGTTGCTCTATCCACAATGTGGACCACTAATAGTGAAAAACCCAACAAAATTAACATAATAAATTAAATGAAACAACTTATAAAAAATGTATAATTGTAACACTAATAATTATAGATTTAAAAAATTTCCTTATACATAACATTGTTGGCTTACATGTGATTGACCTTGACTCTTTTTAATTAAAAAAAACCAAACATAAAACCATTTCATAAATGAAGATACTCAAATAATTACAAACCTTAATTTATAAATCATGTGTAAAGTTCAACAACAATTTTGATATCAATATTGCTCAAGTTATGATATACTCCTTCCGTTTCTGATTTATCGTCATATTAAGTAATTGACTTTATTATAAATATTTGTGTAATATATTGGTTTTCTTTAATGTTATTGTACATATGAATATAATTAAAGCATGTAAAAATAGTAATATGTATTAATTTATTTTCATATTTTTATTATTGCATATGGTATTTCATCACTTACTTTGAGAATTTTGTGTGTCCCCTAAATACATTCATAAACGATTTTTTAAAAAACAATAACTTTACCAGTCTTTTCATCAACATCTGTCCTCCACTTCATTTGTGTTTGCATGGGTGGAGAAATAATATCGAATTGTGGCCCTCAATGACTTTTCCTTCTAAAGCATGTACATGACCTAAAAGCAAAGTAAAATCCTCAAAAAAAGGTACATAAATTTAAAAAAAAAATGCAGAACATTTCATGAACAGAATGTCCTAAATAAATACTCTATCCGTTTCACCCTAAAAGTCTATATTTGAAAATTTTAATTATTAAAAAAATATATTAATGTCATTGGACTTGATCATAATTATAAAAATACTTAAAATATATCGACATGCTTGCAACCCAAGAGGAAGGTAAAAATGAAATGTTATAAAAATTATAAGCATAATATTTTAAAGTGGAGTCTTATGTGTCGTTTGCTAGTCAGAATTAAGACATGATATGATTAATAAGCAAGTAATCCCATATTTGGTACGTAATAGGTGATCAAGACTAAGAACACGAGTTATCCGGATAAATTCATTATCCCTTCACTATTAGTACCAAGGAAGAGAGTGGTATTATTAGCATGCTCACTTTAAAAAATTGAGACTAACATTTTTTTATCTCAAAACTACCCACATTATACAAATGAGGATTAATAGCGAGGATACTAATAATATTGTGATTAATAATACTGATTATCCCTATCCAACTAGCAAACAAGCCCTTAAAGTAGACTAAACTCACCAATACACTGTGAGTCGAGTCAAGAAGATCCGTCTTCTAAAAATATTTTAGAGTTTGTTTTCGTTTTCGAATTTTATAAATATTCAAATTTCATAGAATTTAAATAATGTGAAATTTACTTTCAAAATGATAACAATTTCATGATTTGGATAATGTATGAAATTCAATTATAATTCTAGATTATTAGTTAAAATAAGATTCAATAATATGTCAAATACCTAGTCTATTCTAGCCTACTGGAAGGCTGGTAGCAGTGGTTAGTGATTTTAAATGACAAATGTTTAAACTTTGCTAACTTATAAATTTTGGGAAAATTATCTTTTTGACTATCGTACCATTCTCAGTTTATCGATTTGACCAACCAACTTACAATATCCCAAAATTGACAAATGTACTCAATAATTAGGTAATCCATGTCATTAACAAGTCATCCACTTTTGTAACAAAACTATTAATGTGGACTAACCGAAAGATTTTAAGAGGGGTATTCTTGTACATCTTCATTGAAAATGATGGCGATACTGCCATCATTTTTTGTTTTTGTTTTTTATTTTTGTATTTTCAATGGAAATGTACAAGAATACACCTCATAAAATCTCTCAGTTAGCTCACATTAACAGTTCCGTTACAAACGTGGATGACCCGTTAACGGTAAGGACCACATTACACTCAATTATTGAGTGCATTGGTCAATTTGGGATATTATAAGTTGGTTGGTCAAATTGATAAACTGAGAATAGTACGATGATCAAAAAGATAATTTTCCCATAAACTTTTTAGGCAAAACACACAAATGGGCCACCCAACTTTGGACCTTCTTGCAATTCGGCCACCGAAACTTTGGTTCATCTATTTTGGCCACTCTACTTTCATTCTGTTGCACGCGAGCCCATTTTCTAACGGACGTTAGCTCAGGACGTTAACTTAAGGGGCAAAATAGGAAAAATAACATTAAAAATTTCAAAACTATTTTAATTTACTTGAAAAATGTAAAATGACCAAAAACTCACATCTAATACCTAATTTTCAATTTTTGCCATCCAGATTTGACAAAATTTTTCTATGGATTTGCTTGGTTTTCCTTCGGTCAAAAATTTTCTGGACTAGCGAACTAGAGCGGCTTCGAAACTAGGGTTTATTTTCTCTCTCTGAAGTTAGAACAGCAAGAGAGAAGAATGGGGCATTCGAACATCTGGAACGCACATCCCAAGACCTATGGTCCTGGATCTCGTACTTGCCGTGTGTGTGGTAACCCTCTTGGGTTGATCAGAAAGTATGGAATTATGTGCTGCAGGCAGTGCTTCCGCAGCAATGCGAAGGAGATTGGATCCATCAAGTACCGCTAAGGGGGTTGGATTATGCCGGTGGGTCTGTAACAGCGGTGATGAGACTCGCCCAACGAGACTCAACCCAGGTAAGGTGTCACCCCTCTCAATACCTTGAACGGCCTCCACATGTAGATCTGGGCTTTAACACTAAAGATCTCGACCTCTTCAAGCTACTGGTCTAATGTACGAAAGGCATACAGATCGGCCATCAAAGATGAACAAATTTGGGAGAAGATGAACAAATAAATTCGAGCTACTGGTCTAACACTCGGATCGTCAATTATCTTGGGTGGGTCAGAACGCGATGAGACTCGCCCAACGAGACTCAACCCAGGTAAGGTGTCACCCCTCTTAATACCTTGAATGGCCTCCACATGTAGATCTGGGCTTTAACACTATAGATCTCGACCTCTTCGAGCTTTGGCGCGTGGCAGATAGCTTCAATGGAGTATACACCGCCGAAACTGTTGTCGTCAAATGGCATCTTCAAGAAATTGCCGTACACGACATCGCATTGTCCATCCAACTCGGCTATTTGATTATGAGAAGCCCAAGAGGGAAACAGTGAGAAGATTTTGATTATGAGATTTGGGAACCATGCGATACAAAAAGAAGATTTTGATTTGAATCTTCCCCAAAAAAATTTGAATTTATTTTTCTGGGTTGTGATTATTTTCTTGATAAAGATGAACAAATTTGGGAGAAGATGAAGATGAACAGTCAAAGTTCTATTATTTATAGCAGGGGTAAAATAGGAATTTTGACTTAAACTTAACGTCCTGAGCTAACGTCCGTTAGAAAATGGGCTCGCTTGCAACAAAATGAAAGTAGGGTGGCCAAAATAGATGAACCAAAGTTTCGGTGGCCGAATTGCAAGAAGGTCCAAAGTTGGGTGGCCCATTTGTGTGTTTTGCCAACTTTTTATATTTCAAAAAATAAAAAAACACATGGTGGAGGTGGTTAACAACAACGGTGGACTCCAAAGTTGGTGACCAACGATCGTCAGCGGTGGTCGGAAGTTGTGGTGGGTGCAAGAAGAGTGAGTTGTCATTGTGCAAAAAAAGGAACATGATATTGAACTTAAATTTTTAGGTTTAGTATAAAATTAGTTTTTATGCAATTGATGTATTTGAATTACAATTCAACATTTTAATTATGTTCCCAAACGTGTCAGAATTTGTTTTGTAGGCTCCAATTTCAATTTCAAACCATGAAATATGGGCATTTCCTAAGTTTTTACCAATTTGAATACAAAATATCTTAACGTAACATCAAAATCCATAAACGTAATACAATTTAAAAGATAAAATTATTTCACTACCCCTCTCCACATTTAAATTATACTACCCCTCCCTCTCCCTTCATGGAATTTTGATTACGTATCATTGTTGATTCAATTTCCATTGTTAAGGCATGATATCGCATGTGAATTGTATTGATTTTGATTCGATTTATTTTTTCTTTTCAATTACGAATCAAAAACCGTTGATTTATATTTTTTTTTGATTTTGGACAAAATATTTGCAAGTGTGTAGCGGATGTTTTATGAAACATTCGTTAGTGTGTATCACAAGTGAATATCTATTAAATGTTAAAAATGGTATTTAGATCATTTTATGTATTAAATGATGTTACTTTTATGATCACTCATTCGAATAAACTTATACTTCATTCGTTTTTAAATTAACGTCCTTTTAGACTCAATACATTATTTAAAAAAAATAATTAAAGTATATGACGATTATTAAAGTAGATAGAAAATTATTCCATCGGCGGAGTGATTATTAACATAAATAAAATTACATAACGGAATAAAAACGAACTTCGTATTTCTCAACGCTATCGTTTTCTATCGCTTCGGCAGAGAGAGTTGAAGATATAATAATAGTGCGATCAACAAGAAAAGTCAGTTGCTGTCAGATTTGGATTCTCTTGACTTTGCAACAATAAACATTCACACGATTCGATCATTCAAATGCCTAGATGTGCTGCTGGTACTTTCTACAACTCCGATCTTTCGAATGTTTATCAATCTCTGCGTGTGTGTGTGTATCGTAGATGTATTGGGCCGTTGATTATTGCTTTCAGTTTGAGCATTTGAATCTGTGGGTGTTTATATGTTTTGAATTCTTATTGAAGAAATGTTGAGTTACACTCTACGTGTTTGTGAAATTGCAATGCATGTGGGTTCTTTGAATCTTACTGCTCATGATGGGTAATCAGCGTTGTTCTTTTTGGCGTGTGAGTTTTATATGCCTATAATGATTTAAAAGTAGCGAAATTGGAGTTTGAATGGCTGCATTGGGGACATTGTTTATGATGAGTTAGAAAGTAAATCTCAGGTGAAAATGGGCCCCTGCCGGATTGGGGTACTCACAAATGAATGGTATGTGATTTTGTAATCACTGCATAAATGTCTCAATCGCTCTCAGTTATCAAATACCAATCTGCTTCTGATCACGCTATGCTGATGTGAATGGGGTTCAAGAGAGAAACCCGATCGAATTAGGGGAGTCACAAATGAATGGTATGTGATTTTGTAATCACTGCATAAATGTCTCTATGGCTCTCAGTCTATCAAATACCAAACTGCTTCTGATCACCCTATGCTGATGAGAATGGGGTTGAAGAGGGAAACCCAAAAACTAGTTAGCGATTAAATATAAACACCAGATTGCCCAAAGCCGGACCTCCTTCATAATTATTTTGCAATGTCAGATGGCTAGGAATTGTTTATATGGGCTAGCTTTATTCATTTTTTTTATCAAAAATAAAAAGAAGAGAAAAATAGTTTCCTAGGAGTTGGAGGAATTTCTTTTACGTGTTATGGTGAGACCTGTTGTGTGTTTTTCAGTTTGTGCTCAGGAGACGAATCAGTAAACCAGATTGAGATAGACATACAACTTCTCAGTATATATGCACAACCAGATTCTGATAGACAAACAGCTTCTCAGTATTATGCAAATATGACTTTGGCCGAAGAGAATTGGGAGAATCAAGAACGGTTTTAATTTCTAGTGCATAGCTTGGTGCTTTATTGTCTTCTACTGCCAGGACCACTTCTGTTTCAAATTCGTTTTTATAAAGTGAGTTCATGTTAGGAGCACAGTCAACTTTATGGATTGCAAGCATTGTATCTCTAATTGAAGAAGTTGAGCCCTGTGAATCAGTATTACAGATTCAGGGCGTTTCCACCTACAGCTCTGGATTTTAGATTGCATTTTTATGACTTTGTCTTTGCCGATGATGTGTAATGCAATTCTTTACTCATGCTTGATCCAATTTGGCTTCACACATTCCACATCACTAATTACAGTTCTTCTATGTTTGGCCACGAGAAGTTTCACTTGAAGTAAAGTTTCAAATTGGTAATGTAAGCTTTCCATACACGATCTTGTGAACTCTTGAACTATTACCGAATTCAATTATGTTTCAAGTTGGCCTCCCATTATCTTTCACATTTGAATGCACAAGGTTTGTGTTATGTATGTGCATGTCGGTGTTGGTTGGTCTTTCTTCACATATGACTACTATGGGGTGTGACTGCTGTTAGCATGTTATGCATTGGTGGGCCAACTCTTGATTAGCTTTAGCTTTTATTGATTCTAGCGCTTCAGGTGCTCCTCTCACTGCATGTTTGATGCTTTTCTTGAAAATTTGATCAATCTTTCATTTTCTTCTGTTACTATTTTTCTGTAAGACAGTGTTTTGAAATTTTGTGCTCCTGTGTGTCACTGGCAAATGGATTTGTTGGACTTTTGCCAAGAATGCTTCATGTATAAATTCTAGAGCGGGATTATAGTTGAATCCTGTATTAGGGATAAGCTATTGAACTACTTTTGATCATTATGGTTGGGTGAAGGTTGAGCCTAATAGTTCATGCGAGGACTTTGGAAGCTATAGAGGGGAAAGATATCGAGAGGAAAAGGAGTCTGTACATGGTTTTCATTGACTCAGAGAAGGCTTATGATTGGGTGCTATTGGTGGGTTTTAGAGAAGAAGTTGAAGTGACTCAAGCGAGGTGTATTTGCGTGATCAAGGACATGTGTGATGAAGCTCTGACTACAGTAAAACAAATATGAGCGTCCACAGTTACAATAAGACTACATCCAGGATCTGTTAAACCTTTATCCTTTTTCCTTAGTGATGGTGGGATTGAATAACTGTATACAAAGTAGTGTTGTACATTTTATTTGCACATGAGATTATCCTTTTTGATGTCAGCAGGGGTTAACTAGAGGTGTGGAGAGAAGTTTTAAAATCAAGAGGGTTAAATAACTAGGAATTTGTTAGAGTTTCTAAATAACTTTAGTGGTCAAAGGGTATTTACGAAGATGCTAAGTTAGATGGATGCAAAACACAATAAAGTAATTGATTCGATTATTTAGGGTCAATTTAATCAAGAGGGGTGAGATATGGTGCAAGTCATATAATTAGATCAGGTTGAAAAGTAGAGCCTTCACGTCATGATTCAAACTTTTAGGTGACTTAAAGAAAGCATGTTCATACTTCACAACAATTAGTGTAGTCGAGAATATTAGGATAGGCGCAAGATAAAACTAGAAAAGAAAATATTTGAAATGGGCACATGGTGAGACAGTAAAATTAGTTCCAAATGGAGATAAAATCATAAAATACTAGAGAATCATTGAGATGGTTTTGAGAGGGACGGCATAGACCATTGTCTTGGCTCATGATAACTCTAGTCAATGGCTCTTGGTACTTCAGTTTATTGTTAATCTGCCAGAACATGCCACATATAGTACTATGTCTGAGAAACGTGTTTATGAAGCGAATTAGAGCGAAAAGATCATATTCATCTTGGAACAAGATGTGTAAAACAGTCCATGAGCTGAACCTGAACAGAGCCTCTCATATACTATGAGTGGTCTACCACAATTCAGGTGTATGGAAAACTGAACAGTGTTAGCTAGAGAGCTGCACAACTTCTTTAAGTGCAGTAAGTCAAACCTCTCGTAAAACATGAATTGTGGGTGTTAAGATACCAACTCATCTAAAAGCTTAAGCTGTTGGAGAGGGGCTCAACAATGTATATCATGATTAACACTCCCCCTCACGTGTGATCCATCCACTCGTGGAGAGATAAACAAGCATCACAAACTAAAAAGGGTGCTAACATGTGCACTCACAATATTACGGGTAACAAATTCAAGTGGGATAACTTAAACTAAAGACCTTGCCAAACAAGAGCTTTGATACCATGTTTAACTACCAACTCATCTAAAAGCTTAAGCTGCTAGAGAGGGCTCAACAATGTGCATCAAGCTTAAGAATTGGAAATTTGACTTCTAACAAAAGGGTACTGTATAGGTTTACCCAAAACCAACCTGACGGTAATCACATGGTACAGTTTGAGTTATTTGAATGTTACCTTTTTGTTCCTGATTGCTCATCACACTAGTACCCATATCAAATAAAGGCTTTTACATTCATAGCCAGACATTTTTGCATATTGTCAAGTAACTAGTTCATCTAAAAGCGTAAGGTGAGAGGGAGGGCCAAACAATGCATATCATTCTTTGACACTCCCGCTCATTTGTGATTGCTTATGTGTGGAGAGATAAACCGAGGTGCATCCCAAACCAAACAGTCTGCCAATTAGTGCACTAACAGTACTAGGGTATTGAATGAAAGCGAGATGACTCAAGTTCAAGATCTTCTGTAACCAGCAATCTGATACCGTGTGAAGTATCCAACTCAATCTAAATTATTGTGCCTTAGCACATAATTTTACTTCTAAAAGAAACTGAGGAACTCAATAATATTTGGCAGTAGTGAAGTTATATATATCTTCCTCATTCATGTAGCATTCTTGGATCTGACCTCTGGTTCATTCTAACCTCAACATTTTTGAGACATTTTAGCTGAAACTGCTGGATATTTTTCTTCTGCGTACCTTCAGTTATTCGTTCATTTACAACCATCTGATATCAAATTGAAGTTTAGATATAACTTTTGAACTTGCTGGAACCAAGTTTTTGATCTTATATTTTTACAGGTAAAATGTTCCATCTGAAGAAGCTTTAAATGTATTACTCTGGGAACCTTCTAAAAAGGAGTTCAAGTTCGACTTGATTGTTATTTATGGGCTAAGAAGCGGGGCAAAATGATCTTATATTTTGAGTTGTTAAGGAGATGGAGGAATCAAAAACGGATATTGTGCCAAAGGAAAATGTTACATGGTGGCAGTCAGACCTCATGGAGAAATTACAATCTGTATCTCTTGTTTCTTCAGAAGAAACCTCAAAAATTAAAGAATCACATAGTGAGGGTCGGCTTGAGAATTTGGTAGCACGGAGAGCATCACAAACTCTTTGGTCCACTGGAAACCTTTCTGAACCAATTCCTAATGGTTTCTATTCTATTCTACCGGTGAGTATGTATATCCTCTTTTGGATTATGCAGTCACAGCTTAACTGCTTTTGGTTTACTTCAATAGCGCATTCTCTAACGATTTTTTTTTGTGATGTTTTGGGTTTTATTTTATGTAATGAATTGCTAAAAGACTTAACATGTTCTTCCTTGCTATATTATGTTGTTAATATTGGCTAGGAAAGAGGACTCAAAGAGCTTTTTGACGTGATTCCTTCTATGGAGGAGCTTTATTCCTGGTATTCAGAGGGTCACGTGCTCAATGTTGTTCTTGTTGATATGCGTAAAGATAAGAAACTTTCCATGTTACAGCAGTTGGCTCTGACCTTGGTTAAAGGATTGAATTCAAACCCAGTGGCAGCGATCAAAAAGATAGCTGGATTGGTGTGTTATTCTCTTACACTTATTTTATTATTATTTTTTTGTACTTTTTTGAGTGACAAAGTCTATTGCTCATACTCCCTCTGTCCCAAAAGATTGTCTAATTTGGCCTTTACAAAGTCAACTTGATCATTTTTCGGACTGATATTTAACGTAATTCCTCTTAAACTTAGAGAATAAAACAATAACCTTTATAAACTACATTAAATGTCCTATGATCCTATGCTTTATAATTTTTAAAAAGCAAATAAATCCTAATTGAATTTTGTTTTGAAATATAGTCAAGTTGACTTTGAAAAGAGAATCTTTTTGCGTCAAAGGTAGTATTTAGATTCCCATAATTTTCTCTCTTTTTTTATGGTTTTTGTAGATTGATTCTCATTATAATGCAATAGTACCATACATGTGTGTCATCCCTTTGCCCCAATTTGAAGGTCTTTCTTGAAATAACAATTGTAAAGCCCCACAATGGTTTAACATAGCAACTACCAAATTTTAAAATTGGGGATTATGAAGAACGGCCTTCCAATCTCTTGGGGGATCTACACTAGGTGCTCCTTTGAAAGCTAACAAAGCTGAAGCTAAATAAGCATAAAAAGAAATTCATTCCCACAACAGATGGTAGGTTAGAGCCTTGCCTTGAAAAATGTGAGAATTCCCCAAGATGCACCACACCACACTAAACACAACAACTAAATTCGTGTGTATCCTTAATGCCCCAACATATATTTGACCATGAACAAAGCCCCTACCGAGCCAGTGCTAACCCGACCCTCAAAACGAATATCAAATAAAAAAAATCCACAACTTCCATACGGAAATGGAGAAAGAGATTCTTATGTGTCTCATTATGGCTCCAGCACATCACACAAATATCTCCTAAGATGGCCTTAATTGGCCTCGCCTCTGACGTAGGCGTGAGCATGAGAGACCAAGCAAATGCCTTTAGTTTGTACTGGACCTTGAATTTCTAAATAAGAGAGGCTATTCGAGCAAGACTTTGAGCTTCTATCTTATTCAAATTCCTGAAAAAATTAAAGTTCCTGGAAAAGGAGTTACCCTCCCAAACAAGGAAATGAAAAATAGGGGCATCATGGGTTATAAGAGAGCTGATACAAGCGAGGAAAATAATGAAAAGCCAACCTAGTGGTTCTTTGAGAAACCTGATCCAAATCCCACAACATACCTGACATGAGGCTGAAAGTGATGAAAGCAATGATGAATGAACTTATAAAAACTTACATAAGTGAGAGAAGGCCTAGATCGATTAAAGATCTTCTTCTGGGCTGGTCTGTACAAGAGAAGGAGAAGGAGCAGCATATGGGACTCTACTCCTTTGGCAGTTTGCTGGATTTTGTGGGGGGGGGGGGGAGGAACCACAGAGTCTTCGAGGATGAGGAGCTTAGCGTGGTTAAGCTTAAGGGGCAGATCATCCAGACATTGTTCCTTTGGCGCAATGAGTCGGATCCGGCTTCCGACAACTCTTTTGTAAATTTTTTGGACAGATTTTTGATTAGCTTGGTTTTTGGTTGTATACTTCTGGTGTACATAGTCTGAGTCACCTGTTTTGGCGAGTATTAATATTACTCTTTCTTATCAAAAAAAAAAAAAGTGAGAGAAGGCCATTGTCAGCATCCCGTCCATTCATGTGAATATTAAATTTACTCGTAATAGCTTTATGTCACTGGGAATCGGGGAAGATGCCAAAAAGCTACTTATCAATAATGGAAATGTTCTTGAGACCAGATTTCTGACCTATAAGCCACCTTCTTCCTTAGACCACACACATCAGCCCAAGCCACTAATCCTCAACTATCCTGCTCCAAAGAGAACGCCTCATGATCCCTTCCAGCCTCTCCATTACATCTGCTCATTAGTCATTACATTACTAACAGAAAGAGTACTTAAATTTCTTAGGTACATTATTATCAAAAAAAAAAATTTCTTAGGTACATTTCTTTAAGTATCCTTGATCAGATGTCTCCTTGCTTAGGTTTCTGATTTTTACAAACGCCCATCCACGGAACAAAATAATGTGAAAGGTACACTGGAGGAAGTTTCTCATGCATTGGATAATCAAGGTATTCAGATGCTGGGTCAAATAAAGCATGGTTCATGTCATCCACGGGCAATTCTGTTCAAAGTTCTTGCAGATACTGTAGGCCTTGACAGTAGGCTTATGGTGGTAAGTTCTAAGGAATCAGTTCCGTTTTTCTTGTTAATTACCAGCATGTTGTTTTATTGTTTGGGTTGGCATATCCAATTTAAAATCGATGCTGATAGATAGTTAATAGGCTGCTGCTTAATTACTTCCTTTTTCTTTCTTTCTTTTTTTTTTTTTTTGTTATCAGGGTTTACCAAGGGAAGGAGTTATAGATCAAGCAGACTTGCATAAGTACGTGTCTGTTATAGTGGAACTGAACTCGGTGGAGCTAGTGGTTGATCTTGTGCGTCATCCAGGCCAGCTGATCCCCCGCTCGACCAAGGCATTATTTATGTCTCAAGTATTTCTCACTGGTGAAAGTGACTCTGCAGAGAATGACTCATGTGATTCACCTCTCGAACCAAACAGTCCCGTGTGTGGCTCTACTGACCAAGTCCACGTAGAAGGGTAAGGAGATAAGCTTACTTGTTCTTGTCCATTGAAACAAGAAAGTAAATGAATGTGGAGAAGATGTGTCAAACTTGCATCCATTAGTTTGCAACATACATTCATTGCTTCCAGTGAGTAAATATGAGCAGAAAAGAAGCTAGTAAAGTCTCCAAAACCTGTCCCTCAGTTCTATATTTATGTTGGTTTCAAATTTGTTGCTTTTGTAGAGGACTGCAGTACGGATCCTGCGGAGAGTATTATGACCTTATATCACCATAAATCAGACTAATCTGTAATCTATCTAGTCTATATGCTGACCTATAGTATCCAAAGCATGAGGCAACTGTACGTTCAACCTAGGTTTGAGCCGCCAGAGGAGGTGCATTGTGTTTTGAGTCTCACTGACTAGGCAGGGTGGTTCGCCTAGTCTAGGCAACCTGTTCTATCTTTTCGCCGCCACCAGAAGTCGCCGAAGCAGCTACACGCGCTTCATGCGCCGGCGCGTCACCGGAATATTTTCACTGAATCGTTTCCGGAACGTCACAGACGGGGTCACCTAAGGTCTCTGGTCACAGCTTGGTTGTTTGTTTCTGGGTTCGAGTAGTTTTCCGTAGGTTTTTCGGCTGTTTTGTTGGGCGGCATGAGAGCATGAAAGCATGAAAAAGAGGGAGGAGTTTCTGGGTGAGGATAGGACGATATTTCAATGTGGTAGGAAGATGATCGAAGTTTATAGGAGCTGTTTCAAAGATCGAGTAGAGTTTCGGTTAGTGGAGAGATACAGAGGTAGACCTCATGTGGTTTTCCTCTCTTCTGTAGAGTTTGTATGGGTGTGTGAGCTCTTGGGAAGTTTTTCTATTTTCAGAGGTCTTTGCTGGAAGAAGAGACAAGCGAAATGTCGAGAATTAGTAGTGGCCAAGGAGGAGAATGCCTCGGGTTTGTTCATGAAAATTTCTGTGAGAGGAATTGGGAGATCAGGTTTGATATACGTCCCCAAATGTGCTGATAATTCGGGATGGGTGATGGTGGCAGAAAAACTTTGCAGATTTGCCGATTTCAGTAGAGTAAAGGATCACAGAGCCCCTAATTCCTTTAAGGGGGTGGCGGAGATCCCTCCTTGGCCTGACTTGGTTCGCAGCTCTGAAGTTAAGTCTGGGGAGGCAGATTTTTTGGTGGACGAGGATTCTTGCAGAGGAGCAGTGGACTTCTTGGACAGGTGCTTGGTGGGGAGTGTTGGGTTGTTAGATTATCCAAAACCGGAATAAGAGAGCTGCAACAGTGGGTTGACCAGAAATGGAAGACACCAGGGGGTGTGAAAGTAGTGGATATGCTTGGTAAATTCTTTCTCTTTGAGTTTCCCTTGAAGGTGGAAGCAAATCGGATTCGCAGAGAAAATGTTTGGAAGTTTAAGCAGTTGGATCTTATTTTGGATTGCTGGAATCCTGAATTTTGCTGCCATTGAGAATATATGGGGTGTGGGTTCGGGCTCTAGGTTTGCCACTTCATATGTGGGGATCGCGGGTGTTTCAAGATATCGGAAAGGCTTGTGGTGGCTACATTAGTGTAGATGTAAATACAATTTCGAGGAAGGATTTGAGATGGGCAAGAATTCTGGTGCGGAGCAAGGATAATCTTCTGGGTACGGTCCACCTTGTGAGCAGAAGCAGGGGTTCTCAATGAGATGCTAATGATAGACACGAGTTCTCTGGCCGAAGAAAGGTCAAGAGAGGAAGAGGTGGGGAATGCTGTATTGGCAGAATCTCGGGATTTTCTGGAATGGGTTTTCGGGAGAGACCTTCGTCAAGGTAGTGGAAACTGGGATAAGCCGGAGGATTGCTGTTTTGTAGAGGAGGTGTTGGCAGCAGAAGGTGTTGTGGTAGGTGCTCTGCAGACTATTTAGATAGGGCTGGAGCAGGAAGCGAACCCTTCGCACGATGGGACTTTTAGGGTTGTGTCCTCTTCGTTTTGTGAGGAGCTGCCAGAGGAGGAAGGAGAACCTATTTCCTGGACTCCAATTTCTATTTTACGTCCTGAAGATAATTGTGAAATGGCGTAAATTACAGATAAAGAGGTGGATGAGGATATCTCAGTGTGGGTTAAACGGAAAGCTAAAGGTTTAGGGAAAGTTTTGGGGGTGTCTGGTTCAGGATTTGAAGACCAGATAGTGGATTTACTTCTGGACATTGAGAAGAAGTGGAGATCGACAGGAGGAGACGGTTGTAAGAGACTGAACAAGACTAGGGAAAAGGGTAAAAGGGAGCTTAAACAACTGTGCAGCAGTGCAGCAGTCTTAATGCTGATATGTTCATGGGCCAGGCAGGGGGGGATCGAAGGAGGAAAAACACTGTTTAATATGCATCTACGAATTGTTTCCTGGAATGTGTGGGGTCTTAATGATGCAAGTAAAAGAACTCTGATTAAAGGTTTGTTTAGGAGATGGAAATCGCATGTTGTTTGTCTTCAAGAAACGAAAATGGAAAAGGTCGATGTCACGTATTATAGATGGTATTTGGAGTGCCAGAGGGGTGGATTGGGTTCACTTAGGATCCGTAGGGGCAGCTGGTGGTGTGCTTATCATGTGGGATAGAGGAGTTCTGTCAAAAGTAGATTCTTCGCTGGGCAATTTCTCAGTTTCGTGTCTGCTGAAGACTGTGGACAATAACAGGGACTGGCTTTTTACAGGGGTTTACGGGCCGTGTAGTAATGCTGCTAGGGAGAGTTTTTGGGCTGAATTAAAGGACACTAAAGCTAGATGGGATGTGCCGTGGTGTATAGGGGGTGATTTTAATGCAGTTAGATTTCCTCACGAGCTTTCTGGTTCTCGGATTTATTCTAGAGAAATGATGGAGTTTAATGATTTCATTAATGAAATGGAATTGGTGGATCTTGCTTTGGGAGGGGTTGATTTCATGTGGTTTAGAAATGGTGAGTGCCAACAATTTTCGAGAATAGACAGATTCCTACTCTCAGGGGATTGGGATTTGGGAGGGCTGCTTTAGTTGTTCTACTCAGTCTTGTTTACCAAGGCTATCTTCAGATCATGTTCCCTTGCTTCTTGAGTGCGGTGGTATATCTAAAAGAGCCTGGAATCTTGCAATGGATGAAGGTTTGATGAGATTTTTATTTGGTGGTAGGTGATCCGAGCTTCAGAATAGCTAGACAATTGAAGCTGCTTATGGAGGATTTAAAAGTTTGGAACAGATAAGTTTTAGGTAAGGTGGAGGTTAAAATCAAAACCATTTTGGATGAGATTTGCAGATTGGAGGAGAGAGCAGGGAATGGTTCTCTGGACGAGGAAGAGTAGTCTATTAGGGCGCAGTTGAAATGGAAGCTGAAAAGCCTTCTTATGCGCGAGGAGATCTGTTGGAAACAAAAGTATCGGGTGCAATGGCTTAGGGAAGGGGATAGTAATACAAAGTTCTTCCATAGGCTGGCAGAGATGCGCGTGGAGCAGCAAAACAGATTAGTTCTGTCCAGATTGATGGTGTGCTGTCGGAAGATGAGGCAGAGATTAAGGAAGGCATCAGAGTTTTTATAGGCGACTGAATGAAGAAAGTGGGGATTGGAGTTCAAATCTGGATGGAATGGTCTTCGATAGACTCAATTCAGACGACTCAGCAGTGTTGGAGCTTCCCTTCTCGACTGAGGAAGTGGCAGCGGTGCTTCGAAAGGTGGAGGGTGATAAAGCTCCAGGTCCCAATGGATTTTCTATGGCATTTTTTCAGCATTGTTGGGAGGTGGTTAAGGGCGATGTCATAGAGGTGTTTCAGTATTTTCATTCTAGTTTGAGGTTTGAAAAAAGTCTTAATAGCCTTAATTCCAAAAAAGTGTGGTGCGACTGACTTGAAAGACTTCAGACCGATTAGCTTAATTGGTGGTGTTTATAAGCTTATTTCCAAAGTGCTTGCTCAAAGATTGAAAGGGATGATGGGTAGGATTATTTCGACGTCACAACATACTTTTGTGAAGAGTAGATAGATTATGGATGCGTCTTTAATCGCCAATGAAGTAGTGGATGACAAATTGAGAAGCGGAGTTTTGGGGTTGTTGTGCAAATTGAATATTGAGAAAGCTTATGATCACGTGAACTAGGATTTCTGCTTTACATGTTGTAAAGGATGGGGTTTGGTTTTAAATCGATTCAATGAATTCGCTTCTGTATTTCTATGGTGCGCTTTTTTGTTTTTAGTGAACGGGGAACCATCGGGATTTTTTTTCCTACTTCGAGAGGGTTACACCAAAAAGACCCCTTGTCTCTGTTCGTGTTTATTGTTGTTATGGAGGCTCTTAGCAGGATGTTGGAGAAGGCAGTGGAGGTTTTATAAGTGGCTTTAAGGTGGGGAGGAGAGGGGGGATGTCGGTATCTCATCTTCTATTCGCTGATTATACACTGGTTTTCTGTGGAGCAGATAAATCTCAGTTGGGATATCTTTGTTTGGTACTTCTATTTTTTCAAGCAGTTTCGAGACTTTGTGTTAATATTTCCAAGAGTGAGATTATTCCTGTCGGGGTTGTGGACAATGTTGGGGATCTAGCTTCGTTCTTTGGGTGCAAAACTGCATATCTTCCGGCCTCTTACCTTGGTCTTCCAATTGGTGCACCGTCGAAAAGTAGGGCGATGTGGAATTCGGTGATTGAGCGATTCGAGCAGAGATTGGCAGGATGGAAGCGTCAACTTCTATCAAAGGGGGGGGGAGATTAGTTTTAATTAAGAATACTTTTTCTAGTTTACCAACCTATTTTCTGTCCCTCTTTGTGATTGGAAAGAGATTTCTTATAGGAAGGGCAGTTGGAAGGCTTTAAGTTTCATCTAGTGAATTGGGAGAAAGTATGGACGTTCCATGGTTCAAGTGGGTGGTCTGAATGTTAGAAAACTTAAACTATTTAACGGGGCCTTATTGGGGAAATGGTTGTGGAGGTATCTTACAGAGAAGGAAGCTTTTTGGAGACAAGTGGTGGTTTGTATGGGGCATGGGACCACTGTTGGTTTCCAAATGAGGTCAATTCTACTTTCGGGGAGTGTGGAGAGGCATCATGAAAGGGTTGAATTCTTTTGAGAGATTCATTGCTTTTGAGGTTGGCAATGGGACTTCCGTGAGTTTTTGGGGAGATAGATGGTGTGGTAATTTGAGGTTGAGGGAGGTGTTTCATAATTTATATGAGGTCTCCGTGGACAAGGAATGTAGAGTAAGTTTGGTACTGTCTTTGGAGGAGGGTACGTCGGAATCCCACGTTTAGAAGGAACTTCCATGATTGGGAGATTGACTCAGTAGTGCAGCTGTTGGAGAGGCTTAATGAGTAGAACATAGACAGATTGGAGGATAAGGTGGTCTGGATAGGCCCAAGGGGTCTTGTTTACTCAGTCACATCGTATTACCTTAAGCTCCTCAATTACTATAGAACCTCCTTCCCTTGAAGAGAGTGGCTTTCTTCATGTGGGAAGCATCCCATGAAGCTATCCTTATCGGGGACAATTTGCGGAAACGGCACATGGTCTTCGTCAATAGGTGTTGTATGGGTAAGGCTTGTGAGGAGAGTGTGAATCATGTGCTGCTGACTGCTGAGTTGTGGAATTTTGTGCTGGGATTATTCAAGATATCCTGGGTCATGCCGAGGTCGATTCTTGATCGTGTTAGGGGCTGGTCTATCGGGTATAAGAACAGGATGCATTTGGGAGACAGCTCTTTTGGGAGTGTGTTGGATTTTATGGAGGGAAAGGACCCACAGAGCCTTTGACAATGTGGAAATGGTTGTCCTGGATCTGAAAATTTGTTGATTCGCACCTTTCACTTTTGGTGTTCCGAGGCAGCTCAATCCACTTCTAGTCCTAACACTATTGTGGATTTTGTAAATATTATTGATTTTGGCCAAGTATACTCCTTGTACATAGGCCGCATCAGCTATTTTGATGTTTTTAATTTAATTATTACTTCTAAAAAAAATAAATAAATAAGGGAAACATAATCTTATTGTAAAAAATGGATCCATGGGAAGATAAAGTACTCCATCCGTTCCTAAATAGTTGTCTTGTTTTCCTTTTTTGTCCGTTCCCAAATAATTGTACTATTTCTATACGTTCTTTTTTAGGAAAACACTTTTACAATTTTACCGTACTTTTTCTTGCTACTTTAATGATGGTCACATACTCATGGGCTATAAAAGAAACTACATATTAAATCAATATTTATAATTGAGTCATTTAGTTTTTCTTGATCTCTCTGCCCGGTCAAATTGGACAATTATTAGGAACGGACGAAGTACAAGTTATCTTGAGGACTTCTTCTCCAAACATTTGTCTCAGTGCGGGTTTTCCTCAAGTTCTTTCCTTAAGTAGTTTTCTGATTTCTTATCATTGAATATTACTATTCTTGGGGTAGTTATTTCACAATTCGGTTTTCCAGCTTATCACACAGTGAACCTTATGTTGCAAATACATTTTGGGGCCGCAACAAGAAGGTGGTAATTTCTGAACAAAGGACAGCTAGTTCAAGGTTTAACCTAGTAACTTTCTTGCTTTCCCTTTTTCTGCTCCTTTCTTTTTCCTCTCTTTCTCTCTTTCATACTAGATTGCTTTATAATGATTCTTTATATTGGCCCTACAATAATTGTTGATATTTACACTACAGAAGCAATCTATACACATCTTCTATTTGTTTTATTTCACTTTAAAATTCATCTACAAAATGTTGTCAGAAGTAGATTTGAATATAATCAGTAGAGAGAAGATTTTGCTCGATCTTCTTGCGAATGAAATGACAATATTTCCTAATTCCCATATTATATCCATAGTCCTATAATTTATTATCAAAACATAACAGATGGGGTACAAAATATGAAGCCATTAGGCGTGTCCAAGTACCCACACCCTATTTTTGGATCCTTTTAAGACGAGTCCATGTATCCTAAAATTCAAGCTTTTCACAAATTCGACTTCTAGATAAGTACTCGCACCCCCACCCAAGTCCTTGTAACATCGAGCACGTGTAATTTTACTAGCAAAGAGTAAAAAGATGGGGAAAATAGGTAAGCACAAGACAAACAAACCACGCTTTCTTTTTGGTTTTTGACTAATGACTACCCT
Source organism: Codonopsis lanceolata (assembly GCA_013146195.2). Lineage (NCBI taxonomy): Eukaryota > Viridiplantae > Streptophyta > Magnoliopsida > Asterales > Campanulaceae > Codonopsis > Codonopsis lanceolata. The sequence goes on from CM028378.1 coordinate 176,752,466, forward strand.
ATTTATATTATTTTTATTGCTGAGGGCAGTTTTACCATACATATTTGGTTTTATGGTTTATTTTTTATTATATATTTCTAGGAGGTTTTACGATTTAGGGGAAGCATTGCTAACACCGGTAATAATGCTACTGAATTATTGACTAAATAACACTTGGATGAGAGGATAATGAAGTAAATGATAAAAAGTTATCCATATGACCTTGCTCGCCTCAGGCAAGAAGCAACATCAAGCGAGGATCTGTTACATCTTAATGGGCAGGGGAGCTGAACTATTGGTTAAATAACACTTGGATGAGAGGATGATGAAGTAAATGGTAAGAAGTTATCCATATGACCATAGTTATTAAAGGCGAACGTCTTGCTCGCCTCAGGCAAGAAGCGACATCAAGCGAGGATCTGTTGCATCTTAATGGCCAGGCGAGGCTGAAAAGGGGACCTAAGGTTATCACCTCTCTCGCCTAACTGAGAAGTGTGAGGTGCAAATAGCGGACTTTGGTGAAAAATCTGACCATGAAACACTTCGATCCCTCTCAAAACATAACACCCCAAAAATGGATTAGAAATTTGTCAGGGACCCTGTTTGTGGAGGTCCTGCGACCAAATTTCGATGAACTTGTTGCACCGAGGATGATTCCTCAGCGATAGAGAAGGCACAAATAGTTACATCTCTTTTTTTTTTATAAGTAAGGTATAAATGGTATTAACAAGCGTCAAATGAGGTGACGTGTCCTAGTACACTGGATGTATACAAAGCCGAAGCTATACTAAACAAAATATTAGCCCAATACTATCTACAAAAAGAATCCTTTGAAGTAGGATCAACAGTTAAGCACCAGAATCGGAAAGAAAGCAAGAAATTCTTTTTGATTCCTTCTATATCAGTCTCGATGTTCTCAAAAACCCTCTTGTTCCTCTCTCTCCAGATGGTCCACCAAATTGCTGTAGGAATAGTAGCCCCACACTAACAATCCTTCCAGAATCTGACTTGATTTCCAAGGCCTATCTCGAACTGAATGAAGCTGTTGAAGGCTGTCCATACTCCCACAATACCTTTCCACACACAAGAACCATGGGAGGACAAAACTACCTTGGGGTACCATAAATATTCACCCACTCTATATTTACTAACCACTAACCTCCTCCACAACGACTTTTTATTAACTAAATACTTCCATAACCACTTACCCAACAATGCCTTATTAAAGAGCTTGAGGTTTCTGACTCCTAAGCCCCCAGCCTCCTTGTCGGAGCAGAATCCCAACCGACTAAGTGATATTTCCTCTTCTCTTTATCCCCTTCCCAAAGGAAATCTCTTTCCACTCTCAATTCTCTTTAGCACCGAGGCAGGGCCACGAACAAGGAGAGAAAATAAGTGGGAATATTTGAAAGAGTGCTCTTAATTAGGGTAAGTCTTCTGCCCTTTGACAAATATTGTCTCTTCCACCCCGCCAGTCTCCTCTCAAACTTTTCCACAACTGAAATATTCTTGAAGGACGAACCAAGGGGCAGGCCCAGATACGTAGTGGGAGACTAGAAGATCTGTAGCCAAAAAAAGAAGCCAGCCTCTCCACATTAACCACTCTACCTACGGGGATTATCTCACACTTTGAAACATTAGTCTTCAGACCTGACAGGGATTGAAAAAACAGCAGAATTAAACCGAGATAACCCAACTGATCACTATTCGCATCGCAGCAAACTAGGGTATTGTCGGCAAAGAGTAAATGAGAGATTGATACACCCCGAACTCAAAGCCCCTTATAAAGCCTCCTACCACTGCCTTGTCAATGAGCTGACTGATAGCCTCCATGATCATGATGAATAGAAAAGGAGAAAGAGGTTCCCCTTGACGCAAACCTCTCGAACTCGAGAAAAAACCTTCGGGCACCATTAATCAAAATGGAATACGTGACAGTAGAAATGCAGAAATAAGCCTACTTTTTACATTTCTCTCCAAAACCCATTTTGTCCAAAAGATAAATCAAGAAATCCCACCTGACATGATCATAGGCCTTCTCCATATCTAACTTGCACAAAACCCCTGGAACCCGCTTTTCACCCTCGCATCCACCGCTTCATTAGCAATCAACACTGCTTCCAAAATCTGTCGATCACCCATGAAGGCATACTGCGAATCAGATACCACTTGGCCAATCACCTGTCGCAGCCTAGTCGACAAGACCTTCAAGATCAGCTTATAAACACTGCCAATTAGGCTAATAGGTCTGAAATCCTTTAACTCCTCTGCCCCCTTTTATTTTGGGATAAGAGTAATAAATTAAGTGTTTAGGATTTTCTTGAAGGCCTCCTCCTCAAAGAAGACCAGAAAACCTCTATAATATCCACTTTTTACACATCCCAGCAGTGCTTGAAGAAATCTAAAGAGAAACCATCCGGTGCCTTATCCCCTTTCAAACTCCCCAAAGCATCCATCACTTCCTTTTCTGTAAAAGGCTGTTCTAGACGCCTCTTGTCCTCCTCTTGAATGGACTTGAAGACGATCCCATCTAAATCCATGTCTTCACGTAGAGATGTTAAATTGGGTTGACCCTAACCCTATAGGACCGCGGGTTAAACGGGTCACTCAAATCACAACCCTAACCCTGACCTTGCAGGGTACGGTTTAACAGGGTCAGCCCTATTAACACAAGATGTCTTATTTAAATCAAAAAATCGAAATTAAGTAATAAACATATCGACGGACAAGTGACAACAATTAACAATACGAATTAAAAGCATGAAATCGAGTTTTCTTTTGAGAAAGTATCTTCTTCAACATCATTAATTCATTATCCTCTTCATCTACAATAATAAAATAATATAAAATAAATGTTGGTAAGAAGTTAATACAATCAAATATTTTAATCAAATAGTAAAATATAATACTAAGGTCAACCCGTTTAGCACGAAATTTAAACAGGTTGCATTTTCCCGACGTTAACCCTTTCCGATTCCCGATTAGCAGGGTCAACCATGCGGTTCTCGACCCTTTTAACATATCTAATTATGTATCCAAAAATCTCATTTTGACCAATTTTGAAAACTTATATGTCTTAGAACTGTACTTACGACCATGTTTGGGTTTGACTTTCATCAAATACATATATATCATCACAAAGCTAACAAGGGATAGACATTGGTTTACCAAATAAAATGATAACATATATTACACTTTTGAATTTAAAACAAACAAGTCAAGATAGTTGAATGGTGTAAGGGGTTATCCATAAGTTCCTATCCTATTGAGAGGTTATGGGTTCGAATCTCAATTATAACATTTTGAACTATCATTTTAGCCAAAAGCTTCCAGACCGCGGGCCAACCCTAGAACCCGCCAGCCCAATCCAGTTTGCCCGTGACCCTATAGGGTCAGCCCGTTTAGTAAACGGGTTGGATTTTCCCAACTCTAACCCTTTCATGTTTCCGGTTAATAGGGTCGACCCTACGGTTTCCGGCCTTTTTAACATCTCTATCTCCACCTCTATCTTCTGAGAAAAGATCTTGATAGAAATCTACTATTCCTCTTCTGATTTGTGTCTAATCTTCTGTCACAGTACCTTCAATCTTCAATCTATTAATTTGATTGAAGCTCTTCTGCGCACTAGCCATCCTATGGAAGAATCTCGAGTTCTTATCACCTTCTCGCAGCCACAAGACCTTGGACTTCTGCCTCCAGCTGATTTCTTCACAAATGAGCAGTCTTTTTATTTCCAACTTAATTTCCTCTCGGTAAGCTGCTTCAGAAACCCCCAATACTCCCCTGCCCTCCTTTTCGTCCAGTTTTTTAACTTCCTCCATAGCTTCTTTAATTTTAATCTCAACCCTCCCAAATACCTCTCTATTCCATACTTTCAGGTCCTCTTTGACTAATTTCAGTTTCTTAGCAATTATAAAGCACGGTTTACCGACTACAACGTAAGAAAACCTTTTTAACTTAATCCAGTCCTTGAAACCTGGGGCCTTCAGCCACATATTCTCAAATCTAAATGGAGTTTTCCTCCTGTCAAGACCCCCATACTGAAGAACAATGGGAGAATGATCAGAAATTACCCTCGGAAGGGTCCTCTGGTTAAAAGCACCTACCAACTCCTCCCAATCAGAACTAAGGAGAAATAAGTCAATCCTTGAACATTGTCGATTAGCCCCCCCTCTGAACCAAGTGAAGTCATTCCCCTCGAGGGGCAAGTCTACCAATTCCATAGCATTAATGAAATCATTGAATTCCACCATAGCGTGAGAAAAAGAATGCCCTCCAAGTCTCTCTTGAGGAAAACGTATCACATTGAAATCACCTCCCACGCACCACGGAAAATTCCACCTTAGTCTTACAGAAGCCAATTCATTCCACAACCCTGAACGACGAATATCTGAGCATGAACCATAAACGCCAAAAAAGACCCACAGAGAGTTATCTGCCACCCTTTTAAACAAACATGAAACTGAGAAGTTTCCTTTCACGTGATCCTCAACAGAAATTACTCTTCTATCCCACATAACAAGAATGCCTCCCGCAGCCCCAACTGCTTCAAGATGAACCCAGTCCATCCACCGGCACCCTCCTTTTCTGTCCACCAAACTTCTGTCCATACAACCCAATTTAGTCTCTTGCAAGCAGATTACAGATGGCTTCCATCTTCTGAGAGCTTCTTTAACAATTTGCCTCTTCCTATAACTATTCAAACCCCACACATTCCAATTGGTTATGTTTAAATCCATATCACACACTAGTTTACCTTTTGCTTCCCAGTTCCTCTGTCTCCCTTCCCCGCTGCCCCATCAAAATTGATACTACATCGAAGGTTTTTGAGCCCCCTGTTTTCTTTATCCCAGGTCTTGATTCGACTGGTTCCCACCTTATTTCTTGCTGATAGCCGCCCCTTCTCGAGTTCCATTAATAAGTCCACAATTTTATCTTCATGCCCTTTACAAGAAACAACCAGATATTTCCCAAGATATTTCGCCCTCCTACTCACCCAAGCTGACATATCTTTGTTTATGTCCCCATCCGTTAGTAATTCTGGTTCCAAAATTTCTTCTGGTCTGACCACCGATATAGGGCTACAAAAGACGACCTCCTCGGTGTCCTCAGTCACCACAACAGACAGTCCAACATTAACATCATGAACAGGGCACTGCGAGAACTTCGGACACTCTTTCTCCTTGAATCTATCCATGGTTTCATCCCTAAAAGAGGCACCTTCACCCTGGTGCTCTTCTCTCCCCTCAAATTCTCTCCCTGTTGCGAATGCTCTGGAACAAAACCTCATCAATAAAATAGATCCTTTTTGCACAGTCATCGTAAAAAAACTCCATCCTTACCTTCAAACATCACCGACCTATGCCCAGGATTCACTTTCTTTATCGTTCTACTTATGTTGTTCATCCGCACCCATCTGCCCATTCTTGTCGCAACCTTCTTGAAAGCTATTCAATCCTTGACTTGCAACATTGCCTGTTGTTTCAAATGAGTTGACCGTATCTGCTGAAACTCGATTTTGGGCTCTGGATGGATTCAATCCACTAAACTCTCCACCATCACCCTCACTGGATCCTGGCCCAAGCCCATCACCCCCTATGTCACAATCCCCCCAACTTAGAAGACCCAGCCCCATCACCGTTGGGCTCAACTGACTTATCCTTCCCACTATCCTTTACCCCTTGTTTTCGGACCACCCAAACACATCTTTGCCCCGTGGGCCTTTATTACCCTGCTGCCCCCTTTTGTCACCCTCAGCCCAATTCTTTATATTATTAGGCCTATGATCACTTGAGGACCACCCCTACTCTCAACGCCACCGTTTTGTCTATTGGAATTGAATTTCAAATTATCTGCTCCCCACGTGCTCCCCCAGCTTTTTCTGAACACATCCGGCTTTACGCTAGCGGAATTAGTACGATGACCTGATGTCTTCACTTCCCCACTACGCGCGTGATGACCACTGTTCCCCCCACCTCTTGAACCCGTCGGAAACCTACCACTTCTGCCGTCACTTCCTCGCGACTATTGATGATGGTAGAACACCGCAGTTTCAGCCCATATCGGAACGGAAAAAACACTATCCCCCACCCCCTAAACGGATGCAAGCCGGTAAATTCTCACTAAACTTCACTAAGATGCATGCCCATCTCAGATCCGACCTCTTCACAGTAGCTTCATCCACCCCACACAACTGCCCAATCCTTTTGAACACTTCCTTACCCCACAAATGCATAGGGAGGCCCAAAGCCGTGATCCAAATTTTGCTCGGTTTTCGATCCTTTCTGAGAGAGCACCCAGTCGGACTCCATCTATCAAGAACCAATGGAACTTCGTAGAACGACCATTCTCTCTCGTTCAAGATGCGAGTAGCTTCTTCCTTGGAGGGAAATTCGAAAAGTAAGTAAGGCTCGCTCATCTCCTTCACTTTTATACCCCCTGGAGACTTCCATTTAGAGTTAACCCACCTTTGAACTTCATTGGAAGATGGATCAGCCCCTGCTTACCATTCACCCAACCTACAAGACACCTGTTCAGAAATTCCAGATTACCCCTGCATGAGTTCTCTTCTATTACAAAATCGGCTTTAACACCCTCTCCTCTGTTCGAGACTACCAAATCTAAATCTGGCCAAGGGGAAATTTCCGCCACTTCTCTGTATGTTTTCGTCTGCCTCTCTGGTTCAAGCTTTGACAGAGCAAACCTTCTAACCTTGCCTGCTGCCATGTCGGGAACCTCTGTCATTGACCACTGCCGGTATAAAAATCTTCGAGAGACTCCCAATCCCTTTGGCCGAGATGCGCAAAAAGAAGCCTTGAGAATTCCATTCCTTTGCCACCATCGCCTCACGTCTCTTCCCTGATCTCTTCTTCCAGAATACCTCTCTATTCTATTCTCATTTTCTACAAATGGTTACTAAATCTTGGCCTGTTAGTGGAATACATGATGGATAGAGGAAGAAATCAGCCTTGTCTATTTATTTATATGCCTTGACAATATATGTAAAGGTAGTCACTAATCATGGAGTGATTAGGGATCTATACAATGCTACCTAATTAGTTTATGGTTGTCTTCTAACTAGTACTTATATTAGGAAAGTAAATTACAATGTGTGAGCTAATTGATACTAGGAATTATATTGCTTCATTTTTGTTAATAACTTAAACATTTATTTTCCTAGTCACCTTTAATAACTATGTATATGACTTTGCATTCTGACTCGACCATAGTAGCATTAGGAGAATTTGATGATTGCTGTAGAGCCTAGCCTGATACTGAGGAAACTTAGCATACTCATCCGTGGAACACTATCACGAGTAGCTGCATTGGCAAACTGTGGCTGATATTGAGGCTTGCTGTGTAGCTGCCAACAATAACACTGCAAATTACCTAATTCCCCGGAATAGTGACACAGTCGCAGGTCACCTTGACCAAGGCCTCGTTTCCCGACCTCGCTGCTCACTGTGACTACGATCTCCACCTCAGCAACCATCTCTATCTCTAAAACTTCCACCATCTCTATCACCATGGGCACTTCATCCACCTTGCCTACCATCATTTCGCGAGCTTTGAGTCACAAGAGCACTAACTCGCTCGAGATAGTGGATTGACGCACCATACTGGCAGCACGAACTACTCTCGTATAAGCATCATGAAGAGAAGTAGTCTGTGGGCCAGCAAGGACTTGTGACCTTTCAGTTGCATAGTTTTCTGGTAATCCTACCAAAGGTTGAGTGTGTTGACAAGAACTGTTCACGAGTCACTGTTCACGCTCTGTTTACTATTCAGGAACATTGTTCACGACTGTTTCAGCCTTCAAGAAGCCTAATAGCTGATCTCCTATACTCCAAACAGCCCCTTAAACAAGGAGGAATGCTATGGCAGTCGACTCTACTTTGGTTTACGATCAATTTCAATGGATTGAGCCTTTATGCTCTGATAGCATGTTATGCAATAGAGTAGATAAGGAATGTGATGAGAAGCCGTAACCTTGAATGTGGTTTGGCAAAAATATTTATACTCCTAACGTATCGATAATTACAATTTCAACCCCTACACTATATATACACACACACACACACACACACACATATATATAACTTACAACAAACAAACAAAGATCAGACTAACAAAACTACAACAAGAAAATGCATAAAGCGTGGCAAACTACATCTACAAACAACAGCCGCTCATGGAAGACTGCTTTCCAATTCCTGCTCAAATCCGCCACCAACACCCCTCTGAAAACACCCAAAGCAGAAGACCATAAATAAGTGAATCCTTTCCCTAAGAGGAGGCAAAGATAAAGCCTGATCTCGAAATTAATTCGAGAATTACCCTTTAGTTTCAGATTTAATCACTGAAAAATCTATAATAGGATGGAAAAACTATTTAGTGGTTGTTCTATGATGCAACAGAACTGTTCAAGTCAAACTTGTATTTAACTTGTTCCCACATGATTCCTTGGACGTTCAAGCACTAAAGCATAGCATAGGAAGACCTTAACAAGGTTGTGTCATGGAACCTCCCCTTCTTATAAGTTGGGTCATGGAACTCTACTTATTCTGTTTGCAGATGCGGATTTTTGTAACAACCTAGTGATTGGTTAGAGGTAGGTACACTTTTTAACAAGGTTGTGCGTGTGCGCGCATGTGTAGATTTTGGTGCAATGTACTTCTGTGAAAGGTCTTGCAAAGTTTTATCATTCATTTACATTTGTCCAAGTAAGGAATAAAACTTGCACTCCTTGTGTTATAGGAAAATATTTATTGAAAGTAGTTTTCCTTGGCGGGAATTCAGCTTGTTATATCATCCCCTGTAATATTAATGTTTATGCTACAAAGTAACATTACTTGATGCGTAAGGAGTATCTATTTTTTTGGTTATCATTGTTCTCTTATTATATGTTACACTTTAGTCCAGAGCATCCTCTCTTTCGAGGGCGAGGAAGATCTATTCTTGGTGGTCATAGACATTCATTCAAAGAGTACTCAAATGACATAACGGCATCAAGGTTCTTATACTAACTTTTCCGTATTCTCTCTCTCTCTCTATACACACACAAACGCACACATACATATTTATGTATCTCAGTAGAAAATAAGTACTTCTGTACAATTAGAATCAATATCGAAGAAGAAACTAATCACTTCTGTTTCAATACTGAACTACTTTGTATTGTACCTTATGTTAATATGTCAAGTGAGAGGCACCCAACCAATGGAAAAACAAGTTCAATAATCCTAGCATGCCAAGTGGTTCTAAAAAAGCTCTAATGATTGAATTTAAAGCAAAATTCCTGCTTTCTGTTATTTGGTTAAAACATGTTCACACTTTTGTTTACAAAATATGCATACCTTTGCTTGAGATGTAGATACCGTTGTTCAACAACATATATCATTGTTCACAAACTGGTTATGGAACAGAAGCTGAGGAGGTTATGGAACAGAAGCTGCTGACTGATGGGGATCCTAACAAAAAGATGTCTGTATGGGTGAGTAAGAAGGCTAAAGGTGTCGTAAATTATCTGGGAGTCTACTGTAAAGGTCACGAGGATAAAATTGTGGATATACTATTGGAAATGGAAAAAGGTAAGCCGTCGGTTAGTAAGAAGGTGGGAGCCAGTCGAATAAAGGCTCGGGGTGCTGAGAGTAGGGAGGTTAAAAATTTGTACTGTGACATCAATTTTGATGGGGCTGCGGGGAGGATTGGCAAGGGGTCCGGGAAAGAAAAAGTTAATTAGTTTGTGATATGGATTTAAATTTAATCAGCTGGAATGTATGGGGTTTGAATAATTTCAGGAAAAGGCAGATAGTCAAGGCAGCTCTTAGAAGAGGGAAGCCTTCTGTAGTATGTTTACAAGAGACCAAAATGGACTATATGGACAGAAACCTAGTGAATAGCATAGGAGGATGCCGGTGGATGGACTGGGTTCATTTAGATGCAGTTGGAGCAGCGGGGGGTGTTCTTGTTATGTGGGATAGAAGAATTCTAACTATTGAAGATCATGCGTTAGGGGTTTTCTCAGTTTCGTGTCTATTTAAGCGGGTAATTAATGACTCTCGTTGGGTTTTCTCTGAAGTTTATGGTTCTTGCTCTGACAATCACCGGTCAAATTTGTGGGCTGAATTGAATTCTGTTAGACTTAAATGGAATCATCCGTGGTGCGTGGGAGGTGATTTTAATGTGGTTCGTTTTCCCCGTGAGAGAAGCCGGGGTCAATCGTATACCCATGCTATGGAGGAATTTAACGATTTCATAAATAACAGGGAGTTGATGGACTTGCCCCTGGAGGGGAATACTTTCACCTGGCTTCGAGGAGGGTCGGACCGGCAATGTTCAAGGCTTGACAGGTTTCTTCTTAGTTCTGATTGGGAGGAAAGGATAGGGGTCTTCGTTCAAAGGACTCTTCCTAAGGTTGTGTCTGACCATTCCCCTATCATTCTTCAGTTTGGGGGTGATAATGGTAGAAGAAAAACTCCATTCAGGTTTGAGAACATGTGGCTGAAAGCTCCTGGTTTTAAGGATTGGGTGAGGTCAAAATGGAACTCTTATGAGGCAGTTGGTAAACCGTGTTTTCGAATCGCTAAAAAATTGAAGCTTCTTAAGGAAGACCTCAAAATTTGGAATAAAAGAGGTGTTTGGGAGAGTAGAGATCAGAATTAAGGAAGTTATGGAGGAAGTCAAGTGTCTGGATGCAAAGGAAGGGGAAGGACCTTTAGAGGAATCAGAAGCAGCACGTCGAGAAGAGCTTAAGCTGGAAATCAAAAGATTGCTCATCTGTGAAGAGATAAGCTGGAGGCAAAAATCCAGGGTCTTGTGGCTTAAAGAGGGCGACAAAAATTCCAAATTCTTCCATAAGATGGCTAGTGCGCACAAGAATTTCAATCAGATTAATAGGCTGAACATTTATGGTTTCGTGACGGAAGATGAGAATCAAATCAGTAGAGGCTTTGTAGAGTTCTACCAAAAGTTGTTCTCGGAAGATAGTGGGAGAGTGCTGGATATGGGATCATGTTCAATAGTCTGATAGAGGAGGACAGGAGTTTCTTAGAGCAAAGTTTTAATGAAGAAGAAGTGGTGGAGGCTTTGGGTAGTTTGAAAGGTGACAAGGCCCCAAGCCCTGATGGTTATACTCTGGAGTTTTTTAAACATTGCTGGGAAGTGGTTAGAGTGGTTAGAAATGATGTTATGGATGATGTTATGGAGGTCTTCCGCTCTTTCTTTGAGGAGGAAGGATTTGAAAAAGTCTTAATACATCGTTTATTGCTCTTATTCCCAAAAAGAAAGGGGCGAGGAGTATAAAGACTTCGCACCTATAAGCCTCATTGGCGGCATATATAAGTGATCTCACTTGTCCAACGAATGAGGAAAGTGATTGGCAAAGTAATTTCAGATTCGCATGCTTTTGTGCTTTTGTGAAGCGACTTTGATTGCTAATGAAGTGGTCGATTCGAGGTGCGGAGGCGGAGTGCCGAGGATTCGTGCAAGCGGATGTGGAGAAGGCCTACGATCATGTTAGATGGGAATTTTTGATTTATATCTTGGATAAAATGGGTTTTGGAGAAAAATGGAAAAGGTGGGTTTTATTCTGCATTTCTACAGTCAGGTTTTCTTTTCTTATTAACGGTCAGCCTGAAGGTTTTTTTTTCGAGCTCGAGAGGTTTGCGTCAAGGGGACCCACTTTCTCCATTCCTTTTCATTGTGGTCATGGTGGCCCTCAGTCGTCTCATTGATAAGGCAGTAGCAGGAGGCTTCATTAAGGGCTTCGAGGTGGGTAATGATCATGGTCGGGGTGTCACTATTTCTCATCTCCTTTTTGCCGATGATACCCTAGTTTGCTGCGATGCAGTTAGTGATCAGTTGGGCTGCCTTCGTCTTATTTTGCTGATTTTCCAAGATCTATCGGGCTTGAAGACTAATGTATCGAAATGTGAGTTAATTCCCATAGGTGGAGTGGATAATGTGGAGGCTTTAGCCTCGTTTTTTGGCTGCAGAGTTTCTAATCTTCCTACTTCATACCTAGGATTACCTCTTGGTTCGTCTTTTAAGAACAGAAATGCGTGGAATTCAGTAATGGATAGATTTGAAAGGCGGTTGGCAGGGTGGAAAAGACGATTCTTATCAAAGGCAGGAAGACTTACTCTTATTAAGAGTACTCTTTCTAACCTTCCCACTTATTTCCTATCGGTATTTATGGCCCCTGTCTCAGTTTTAAAAAGGCTTGAGAAGTTAGAAAGAGATTTCCTTTGGGAAGGAGACAAAGAAAAGGGGAATTATCATTTAGTCGAGTGGGAATCAGTATGCTCTAACAAGGAGAGTGGGGGTCTTGGAGTTAAAAATCTCAGATTGTTCAACAAGGCTCTGTTGGGCAAGTGGCTTTGGAAATTTCTAGTGGATAAAGAGGCGCTATGGAGGAGGTTAGTGGTGAGCAAATATGGAGCGGGTGATCATCTTTGGTTCCCAAAGAAAGTACTGAACTCTCACGGCACCAGCGTCTGAAAAGGAATTATGGGAGTATGGAATGCAGTCAACAGGTTCATTAAATTCGAGGTAGGGCAAGGGAATCAAATCAGGTTCTGGAAGGACTGTTGGTGTGGTACAAATACCTTGCAGCTGATGTTTCCTAACCTTTACAACATTGCAGTCAATAAGGAGGAAATGATGAGTTCTTTGGTGGTCAATCAGTGGGGTACAGATTTATGGAGTCCTGTTTTCCGTAGAAATTTGCAAGATTGGGAGATTGACGAAGCAGTTCAGTTCATGGATTTGCTCCAGGGTTACAAGAGACAGGCTTTGAGTGAAGATAAAATTATTTGGGAGGCTTCTAATAATAGATTGTTTTCTGTTAGATCTTTCTACTCGAAGTTGATTGAGAAGGAAAAAAGTTTATTCCCTTGGAAGGTAATATGGAAACATAAAATCCCCGATAGGGTAGCTTTTTTTGTTTGGGAAGCAGCCAGGGGTGTCATATTGACGGGGGAAAATTTGAGATCTCGGGGTTTGACATATGTTAATCGGTGCTACATGTGCAAAAATGAAGAGGAGGATGTAAATCGCTTGCTGCTCCATTGCTCTATGGCTAGGGAGCTTTGGAACTTCCTTTTTCTCTCCGCTGATGTTCCGTGGGTTATGCCCAGGACTGTTATTGATACGCTTCGGGGATGGCCTTCCTTTTCCCGAAATAGAAGGAGTAATTTCTGGAAGTATGCCCCCTCAGCTATTTGGTGGACCATTTGGAAAGAGAGGAACAGAAGGGCTTTTGAGAACATTGAATCTGATCTTGTAGGAATCAAAAAGTTTTTTCACTTGTATTTGAGATTCTGGTGCTTAACTGACGACCCAACTGTAGAGGATCCTTTTTGTAATTAGGTTGGGGTCTTTTGGTGTGTAGTTTTAGTGTATGTATACTTCCATTGTACAAGGTAGCGTCTCCTTTTTTGACGCCTATTAATAATACTTGTACTTTACTTATCAAAAAAAAAAAAAAACTGGTCCTTCAACTTGCTGGGCATAACTGGCCCAGAGCCTGACCCGTAATAAGCTAGTCTTTTGGCTGCACCGAGTTCATGCACTTCCACTGCCACAATGAAAGTTGGAGTTACTGTTTTGCATCGAACATGCATTATTGCCTGTTGGTTGAGCATCTTTATAATTGAATAATGACTCTCTTGATACCATGCAGATCATATTGTATGGTATAACCTAAACGTCCACATAAGGGACATAAGTTCAGTTGTTTCATTGAAACAGCCAAAACATTGACGTTTCCTAGTGAAAACAGCAAATTATGGAAACTAAACTGAAATTACAAGGTTTGGTGGAAATTAATTTGTTTAGACCGGTGCAACATAATTTGTTGGGTTTTTAATGAATTCTTGAGGATGAAAATGGTAAAGCTTACAAAACTAGTGAATATTTCTGATAAATTTCCAAATTTCCGAAGAAATTGGGGGTTGCTACTGCAGGGGATTATAGACCAATCAGTTTGGTAGGCAGTTTCTATAAATTGCTAGCCAAGGTCCTTGCTTTGAGATTGAGGCAGATTATGGGCAAGTTAATTTCCTATTCACAGCATGCATTCGTAGGGGTTAAGCAGCTCATCGCCGCTTCTTTTATAGGCAATGAAGTCGTAGATGCTAGATTGAAGAGTGGTGTTCCGGGTCTTTTGTGCAAACTAGATATAGAGAAGGCGTATGATAATGTTAATTGGGGCTTTTTGCTGTATTTATTAGAGAGGATGGGCTTCAGTGTCAAGTGATAGAGTGGATTCGGTTCTACATCTCTACGATTCGCTTCTCAGTGTTGGTTAATGGGGAACCTGCGGGCTTTTTCCCAAGTTCGAAGCGTCTACGACAGGGGGATCCTCTCTCTCCATTTCTCTTCATTTTAGTCATGGAGGCGTTGAGCAGAATTTTAGATTCATCAGTGGATTTAAGTTTAGGTCGTCCAGGGAAACGGAAGTTATGGCTTCTCATCTTCTTTTTGCAGACGACACTCTTATTTTCTGTGACTCTGAGATTAAACAGCTGGGGTATCTTCGATTAGTTCTCTCTTTCTTCCAAATGGTATCGGGTTTAAGAGTCAATATTGAGAAGAGTGTTATTCTCTGATGTTGAGCACTTAGCTTCAGTCTTTGAGTGTACGTCTTCGAAGCTCCCTTCAACTTATCTAGGTTTGCCAATTGGAGCTGCATATAAGGATAAGGCTACATGGAATCCGGTGGTTGAGAAAGTTGATTGGCGATTGGTGGGATGGAAGAAGCAACTGCTGTCTAAAGCTGGAAGGTTAACCTTGGTGAAGAACACTTTATCGTGTATTCCTACGTATTTTCTATTAGTATTTGTGATGCCCGCCGTGGTCCGAGAGAAGATTGAAAGGGATTTCCTTTGGGAAGGGCAAGGGGAAGAGTGTAAATATCATCTGGTTAAGTGGGAGAAAGTGTGTTCCAGGATAAAGGAAGGAGGCCTAGGCTTGAAGAAATTTAGTTTATTTAATTCAGCGCTCCTTGGTAAGTGGTTGTGGCGATACTTGGTGGAGCCTAATGCGTTGTGGTGGAGAGTGGTGATTGGTAAATATGGGGAAGGGGAGCATGCGTGGTTCCCCAATGCTATAGACATCCCTTTTGGCTCCGGAGTTTGGAAAGGGATTTGTAAAGGAAGGGGGCTGTTCGAGAGAAATGTTTCGTTTGATCTAGGAAATGGTTTGAGAATCAGATTTTGGAAAGATGTTTGGTGTGGGGAGGTGGAGCTCCGGAGGCTTTTCCCGGATTTATTCAATCTAGTGGTAGATAAAGTTATTATGGTTAGTTCAGTGGTAAATGGTAATGTGGTTTGGAGCCCCGTGTTTCGCAGGAACCTTGAAATGGATTCTAGTGTTTTATTTTTGGCCCGTTTATATTATCTCCAAATAGATGTTAGCAAAGAGGATAAGGCAATGTGGGAAATTTCGAAAGATAAAAGTTTTTTCTGTTAAGTCTTTTTATGCGCAGATCTCGGGGATTAGGGCCCCTCTTTTTCCATGGAGAATTATTTGGAAGTCTCCTGCCCCTGCCCCTGCCTGTGTGATGTTTTTTGTGTGGGAGGCCTGCCTTGAGGCTACACTTACTGGGATAATCTTAGGCTGAGAGGTAAGATCTATGTTAATTGGTGTTATATGTGTAGAGGTAGTAGTGAGAGTACGGATCATCTTTTGCTTCATTGTCAAGCTGCAACGGATCTTTGGAATATGGTGCTAAGGATGTTCAATATTCGGTGAGTGATGCCAATATCAGTGAGGGAGCTCCTTTTGTGTTGGCCTTTATTAAACCGGAGGAGGAAGTCCATATGGGATTCAGTCCCTCTAGCTATCTGGTGCGAGAGAAATAGCCGAGCTTTCGACAATGCTGAACGGACGATGGATCAACTAAAGTATTACCTGTTGCGCACTCTTTATCGATGGTGGAATGAGGGTTATGAGGCAGATAGTTTAGATCATTCTTTTGTGGAATTTGTGATAGTTTTAGACTTGTGTAGTCCGTTGCTGTGCACGTCCTGTGTACATGGTTGCGCCTTGATTTATATATATCTTTACTTATAAAAAAAAAACCATAATGAAGATATTTGTTGCTGGAGGACCATCTCTCGAAAAGATGGAGCTAGGTGGGCTGCAGAAGTACTGTGACCGGAGGAGGAGGTGGTGTGGCATAAAAATGTATATCAAAAAAGAGAGTAGCAATTTGAAACCCAGCAGCACAAGCAAATCAAAAGAATATTTAACTTTGTATCGAGTCAATTAAATCTAGGTTTTTATATAAACTTTCGGATCGGGATTGAAGTATGAGCAAGATCTTGCTTCTACTTTGTAAACTAGAAGGAGACTTGAATAGATGAACAAAATAATAGTTTCAAATTCTAAAAAAAATGAAATCCGACTTAAAAGGACCTACAAACTCATCCGTCCATCTTTATTCAAATCACTTATTCTTCTGCCAAAAACTTGTGGATGGGTTCCCAATTACTTGAATAGCAAAAGAATCATTTATAGAAAGTGACGCCTTCACAATTAGTCCCCAAATTTTGATAACGCATCACTATTCTGACCCCACAAAAATCTCACGTGAAGTGCATATGTGGATACATAACGACAGAATTTGGATGAAAATGGATGACAGGACTAATTGAGTTTGATTTTGTAAGTACAAGGAGCTGATTTTTATGAATTTCTGTACAGAGACAAATCCTAGAAGGGGACAATAGTACAAGGACGAATGGTGTAGTTTGCCCTACAAATAAACCTCTTATGTAACATGTGTTCAACAGAGTTCTTTCTTTTGATGTTAGTGAGACAAAAACTTAGTAGTGTTAAAGAGTGTCAGAATGCGTAATGTAACTATCATGTGAAAATGGGAGATAACTTTGGTTTTGATGTAAATATATGTGCACAGGTTTGAGATGACGTCATGATTTTGGGTCTGCGGAGAGGGCTCGAATCGAGGCATTACGATGCTTCTTAATACCGATGTATGTATATTGTCTTGATAAAAGAAGAATCCATTAATGGAACCCAAAGGGGTGGAAGAGATGATAAAGGCACTCAGGCAAACAACCGAGGTCCTACGTTCCAAGCCCCGTACCAAGGGGTCACACTTATCTATAAAAACAAAAAGAAGAATTTATGAATGGAGATAAAAGGCTATACAAACTAGAGGGCAAGAATTCCACCTTAGAAACAAGGTGGAAAATAAGGAAGGCTAAAAATCTAATAACAAGGCTAATGAAACCACTTGGTCATCCCTGTATATATCTATATGCCGCACCCAACAAAATGCCCCCATACAGGGTCACATAGAGATTACAAAAAAGACAACTAACAACCTTAAGCAGTGGAAGCTGAAGACTCTACTCTTATTTTCTTCATTTTCCATACCCTAAAAATTCTGTCTAAGCCACACTTCCATTGGGCTTGCCTGTGGATCCAATAAAGAATCTAACTTCTACACCCGAATCCTTTTCTTAAGATGTATGTAATTAAGTAGACCCATCTAAGAACTTATTGGCAGCCATCCTCTTGCCACTTTGTTTACCTATTTGTTGCGAGTCCTTTGGAACACTAGGATTTTGAGGATCAGGCAATCAGCATCTCTCCTTCCATCTGCGTGATAATCAAGTGTCCTTCTAGGTATTTGTGGGGAAAAGAAGCGAAAGCCTTTTTTGGTGTTTCACACTTAAAACAGGGCTGGAAGTCTATTTAAAATTAGTAACCCTATTTAGATTCTTTTCTGCTCTATTCTTGGAGGACTTCTTGCCCCTCCCCCCTTAAGACATTTTTACTTGATCTCAATAGATCTTGTTCGCTAAGAAAAAGTAGGTTTATATTTAGGGTGTGCTTTATTTTCTAATATACACATCCCTGTATGTCTACAGGTCTGCTGGTGCATCACCTATAGCATCTCGTAGAAGGCGACGTCGCTGTATTAGCATGATTCCAGAGATTGGAGATGACATTGTGAGGTTAATATTCAATTATTGCTTTAAACTTGGGCATTTATTCTAGTTTATTGACATTCGTGGTTAGTAGTCAATGCACCTTTTGGTGATGGTGCAAATGCTTCTCCGTTCCTATTTTGGTTACCATTCTTATTTGTTTAAATACACTTTTAAATGTAGAACATTTTTCCTAGAGTTTCTTTTAATCTTTCTGCCTTTTCTACTTCATTTATCATTCCTAACTCGATACTCCATCTTTTTCAGAACACTTCTTTACTGTACACCACAATTCCATTTAGTGTTGACGTTTTATTGCTTACTTACAGTACAAGTCCATTACAAATCACTATAAGATAAATGCACAAGAATACATGAGCAAGAAATAAACGGAACTTTTAACATTGACTGTAAACGCAGTTGACGGTGTCTATTTACGAAAACATTTGTTGCCTATAACTTAGCCTCTCAAATATTTGACGACAAAGATGAGAGTAATTGCAAACTGTATGGACTTGGCGCTTTTGTTTCCGTCTAAGGTTGCAATTATTGTGGAGTGTCTCAAATGAAGAATTCCTTGGCTGAAAATTATAAATGTTCTTCTAGTGCGAAATATACTTTGAACGTGGGTTTTTTCAGGCGTGTATGGGCCTTGTGTGGAGGGCTCTCGTGCAAACTTGTGGGCAGAATTGAGGGCAGTAAGGTCTAAGTGGAGCTTTCCTTGGTGCGTGGGGGGAGAGATTTCAATGTGGTTCGGTTCCCTCATGAGAGGATGGGAACTCATGTGATATTCCAGTCCATGTCGGGCTTTAATGATTTTATTAATGATATGGACTTGGTGGATTTATCTATGGAAGGGAATTCCTTTGCTTGTTTTAGGGGGGGGGGGGTAAGTCGGCAGTGCTCCAGGATTGACAGATTTCTTCTTTCTCCGGAGTGGGAGGAGCTGGTAGGTAGTTTCAATTAGAGATCGCTGCCGAGGGTGGTATCTGATCATACTCCTATTATGCTTGAATATGGAGGTTTAGAAAGGAGAAAGACTCCATTTAGATTCGAAAATATGTGGTCGAAGGAACCGGGCTTTCTGGATTGGGTTAAATTGAAATGGGATTCTTATGCTATTTCTGGGAAGCCATGTTTTAAGATTGCTAAGAAACTGAAATTGCTCAAACAGGATTTAAAAGTGTGGAATAAAGAGGTGTTCTGGAACGTAGAGGTCAAGATTCAGGAAGCAATGAAGGAAAGGTTAGACGACATGGAGGGTAGGGATGCTTTGGGAGAAGAGGATTTGGCTTATCGAGAGGAGGTTAAGGCTGATCTTAGGAATTTGCTTATAAAGGAGGAAATTTCCTGGAGGCAAAAATCTAGGGTTTTGTGGTTGCAGGAGGGCGATAAAAATGCAAGGTTCTTCCATAGGATGACTAGTGCTCATAAGAGTTTCAATCAGAAGAGGCATTGCTGATGATGTGACAGAAGAGGCTCCATTGATCAGAAGAGGCATTGTTGAGTTTTATCAGAAACTGTATTCGGATGGAAGTGCCTGGGGTTTGGAGTTAGATGGCATAGATTTTAAAACTATTCAAGAGGAGGATAAGGGTCTGCTAGAACAGCCCTTTTCAGAAGAGATCGTGGAGGCGTGGAGGCGCTGAGGAGTTTTAAGGGTGATAAAGCCCTGGATGAGTTTACTCATGCCTTCTTTAAACACTGCTGGGAAGTGGTTAACTCCGACGTTTTGGAGGTTTTCCATTCTTTCTTCCTGGAGGAGTGCTTTGAGAAAAGCCTCAATGTCTCTTTTATTTCCCTCATTCTGAAAAAGAAGGGTGCAGATGAGTGATTTCAGGTCGATAAGCCTCATCAGTAGTATCTATAAATTGATTTCGAAGGTTCTGTCGTCCAGGCTCAGAAAAGTGGTAGGGGTTGTGGTATCAGACTCTCAACATGCTTTCGTGGGGAATCACCAAATTCTTGATGCGACATTGATAGCGAATGAAGCGGTGGATGCTAGGGTGAGGAGTGGGATCCCGGGTGTACTGTGCAAACTCGATATAGAGAAGGCTTATGACCATGTTAACTGGAATTTTCTGATTTATCTTTTGGAGAGAATGGGCTTTGGGGAAAAATGGAGAAAATGGGTTATGTTCTGCATTTCAACAGTCAGATTCTCAATTCTGCTCAATGGGGAATCTGCAGGCTTTTTCTCAAGTTCGAGAGGGCTGCGCCAGGGGGATCCCCTCTCTCCTCTCCTGTTTATTGTGGTCATGGAAGCGCTGGCCATGGCAGGAGGATTCATTTGGGGCTTTGAGGTGGGAAGAGATACAGAACACAGAATGTCTATTTCTCACCTCCTGTTTGCAGATGACACGTTGGTCTGCTGTGAAGCTAGTAGGGATCAGTTGGGTTATCTCCAGTTGATTTTATTATTCTTCCAAGGGATGTTGGGCCTGAGGATCAATATTTCAAAGAGCGAGATCATTCCAGTAGGTAGGGTGGATAATGTGGAGAGTTTGGCTTCTTTCTTTGGGTGTAAAATATCTTCCCTTCCTTCGATGTATTTGGGTCTTCCCCGAGGAGCTTCGTATAAAAATGTCAATATGTGGAATTCTGTAGTGGAAAGGTTTGAAAGAAGACTCGCCTGCTGGAAGAGACAGTATTTATCAAAGGGAGGTAGGTTGACATTGATTAATAGCACCTTGTCCAACTTACCCACGTATTTTCGATCTCTTATTGTGATACCAATTTCAGTAGTGAAGAGGATTGAGAAGTTGGAATTCAGTGTGCATCAGCAAGGGGGCTGGTGGTTTAGGAATTAAGAATCTCCGTAAATTCAGTGTTGCTTTGCTAGGCAAATGGTTGTGGAGGTTTTTTAGTCGACAAAGGAGGATTATGGAGGAGATTAGTAGTGGGCATGTATGGTATGGATGACCATCTGTGGTTCCCAAAGAAAGTCCATAGTAATCATGGTTGTAGTGTTTGGAAAGGAATCATGAGAGGGTGGGATACTTTCAGTCGGTTCATTTCGTTCGATATAGGTTTTGGTAATTCTGTCAGGTTCTGGAAGGATAGGTGGTGTGGGGACACACTACTACATTTCAGGTTTCCTAATCTGTACAGCGTTGTGGTAAACAAGGATGATATGGTGAGCTCGTGTCTGGAAATCCATGATGATGATGGGACAGATTCTTGGAATCCTGTTTTTCGCAGAAATTTCCAGGATTGGGAGATTGGGGAGCTGATTCAAATGTTGGCTGTGCTTCACTAAATGAAGAGACAAGATTCGGGCGAAGATAGTATTGTCTGGGAGGGGGCTAAGGACAGAATTCTCAGTTAAGTCTTTCTATTCCAAGTTGAATATTAGTGATAGAATTTTGTTCCCTTCGAAAGATATTTGGAGAGTAAAGGTGCCCAGTAGGGTGAGTTTTTTTTGTGTGGGAGGCAGCCCGGGAAGCCATTTTGACGGGGGAGAATTTGAGAGCTCGTGGTAAGGTTTACGTCAATTGGTGTTTTATGTGTAAAAAGGAGGAGGAGAATGTGAATCATCTGCTCCTGCATTGCTCAGTAACGCAAGTGTGGAATCTGTTCTTCAACTTGGTCGGGTTTCCTGGGTCATGCCCCGGACTGTTATTGAGCTTCTGCGTGGGTGGTCTCTGTACAAGAGAAGAAATTTAAACTCTTTCTGGAGCTCCTTCAGCAGTTTGGTGGTTCATTTGGAAGGAACGGAACAGAAGGATCTTTGAGAATGTCGAGACTGACATAGGAGGGATCAAGGAAGCTTTTCTCCGGACTCTTAGATTTTGGTGCTTAGAAGCTGCTCCCAGAACGAGAACAAGAACAAGGGATCCTTCTGTATATACAATAGATAGGTCTTTTGTGATATACTACTTTTGTCTTGTATACCCCGTGTACAAGGTTGCGCCATCTTTTTGGTGCCTGATATATAATACTCTTATAAAAAAAAATAATTTGAACAAATTCCTACTGCACTACGACTTTCTCCTCCCTCCATTTGCTTAATTTTTTTTGAACCCTTATATGTATTGGGTTGATGCCCGAACCAAGATACATGTTGACCCGGTATGCCTCAAAACTCACTAAACACGTGGAGATACTTGGCATTCCCAAAAGCTCGTGTTTTGTACGCAACTTTAGTTTTCTCTTGCACACACTTGAACTATTACTTGGAGAAAATGTTCATTTAGTTAAACTTCTCTGTGAGGGGAGGGTGACAATCAAACCAGAACATGTATTCGGAATTTGCGCAAAGTTGACCCAAATAGGAGGCTTGCCGGCTTGGTTGAAAAAAACCAGTCTTTGCCTTGGCTGAAAATTTGCATGTTTCCTTTCGCTCTAAACACACTTTAAATTTTGAATAAAATGCTGCTACATTTTTTTTTTCACTGCTTTAAAATATTGTATTTATCGAGTCTATTCTCGGCCCAAGTTGTATGCTGGGTATATGTGCTTTGAAACTCAGTTGTCGAGCTTTTGAATAGAATTTTGCGCTTTCAAATGCCAAGTATAATGCCAAGTTGGGTTAGATAAGCTAAAGAAGAATGTTTTTCAGCTCCTTCGTTTTTGGTGCTCAGAGACTTCTTTGCATGAATGGAACCTTTTTGTGGATATGGAGGATAGTTCAATCCAATTGTAATTTTGTTTAGTATACTTCCCGTGTACAGGGTTGCGCCTCCCTTTTTGGCATCATAATTAATACAATCTTTATTTATCAAAAAAAAAAAAGAAAAGGAAAGTACAATGCCTAGGAGCAAAAGGATGCAGCTCAAAGTATACAACTCTGTTCAGGTTTTAAGTTGTATTTTCGAGCCAGTACTCAGTACAAGCTCTCATTAGTTATTTATGTACTTTAAAGCAAATTTACTTTACTAAAATGCTAATTAGCATAATTCCATTTCCAGCAGTTCACTAAATTATTCCAAAAGGCGATCAAGTACTTGGGAAAGATGAAATTGTGCCTTGGCTTTTCTTGCTCAAAAATCTGCTATAGATAACATACTTTGTAGCTTTTGTGCATCTTTGAACTAGTATTGTAGTAACTATTTAATGATGTCCCAAAAACATGCTTTGAACATATTGCTACCATGTTATCCCCCACTTTTTCTTTCTTTCTTTGGAATGTACTGAGTTAGTGTCTAAGCAGAGATAAATATGGACCTCATCGATTTTGAAACTCCAAAATTGAACACTAATTTTCTTCTTCCAAAAATCTGCTATACGTAATTTAAAATACTGCAATTTTTTTTTTCCTCTTGCCGCAACTATTGAGATGGTAGTAGCTGTACATATACTCCCTTTGTTAAAAAAAACACCCTCTTTCCTCTTTGCTTTGTCTAAAATAAGGTCTTATTTCTAAGAAAGGATAATATTATAGTGTAACTTTTTAAAGGTACAAGCAGGTAGAAGCACAATCTTAAAAAGTTTGACTTGTCAAATGAGACTATATTTTTGGATTGGAAGGAGTATTTTATTATATTAAGCTCCGGAAATGTAGATATCCCTTGCTTACAGCTTAACGAGTTTCTCCCCCCCTTCCCCGGCGGGACTTGTGTTGTGATTAGTGTTAGGAATATGCATGTGTAAACTAGCTTTTGGTGAGGTATACTCCTTGTGTACAAAGGTCGCATCATCTGTTTTGATGCTATTTATGTATATTTTATTCTTACCTCATAAAAAAAAATTTGTTACTAATGCAGCAAGTTCTTTGAGTGGCTAAAAGGGTTGCGTATTGTTCAGTGTGGCAACTCAATAAAACATTGCTTTAGTCTTACACTAGGTCGTCCTTGTACATAAGCTGGTCTTTGACTCCCACCAGCTGTTTGAAAAACATGCATATTTGGATTAACTCTAAAGTGACTACACCAGCAACCTTCAGTAAAATGGAGACATCAATGCAAGATCTTAAAAGAGATTTTAACTAACCGTCCAAGCGCACATTATGCTGATAAGGGTTGAAATCAATCCAAGTCTCAACGACAACCTTTTCTTCCCAGCCTATATAAGAAGCCTTTCACTTCCCTCGTGAAAATAGAGAGAGTACACAACAAGTGTGTGGAAGACACCAAGAGTAGAGTAAAAGAGTGTTGAGAAATTCCTAAGGCAGAAGATATACTTGGTTAAGAATGTGTTTCTTAACTTGAGTTCTTTCATCCATCGAAAGACTCAGTCTTTAACATACCAAACTCCATTCCTTTGGTTAGAGATCAGGTTCCCAAGCCAACAAGAAGATGAAGTTGAACGCAAGCAGCTTGTGAATGCCTTAGACGAACCAGGGTATGCGAGGAAGACCATCCCAACATAATAAAGGCTAGGAAGTTGCAGTAGTTCAATTATGTCCTCGAATGTAAAAGTCACTTCCCCAGCGTGTCACAATAGTGTGCATCGTGGTACTGCACTGAGAGAGAATCAAGTTCGATAAATTTTTTGTCCAAACATAAGCCATGGAATGCCTCTTCAGTATCATAAAGCCTGACTGATATCGAAGTCTCCACATAGTTGTTTGTATATCCCTGGTGTACAAAGGACGCGTCACCTCATTTGATGCTCATTTATATATATACACTTATCAAAAAAAGTCTCCACATAATTTGTGTTGTCCAAAACAAAGGAGGTCTATTTTTCCCAAAACAAAGTAGGTCAATACAGAACACCAAGGGCAATCCCCTCGCTCAATACGCAACCGCAGGGTAGACTCTCCATCTATAATTGCTACACCACTGAACCCAAGGGATGGGAGAGATGACAAGGGCACTCAGGCAAACCCCCAGTAGGCTCCTCTCCCTTAACAACCAGCTTCTCAATTTCTTCACCATCCTCAGAAAGTTCCTTGAACACTGAGGCCTGAGCATGCATCATAACCAAACACTGGCAATTCATGGTACGTTCTCTTTGGTGGTATGATCACCGCAGGGGGGTGAGGAGGATCTGAACCTTTACTCCTAATCTTCTTCAAAGGCCAGTCCCGACCAAAGTGAAGTCAAAATTTGTATTAGTTTGGGCATGCCTACTCCGCTCTATATTCCTTAATCACAAAAGGGGAGGGGGCAGGGAGAAACTCGTTAAGCTGCAAGTATGGGAGATCTTTATTTGCGTAGTTTCAAAATTATCAATATTTATGCTTCTACTACCAGCTCAAATACTTGCAGCAAAAAGGGAAAAAAAAGCAAAAATAAACAAACCGAAAATCTCAGTATTTTAAACTACCTATAGCAGATTTTCAGAAAAAAGAAAATTAGTGGTCAATATTGGAGTTTTGAAACCCACGAGGCCCATCCACTTCAATACAGGCTCAATACACACTAAAAAAAGAGTGGAGGCAACCGTGGTAGCAGTCTGTTTAAACAAGTTCCGGGCAAACAAAATTTCGAGCAAAGTAAATTATCTATAGCAGATTTTTGAGCAATGAAAGCTAAGGCTCAATTTCAACTTACCCGAGTACTTGATCGCCTTGCTCAGAAGAGCTAGTTCAATTGTATTTTCCTTCCATTTCTTAATGTATGAGATAAATTGCATATATAGGCTGCATTCGTTTTCACTTTGAATGAAATACATGGTTAGTACTACCTTCTGGTTAAAGTTACATTAGTCCATATTCTTAATAGCATCTTTTTCAACATCAATAGGGTTGTGCGAGCAATGAATGACACTTTGAAGCAAAATCGTCTTCAAAGGGACCAAGAAGATGAGCAATACAGAAGCTCTGATCATCAGGAAAATGTAAATTAATCTCTTTGTGTCTTTCTTTTTAGTTTTAAAGTAAAATCCATCAAGCATTCTGTTTTGTTGTTTTGCTCTGCAATCAGTAGTGCATTACTTCATGAGGTTGGATTGCCTTTCTGAGTTGCTTTTCCTACTCTTATGAATACTTAAGCAGCCACTCTAGAATATAATAGTATGTTGTTAGTTACAAGTTTAGATTAATTTGCATTAATGAATCTGAAGATGAATGATTCATGGTACTGGGAGTATCTTTTGTTGGTATGAAGTAATGTCAGGTTATCTGCGTACAGCCTATTAAGTTTCTTGCTTCAGAGCTCAAGAGGAAAACATAGGGTACATATCCTTATAAGCACATCATAACTTCTGACGTATGACGCATGTCAGTTACGTTAAAATCCTTGAATAATTTAGTTTGAACACTTGTGCAATCTTTTGAATGCTCACATAATAGGGAAGGGAGCCCAATACTTCCGAGATGATCCGTACGTTTTTCCAGCGACTTTGCGGCCGGTGAGTGACTTGCAGTCAGCTCTCCAGGGCTGATGAGTGTTTGTTCTGTGCCAGTGATTGTTGGGCCTTCTTGAGCTTGGATGGGGTTTCAGGGTGAGGGCCTTGGGAGGTGCTTATGTGTTTGTTTGTTTTGTATTCCATGTGTATCGAGTGTTGTCTTTACTTTCAGATCTTGTTATGGTGCTTGTTTTTAGTGTCTTTCCGGTTTTTTTGTTGTGGCTGTCTTGATCGTGCCTGTAATAGTGGATTACTTCGTCTTGGTCGTGCCTGTAATGGTGGATTACTTCCTATTTATAAGATCTTCTCTTTCTATAATAAAAGGTCTAACAATCACTGTAAGTGGAGTGTGTAACACTTTTGCCACTATACTTATGTTTCGTTACTTTAGCCATTGTGTTGTATTTTCTCTTTTCTTTTTTCAACCCCCCAAATGCTGATAAGTAGTGCGTTAGTTCAGCTTGCGCGGAAGATTTAGCAACACGTCAGCATTTGGGGGTTAAATTAGAAAGAGAAAATCATGCACAATGCGAAAGTAGCCAAAAAGGGGGGGGGGTAAAGTGGTAAGGGTGAAACACGAAAAGTACTGTGGTTGCAATTGACATTAGGCCAAGAAAGGAGGAGGTATTAGGCGCTAACTTTGGGTTGTTCTGGAACTGTAAGAGTGCTGTGATCAGTTCTCTATGTTTTCTTAGTTCTCCATTGCTAGCTTTGAGACCGTGATGCCTACTCACTACTGTTTGCTGTTATATGTGTTTTCGTCGTCAAAATTCTGTTGTAATTGACTACTATATTAGGAACATTTGGGAGTTTAGCTTCTTGTTTAATCATGTTAACTCTAGGGATAAAAATTATTCCGTCTTGATGGGTCTCCATCGCTGAGAATCTTAAGTTGACAATGGGTGGGTATAGAGAATACCATAATGCAGTTAGTAAAAAGGGGATCCCTTGTGCTTTAGGCTGCCTGACATCGCTTGCAACCTAAATTGAAGAAAGAAATGCAGAACACAAGACCAACTGAAACACACAAACACACACAAGAAATAACGGACTCCATCAACTAGTCAAATGGGAATCAGGCATCTATTCATGGCAATGTATCAGGATTATAGATTGTTTATGTTGTGCAGGAGTATCTTTCTGCTGTCACCCATATGAGCTTTGATCTCCCAAGACAGGGTCCTGGTCTTCCCTGTAGTAGGAGCCTCTCAAACTATGTAATTTGACTACTTAAGGTTCCAAGTGGGCTCTGCTGCGGAGTCCAGCCAAATCTGTTATTTCTTTGAATCTGTTTTTTGTTGAGCATTCACTTTAAAGAAACATGAACCATTTGTAAACTTAAATATATCCTTCATTGCATGACTCCGTTCTCCTGATATGGGATCAGTGACTATATGTTCTAGCTGCTTATTTGATCTTCTACATTCAACACATTGCATTGGACCAATTACAAGTCTACAATGACTTCAGGGAAGCTTTTGCCATCTGTTACTTCTGTCGGGTACTTTGGTGTAATGATAAAGCCTTAAGGAACTTTTACAGTTACACTTAATAAGCCTATTTTGGAAACTGCAAATAGATGACACTGACAGAATCTGTCATAGAAAACCTCTTATGACCTGAAAATTTGCATCATCAGAGCTTTCTTCATATTTATTAAATTAAGTGGTGGTATTATCCATTTATTGTAGTTTTATCATTTCTTACTACCCAAGGTAGCCTTCAAATTTAACAAGTTATTAGTTCTAACAATTACACTTTTAGTTAAGGATACTATGGTAATTGAAGTGCATATCAGAGGAACTGCCTTTCACCTTATTTAACTTGCTTCCTAAATTCGCAGTCTCATGCCATTTCCTAAAGTCTATAAACCTGTATCATAGATTGCCACTTCCTCTCTACCTACAAGATTCCACATTTATTGTTCATATATTATTAAGATTAATTAACCTACTTCAGCCATCACAATTATGATTGATGTGGAATCACCAGGCCTGCCATCAAACATCAATCATAACTGTTCTTCCAGCAACAGGTTTCTTTTCTTTCTTCTTGCTTGATTTTTTTGTCTTCTAGACTAGACCACATGAACTGAAAAGTCTCATTGTTGATTACTACGCCAAACCAGCTAATGGAAGGTGTAGTCTTGTTTATTTGATCTATACCATGCCCTTGCTTTACTGCTGCCTGCTTCAAAATGATTTTTCAGTGTTCAAAGTACAATATATTTGCTGCCCAAATAAGCTCACTAGACTTTAAAATAAGAAAGCTGTAAAGAAGAAATATGAAATGCATTTTTTATATAGCACTAAAATTTATTCTTTTGCCATTTTCTTCTCTTCCAGAAAATTGTTTGCTGACTATGGGTGAGAGAATAACCACTTGTGTGTTCATATTTTGGTAATCCTATATATGTGCTTTATTTCAGGAGACCAGTTTTTTTACATCATTATATGTTGCATTGCTCAGTGGCTGTGGAAACATTTTTTCACAACATGAATCGATCTCATTCCTTCAATGTATCAGTTTCATAAGCTCTTTGTATGGATTTTTATCGTCAATTACATGGCTAGTTACTGGATTGCCTAATGGAATTGCTTCTCTGGATCCATGTGATATGTTTCTTGCTTAAGACTGCTTTGTTAGCTTACAACTTTCATTACTTTCCAGCTTTCAGGTTTCCACCTCGATGATGAAGATGACATTTCTGGCGAAAAATCGAAAGCATATGGTCTGCACAGGAGGCACATCAGTTGTCCAAAAGCGATCTCCTTACCTTCCTCTCCTCGTCTTAGGGTTCAGGCTCCTGAGAGGAGTGAAGCAGCTAATCTTGTCAGAACTGCTGATATGATCTCGACGTGGAATAAGGTGCTTGAGTCATCAACGACCCTGAACAAACCTCTGTTACCTTTCGAAGAGTGGAATATTGATTTTTCTGAACTTACAGTTGGGTCGCGTATTGGCATCGGTATGCACTATGCTTCTTAGATCGTGATTATACAGCAGATAATCTGTGTTACCTAGCACAGGCTTACCATTTCTCTCTCTCTCTCTCTCTCACACACACACACACGCCTCACTCTTAATGAGTAATAGTCATGTTCTCTCTATATTGTATGTGTTTAAGTTAAGAGGTTATTTTTGTGATCTTGTTCTTCTATTATCATATGTGAGCCTACATGTCATAAGAGGGTACTCGATTAATTTCCTAAGATTGGTTATTTAAAAATGCAGTGTTTCTGTCTAGGTGATCAATATTGATCATGAAAAAGCTTGTGACATGCATCTATGATTACTTAATAGCTTTTTGTTCTTTTATTTCTGTCCATTTTTATTTTTTTTAATGTATAATTTTTTGATGCACATTTCGTCAATCTCTTTTCTCTAATATAATCTACTTCCCTATCATTTTTTTTATTTCGTTTTACTCGAATCATGTCCTTCGTATCTTAAGTTAAGATCAGTTACATGAATAAAGCCTCGAAGCTTGTGTGTAAAGGCTCCACACAGTTTTGATGAGTCCATTACAGGAGAAAGTGTTTCCTTTGGGAAAGTAGCCTGCAAAATTTCAGCTAATTCTTTCTGTTAATTTTACAAAATCAATTGTTAGAGTGATGTGTTTATGCCCACCTCAGCCATAAATAAATGGTATGTGGTCTGCGACATAAGGAATATGAATATTTCTCCTGTATGATAGTGGCTACCTCATTATTTGTCTTCTATAATTTGATAATATTCTCTCAGGCCTCCTTAGATCCTAGTATCGTTGTTTATACATTCATCACATGCTGAGAAACACATTATTTTCTGCAAAGTTATGGTATAAGTGACTTTCAATCTACAATAAGGAGAGCCCTAAGGTACAAAAATGATTGATATAGGGTTCGCTTAGCGGACTTCTCACTAACAGTTCAAGTTTTCCAGCCCGAAGAAAGTGCAGTGGTATGTAATGAAATAAGGGAGGACAATTGCAACCTCTTGGAATTACCAGCTGGCATTGAAATTGAAGAGAACACAAATGAGAATTAGCGATAAATGATTTACTAAGACTAGGAAATATCGAGGGAGCAGAATTCCCCTTCAGAGTTCAGCTATGTTACATGGATTCTTTGTTTTGCCGTAGTACCCGTGTCAGCACGACTCGGCGTGACTTGGGTATGGGTGTGGCAGTTGACACCCTTGAGAGTTCAGAGTTCAGCTGTGTTAAAATGAATTCTTTGTTTTCCTTGTGCATTTGTAGATGGGTTCACCCTTGGTTTGGTGGTAAATAATGTAATTTGCCAAGAGGAAAGACTTTCATTATATCCTGAAAACCTCATTGCATGAGTAAATACGTTCGACTTGCATGAGTGTATATATACATGGTCTCGATGAAGAATATGTAAACAACTAAAAGACATTGATCCTTCGAATCTACTAAATAGGATTTTCAGTCCTAAGCTTCTGTCTCTGTTTCATCTTGCAGGATTTTTTGGTGAAGTTTTCCGTGGCACATGGAATGGAACGCAGGTTGCAATCAAA
Organism: Codonopsis lanceolata; assembly: GCA_013146195.2. Lineage (NCBI taxonomy): Eukaryota > Viridiplantae > Streptophyta > Magnoliopsida > Asterales > Campanulaceae > Codonopsis > Codonopsis lanceolata. The sequence goes on from CM028378.1 coordinate 176,783,164, forward strand.
GTATTACTGGAACAAGATTTGACATTTGAGAACATCGAAGATTTCTGCAATGAGATATCCATCCTAAGGTACTTTTTTTCTGGTGTATCAAATTTTATAGCTTTTACGTGTCCAGCGCCATTCTTTTCCTCACCCTGTTCTCCTTTCATTATCTTATGTATTGTTTTTCCTTCCGCAGCCGTCTTCGCCACCCAAATGGTAATCCTCTCCACTTATTCTGATTAATTTGTGTCGAGTATTTGTATCTTTTCACAAATATTACTAGCTTCCTTATGAATGGGTTGTCTACTAACATGTAAGAATTGTGGAGAGACTAAGCAATTCCCTTTCCGTGTTAATCTTTATTTTACGGAGAATATGCCTGAAGCAAGTGATTCCTTCTCTTGCAGTTATCCTTTTCCTCGGTGCTTGTACAAGGCCTCCTCGTTTGTCCATGGTTTCTGAATACATGGACATGGGTTCGCTGTATTATCTAATCCATGCAAGTGAACAGAAAAACAGAATCAGCTGGCGAAGGAGACTAAAAATGCTGTGTGATATTTGCAGGTACATCCAAACATTTCCCTTCTTATGAACTTCTATTCTTGTAAAATAGTGCATAATTGATTCTTATTGTACATCATTGTTTCTTATCCTTTTCCACACTTTCATTGTGAAAGCAAACACGATTGTTAGCAGCATAGATATGCTAGTATGGTGTTAAGTGCATTCAGACTTGTGCTATACACGACAAAACTTACTTGACAGTGGAGTTACATTTTTGTTTTTAATTCAGCTTTTTTCCCTACCATACATTCTCTCATTAATAACACTTTCTTTAGTGCAGAATATTATAAGAATTTAAAAAAATCAGCAGGTGGAAAGTTGTTAGAAAAAGAGAAGGACCAACATTGTTTTTCCATTTTTTTGTGATGAGTTATATTGATTATGTTATAGTTTGTGAAATTTTGGCATTTGTATTCTCTTAACAGTTCTATGCTATTCTTCTCAATTACATTCTAAAGCGCATTGTAAGTTTAGCTGGCTAACATTATTATTTTTATGCATGTGTATTTGATTGAGACCGTGCTATGTTAATTTGTAACCATATAGAGGTGGCGACATCATTAACATCCTACTCCGTTAATTGGCCCTATCCCAACCTAAAGTCTTGTGACAGTGGTGTAGAGCCTCTTCGAAACTCGGTTGAAGAGAGAGAAAGAGAGGTGGATCTTCGCATTGTAACAGGGGATCACGTCTTGTTGGGTAAACTATAACAGAGCTAATAGACATTCTGCTTCAAGTTTATCATCTTAATGACTAACAAATTCCATTTGAGATAGTTGATCTGAACAGAAAATTAGTTAACGGCACAGTTCATTCAGGTAAGTTGTTCTAGTTTTTTTAACAAAAACAATAACGGATTGAGTACCCTAGCAGCCACACGAAGGGGGAGAAGGGTCGTCTGCACATATATCTATGTACTGGGGTGTGCTGCTTCATGTTTAGATATAGATTCAAATATCTATACTGGATGTAATTATGGCAGCCAAATTTATACATAATCTTTACCAGACTATTCCTTGTGTTGGCAGTTGGCACTTCAGGTTGACAAGTCCTTATGACTGATAATAACATCGGCCAAAATCAAACAAGGAGAATTAATATCTGAGCAACTGATGCTGAGCTGGTTTCATTTCTTTAGTACAATGACAATGCATCAACCATATTAGCTTTGAATGAACTTGAAATTGCCTCATTATGTAGGTCTGTTCCAAGTTTTCAGACTAAAGTCAAATTATGAATTAAGGACAACTTTTTGTGTCCCTTGTGAAGAAGAATTCTAAGAGTTAAGAAATCTAATCTCAGTCTGTAGAGCTGGAGTCTGCTTGTATTTATTTATATCCAATAATGAAGATATATAGTCAAAAGCTACCCATAAAACTCTGTCAAACCTTCAATTATACAGACTGAACTCATGGTAAGACAGAATTGGGATTATGAACATGTATCATTAAAGCTTATCCAGGAGAAAAAGAAAATGAGTGGAAGGAGATTGTGCAATTAAGAAGGATATTAAATCATCTCCATTGTGGAATTAGCGAAAATCGGATGAAATTTGACTGCTTCTCACGAATTTGAAAATGGTCTATGGAAGGCTGAGCTCTTCCTTTCTCCTTTGACATAAAATATGCCCATAAACGAAATTGTTGAAGGGAACACTGTTAAGCTTGCGATTTTCATAGAAGAATGCACATTGATGCTAGACTCCTAGAGTGCTGCGTAAATCTTATTGAGGACTACATCTAGATATTGCAAACTTCACGTATACCAGACCTGAATTTCTCTTAGTGTGGCTTATACCATGGACTTGCTAGTGTTCTTTGCTTAAGAATATATATCATTTGGCTTTGTGGCCTTGTCTCTCTGTTTAATGGATAATTATCTGTACACATATTAACTGTGTTTCCTCTTGACCATTCAGGGGTCTGATGTGCATACATCGGGTAAAAGTAGCACATCGTGATTTGAAAAGCGCAAATTGTTTGGTGAATAAGTATTGGACGGTCAAGATCTGTGATTTTGGACTCTCACGGGTACTAACCACCAGACCCATGAAAGATTCTTCTTCTGCTGGAACTCCTGAGTGGATGGCCCCTGAACTCATTCGCAATGAACCCTTTACAGAAAAATGTGACATTTTCAGCCTTGGTGTCATAATTTGGGAACTATGTACTTTAAATAGGCCATGGGACGGTGTACCATCAGCTCAAGTGAGTGATATGTTGACTAATGCTTAGACTACAAAAGAAATGGCTAAAAGAGCTAAATAAGTTTCATTTTCCTTAAGAAGCAGGCTTGGTACTTATGCCATATCGTGTCTACCATGCAGGTAGTTTATGCAGTTGCTAATGATGGAGCGCGGTTAGAAATTCCTGAAGGTCCCCTTGGAAAACTGATTGCAGGTCTGCAAAATAAATATCAATATTTCTCTTCTCACTTTATGCTAGCTTAGAATTCAGATATTATGTAATTTTCCTTTTCAGATTGTTGGGCAGAACCAGATCAACGACCTAGCTGTGAAGAAATTCTTTCACGCTTACACAACTGCGAGTGTACAACTATGCTTACTTAATTTTTCCACTTATTTCCTAGAAAGTGCGGATAATTTGTTCAGAAAATCAATATGATTACTATGTTACTCTCTCTCTCTCTTCCCCCCCCCCCCACCCTCTCTATCCATTTGTGCGAGGGAAAATACGCGCATGAGTTTGTGATTAGTAACATCAACTTATGTTTGTGATATTCGCTATTTGATAGAATATACATCCTGAAATGTATTTTAACCTGATTTCATGAGAAATTCCGTGATGCCGAGTAAAATCCTGCTTCAAACTCACACCCACAGCACACAACATCTCCCCCCAAAACACAAAGTCATGCGGCACATACCATTCTGGGCGGTGTAGATGAAAACACCCTGAATGAGGTGTTGGGCAACCTATTGCTCCATTACATTTAAGATGCATCGCTTCAGATTCACGAACAGAAGGACTTTGCTAGTGCAGCAATTGTATTTCCTTTATGAATATTTTTCTGCATAGGGCATTTCACCAACCCAGAAAACCCAAAAGAGACAGCAGCTCACCAGCATGAAGTCCGAAATGGTATGTACTGTAGCGATGCTACCCTTCTTCAAAATTTAATGTTGAGAACTTGAATCTGATTTTAGTCCTCATCTTGGCCAGAGCATTCATTCTTCAGGTTCTAATGAGTTTGTTTCTGATTGACCATTCAATTATAATGTTCATATAATGATTTCTGATGGTTAATATGAATCATTGACGGTTCCATACCATTCAATTATACTGTCTTTGTGCTGTTGCTGGATCCAATTCTCATTTCTCAATTGAATCTACTAGCTGCAAAAGCACATGTGATTGAGATGTTTGTAGCAAGTTTATAATCATATCAGTCAACTATGCAATCTCTCATCCCATTTCTGTGGTGCTCTTGTATCGTTGAACTTGGAAAGTATCCAAGGGCAATAGTCACGAGTAAAGGTCATTCACATTAGGAAGGTCCTTCTTAGATGGGTATACCATTGTAGAGTTTGATCTGTCTCCAAAATCTCTGTGGCGGTTGAATTCCATCCAACTGACTTGGTTTAAAGATTGATGCCCTGAATTTTTGGATTAACGCGAGCACCAAGCATTTGAAGTTTGGAGAAGTTAGAATAGGACCTGCAACATGTCTGGTCGATTCCAGTGTCTGCACCCTGTATGTCAGTTTCCAAGTGAGGTCTACTATGTGATAATCTTGAATGTGAGTTAGGCCAGAATAATCTTGGAATGGGTGGAAACCAAGGAGAAGAGAGTCAAATTATGTAGAAGAAAGGACAAGAAAGAAGGTTTAGACTGCAGTCTTGAAGCTTTATAGACGATTCTAATCTAATTATCATTGATTGCTGCTTTATATTGCAGAGACTAACATACTGTTTTGATCTCGTAGCTCATGAAGTGCTATGACCAAAAATGAATTTGAGTCTCTACTTTTGTCTGGTAAAAAGAAAGGAAGTTAAGAAGGAATAGTGCAATTTTCGTGGATTGTGAAATGCAGGTTTTACTGTTAAATGTGAAGGTGTCTTCGGAAAAAAGTGTGAAAACTCTCTCTCTCTCTCTCTCTAGATCATTGAACACTGCCTTCTAGTTGCAACCAATACCAACAAATTCTAATCGAGGGACTATCTACAATTCCAAGGGCAATGAAGCTCGAGAATCTCTTGATCAGGTACTCTTCCATGTTTTCTGGTCTTTCTTTGGGGGAGTTAATTAGTTTGGGATTTTCAAATTATTTTTCTCCCAAGATTTTGGGGTTATTGCATGTGCATTTATTAAAGCACTGTGTTTCATGCTTATTATTTTCTTGGATAGATTTTCACTCATGTTTGTCATTTTATGATGGCACCGAGCTATCCTGACCTGTTGTTGTAAGTGGGGATCAATTTTATCTTGACTTGGTTCTTTAATTTAATTAGGGTTTAAAATCGGGATACAACATTGCAGTGGAGCAACCTAAACTTTTTGTACGTTAGTCAATTCTGTTCTGATGTGTAGGACTGAATGATAGAAATGATCACCTTGTACAAGTCTTACCTGCTTGTGTATTGCTGTGCTCTTCTACTGCTCCCATGATATCTATGTAACCGGTGCATATATGACACTCTAATTCTGGTACCTATAGCACAATTGAATTCTAGAATACTTGTGCGTTACAACGTTAGTTACATGATCTTCTTTCCTTGTTAAATTTATTGACGTCTAGTGAATTTTCATGTCATTATCTGTGTTCTAGAGTTCTATATAAGGCCTAGTTTGGATCACTGTTTCATACTCTTTTTTTTGGTCTATGGTTTCTAAAATTTGTAAGCATGGGTTTGCAGATGATATTATGCAGCGGTGACCATTTTTAAGAAGGGCTGTTAAGTAAATGTACTTCCCAGTTCCCAGTGCTGGCTCCATATGCTCGGATGCCGACAAGGAAATATCATTGCCCCAAGAAGCCCAGAAAGAGATCCCTACGCCTTGTGATCCTGTATTACACGAGAAGTCAGTATTGCAACTGTCAAATAAGAAAATTTGAGCAGCCCATGCCATACCAAACATGGATGATGAGAAAGCCTCGGATGATGTTGGACAGTCAGGGTGGTTAAAAGTGCAAAGTCCTTACCACATGAGATTAGCAGTTACCGTGGATTCCGCTCATATCAACTAAGACAACCTCAATGGCTGTTATACTTTTTCATATATATATATATATATATATGTTGCAGCTATTATACTTTCCTAGCTTGTCATTGTTACCCCATCAAACTTAGCAAACTTTTCTTTTCGGTCTATTAAGATTATATTTTCAACTTCTTTTGTTTGTACTTTCAATCTATCATGCTTATCATTTTCAGTTTATCATGACTATTTGTTCCAATGTATCATGGTTATTCTTTCGGTCTATCCTGTGTAGGCTTGCCAATAGGTTGGGTCGGGTTTGAGTTGAGTTGAGACGAATAACGGATTGAAACTCATTAAAACTCAAATATCAAATATGTTAAAATGAGTCGGGTTGCAAGTGGTCAGGTAAAACGGGTTAACCTGTTTTAACCCGATTTTTTCCCCAAAAATTCAAAACATTTTGTTATAGAGTAAAAAGTGTCGGGTCAAAATGGGTAATGATTTTGACCCACTTTAACACGATCCGACCAAATCCGTTAATATTTGACTAATACCACCAAAGGATATTAGCAGATTGGATTGGATCGGGTTAAATCGGGTAATTTTCAGTCTGGATTGCGTGGGTTAATGAGTTTCAGGTTCTAAATTGTCAGACCTAATCCTGTGTGATCATTAAACTCACCGTCCATTAGTTATTAGTCCTTTAGTCATACGTCATTTAATTATTTCCGTGATAAGTCTCGCTTGGTATGTTGGCTCTTCTATGGTAAACTCAATGTTGTCATTATTTTGGCAATGATCAGGTTTTCTCTTTCAGGATAATGACTAATAGGCAAGCTGAATAAATCCAATGAGGGAGAACACCTGCGCTCATTAAGTACGTATGGGTTCCCATCTTGTTTGTAGCTTAGGATCAATGTATAGTTAGAAATTGGAAAAATCAACTATTTTCTGGTTTTCGGGCCCCTTCCTCACCTTTTTAATCATTCAAATCACTAGCATGAGGATCACGACTAGGGGTGGGGTGGGGTGGCAAAAATTTATCTAATTAATTGGGTTATCTATTATATCAATTATAAAAGATTTATTGGGTGTTATTCACTAACGTCCATCTATTAGAGATCAATAACAAAATGAATAATTATGGCAGCAACCTCCGCCAACCATCACCTCCAACCTCCGGCAATCGCGATTGCCATCCATCCCCGCCACCTCCGCTGGCCTTCACCACTGTATGCTCTTTACTTAAAAATAATAATAATTAGATACATAACTTACTATTAGCAAGATTTGAACTTGAATCAAGTTGCTTTATAACAAAGCTTGTTACCACTAGGTTAGACCACTTTTTGAAATTTGTTTGAAAGTTAATATAAATATAAACAAGTAATCATAAAAAATATTGATTATTATGAATGTATTTGTTATTTTGTTTTGGATTAAGAATATTTATTTGTTATTTATAATTTATAATTATAACGAATATAAGTATTTAATTTTATAATAAGATATTTGACTTTTTTATTTTATTACTTTTACATAATCATTTATTAGTGTCAAATCAATAAACACGTATATTTTCTATCTCACAACTATGAAGACTATTATAAAATTTTGACAACTTTATATATATTATGTGATAAAAATAGTGCCGCATTGCAAATATCACTTTTTATTTGAGGAGTAAAAAAAAGGAAAGAAAAGATAAATGTCAAAATTAAGAGAATATCTCGGTCGTTGTTGAAAGTGGGGCCCATGATTTTTTTATTAAATGTGAGAAGTTGGTGAAAATATTACTATGATTTATGAACATTAAGTTATTAACTTATCATTGTGTGTGTGTGTCTTCTTTTTTTGTAGTGTGTGTGCGTGTTTTTTTTTTGGCGTGTGTGTTTGGATGAGTTTGTGTGTTTATGTTATGCTTAGTGAATCATAATATAAGTAAGTAAGTAATACTAAAAACAATAAATAATGTTCCTTATTGGGTATTATCCGGATAATACCCATTTATTAATGGATAGAATTGGATATTATCTAATAGCACCCATTAAGGTTCATGGATGTTATTGGATAATATCCAAAACTACTCATTAACTATATTGAATAGGTAATGATTTTATCCAAATTAACCGGTAACATCCAATCGACACCCCTAATCACGACATCTACAAAGGCGAGTCATAAGATAAATGGTTGGATTTAGAACATTGAACTTGACACCTAGCTTTTGACGGTCCATTTAATCCACAAGTTGTGTTTTACGGATCAACCATTTATTTTAAGATGATATGTCTGACAACCAAGACATAATTTGTAATTAAATGATCCTTCGAATGGTTATGTGCGTTAGAGAGAGATAGAGAGTTTCTTGGGGGGCATTTTAGCTTTTTTCCCGAAATCCAATAACAACATCTAGTCGAGAGGTCGTCTCTTGCTAAAAATGAATATTTGGGGGCTTTCTGTGGAATAAAAAAGCATGAGGGCATAACTCAAAAACCCATGAAACCTTAGAGTTGCTTGCATTAAACTATTATTGAAAAGAAAACAAAAACGAGTGGGGCTAACCATACCCCAAACTATACTCTCTACACCTCAATTCTGTGTACACCCCAACTTTTCTCCATCAATCTAAAGTTGGCTCTTAGTCGGGATCCTTTCTCAACCAAGGGGGAAAGATTACTCTCATAAGTCACGAGTTTCATTCTATAACTATCTCTCAAATTTCGCTCCTATTTGATCAAATTTCACACCTTATTCTCTACACCCCACATAAACTGCATATTCTACCCTTTTTCCCCTACCTCTGTTCCCTTCCCTTTCCTACCTACTCTTTTCTATTTACCCTTCCTCAGTTCTCTCTTCCTCCCTCTCATGGCAGCATACTCCCATTTCTCTCTCTCATTCCCTTCCACCACCTCTTCTCTTTCTAATCACCACCCCCTTCTCTCTCCCTCTTTCTTTTCCTTCCCCTCCAAGTCTCATGCTGCCTCCTCTCTCCACAACCGTCACAAACAAGAAACCTAATGGAGTGTGCAGACCTGATTATGTGCACATATCGGTGGAAGTGCGGCTGAGAGTTATCGCACACAAATTGTTTGCGACTGTGTTTATGAGGTTGTCCAAACTCGTCATTTTACACCATGAAATTTTTGCAAGTATTTATAATGGGGTGTAGACAGTGAATTGTGGCCAAGGGAACTTCTTGGAAGCCTTATCAGGCAGCTGCCTTGAGCACCTTTTTAACACCTTTTGCAAGGCCAGAAGTGACAGCTTTGGGCTTGCGAGAGGGGACAGTGATCTTCAGAATGCTACTCGAGGGAGCTTGACAATTTTTGCGAGGGGGGAGGGGGCAGCCCCGGAAACTCACTCCTATGTGGGAAAAGTATAGCCCTTACTCGAATCAACAGCAGCATCAGACATTCGAAGGGGCTCCGGACGACCGATACTTTAGGCCCTCTTGCCCCCGATCTTTTTCATCTTCGCATCCAAGTTCAACATGGCTGAAAAGAAAAACAAAGACAAGTCAACATTGAATACAGAGATAGATACAAAAATGGACTGGCTCAATAAAGGAAGATCATCACAATTGTTTTGGCACCCTTTCTTGCCGTTCAAATTCTTGCATTTTAGACACTCTTCTCGAAACGCAAAGTTGTTATGAATTAGCCAACCCGGGTAAGTTTCAACCCTAGGCACGACACAACGGGGGCTAACAGTCTGAATTTTCTTGGTCGACATACCGACCAACCTCAATAATTCTACATTTTTTGGATCGAGCTCCAAGAGAATAAATAGAATCAATGGAGACATGGGGAATAGGGAAATTCCATCCTTGTCGGCCACATGTCCCCTATTTACCCGGGGGCTTAGCAAACAAGGGGATCCCATGATTATGGTGTTTGCATTGAATTCACCCCAATGACAAGGTCACGCTGAAGTACATCTTGAAAAGGGGGAGGGTTGGCTCAAAATCGAGCACCGAACGCAAGCAATGAAATTGACTAAATATCTCACCAGGTTAAGAGATAAATCTAAAAGGTGAGCCCCCACTTCGTCAAGAAGCTTGCACACAAGAGGGACTAGAGGTAGACGAAGACCTACTTCAAAAAAGGTGGTGTAGAAACCCACTTGGCTTCGGAGGTGTCGTAGTTCAGCTAAAGTCAAACTTGTGATATCATCGAACCTCAGAAATCATCCCAACTGTGATTGAGCATTCCACTTGTCTATATCCTCAAGGTTTATTTGATTCTTCCACTCCCTGAGTACTCTGCCCGAGGGCCTACCCCCATCTTCTACTTCCTCCCAGCTCTCTTCCACATCGACAACCTTGGCTTTACCCTTTCGATCCTTCTTACTCGCACCGATAGTGTCTTCTGCAGCTTCAACAAACGTGGATGAGGACATCTTCTTTTTCTTCCTCGCTAGGACTTTAGTGGCAGCGACCATTTTAGAGGTGGTAGATTCTTTGTAAAATTGATTGTATATAAATCTAAAGACCTGCCCTTTGTCTTTACAAACCATCATCGCCGAACCAGACAGGATATCATCGGTCAGATAGGGTTCATCAGGTATCAAGGGTAGACCGTCCAAATTGTATCCTCGATTTAACAACAGAGTCCTTGCCCTGTTAAGGAAGACCAATCTCCAGGCCCCATCAGTTTGAAATTATATCCTACGACTAGAAGAATACTAAGCGTATACAGGATCGGGATCCACATTTTTGGTCCTCATGCTCGATGATGAGATAGAAGGGGAACTATCTGCAAACGAAGTAGACGATGAGGAAGACTTGTAGGTGATATTCGACGAAGAGCGATCAGGGGTGTGTGACGAATAACCAGAAACAAAACTCATAGATTCACCCCAAAAATCAACTAAAGAAAGTCAAGAAGGAATGAGTACCTGTTTACAAGGAATGTTTTGGAAACTGAGTACAAGGGAAAGATTGAGCCGAACACCTGAAACTAGAGTTCACCGGAGTTAGTACCAAATTTGCAGAAATCAGTGGCGGTTGTAGACACCCCAATTTCGTACCCTTGGTATGTGACATGACAAAAAATATCAAGACCTGTTAAAACTAGAGCTGTCAAAATCGAGCCCGGCCCATAGGCCCGGTCCAGCCCACCCGACTTTTCATGGGCCTGAGCCTCAATTTAGTAGGCCCGAAAAGCCCGGCCCGGCCCGGCCATAAAGCTAAACACTTAAACTTAATTACAACATTAAAAACTAAAACATAAATCTAAAAAGAAAAAAACTATCAGACATTCATTTAGACCACTTTTTTTTCTTTTTTTTCTTTTGGTTAGATAAATTTATGACACAATATGATCTATTTCCAAATCATTGTTCTTTTTTTGGTTGAAAACTCATATTCTAAATTGATGGAAGCGACACTTACAAAGAAGAAATGAAGTTGATCTTTCAAGTTCTAATATAGTTTAGTATGGTTGTGGTTATTAATTTTATCGAAACTAATCTATTTAATTGAGTATCTTTATATGATATTAGCTAATAAAAAGTCTCAACAGTATAATCTTGATAAAAAAATAAAATTAAAATGCTAGATTGTGTCGGGCGAATAAAAAATGAACATTTGCTAGTTAGTATGGTTTTGCAAACTAGAACCCGAAAAACTTTGTCTATCCTTTGAAAACACATATTAAAAAATTGGGGACAATATGATGAACTTCAATTTGGTTATAAATTTTTTGAAAAAAATATCATTCAAGTAGCACATGTATTTTTTATTGTCTGTAACATTATTGTTTTTCTAGTTTATGTTTCGTTCAATTGTTGAAGTTACTACCTTTATTTATATTTGCTTTGGTTGCACTTTTGCTTTGTAATTTTGTAAGTTAGACTAGTAAGTATGTGTGTGTTTGAACTTTTGATATGTTATATAACATTTTATTAACTAATTTGTGAGTTTTTTTTAATAAAAAAAATAGTTATTTTTTTGGCCCATAGGCCCGAAATGCACATGGGCCGGGCTTGAGTTCTATGAGGCCCGGCACAATTTCGGCCCGGCCCAGCCCGGTCCGTTTGACAGCTCTAGTTAAAACATTAACAAATGTCAAGTTACAGGGTCAAAAGTGCAAAAGGACAAAGCAGGATGCGCAAAAGGACAAATTGCAGGGACCTAAGTGCTCAAAAAAGGCTAAATTTGGGAAATGGGTGTGGCTACCCATTAAATTGGGCATGGCGCCCAAAATTAATGGGAGTGGCGCTCAAAACTCTTCTTTCAGCGCACAGTGCTCTTCTCATTTGCCGTAATTCACAAGATTTTCAGCGCAGTGTACCACTATTTGATGCGCAGAGAAGGAATTTTAATTCCTCCGATGTCCCTGATTCAGCCTATAAATACTGAAGTCCGGCTCCTCATTTAACAACAACTTTTCTTCGTAAAGCTTCTCCGCGTTAACGTTACGCTGGAGAAATAGAGAGCGGTGTGAGATAGTGAGTGATCACCTCAAAAAGCCTCGAAACTCTGCCAAACCTCCGCCAAACACAAAACCAACCGATAGGAGTGAACCTTAGCCCCCCAGCTAGGTATCCACCCTTTTTTCCCGGTCCAAAAATCGTGGAAATAGCAGTTGCTCTACCCGATTTAAAAGGCCAAATCGCCAGAAATAAGCCGTTATTTTGCCCGATTTCAGCCTACCTCAAGTCAACAAACAACCAAAAACAAACAGTTACCCTGCCCAAAACCATAGGCCAAAAGTAACTTTCAGAAGTAGTCCTCTCTCCCCGAGGGACAGAGCAAGCACACCCTAGGCTGTCTGTAAGTTTATTTTAAAGTCTTTCATTTTTGTAAAAGTATTATTTTCAATCCGGCCCAATGTAGTCATATAAGCAGTTGTGCTGCCCGAATTTAGTTAGGAAATAGTACTAAATATAGTCGTTGTTATAGTTAAATATTTTCAGAAGTATTTGTAATTATTTGTTTTATTTATTCATTAAAGTCTTTATTTGTAAGAGTATTATTTCCAATCCGGTCCAATGTAAATATATAAGCAGTTATGCTGCCCGGATTTAGTTAGGAAATAATACTAAATGTAGCCGTTATTATGGCAAAATATTTTCAAGTATATTTGTAATTGTTTGTAAAAAAGGTTGTTGCAAGTCCGTAAATAATATAGATGTAATGGATGTATTTGTAGGCAGTTAATGCTTTATTTATCTGTTAAATTAATATAACAAAAAGCATACTTTAGCCAAAAACTGTTTTGAGACCGAAAGGGCGAGTTGGGTGCCTAGCACCTTCCCAACTCGTAACTTAGCCTCCGAACCCGTTTTCTTTATCTCTGGTTTTCTTTTTGGTTTTGCTTTATTTTTGCCTTAAAATAAAGATGGCGACTCTAAAACATTTTGGATCCAGTGGGGCCTCACAACATCTTTCTTTGCACTTTCACGTTCTCCCCTAAAAAATGGAGAATGTGAATGCAAAGGTGATGTATTCGTATGTCCTGGTATCCCCTAAACAAGGGATAACTTGACGTAGAAAACCCAAAGCATCCATAGTGATCCGAGATAGGCCATAAGGCTATTTTCATAAAATCCATAGTGGGGGCGCTGCAACATTCCTTCCTTGCACTTTCACGTTTTTCCCTAAAAAAGGGAAAATGGGAATAGAAGGGTGATGCCTTCCCATATCCTGGTATCCCCTAAACAAGGGATAACTTGATGCGGGAAACCCGAAGCTCCCATATTGGATCAAAATCCACTAAAGGCAACCGAGGCGCATTCCAACGCGCTATTCCGACAGCACTCCTCCCGCACTTTTGATTTCGTCCTCCCTAAACAAGGGAGGCTGGAACGAGAGCAGTGGATGTCACCGCATCCGCACGTACGCGCACCCCTATCCAAGGGCGCGCGGGGCGCGGGAGCACACTCATCTTGGGAACCCACAGCGGTACCGCTGGAGACGAAAGCGACTCAAACACATCCAAATCGAACCCAGAAACTGAATAAAAACCGTTGAACAAATCCAAAATGAAAAGGTGAACTTGGCACATTAAGTCGCAAAGAGAAATTATAGATGGAAGAAGCCAAAATGTGAGAAGGCTAGAAGGTGAGGAAAGTCGCCTGGAAATCACATGTAATGTTGAAAGGTTGAGGGTTTTGCAGAAAGTATGTCAAGCAAGCTAGACTGCAACTTTTATAGGTTCTGAAGACGTCGGGTCGACTCGCTTTCGAAAACACACGGACCCTAGCTGACCTATAACAACCCTCTACGTGTCAAGGAACTCCAACCGATCATCCTTGAAATCACATCGTTTCGAGCAAGGGTAGATGGCGCAGTAATCCCATATATAAAGGGACTTGACATTTAATGGCTACTTGAAAGTTGCACTAATAATGGGATGTGACCCCAAAGAACACTCGCCAGTTCTCGAGGCAAGGCTGACCATTGACTTGGGGGCTTCTCTTGAACTATCCTCGATCGAAAGGTCAACCAGGACTATCGTATCTACACTTTCCAAGCTTAAGGATAAACCCTCACACTTGGAAAGCTGGGGGCTACTGAAGGGATACGACTTAACACCTCTTACGTGGAAGGACATTTGGAGGCCATCAAATTTACCAAGGTCCCACACCCAAGCTATAGATAAAATAGTTGAGTGAACTTTCTTTTATGACAGACGACCATTATGGATAAGGGCTAAGGACCATCCATACTCGGCATAGAAGTCGAGGACCGACGATTCTTAGAAGAGAAACCGAGGAAAAGTGATGCTCGACTCACTCGTCGAAGATCGCACACGTATGACACGAGGAACAACCATGTTCAGTCCATAGTATGGAACTAAGCCAGCCAGGTGGATTAGTTCATTAGAAGGACGTAGGCGTGCTCTATGCTAGCCACAATCTATTCCACTAACTCACCTTTTGATACGGAAAGTATGGCAACAGAGTATGAAGTCTATGGTCGATTGCCAGTTAGTCGACCATCAACAAGTTGGTCTCTATGTCCCATCCTGGTCCCTAACCTAGGAACTATAAATAAACCCTCCCGTTCATTGTTCAGGCTACATTCAAACTTATACAAGCAAACACTTAATCTTTTATTAACTTCGAAAAAAAACTTATAAACCTGAACCTAGGAAAAAAAAACCAATTGATTTGACTCGAACCAAAGCTTTTAATATTTTTCACATGTTTATGGTTGGGGCCCCGTTTTTATGTTTGCCTAAGGCCCCCCAAAGCTCAAAGTCGTCACTGAGTGTAGGGACCTAGTTATGTGCACACATCAGTGGGAGTGCGTCTGAGAGTTACCACACACAAATTGGGAGTGACTGTGCGGATGAGGCTACCCAAACTTATCATTTTACACCATGATTATTTTTGTAATTATTTGTAATGGGGTGGGAAAATTACTTTTTATACCAACGTACTATTCGAGGGAAACCAAAATAACCTCATGCTTTCAATATTACAAATGTTGTCAATGTACTTAGTTTCGGGGGGAAAATGTTAGAAGTGTACAAATAATTTGGACAAAATGTCACAAATTTCGTTAAGTTTCAATCAAAATTCGTTAATGGAGTGATGACATGGACCTTTAAAGGTTTCTTTCACTAAATTTCAAAGTAAAGGGTATCCCCTTATAATCATGCTTTCTAATCCTCCAAAAGATCAGTTCATCTTCGCCCACCTTAGGTTCGCCATTTTCAACATTATTTTTAAGGTCTAGGTTTTTGTTGCAATCTGATTCTGAATCGTTCGAGCTACTTTCACAACCCCATTCAATTTCAATTCCACGATCTGTCCCAAATTCTTCTTTCATTTTTTATTTCAACTTTACAAACTTTTTTCATCAGTTTCACTATGTCGTTTGGATTTTCTGTTTGTCTTAGTTCAACACTTCAACTAATGTAATTATTGAGAATGCCATTGTATCTTAAGTGATTTTAGTAGGGTTTTAGTTGTAAGTGCGTTACATTTTGTTATTAATTAGGGTAAATCCGACCCTCTCCCCCACCCCAAAAAAAAAAATGCACACACACAAACTCTCTGAAATTTCGCCCCTCATTTGCCCTTTCTGATGCACATTATCCTAATCCCTAGCTTTTTTTTCGATCTCTTAATTTCTGAAAATTTATCAAACTCTTATGGTATTTTTGATGTTACAAAAATAAATTAAAGTGTAATATATATATATATATATATATATATATATATATATATATATATATATATTTTTTCTTCATAAAAGTGTAGATTATGTATCAACTGAATTGCAAATTAATCTTCAGTGTGTGAAGTTATTTTTTTCCATTGAATGTCATGATAATTATGTAACTTTTATTGATAAAAAGTTCATTGAAAATTGAGAATTTTGATGAACTGAATTCTCATTCATAAAAGAATAAAGTAAGACCTAACAATTATACAAAGATGGTTGCAATTCCAGACCACGATTCTAGGAGAAAAATAAGAAGCGAATCTCACTAAATTAGGAATCTCACCAAACTAGGAAAACTAATAATTAGAAATCAATTACTGATCATTTTCCTTTTTAGGAAATGAAATGTAACTCCTGATCTAATATATTTACAAAATAAATGATCTCCTAAAATTATGCATAAAGATTAGCATTCAGCTCCTTTCTACACTCCCCCTCAAGCTGGGTTGTATATGTTATACAATCCTAGCTTGGAGTTGAATTCATCAAAGCTTTTCCTTGGAAGAGTTTTGGTGAGAATGTCAGCAACCTGCAATCGAGTAGGGGCGTAACTTAGTTGAACTACTTTGATATTGACCTTCTCAGTTATGAAGTGTCTATCAACCTCCACAAGTTTGGTCCTGTCGTGATGCACTGGATTTTTGGCGATGCTGATGGTGGCTTGACTGTCACTGAACATTTTTATCTCTTCCTTTGCATTAACTCTTAATTACTTGAGTAATCTTTGAAGCCACATTCCTTCGTAAATGCCCAAAGCAAGAGCACGATATTCTGACTCTACACTACTTCGAGACACCACTGATTGTTTCTTGCTTCTCCATGTAACAAGATTACCCCAAACATATGAGCAGTAACCACTTGTGGATCTCCATGCAGTTAACTCTGCAGCCCAACTAGCATCAGTGTAGATTTCTATCTCACGTTTTTCACATTTTCTAAAGAGTAGACCTTGTCCAACTGTCATCTTTAAGTACCTTAGAATCCGATTCATAGCTTTTAAATGTTCTTCACTGGGATTGTTCATGTGTTAGCTTACTACCCTTATTGAGAATGCAATTTCTGGTCTAGTGTGTGAGAGATAAATCAATTTGCCCATAAGTCTCTGATATTTCCCTCTATCTACTGGAACAATGTCCTCACTTCTATTGGTCTTCAGATTGGGGTCTATAGGCGTCTCTGTGGGTTTACATCCAAGCATACCAGTCTCATTTAGTAAATCCAAAATATACTTCCTTTGGGATATAACAATCCCTACCTTAGACTGCGTGACCTCCATGCCTAAGAAGTATTTAAAGGTACCAAGGCCTTTGATTTCGATCATAGTAGCAAGTAGCCTCTTGAGTTTGACAATTTCTTCTGAATCATTTCCAGTTAGAATTATGTCATCAACATAAACAATGAGAATAGAAACCTTGCCTTCAAATGAGAACTTCACAAATAGGGTATGATCAGCTTGGCATTGATTGTATCTGTTTGTGACAATGGTTTTAGCAAACCTATAGAACCATGCACGAAGAGACTGCTTTAGGCCATATAGAGACTTCTTCATCTTGCAAACCAATCGACTATTTGATGGGCTTTCTAGACCTGGAGGGACTTCCATGTAGACATCTTCTTCAAGATCCCCGTTTAAAAATGCATTCTTTACATCTAGTTGGTGCAAAGGTCAGTCTTGATTTACTGCAAGTGATAAAAGTACTCGAATTGTGTTGAGCTTCGCAACCAGTGCAAAAGTTTCTTGGTAATCGATACCATATGACTGAGTAAAACCCTTTCCAACTAGCCTAGATTTGAACCTCTCAATACTTCTATTAGCTTTATATTAACTGTAAATATCCATTTACAACCTACTGGCCTTTTCCCTTGAGGTAATTCTGTAAGAATCTAAGTACCGTTGCTTTCTAGTGCCTTAATTTCTTCCTTGACAACTTGCTTCCACGCTGGAATTGTAAAAGCTTCATGAACAGAATTAGGAATTTGCACACTATCAACAGTTGATATTAATGATTTATATGATGGTAGCAACCTCCCATACGCCACATATTTTTCAATCAGATGGTTTGTGCATGTTCAAACCCCTTTTGTTTGAGTAATAGGCAAAGCAGAATCATCAACAAAAGGAGCAAGAGGAACAAGAGAGTCATGAGTGGGGGAATCCGTACCGGTGTAATTTTCTGATGCAGGAGGATCTGGTTCAGGTTCTTGACAATCTCTGATTTATGTTGTTTGCTCTAGATTCTCAGTAGGTCTCCCCCTCCTAGAGTGGACACGAAGATCCTGATTGTTTGCATCAAGTTGAGTCTGAGTGGACTCAGGTAGGACATTTTGAATGGTTTGATTTTACAAATTGGGTGACTCTTGAAGATCAGACTCGATTTGAGTGTCATTTTGGCCTGATGTAGGATTGAGATTTAAATTGGAGATCTCGAATGAGAGTGAAAAAGTTTGAGGTGGAAAATACATGGATTGAGTGTCTTGGAGAATGACCCAAAGCTGATATTCCCTTGGGTTCTTCCCCTGAATGGTAGGTTTGGGATAGTAAGATTGGTGTTTAAAAAATGTAACATCCATAGAATTGTTCACTTTTCTAGTAACAGGTGAATAACACTTGTACCCCTTTTTATGAGATGAATAGCCTAAGAATATGCATTTTATAGATTTAGGGTCAAGCTTAGTTCGATGTTGCTGGTGTATATGGACAAATGATGAACAACCAAAGACTTTAAGTGGAAGATCTGAAGAAAAAGCTTCGATGTGAGGAAAAGAATCCATGAGGACTTGACGGGGCTTTTGAAATTGTAGCACTCGACTTGGCATTCTATTGATAAGATAAGTGGCAAGTGAGGATGGCTTCCCCCCAGAAGTGTTTAGGAACATGACTGGAAAACATGATTGATCTTACTACCTCAAGTAAGTGTCTATTTTTTCTTTCAGCTACCCCATTTTGTTGAGGGGTGTCAACATATGAACTCACATGAATTATTCCATATTATGAGAGATAGGAACCGAGAACAGAGTTAAAATACTCCTTACCATTGCCAGTCTTAAGAACCAGAATTTTGCTTTGGAACTATGTGTTTATCATAGAATGAAAGGACTTGAAGATTGCCCCAATTTCAGATTTTTCTCTCATGAGGAATGTCCAGGTGGTTCTAGTATGATCATCTATGAATGATACCAACCAAAGAACCTCATTAATATTTTTTACTCGTTAAGACCCCTAAATGTCACTGTGAATAGTGGAAAATGGATGTGAAGGTTTGTATTGAATACTAGGATATACATGTCAAATATGTTTTGCAAGTTGGCAGATTTCACAATGAAAAGACTTGGATTTTTTTTTTGATGAGAAAATGAGGAAATAACTTTTCAAGAGACACGAAATTTGGATGACCAAGACGAATATGCCATAGCATAACGACACTTTCATTTGAAATGGATATAGAATCGAAAACATACTCAAAAACACAACTTGAATGACCTTGTCTATGTAGAAGGGGACTTCCTTTGAACAAGTATAGACCATCACACACTTCAGTACTGCCAATCACCTTTCCCGAATCCACTGCTTGAAATTCACAACGATTTGGATAGAATTTAGTCACACAATTCAAGTATTGTGTAAGTTTGCTAATTGAAATCAAATTGCAATCTAATTTTGGAACATAAAAGACAGAAGAAAGAAAGAGATCCTTTGTCAATCTGATTGATCCTCTTCCTTCCACTTTTGATAGTGAACCATCTGCTATCCGTAGAGTAGATGGACTTGAACAGAGAGTGTACTTGTAGAAGACACCAATTTTTCCGATCATGTGATCCGAAGCTCCAGAGTCAACTATCCATTGCTTTAATTTCGCGACTTGTACAATATAAGCATAAGGAAATATACCTTGATGTGCAACTAGACTAGTGTGTTGCTCGACGGTGGATGAGGTTGATTGAGAAGGAATAGAGATGTGGCCAAGTAGCTTCTGTAGTGCCTCAATCTTCTCCTTAGTGAAATAGCTGATTTCTATATTGTTGTTGTTGTCTGATGTAGGAGAAAATTGTGACCACTAAAGGAAATTGTGGCCATTGAGTTTGTGGCTGGTGAAAGGGCAATGCAAATTTTCAATGATACTGCCTGAAGAATTTTGCTTGGGTCGGGAATTGACTTCTAAGGAATGTGTTTGTGTATTCATGTCGTATTTGGTTGTGGTGAGAGATCAGTAATAAAGAGATTGAATGGGAGTGAATCAGAGTTCAGAAGTTGGCTCGATACCATGAGAATTTTGATGTACTGATTTCTCATTCATAAAATAATAAAGTAAAATCAAACATTTATACAAAGATGGCTGCTATTCCAGACCACGATTCTAGGAGAAAAATAAGAAGAAAATCCCACTAAATTAGGAATCTCACCAAACTAGGAAAGCTAATAATTATAAATCAATTACTGATCATTTTCCTTTTTAGGGAACGAAATGTAACTCCTAATCTAATATATTTACAAAATAAATTACCTCCTAAAATTATGCATAAAGATCAACATTCATCTCCTTTCTACAAAAATTATGTATCTTTATAATGTAGAACAATTTTTTTATTTGATAAATGTATAATTTATCATGAATTAATATCAAAATAATTGTTTGAAGGGCAGATTAGTCATTAAATATCTTTAAATTACATTTGCTTATGAGTGGCGCTATTGAGACCCCCCTTATCTATAAGTTGACCCCCCCCCCAAATCCAAACTTCCTTATGTGCCCGACCCAAACCCAGTCACGAGAAAAGCATGAGAGATCATCCCGTATCAGTCACATGCTTGCTACCAAGGGACCCACATGCCTAGCGGGTAGAGGTAGCAATGCACCCGAGCAAAGAATTTTTTATATCCCGTCTAAGACTGGTAGAGCACCGGCCTTGCCTGCCTGGCCAGGGGGCTATGCCCGGGAATCACACTTAACATCATCAGACGTGCATCATATAGCCGGGTAGAGCCATGCTTGCCCAAGAAAGTATCGAGCAATGGAATCTTAGAAACTTGCTCTCCAAGACAGATAAAAGGTTTTCTTATCCGAGCAGAACACTTGTCTTATCTGCTCTAGCATTCTCTCGGCAAGCCGCCTATCACACCTATAATTTAGGAGTTTTCTCCTAGATCTATTAGGTAACTATGGAAGTGAATCCTAAATGGATTCTATGACATTGGAGGACCTATAAATATCCCTCTATAAACCCTAAACAAGGTACGCACACTTTCTTGAGCCTCGAAACTCTGTCGAATTCTCTTTTGACTCATACGATACTTACTCTCACGTCAGAGTGGTTTCGTGAGGCCAAGTCTTGCACTCCCCTTAAGGTGTTTTCATGTTCTTAGATAGGTTCAAGGAAGTAGATCAATCCATACAATCTAGCCCTGATATCCTACGCATAAATCGGACAGCCCAAGCTGGATTTTTGCCACATCAGTTTGGTTTCATTGCCAGGAAATGAAAGCTTCAAAGCTTGTTCATCTGTTTCTCCGGTTGTCTTCTGACGAGCAATATCAAAACAATGGCTAGTAAGGGTAGCAAACATCATGCCACTACTAGCAATAACCAGGATATGAGCCAGCCGATTGGGCACCAGCCACTACCCGCTGTACCCGATGATTTGCCACCAAAGGCACCCCAATAAGGAGTGCAGACAAGAAATCAAAGAATGGGTGCTTGGCGAACAACTTAGGGGGAGGAAGTTCCATATGTTGAAAAGTAGTCTTCCCATCACACTAGTCAGAACCAAGTAAGCCAGCGGGATGCTCGCAAAGTGATCTGTCAGCAGGCTCGTGCCCGCGATCTAAGAAATCAGCTCAACCGACAGTGGGCAAATGGTCAAGGTAACAAGGCGGCCCCGCCCTGGCTATCTTCTGAACAACAGGCTGCTACCCTGTAAGTCCAAGCGGACTACTACAACAAGATATACACGCTTAATCACCAGATGTTCGCGCTGGTGCCAGTTGTCAAGTTTGCTCTACCTGCTCCTAGTAACTCTGTGACTGTTGGCGGTGGCCAGAGCCACAACAGTTACTTGCTCCGAGCAGACGAATTCCATCTTTCGTCCAAATACCATCGGAACGGGTTGCTCGCGAGTAGAGGTAAACGATTAGGCGGAAAGCAGGAATAGCCGTTAGAATCCACCCTCACCGCGGACAGGAGCGTCATGTCCGCACCGATGGGCATAATCACTATAGAGCTCGTGAATATGTCGAGGCAAAGGAACAACGACCAAGATTCAGAGCCTTAGTCGACCAAGAGGTTGAAACTTCTTATGATCCAACCTACTATCCAGGCTCTGCTGAGTATTCTGCAGTTGTTCCTCACTCAACGCGGCCATCGAAATCCAAGAGAGGGCACAGCCAGCGGTCAGAGTATACATGCTCGAATAGCTCATCATGGATTACCTCCTCCAGGCTCACAATAGATGTCGAGAAGTGCCTTGCCGACGGTGTGGAGGCTATGAAGAAGGACATGGCCAGAAAGATGGCCGAGTTAGCTATGGCCAAGCCTAGTTACAAAGCCAAAAAGTCGCTCGAGGGCAGTCCATTCACCCCGAAGATCAAAAATGCGCCACCCACGCAAGGAATTACCTTCCTGTAGTTCAAGAAATACTTCAGGAAAACGTGGGTAAACGATTGGCTCAGGTCATTCACAGATCCGAATGGTCACAAACGTCGAAGTGCTTAAGATGAGAGCTTTCGAGTGCGCTCTCCAAGGTAAGGCGCTAGCATGGCTAGGGAGAGTTCCTCACGGATCGATTGGCAGTTGGGAAGAGCTCAGGAAAAGTTTCTTGGATGAGTTCGGCACGGCAGGGTGCACGCCCAAAAATAGGTTTGACCTCAGCAAGATCAAACAGGGTGACCACGAGTTCTACAACAACTACTTCAAGCGGTTCAAGGAAATGCTCGAGAAAGTGACGGCGATGAGCGACCCTGAGATCACTTTCTGCTATCTAAATAACATGAGGTCGGGGCCGTTGAAAACAATACTGACAATGAACCTTAGCCCTGGTGCTTCAAAAGAAGAATTTATGGCTAACTCGCGTTTGTTCTGCTCGATGGAAAACACCAAGGGTGATAAGCCCAAGGTAAAATAAAAGACTCAGGACACTCGGCCACGCCAGCTGACCAGAGCCAATAGGGTAATGATGAGCTAGCCCAAGATTTCCATGAATTTTCCCATGAATTTTCTATTATAATGTGTTATTTTTGAGTAAATTATACCTTGGAAATATTATTATTTGTGTATTTGTGCTTAATGTAGGTTTCCATGCATAATCAAGCATTTATATGGTGTTTAGCACGAAGTTCGAGGTAATTCCGGGCTAAAAAGTTGAATTACAAATCATTATGTCAACGTCCATTAAGTCCGTTAAGAATTCCAAGGCAATTTAGGCTTTACGGAGGATAACAGAGCTAACGACAGACTAAACTGAAAAGCTGGCAAGGGAAGGACATGTGGCGCTAACTCTAGGAACTACAAGGGCACTTGAGCAATTGCTTGAAACTGCTCATGTATGTTGTCGCCTTATAGCTGAAGCCACATGTCGCCTGCAGCCACTCTCTCCACAAGTGCCTGATCCGCGTGTTCTTCTTGATGGATCCGGGTCACCCGCATGTTATTCAGCCCACCTGCCCGCCATCCAGTCCATTCCCCTCTCATATTCCAATCCATTACCCACCCGGGTTGACCCGCGAGCTCCCACCTGGTTTGACCCTATATCTACTGTGACCCAGCCTCTCTTTTTCTTCCCTTTTTGCCCCCAAAACTCCCCTGTGTTGCCTATTCTGCCCCCACTAGCTAGTTCCTGCCTCCATTGTGCCTTCTCCTTTATTTCTCCCAGCCTACCTTCATTTTTTTTTAAAAAAAAGTCCCCATTGTGGGACATTGTTCCCAAAATGGGGCACCAACTCCATTTTACCCAAAAAAAATTCCTCTTTTCCTCCATTGATTAATCATCATTGAAGGTTTGGAGATTCAAATTAAGAGCCAATGAAGCATCTATAAATGATTTCAACCCCGGAGATGTGATTTGTTCGGTTTAATTCTTTCTATCTCTATTTTATGATAGTTGTTATAATTTCTTGGGTTGATTAATTTTGTAAATGAAGAATTGGTTTATGCTTAAATTATTTATGGAAATGCAATTATTTTTTTATGTCCAATGTAGTGATTTAATTTAATCTCTCTCTTTATTTAGTACACGTTCATGTTAGGTTATTATTTTGTGAACTTAATGCTTTTAATTATTTGGTCAATAATTAAATGATTTTTGAAATATTTAGGATCCGCGAGAGCTACCTTTATATTTCGGATCAATCAATTTAATAGTTGGTGTTTTGTGACACACACCGATAGCCATAGTGAGACTTGGTTTGACACGCGATCGAACCACCTTAGTTATTCGCGAGGTCGGGGAGGTTAGGGTTGATTATAAGATGCGAGAGTCCGTAATTAACCAATTTTATTTATATCGGCTACCAACTTGATTGTAGAAAAATATAGAGAATTTCTGTTTGCGAAGTATTACTTATGTGCTTAGTTATTATTGTGTGTTCTTCATATTTTTGATGTCGTAGAAAACCATTAAATGAACCCTAGATTGATAGGATGCGAAGCGAGAGCCCTTCCTGTTATTCCAAAAATCACAATAGTAGTTTGTGTGGCGTGAGACCGAAAGAAGATCGTGCGTAGATAGTCATTGGATGCTTGTTTTGACATGCGGTTATTTTCTCCCCTATGTTATGTGTTGCGATGATATAAGCCCGTAGCAAGGTTGAGTGATAACTAGATTTGCTATACATAGCAAAAACCCATAGTGAAGAAAATAGTGCGTCTGACTACCAAGACTTAAATTAAAGAAAAGTAAAAAAATGATTTAAATTAAACACCGGCTAGACTAGAAATATTGCACTCCTATCTTTTTATCTTGATTTGTTGTTGTAAAATTACCTCCGCAGTACATTAAATTTAATTACTTTCTTATATTTTTTTATATTTTTAGATTTTAATTCATTTTCTTTTCGCTCAAATATAATTAGTTAGCTTGATTTTGGTACTTAGTTGGAGTGAGAATTACGTACATTCCCAACGGGATCGATAACTCGTATTTTTGTATACTTTATTACTTGATACGGCCGGGTATTCTTTCCCGAGTTGCGTTTTTACGCACATCAAGTTTTTAGCGCCGTTTTCGGGGAATGATTTAATTTTTGCTCCTATTTGCTAATATCGATACCAAGCGAAGCTGATTGTATTTTGAACATGTTTTTTTAAATTAGTTTACTTGCTTTTGTATTTATATATTTTGTATATTGAGTCGCTTTACGAAGCCCTCCTGATTTTGTGGGTTTGTAGGGAGATGTACATAGTGTCCCCACACAAAAAGATTGTCTTTTCTTTTTTATTCGATAATTGCGTTCCTATTCTTTTCTTTTGAGCTTGATTTCATGCAGGGGTTAAGCGTTTTTATTGTAGAGGTTGCTCGAGGAGATTAATGGAGTGGATCTTTTCGGCCCGGACTCCATTAGAAATAAATTTTGAGGGAGTTTTATTTCCTTCCCTTCTCCTTTTACTTTATGTTTAGGGAGTGTGGTTTGGTTGGTGAACTTTGAAAATTCTGAAAATCTTGTGCTTTATACACCCAAAATTATTTATTCTTTGATCACTCGTCTCTCCATTTTGGTGCTCTTTGAGTTGTGCTTGCATTATTTTCTTGGAGTCAATTTTGATATTACTATATAGATAGTTGAGGATATGTTTGTGATTCATGTGGTAGCATCATCTCATTCATGATAGATAATGCCCAAATTGTTGATTTGAAATATTTTATGCTTTGTTCTAGTAATTGTTGTGCATGTCTAAGAGTACCATATTGTGAGTCTAGATACCGAGAGTTATATTTTGATGATTAAAAGCTTAGTTTGAGCATGTGTGTATGAAAAGAACATGATATAGACCATCTTTGGACCGTTTGTGCCTTTCTATATCCTATCCATTTATTCCATTTATTTTCACATTATAGAATGGCATGTGCCCATAGCACACAATGACACTCATTCGACTTCATTTCTTATACCTGCATTATCTTATCCCATGAACTTATAAACTTTTGACGTTACCCTTCAAGAGAGCATAATTTGGAATGAATTATTTTATTTCTATATTCTTGTTGGGAAGTGTGTGATTCATTAAAGTTTTGTGCTTTTATTGTTGTTGATGTTGGGAATTTGAAAATTGTTGTTGAATGGTGGTGAAAAAAAAAGGAAAAGAAAGAAAAAGAGCCCCTTTGGAAAGCAATGAAAAGAAAGAAAGAAAAAAAAAAATCAAGGGTGGCCACACAAAAAAAATGTCATTGTTCTTCAATTTTCTCAAGGAGATATAAGGGTGGTACTTAATTGTCATGGTAGTAGAGACACTTTCTTCAATCCAAAGTTTACCGTTTAAGGGGTTGTTGAAGTGAGGTTATGGTATTTGAAGAGTTGTGCTTTCATGAAGTAAGTCATCAGGTGAAGACTTCAAATTCTTTGCTCTCTTAACTTGTTATCATATCCTTCATTTGTAGCTCAAACCTTGGTCGAACATTACAAGTTTTATAAAGTCCTATTGATATTGTTATGTCATGTGTTCTTGCCTTGCCTTGTGAGAAAAATATTAGTTGATGACTCTTTCGGTTTGACTCGCATTTGGTATCTCAGTTGGCCGTTCAATCTAAACTAGAGCATTGTTACTTTTGGGTAAAAATATATTTTATGGGTTGAATAACTGTTTGAGAATTGTTTGCTAGCATATGAATTAATTCATATCTCAATTATGCATGTTTATAATCTTGGGTTGATCTCTTGGATGGTAATGCTTGTGGGATCTTGATTGAGTGCCGCCTTCATCTCATATTGTTCTCGAGCTTTTCCATAATTCATTTCCTTTACTCGAGACAATCAAAGTTTAAGTTTGGGGGTGTGATGAGTCTAAGATTTCCACAAATTTTTCTGGTAATTTTCTTTTATTTTGTGTTATTTTTTATTTAATTATGCCTTGAAAATATTATTATTTGTGTATTTATGCTTAATGTAGGTTTCCATGCATAATCAAGCATTTATATGGTTTTTAGCATGAATTTCGAGGCAATTCCGGGCTGAAAAGTTGAATTACAAATCATTCGGTCAACATCAATTAAGTCCGTTAAGAATTCCAATGCAATTCAGACTTAACAGAGGCTAACAGAGCTAACGAAGGACTAAACTGAAAAGCTGGCAAGGGAAGGACATGCGGCGCTAACTCCAGGAACTGCAGGGGCACCGGAGCAATTATTTGAAACTGCTCCTGTGCATTGTCGCCCAATAGTTGAAGCCACGTGTCGCCTGCAGCCACTCCCACCACAAGTGCTTGACCTACGTGTTCTCCTTGATGGATCCGGGTCACCCGCGTTTTATTTAGCCCACCTGCCCGCGATCTAGCCCATTCCCCTCTCACATTCCAGCCCATTATCCATTCGGGTTGACCCGCGAGCTCCCACCTGGTCTTACCCTGCATCTGCCGCGACCCAGCCTCTTTTTTTCTTCCCTTTTTGCCCCCAAAACCACCTTGTGCTGCCTCCATTGTGCTTTCTTCTTTATTTCTCCCAGCCTACCGTCATTTTTTTATAAAAAGTCCCCATTGCGGGACATTGTTCCCAAAATGAGGCACCAGCTCCATTTTACCCAAAAATTCATCCTTTCCTCCATTGATTGATAATCATTGAAGGTTTGGAGCTTCAAATCAAGAGTAAATGAAACATCTACTAATGATTTCAACCCTGGAGATGCGATTTGTTCGGTTAAATTCTTTCTATCTCTATTTTATGATAGTTGTTATAATTTCTTGGGTTGAATAATTTTATAAATGAAGAATTGATTTATGCTTGAATTATTTATGGAAATGCAATTTTTTTTTCTATGTCCAATGTAGTGATTTAATTTAATCTCTCTTTTTTATTTAGTACATATTCATGTTAGATTATTATTTTGTGAACTTAATGTTTTTAATTATTTGACCAATAATTAAATGATTTTTCAAATATTTAAGATCCACGAGAGCTACCTTTATATTTCGGACCAATCAATTTAATAGTTGGTGTTTTGTGACACTCACCGATAGCCATCGTGAGACTTGGTTTGACACGCGATCGAACCATCTTAGCCATTCGCGAGGTCGGGGAGATTAATATTGAAAATAAGATGCGAGAGCCCGTAATTAACCAATTTTATTTGTCTCGGTTACCAACATGATTTGTAGAAAAATATAGAGAATCTCTTTATGCAAAGTATTATCCATGTGCTTGGTTATTATTGTGCTTTATTCATGCTTTTGATAGCGTAGCAAACTATTAAATGAACCCTAGAATGTTAGAATATGAAGTGAAAGCCCTTCCTATTATTTCGAAAATTACAATAGTAGTTTGTGTGGCGTGAGAACGAAAGGAGATCGTGCGTAGATAGTCATTGGATGTTTGTTTTGACATGCGGTTATTTTCTCCCCTATGTTATGTGTTACGATGATATGAGCCCGTAGCAAGGTTGAGTGATAGCTAGATTTGTTATACGTAGCGAAAGCCCGTAGTGAAGAAAATAGTGCATCCGATTACCAAGACTTGAGTTAAAGAAAAGTAAAAAGATTATTCAAATTAAACACCGGCTAGACTAGAAATATTGCACTCCTATCTGTTTATCTTGATTTGTTGTTACCAAACCACCTCCACATTAGATTAAACTAGCTTTACACCCGTGCGTTAAACGCACGCCATATATATTTTTCAATCAAATTATACATAAGCAACATGAAGTGAAAAAATAAAAATAAAAGAATAAATTATTGTAAAACTAATATCATGATTAAAAACTTTAATGATAATAAATAAAATAAACAAATAATTGTATCGTAAAGATTGTGAGTTCGATATATACATAAACTGAACAAATTATTATAACACAACGATTAAGAAAAAAATAAAATTATTAATAGAGAATACAATAAATAAATAAAATCTTTTATAAATTTTAGAATATTTTTTTAAATACAACATTTGTCATTTAATATGTGCGATTACTACTACTATCACTATGATTAAATATGTACAATTATTACTACTATCACTATCACATAAAAAAAACTCAAGTAATCTATATTAATCAATATGAATATAATGTTTTTTTTAATCTTTTTGTTAGTGTGTTATGAAAATTAAACACATAATTAAAATGTAAGGATGAAAATATAAGTGAATTTAATTATTGCTTATTACATGAATGAAAATTTCATATATATTTTAGAATACGTCTTTAAACGAATATATATTTGTTAGATAATAAAAATTGTATAACAAATTCAAATGACAATAAACCAAAGAAAAAACAACTCAAATTACATACTTCCTATAGTCATCCCTCCCCCGAAATGACCAAAATGTCCCCGACTCAAAAATCCTTTCATTAGTAGTATCACCCAAATGACGTGACACTGATAATATGTGTACTTAATTATTACAACTATATCTAGAAATATTTAAGCCTAAATCAATAGACAATAAAATAGACATTTAGACTATAATTGCTCTCAATTTATTATACCTCTCACAGAGTATGATATACTCGGCTACTCGCCCATATACATAATCACACTCCTCTACAATCATCGTACATGTTCCCAGAGCAATTAGACTACGATTTACTTGTTTATATTCATCTTCCAATGTCAATGAGCGAAAATGGAATCCGGTAATGATGATGTTGTCACCTCTCACCAGGACCTTGTTGATATTTAAAAGTCCACTCATCAAGTATGTCATAACGGATGCTACTACTTTTGTCGGTGAAATTACATGGTTATAGACAACAAAAACGGTCACAGAGCATTTATATTCAAGGAGAAAGCACATTTATGATTAAGTAAACAATGTTTGTTGAGTATCAAATTAGACATGACAAATTTTAAGAATCCATAGTTGTTCATCAACTTATATTTCACTATGTACTTGTTCTTTAGCTCATATGGATATAATTTGTCTTGAAAAAACTCACAAGTAAATTAATATTCAAAGATAAAACACATTTATGGCTGAGTAAGTAATGTTTGTTGAGTTTTTAGATTGTTAGTCTCGTTTTCCTTCCATATTGGTAAGAAAAGAAAAGACATTCCATCTTAGATTGATGGTATTTAATTTCTTAATAGTTTCTTATTTTTTTTATTTACTTATCAATACTTGTATATGTGTTCATATGTAAATAGTATCCTTATTTGGTAAGTAGTTACAGTGGTTATCTAGCAATCTTGAGATAAGCAAATTAAATTTGGCATTATATATATCTTCCTATTTTTGGCAAGTGCATTTTGAAGGGATCTTGCTATATTTGGATGTGCTAATTACAATTGTCATTATATATATAAAGAAAATGTAACAAAACAAAGTGTTCCAATTTCAAATGTTTTGTTAATTAAATGTTTAGTATAAAAACTAAAAAAAATGTAATAAAACAAAGTGTTTCAACTTCCAATGCATATTTATGTTTTCATTTATGGAAGACATTTAGGCGGGAAAATCACGTTTGTTATTATATATATATAGACTAGTCGGGGCGTAATCGGGGCTTAGGCGGGGCCTAGAATTAAGGCATAATTACCATTTTTTTGATAATTTACATCAAAGATCAAACACATTGACTACAATTTTTTATTTTTATGTTTGTCATTTTATAAAACATTTGTCTATATTTGTAAAATGAACAAAAATATACAACCATTAATCTCAAATCTCAACAACCCCAATGCAATAAACTAAAAACAAAAAAGATATTACTCCACCTACCTACTGTCCCTACAACCCACAGTCTAACATATCATCCCTAATCTTTTCTCGTTTTAAATTCTGAGTCTCGAGACAGTCTCATTCTTCTTCATCTTTCTTTTATCTATTTGGCATATCGACAACCCTTTTTTCTTTCTTTCTTTTTTTTCTTCTCTCTCTTTCTCCGGCAGACCGACTCTCCTCATTTTTTCATCCTCCAATCTTTTTCTCCCAGATCTAACCCTTTAATTTATCCTCACTCTCATCCCACCGAATATCCACAAAATCAAACCCCTTTTCTTTCTACCTCCCTCTCTACCTCATCATTACCACTCCCTCTTCCTTCTCCAGTTCGCCCCCCCCCTTTCTTCTCCAGTTCGCCCCCCCTTTCTTCTCCGGTCACCGCATGTCACAAAATCAAAGCTACAAAAATAAATTAAGGTCGGTGAGGTTTGGCGTAGGCGTCGACTTGATCGATTAGGCGGCGACTAAGAAAGTCGCAGCGGTAGAGAGGGGTCTAGTGCCTAGGCGGGGCCTAGGCGGAGTTAGGCGGGGAGTTTTAGAACATTATAATACATCTTTACTTTAAAAAATAATTTATAAAAATAAAAACTTAGATTTATCAATCTGATAAAATTTTTAAGCATATGATTTTTTTTCCAATTTGTTTTTCAAAATGGATAAAAAAAATTGATCTCAACTTTTTATGTTGAACATTTGTCTTATAAATTTAATTTTGACAAAAATGGAAAAATAAACATCAGTTATGCACTTTTTGACTTCATATCTGATGAAAATTGATAAAAACATCCAAGATCTGTATATTTTGGTAAATATTTGTAAAATTAAAGTTCAAATTAATCGTGACCTATTATCGATTAAGTCGAATAAATATATATCTTTTGTAAACTAACTTTAATAGGTTAAAGTTTTTTGTAAATATTATATCTGAATTTTTAAACATGTAGGCTGAACAAATATACTAAGATTTTTATTTGTTAATTTATGTTTTTTTTTTTTTTCATATATTAGACCTGAATTTTTTAACATGTAGGCTAGACAAATATATTAAGAATTTTATTTTTTAGTTTCAGATTTGATTAAAATGGAGTATATATATATATTTGATAGGTAAGTGTGGTCCCTAGTTTTGCTATCTCTCTCACCCCCTTGGGACAGATATATATTTATTTTATTATAAATTTATCAATTATTTGTTCAATCTAACCTTAGCCTATGTCCGATCTATAGATTTTACATATAAAATCGCTTGAATTTTTATAAGTATTCGACGGTTAAACACAAAATATTTGAATGACAATATGAGTAGTGCATATGTTGATACTTTATACAATAATTATTTTTCTAGACTATTACCATTATCAGTGGCAAGTAAATGTTAAGAGTAAATTTATTATAGATACTTGATTACTATTTGGTCTTTTCTATTTACTAATTTATATGAAATTGTCGTAAATTTCATAATATGTCATAATTAGGTATGTTTATATTAATGTTGAATTGAGTAAATTATTTGAAATCTTGATGTTATATAATTTATTGATATTATTGATATATAAACTTGTTATAAAAAATATAAAAACATTTTTTAGAATGATAAAAATACCTAAGCACCTCGAACAACAAACTGGTTCTAAAAATCTTTAAATTTTAGAATTATAAGAATCTAAAATTTATAAGAATGAAGAAGAATTAAACTTTTCATAAAACTACTCATATTACTCATAAATTAAGTTTCAAAACATCTAAACAAAAATGATTTGTTTCAAAATATTTATTGCATTTAGTTTATATACTCCATACGGTTGCAAATAACTACGATTGACAATCATTTCATATACTCCTTAGAAAAACATTAATTAATGCATGTGTTCTTTTACTAATTTGTCTTTGTCCATTAACAAATTTATCTGACATCTATCTTTTATATTTCTTATTGCATCGATGAATAACTTTTAAATAAAGTTAGTTAAAATATTAAAGAATTCATGAGGTAATGATAATATTCTATGTTGAACAATACATTATTTAGTAAGCATGTTAATGTAATTCGGTTTTTACTAAACGAAAAAAAAATATTATCATTATTTTGGACGTTTACCAAAAATATTTCTTTAGTAAACCATTAACTAATTCATTAGACAAATTGAATCGTTTGTTTCATCATTTAATCTTATTTTGGAAGTTTATATTACTGTAGTGAAGATTTAGAAGCCAATATGCCAATTAAAAATGCAAAAAAATATAAATTAAAAAAAAAAAGAAATGTGAAATCAGATATAAAATAAATTATTCAATTTTTGATATTATTTTGATATTGTATTTTTTGTCATTTCGTAAATCATATTGAACTATATTAAATGTTATACAATTTGTTTACATTAAACGCATTAAAGATATTTGTAAAGTTATTTGAATCTGAAAAGTTGTTGTCAACTTCATTAATTGATTTGTATTTCAATTTCCAAAAAAAATATGACAAATATACAAATTATAAATGTTTCTAAATTTGGAAAGTTACTTTTGACGGAATATTTCTATTATTTGCTCCTCTCCTTTTATATATGTATAGATTTAATTGCTTTCTTATTTTTTTTTATATATATTTTTAGATTTTAATTCTTTTTTTTTTGCTAAAATATAATTAGTTAGCCTAATTTTGATACTTAGTTGGAGTGAGAATTACGTACATTCCCTGTGAGATCGATAACTCGTACTTTTGTACACTTTATTACTTGATACAGCCGGGTATTCTTGCCCGAGTTGCGTTTTTGCGCACATCAGGCAACAATCGCTCATGCAGAGATCGGAATCGGACCTCCACTCCCATACAGAGATTCAAAGAGTCGCAGTTTACTCTCCTGAAAACTACTCGAGAAGAAATAATGTTTCATGTCAGAGACGTTCTACCCATCCCGTACCTGTTTGATCCTGAGTTCGCTCACACCACGAACAACTCAAAGTACTATGACTACCACCATGATCACGGTCATGATACAGAGAGTTGGAAGGTGATCAACGCAGGCAAGCTGAATCGCTTCAAGAAGAATCAGGGAGCGAGCAATGATGCTAGGAATGATCATCGGGCAAGACCCAATCGAGGAAGAGGTGGCCAGGCCCCTCAGATTCAAGGGCTCGTGAATGTAATCCAAGAGGAGATCCCGTCTAACACTCAGCTTGGGAAACATATTTACTCTCCATCAAATTCGATCAGTGCCCCAACAGTGCAGCGAGCAGGAGAGCAAAAGAACTTCTTCACCCGCAGTGAGTTGGCAAGCACCCCTAGCCTCTGAGCAACCATTGGTGATTTTTTGCCTTGTAAATAATTGGC
This sequence comes from Codonopsis lanceolata, assembly GCA_013146195.2. Lineage (NCBI taxonomy): Eukaryota > Viridiplantae > Streptophyta > Magnoliopsida > Asterales > Campanulaceae > Codonopsis > Codonopsis lanceolata. The sequence continues at coordinate 176,817,248 of CM028378.1, forward strand.
TGGTTCACAGGGTATTGATAGGCACAGGAGCGTGCAGAGATATTATGTATTACTCCTACTTCAAGGCTTTGGAACTATCGGATACCCGTCTGAAGCCGTATTCAAGAAAACTTAAGGGCTTCACCAACAATCAAGTGAGTGTCAGGGGGACTGTCGAGCTGGAAGTCTTCATGGGAGATGACGCACAAACGCGGACATAGATGATTACTTTCTTGGTGATCGATCTTAAGTTTGCCTACAATTGTATCATAGGTGCCCCGGCCATGGCCAATTCCAGATGGTCACCTCCACCCCTCATCAAAAGGCCAAGTTCTATACGGACAATGGGGTGGGAGTTCTCAAAAGCAAGCCACGGACTATATGGGAGTATGTCCGGGATTCCCAGAAGAACAAACAGAAACTGACTGTCTCAACTCCCGAGCAGACGATTACAGTCTCTAAAAAAGAGACATCGTAACCACTGGCCGAGTTGCTATAACGGTCATTGAGCTCGGTGAATTGTCAGGAACGGTTGATCTTATAGAGATCGATGAGGCCGATTAGGCTCCACCAACAATGAATCCTGCATGCAAGGTCATGCATCCCCCCGCACAGGAAATCGAGCTGGATACATTACAAGTTCGAGATGAACTCGAGTTCCAACCACAAGATGAGTTGGAAGAAATAATCGTCAACCCTACCCACCCCAAGCAGAAAATCAAAATCAGGAAGGCTATGACTACAGAAGCTCGAGCAAGGCTGATCGAGCAACTCAAGAGTAGCCTCGATGTGTTCGTGTGGACTGTCGAAGACATTCAAGGGGTCTGTGAAAGAGTTGTCTGCCATGACCTGAATGTGGACCCAATTTTTAGTCCAATTCAGCAGCGACCAATGCAGTTTTCACTATAGAAAAGCGTAGCAATTAGAGAGAAGGTGGAAAAACTCTTAAAACATCATCGATGAAATCCAGTATACATCCTGGCTCGGAAATATGGTAATGGTCAAAAAGGCCAATGGAAAATGGTGCATGTGTGTAGATTTCACAGACCTCAACAAAGCTTGCCCAAAGGACTGCTACCCGCTGCCGCGTATTGATATGCTCGTGGATGCCATAGTCGGGTTCGAGATACTCAACTTCTTGGACGCATACTCAGCGTGTCACCATGTTAAGGTGAATGAGAAAGACAAGGCCTTGACAGCTTTTCGGGCAGGCGGGGGCTGGTATTGCTACAAAATAATGCCCTTCGGGCTAAAGAATGCATGCGCAGGTGCCACATATCATTGCATCGTCAACAAAGTGTTCGTCTCTCAACTCGGCTAAAACCTGGAGGCCTAAATCGACGACATGGTCATCAAGACCACATACCATGACCATAGCCTTGACTTGGAAGAGACGTTCGCAAACCTACACAAACACAACATGAAACTAAATCCGAGCAAATGCGTGTTCGGGGTCTGAGCCGGAAAATTCCTCGGCTTCATGATCAACTGGCGCGTGATAGAGGCCTACCCATAAAAGATCGAAGCTCTGATCAAGATGGAACAGCCTAAGTGCATCAATGACATCCAGCGACTAAATGGCAGGATCATTGCCCTTGGTCGCTTCATCTCCTGATCAGCGGAGAAATGACTTCCATTCTTTAAAATCCAGTGGGTTCGAATGGAACGATGAATGTGCCGAAGCCCTCAAGAAGCTCAAGGAATATCTAGACAAGCCTCCCCTCCTTAGCAGCCCCATACTCGGGGAACTACTATTTGTATATCTAGCAGCCACTGATTAGGCTGTAGCCGCTGTTCTTGTAAGGGAGGAACTTAGTCTATAAAAACATGTGTACTATGTTCTTGTCATAGCTGCCCGTAAATTAAGGGCTTATTTTTCTGCACATGTAATCATAGTTTACACAGACGCACCACTGCACAAAATCTTGCATAAACTAGATTCAGTGGGCAGATTACTTGACTGGTCGATCGAGCTTACAGAGTTCCACATCGACTATCAGCCCAGGCGGGCAATCAAAGCTCAAGCCTTGGCCGATTTTTTGGTTGAAACAAGTTTCACCAAGCAAGAAGAAGTTGATGCCTCACAGCCAACAGAACCCGGGTATGAGCAGCTTCCAACGCCTCGACCGACCTAATGTTGGGAACTTTATGTAGATGGGGCAGCGAGCAAAGTCAGTAATGGAGCTGGCATCCTTCTCATAGCTCCCGACCAAGTTACAAAATTTGAGTTAGCTCTATGATTCAAATTCCCAGCCTCCAACAACGTGGCCGAGTATGAAGCAATGGTCACTGGCCTCGAGCTCACAATAGACATGGGTGTGGAAGCAGTCAAGGTATACTCAGATTCACAACTAGTAGAAAACTAAGTCCAGGGGGAGTATATGATGTATCACCCCTCCCTGCTCAAATACTGTGAGCTTGTCAAGGAATTATTGAAAACTTTCAAGTTCTGGGAGATCATCAAGATTAATTGAGCCGATAACATGCGAGCAGACTACTTGTCAAAGATCGCTAAGGAAAACCTTGCAATCTTCAACCCATCAGTCATGATCGAGCACATCGAAAGACCAACCATTGACAGACCAGTGAAAATGGATATCGAGACAACAGGCAGAAGCTGGGTCGACGACTACAAGGACTACATCGAGCAAGGAATCCTACCCACAGACAAAGTTAAAGCCACAACACTAAGAAATCAAGCTTACCGGTACTCGGTAGTTAGGGGCATCTTATACAAGCAATCTAAGGTTAAACGTATGCTTCGTTGTGTTCCCCCAAAGTTAACCGAGGGAGTTTTGTACGAGGTCCACAAAAGAGAGTGTGGCGGCCACCCGGGCCCTGGCAGAAAAAATCCTACGCTCAGGATACTACTGGATCACCCTCATGAGAGATGCAAAAAATGAGTTTGAGAATGCAATAAGTGTCAGCAGTATGCGGGTCCTCAACGATGCAAGCCCCGGTGGTCGCCGCCTGGCCCTTCGACATGTGGGGAATCGACTTGATCAGCCCATTCCCCCTAGTACAATACAAGTACAAATATGCAGTGGTCACCATTGACTACTTCACCAAGTGGATCGAAGAAAAACCACTGGCTACCATTTCAGAGGCGAACATCATCAAATTCGTCGATGATCATGTATGGTGCAGATTTGGGCTCCGTGAACAATCATCTCCGACCATGATACTCAATTCTCGAAAAAATTCACAGTCAAATGTGCGCACTTGGGCGTCAAGCACTGGTAGTCATCAGTAGCTTACCCATAAGGTAATGGCCAAGTAGAGGTCGGGAACAAACAAGTCCTGCACTCATTCAAGAGAAACCTAGAAGGACGAGTAGGAAAGCAGGCAGAAGAATTACCGTTAGCCTTATGGGCAGTCAGAACTACTGTTTGGGGTCCTACGGGAGAAACCCCTTTCGCGCTCACTTATGGCTCTGAAGCCATGATCCCAGTTAAGTTCTTGCCAAGTTACAGGAGTTTCTCACTATAGCGAGCAGAACAATGAGCTTGCCCGGGCAATAAATTTGGACCTACTTTAAGAGAGAAGATTGGATGCACAACTAATGATGGTCAACTACAAGCAGCGATCAAAGGCTCATCACGACAAAATAGTTCGAGGAAGAGCATTCATGGTCGGTGACTGGGTACTCAGGAAAATCGAGGTCACTGGTCATCGAGCAGAAAAAGGAAAGCTCTCACCTAACTAGGAAAGACCCTTTCAAGTTACTCGAATAGTCAGAGATGGCACCTACATGCTGCAGACATAAGAAGGCAAGGACTTAAAGCATCCCTGGTGCGCAGACCATTTGAAAAAGTATTACCATTGAGCAAGTTCTCAATGTACAAACGGGCAAGACCCTCAGCCTTGTTGAGGGTCATTATCATTTTATCAATATAATGGCAAGTTCTTTTATTTACAGTTGTCAATATAATTGTTTATTTATCATATATAAATTGCATTCGTATTGCTTGGCAAGATCTGCTCGAAAGACGAGTAGATAGGGCCATGCCCGACCAACTATCCACTATAGTAAGATAGGGTCATGCCCGATCCACTTACTTAGAAGCCCGTAAGTCGATTAGGGCCATGCCCACAAGATAGCGAACTAACACTGTTAGTCGTTTATCTTTATACCCAGGTGATATACTAGCAATAACTTTGGCGTACAAATGATGAACTGGGCCAAGCCCGGTTAGCTGGTCGCCTCTTAGAGTTGGGTCATGCCCACTAAGCAGTCATTAGGATGCTCGCCAAAGGTGATAGGGGCCATGCCCGCTTAAAGCCTTGTCTAAAACCAAGCATTTAGCCCGGGGAAAAGGGTTTCCCCGGGTACTCAAACTTAAATAATATGTCTGTTGAATTAGCCTTATTATTTTTAAGTTATTATTATTTGCACAAGTTTGCATACTTGATATGTTATGTTCGTATTCTACTAGTTATGCTTGCTCGAGCAGCACATATACACATACAGACACTAATCATGTGCATGAAATATGCAAGTAAAGAAACATCAGTCGAGTAAAATAAAATTCACATTTAAGGTTCGGAAGAATTACAACGGGAAAGCAAAAAATACTAGCGCGTAGGCCGGATGGAAAAAATATAAATCTAAGGCTTTATCCGGGGGAAGTGGGAGACCCTTGGAAGAGGCCTTATATTGCATCTCATTTTGAGCATTCAACTCTTTACGGACAGCCTCATCTGCAGCAGCTCGGGTGTCAATATCTCTGATTATTTTCTCGTATGTCTGATCGATTGCATCATGTGCTTCCAAGGGCGACCAACGAGCAAACATTAATGTCCAAGGGCATTGGCGGGACCCAAGGCTCCCGATTCGTAGCAACATCATCATGGACAAGGAAGGCCAGCTCCTCCTCGGTGTACGAGACCAAGAGATGAAACTGACGAGCAATCTTTTAGCACAGCCCATTTAGCCATGGTCTGCATTCTTACACCACCATGACTAGCGAGCATCCAAAGGATATGATTGGTTCAGTGGTTGTAGTATGGGATGATGGCATCATCCACGGTGGCCTCAAAAGCTGGAGAGTACTTATACTCCTTCACCGTCGTCTCTTTGGCTTCCGCGAGCTTCTCCACAAACTCGGCCACTATGGCCCCATCTTTGACAACCTGCATCTTAAGAGCATCTTGCTCTTTTTGCAGCTGTGACCGCTGTAGTGACATCGCTTCCACTAAAGCTTACTCTTTCTTTAGCTGGTCCACGAGGACCGTCTTCTCGGAGGCCAGCTCCTCGTTCTTAGCAACTAGAAAAAGGTTCTACGAGAGCAACTCAACCTCCTTTTTCTTGGCCACAACCTCCTGATATTTCAGCTGGTCGGCCAAGGAAGAAACTTGCTCGAGCTTCTTCTTTAGCAGGGCCTCTCGGGTAGCACTTTCGGACTCTGTCTTCTTACGAGCCTTCTTTTCCTCGTTGTATCGGTCATAGAGGTTGGTGCAAGTGGAGGCAATCTACAGGCGAACACAAAACAATCAGCAAATAGACGAGCCAGAATAACTAAGTCATAAAAACAGACATAAGACTACGACCAACTTTACCTCACTCAAATAAAGCTCGACGTGCCTGACCATCACGTGGCCGGCCGTCTCCCAATCAAACGTGACATTGTCATGAAAAGCCCGTTTGATGATGCCTTTTCCCAACAAGCCGGCAAGGCTTCCGCGAGCATTTAAATTGATACCCCCGAGTATAGGGGCACCACTTTCTATTTCTTCCACAATGGCCCACGCAGCACTAATAGTAGTGGGCATCTCAAAATCAGTCTGCCTCCACGATGCGATGCCATCCTTGGTGGGTGGAGGAGTGGTAGAGGTGGGAGCAGAACCCATGTCGTGGTGACATTCAGAACAGTCAGAGCGGGGAGGGGAATCCCTTTTCCTCTTGCCCATTGCCTTGGCAGCGGCGACCTCAGTAGCCTTGGCCGTAGAAGCCTCAACGGCCTTGTCAACAACGACTACAACAGCCTATATCGTCTCGTGGGCAGGGGGAGTTGGGACCACTTACTTTTCAGCCATGCTAGGTACTTTGTCCGATGTGTGGGCCTTTTTGGCCGGAGGACCAAAGGGAACCTTGGGCAGATCCTTTAATTTGGCTCTTTGTTTTTAAGGGCAGCGACTCATTGATTGGCATGGCCTTTCCTTTGTTTGAGCAAGGGAAGGGACCTCATTCCTGAAATAAACACAAGTAAAGATCAGTATAGTCAACGAAGGCATCAAAATGAAGAAAATTACAAAAGTTGGCAAGTAACCATCTTCATCTACAAAAACAAGCCGACAACTTGATCCAGAAGTGAGCAACCTGCACTCGGGACATTTTTCTTAAACCTTTGCCCGTGGCAGTTGTCCCAGTATGGATGGGCAATCTTGTTTTCATGGACCAGAAAAGGCTAAACCCCGGGCAGATATGTGTGGAGGACAGTGGCCAAACGCAAGTTCTTTGGGTTACATGCGAGCTCTTTCCAATCAAGCAAGAATTCTCACCCAACCCGCTTCTCATTCTCTTCACGAACTCCGAGGGCGGTCTTTAGCGCTAGGAGCCACGTACCCTCCCCGAAACTAAAGTCCCGTTTAGAAATTTTGGGCACCTTCACATCACTGATGCCTGTAGGCTTCAGCGGCCACCCAATCCAGGAAGTTGTTAGTCCCAAAGGGCACAATACTAGACTAGAAGAGGGGGTTGAATAGCCTAGTTACACTTAAAAACTATTCGTAAGAGTTCCTAAAACAAGTACTTGCAACCTATTGAAATGGTTGAAGTAGCAGAAGACTTGTAAGGAATACAGACTAAGTCTGCTGGTGAAGCACTACCAGTAGACTTGGCTAATTACTGAAGTTTGATGCTCAAAGGAATATGTTAAGAAGAAGATAACAATGAAAAACAGTAAGCAACGGAACACAAAGAACACATGTATTTTGAGATGGTTCGCACTATAAAGAGTGCTACGTCCACCACAAAAGCAGTCAACCTTGGATTTGAATGTGCACTATGTTTTACACTAGTTCTATTATAGAAATCTCTAATGGATCGTGTATAAAATATTTGACCTGTGTTTAGGGGTGGGGGAAATGAATATCTGGAAAAACATAATATTCAAGGTGCAAAAGAATAGTGAATGAATATAGCAAGAAGAAGTAAATAAGTAGTAGTTGATGCAGATCTTATTATTGTTGTTAAGGACTTTTTTGATCAGTTATGAATTATGATCTCTTGAATGCACTGAGTAAGATGACTTGATGTTGTTGAATAAATTAAGAGCATTTTGTTTTCTTCAGTCTTCAATGGTAGTATTTATATTGGGGCATTCATGAGACCGATGGAGAAGACGAAGTGAGTAACGACTCTATTAGGTTGAGCCCATTAAATGCAAATAGCTGCTTTGTTGACTTCATCTTTAACTAGGACTGATCAAGGTATGAAGAAGAGTAGGTAATGAAATTAGCAGGTGGGCGACAAACAAAGTTGCATGTCTGCAGTAGTTGGTACAGTCTGTTTGTGTCAGACTGTATACATGATCTGTCATGTTTAGGAGGCGAAAGTCTTCATTCTTCGGAAAAGCTGGAAAGGAATGTCTTGGAAATCGGGAGTTACTGAAGATGGATTTAATTTAAACTTATATCAAAGATATCTGAATTAATAATCCACTTGATAAGTTGGACATCCTAATAAACTTTACACGTCAAGTTGTCCGAAGGCAGACAAGGTCTGTTGGTGAAATCTTTACCGAAGTCTTCTACCGAAGCCTGTGAAATCTAAAAAACTATTCTAAAGACAAAGTTCTATACACAGTTTCCACGCTAACTGGTACGTAGTCCATTTAGCCACTAAGTTTAGAACCTATAGTAGTGAATGAGCAAATGCAAATTAAGATACAATGAGAAACAATAGAAGTAATTATTAGGACTCTCTTGTCCCAGGCGTCAACTTTGCCTGGGACATCGCTCAGGAGCCTAAAAAAGTTCGAGTTAGACCTAACCCAAATCCGCCCACCAGTACTCGGGGAAAAAATGAAGAGCTCCCAGAAGAGATACATGTCTAGTTCGAAGCACGACAGACGACAAGCCACATTGAAGGCCATGATCACCCAAATAGTATTCAACATCAGGTCACAAGGCATGGCCTTGGTCTTGAGCAAAAAATCCACAAAAAATGGTTCCAGCGAAAGACGCAGTCCCACTCGAAAGAAATCAGCAAAAAAACAGGAGCTCTTCTTCTTGGTCGTGGGATAAATCCACACCAGCAGGAACATCCATTTTTCCACCCTATATTTATCAGAGTCCACACCGAGAGAGGCAAACCAATTGGTCACCTTGCCTGCTGTATCTAGAGAAGCCTAGTGTGCAGCATATCGGCACTCATCGACATTTATTGACCAATCGGGCTCATCGACTTCAGAAGTGGTCTCGTTTCTTTCTTGGCCAGAGTTCTTTATCCTTCGGGCTATTGGTACATCAGAACTCACTTCACCCGACTTGGAAGCCTCTTTTGCAACCTCCCTTTGGTCGAGGCGCATCTCCTCAGCCAAGGGCTCCTCCCCTTCAATCAGAAGTTCGGGGCCATGATCGCCAGCAGCCTCTCTGCTCCCTACACTCTCCTCTCCAGAAGGACCATGCCCACTAGAGGAATCCATTTGGTCAACCATGGGTATCGGCATGCGCCCATTGATGGCTTCCCCAGTCACTGATTCATCGTCATCCTTCATCTCGACGTTAATGGAGGGGGTCTTCTCGCTACTTAATGGGTCATTCTGCCTGCCATAGCTGTAGGTTTCTCTCTTATTGTCCGAGCATTCATCGTGAGACATTTCTACAAAGAGATCGAGGAAGAAAAGTCAAATGTTGCATGGATAACTAGCAAGACAAAAAGGGAAAACCCTAAGTCTAGGTGCACCAAGGGACCATGCCTGCCTAACGAGCAAGACCACTTGGTCTTTTCCTCAATCTCTACCTAAATCCTGAGTCTAACCTATGAATCTTGCCTAGAAATGCATGAAAATGAAGAACAACGAACCTAGAAAGGCATGATTATGAGCAAGAAAATGAAGAACAAACCAGAAAAGGGCAAGAAAACTTACTGTCAAAGTGACGGTTGAGTTTTCACTCTGTGCAAATTCATTCCAAATAAGAAGCAAGCAAAGACTTTGAAGTCTGAAAGCAAAGTCACGACCGGAACCGAGGGACGAAGGCACCGGAATCTGGAGAGTCTTCAATAGTAACAACACAAAGCTTGAGTGAACTTTCTCTCTCTAGAAATCTCAAATGTGGTAAAAGAATGGAATGTAGGCAAGTTTTCAAAATTTTGGGGGGAAAAGAGGCACTGAAATGGCGCTTGCAAGGACAGCTGACGTCACGAGGGCACGCTCGTATTAGATGTGATGCTTCGGGACTCACGCCACCATCCACTCACTCCACTCACTGACAATTCACGCGCCCCTGCACCTACTCTCCCTACTACTCTCAATGATAAAACTTTTCACGTACGTTCAGCTGGCAACCGATCACCAATGTTCTAGAATGTTCCATCATCTTGTTCTCCAACCAAGTCATAATTGACTCAGATATTACAAGTGTTGGAGCCCTAAAACAAGAGCAATAACATAGAGCATAAGCGCTCCCCGCTCCGAGCATAAATACTCGCTAGACAAGGAGCTAGGGGCCATTGATGTGCCCGACCCAAACTTTATCACGAGCAAAGCACAAGAGATCATCACGTGCCAGTCACGGGCTTGCTAGTAAGAGACCCACATGCCTAGCGGGCAGAGCTAGCAATGCACCTGAGCAGAGAATTGTTTATATCCCGTCTAAGCCTGGTCAAGCATCGACCTTGCCTACCCGACCAGGGGGCCATGCCCAGGAATCGCACTTAACATCATCAGACTTACATCATACAGCCGGGCAGAGCCATGCTCACCCGGGCAAGTATCTAGCAAGCGAATCTCAGAACCTTGCTTTCCAAGACAGATCAAAGGTTTCCTTATCTGAGCAGAGCATTTGCCTTATCTACTCCGTCATTCTATCGGCCAGCCACTTATCACGCCTATAATTTTGGAGTTTCCTCCTAGATCTAGTAGGTAACTATGGAAGTGAATCCTAAATAGATTCTATGACATTGGGGGCCTATAAATACTCCTCCATAAACCCAAAACAAGGTACGCACATTTTCTCTTGAGCCTTGAACCTCTGTCAAATTCTCTTTTGACTCACACGATACTCACTCTCACACCGGAGTGGTTTCGCGAGGCCAAGCCTTGCACTCCCTTTAAGGTATTTTTGTGTTCTTAGACATGTTCATGGAAGTATATCAATCCATACAATCAAGTCCAGATATCCTACGCATCAATCAGACGACCCAAGCTGGATTTTTGCTACATCACTTCTTATTTTACCCTTACTTCTTATAAACATACCCCCCATCTTCTCTCATTCCCCCTCCCAGTCCTGACATAACATTCCCCCTCCCTCATTATTATCTCTCTCTCCCTCCCCTCTACTCTCTTTCTTCTTCCTTCTCACTCTTCCCTCATTCCCTCCCTTTGTGCGTAACCAACCTTCCCCCTCCCCTTTTTCTTCTCTCACCTCCCTCCATTTCATCGTCCATTGTTCTTATTTTTCTTTCCAACACTCTCTCCATTCCCTTCCTATCACTCCCTTCCATAACCATTTCCAAACTTCATTAATAAATCAAATCTGGAGCATTTTTTTTCCCGAATGTTTGGCCCTGGTTGCCCAAAAAACACAATTCTGTTCGGCTAAGGCTAGCCGAACAACCTTGGGTAATTTTATTTTTTTTGGATTTACATTTTTCGGTCATCGTCTGTCGAAGAACTTAGTGTTGTTCGGTTATAGCTCGCCGAACAACACTAAGTTTTTCGATAGACATTGATCGAACAGTGTAAATCTAAAAAAAAAATTACCCAGGGTTGTTTGGCTAGCCGTAGGCGAACAGAACTGTGTTTTTCGAGCAACTAGGGCTGAACACTAGCAATCTATTTTTCTTTGCTTCGACCATTGATTGGAGAAGAGAAAGGGAAGAAGGAAGTGGGGGTGATGGGTGAGAATGTTTGGGCAGAAATGGAGAACGGTGAGGTAGTGGGGGTTTTGGGTGGGTGGGTGGGTGGGAGGGAGGGAGGGATAAAAGATAGGGAAGAAGGAAGGGAGGAGAGGGAGAACGGTAAGGTAGTGGGGGTGGTGGGTGGGTAGGTCGGAAGAAGAAGAAGAGAGGAGAGGGGGAATGTTACGCATGGTGGGAGGGAATAAGAAAGGAGGGCATATGTTGATAAGAAGTAAGAGTAAAATAGGAAGTTTGAGTTTTAGGGGGTCAACTTATAACCAAGGGGGGGTCTCAATAGTGCCACGCTTTGCTTATAACATCTTCAATTTTTTGTTGAATTTTCTTTGGGATACCCTATACTTTGAAATTTAATGAAAGAAACATTTAAAGGTCCATGTCATCATTCTGTTAACAAATTTGGTGGAAAACTTAACGAAATTGGTGACATTTTGTTTAAATTATTTATACACTTCTGATATTATTTTTCGAAACTGAGTACATTGACAATATTTGTAATAGTGAAAACACAAGGTTATTTTGGTTTCAAATATACTAGGTTGGTACAAAAAGTAATTTTCTAGTAATGTGTTGTGTGGTTGGTCTAAAAATAAAAAAAATAAAAATAAGAATGACACTAAACGTAACACCAAAATCCTTAAACGTTAATGCATAAAATGACTTAAATACCCATTTTAATATTTAATAGATACTCACTTTTTGTACACACTTGCAGATGTTTTATAAAACATCTGCTAGTTTGTAGCGGTTGTTTTGTCTGAAATAAAAAAAATGCAAATCAACGATTTTTTGTTCGTAATTAAAAAGAAAAAATAAACCGAATCAAAATCAATCTAATTCACATGCGATATCAGCGAATTAACAATGAAAATCGAATCAACAATGACACATAATCAAAATTACGTAAAGGGGGAGGGAGGGAGGGGGTAGTATAGTTCAAATATAAAGAGGGATAGTGAAGTAATTTTATCTTTTAAATGATACTCCCTCCGTGTTTGAGATTTTTTTAGAACATCACTTTTACCACTTTACCCTTACTTTCTTCTATTTTAATTATAAGATATTAACATTAAAGGAAACTACATTAAACCAATATAAATAATCGTCAATTACTTTTTCTTAATTTTATTTATATTACGTGAGATTTTGATGTTAAGTTTAGATGTATTGGAAAAAAATTTTGGAAAGGAATCTGAAAAGAAATTTTGCCCAAAGATAGTCTTTACTCGGATAGGCCCAACTCTCGAGACAAACGACTCGATCGTCGGGAAGGTAGGGAGAGAAAAGAGAACCGCCGATCACTACGATGCCGGTCTTCAAAACCCCATTTAACGGCTACTCCGTCAAGTTCAGCCCTTTCTACGAGCAGCGTCTTGCCGTCGCCACTTCCCAAAACTTCGGTATCTTAGGGAACGGCCGCATCCACGTCATCGACCTCTCACCCGGGGGCCCCATATCCGAATTCGCCTCCTTCGACACAGCCGACGGTGTCTACGATATCTCATGGTCCGAATCTCACGACTCTCTCCTAGTAGCCGCAGTAGCCGACGGCTCTGTCAAGCTCTACGACCTCTCCCTCCCACCCACTGCCAACCCAGTTCGCTCTTTAGCCGAACACACCCGAGAGGCTCACTCCGTTGACTACAACACCGTCCGGCGTGATTCTTTCTTGTCGTCTTCCTGGGACGATACTATTAAGCTCTGGACAATCGACAGGCCGACGAGCGTCCGTACGTTCAAGGAGCACGCCTACTGTGTGTACTCCGCCGCATGGAATCCCCGTCACGCTGACGTTTTTGCCTCTGCCTCCGGCGACTGTACGGCGAGAATTTGGGACGTGCGTGAACCGGGGTCCACAATGATATTGCCGGCTCACGAATTCGAAATTCTCGCTTGTGATTGGAATAAATACGATGACTGTGTGATTGCTACTGCTTCGGTTGACAAATCGATTAAAATTTGGGATGTTAGGAATTACAGAATACCGGTGGCGGTTTTGAATGGGCACGGGTACGCCGTGAGGAAGGTGAAGTTTTCGCCCCACCGGGGGAGTATGATTGCATCGTGTTCCTACGATATGACGGTTTGTTTGTGGGATTATATGGTAGAGGATGCTTTAATTGGGAGGTATGATCATCATTCAGAGTTTGCGGTTGGGGTGGATATGAGTGTGCTTGTGGAAGGGTTATTGGCTAGTACTGGTTGGGATGAGCTTGTTTATGTCTGGCAACATGGGACCGACCCCAGAGGGCCGTGAATAAAAATTTGGGCAAGTTCTTTCTTTTTATGATTTTGCCGCTTTTTTACAGGGTTTTGATGATATGTTGTGAAATGTTTGATAGAACTATTGCATTCTTGAGAAATAAAGTAATAAAGATTTCGATAATGATTTTGCTGACAAAGAACTTGATGAATTTATGATGAGTATGCTGCACCTTGTTAAGGATTGAGTTTCGCACTCTGTCTAATGTGAATTGTGCATCATCATTGCAATAGATATCTGTGATTTTGTAAGTTAACAGTGCAGTTTAATTGGGTTGTGATTCTTCACTGATAGTAGTAGTCTATTTTCACTCATCTAGCCTTTTTGTTTTGTCTATCCTACGCGCTTTGAGAAGTAAAGGAGGCTTGAACAATGTACGCTAGGTGGGCTTGCGTAGAATTTAGTATTTAATGTTGGAATTCTCGTGTTCATGTAGTGCGGATAATTTGTATCATAGTATATGTATTTTCTATACTGGCACTTTCAAGAGGACAAAGGCTGTAAAATTCTTACTGAAGTAGCTACATAATCTCTTGAGCACTACCACTCTCACATGCACGCATATGAAGAGTTTGAATAGTTACGTATGTTAATGCTTCACTCGTGTCTCTGTTCTGAAATATGCTTACCCAAAGAACGCGGCTTGTGAGCTTTTCTAGTTATCTGGGTATGAGAGATGATAATATGTACATTTGGTGTCATTGCTTGAGGTTTGGCATATTAGGAGCAGCACTAATGTTTTGATGATGAAAGAGGACAGCCAAACTACTAACCTCTGTGTAGAATATAACATTTTTGACTGTTTTGACCTTACATATTGACAATTCTACCCCTTAAAATAAATACTTCAACTCACCCTCTTCCCAATACAAACCCTCACACCCTTCTTTCCCAAGCCCACTCACCACTAGATTTCATTCATGTGCCATGCCTCTCACTCAACACTGGCTTCCTGCAGCGGCAGTAGCACAAGCTATTTTTTACTATTAGCTGAGAGGATAAACCACAATCATTGTTGTATTCAAATAGGCTTCCGACTATTGAATGGGTGACTTTTGGCATGTTCATGAAACGGAGCCGAATTTGTAATCCTTGCTCGTGATCGCAGGAATTACATTGATGTGCAATTGTGATTGCCTTAGTAAACATATATCAAAATTTGGGATTGTTGACCAGTACCAAACTGTGTTTTTGAATGGGCATGCATTAGTGGTCTAGAAGGGGAAGTTTACTCTTGACTTGCATGTGTCCGTACAATGTGATGGTATGTTCATGGGATTAGATTTGGGAAGTTTACTCTTGAGTGCATACTTGTTTCTGGGGTCGTAGTTATTATGATGATGAATGATCAGTTTTTGTGTTTCATCATTATTGACTCCATTGACAAAGAACTTGCCGAATCATACTGAGATTTCCTTGGAACTAACGCACTGATCATCTCATTGGTAGCCTTCCACATGAGCACCGCTGCTGCCTTAAACAAAGAAATTCTTTCAAAGCAAAAAGAGTCATTCTCTCTGTGTTGAATAACTTTATTATCACCAGGAGTAAATCCCTTGCAAAGGAGCTGATGCCCACTCGCAAATGATGGTTACTCGTAGGTGCTAGAGCAGCAACTAGATTAGCCTGTGGAAAATTCTTCAAACCACCACCTCTCCCATGATCATCCTCCTCATCCTCATCGGATACACTTCTCCGCTTATCCTTTCCACCATCCCCTTTAGAATTCCCCCCACCATGCATCTTTCTGTGCTTTCTCAATTTACTCTGGTTCGTCAACCTCGCCCAGTCCCTGTCCTTCTCCCGTTGTCAATCCCCATCCCTAATCAATGTTGGTCCTTTTCTGTTGCTGCATGATTAAGTATATTTTGCTTTATGACCATTTTGAGATACTTATATCCCAAATGGCTGCTTTTATTCATCCTACTCATCTGAGAAAACATTTTCAATGTAACATGGAAATCATCCACTGGATCAAGTTTGTCTTCCACCACCCATTTCGTATTACTTGATATCTAATACTGAGCTAACACTCACACTACTACAATACTTGGTCCAATCTGAACATCTCCAGCAAAGAAACAAAGAATTTTCTTCTGGAACAGCTTATAGTCTTAAAACTAAAACCAATCAGTATCCATCTCTAGATTTAATCAAATATATCAAGAATTTAATGTCGGTTGTTATTGTTGTTGTTGTTGTTGTTGTTATTATATTGAAGGGGGGCGGGGGGTGTACTTTAGTGGAGTTTGGCTTCACCATTGAGGTTTGTGAAAATTTATTTTCCAGTCTTTTATTATGGTTCATATTGTTTATGAGTAGGGGTGGCAATTGGGTGTTAATGGATAATAGCCTAACTCAATGCTATCCATTAATACCCAATTGCCACCCCTATTTATGAGTATGCCCAAACACAGACATGGTACAATTTTCACTTCAAGGTTTGAGGTGTAGTGTAGAGCTGCCGTGTTCGAGCACCATGGTCATTTGGTATACATTCTACCATAATCTCCTTTCTAGTATCAATATTGTATCATTTTTGGGTGGGGGTGAGTTGAACAATTCCCTTTTTGCATTATTTAATGTTCCCAAAAGATATGGCTGTGGGAATATGATGTGTTTGATAAGGAGAATGGGTATACCGAGATACTTATGGTATTATTTTTGATTGGGTGAAATGATAAAGCGGTTAAGAAGAAAGTGCGAATCCGGGTGTATGTCATGCCAAAATCTTACAATTTTACAGTAAAGGTAGGTGTCCATGTGCCACACCCACACCCGTCATGTCGTGTTGAAACGGGTACTTTGGAGAAAAAGAAGAGTCCATGTAACACAGATGGAACCATGGAAGAAAAGAAGGGATAGGAGAAGTTGGGAATTCAGGTTTGAAAGAGTTGATTGAGCAGGATGGTTCAGTTTGTGAGCGGGTTCTTCATCACCAATATGAATGCTAGATCTCTGAGGTTTTATCAATGATGCACATTTTTCACATACAGACAGACAAACTTACAAACACTAGGTCAAAGTTCATGATATCCTAAGAATACCCCAAAAGGAGATGGGTTACTATCGTAAAACTTTGTTGAATCCCTATGAACATGTATCCTGAAAATGTCAGACAGAAAACATCGACTTGACTATTAGATTAGACTCTTGGCACTCTTCTAAAATTATTGGATGGAATTTGCAGTTGTTGTGGTGTTCGCATGGTTGGGTATGTAGTGCTTGTTTACTTCTTATTGGCTTTTATTGTGATCACAGATTGCTGTTAAGAATTTTAACCAGCACTGCTTTTGTAGCTGTGTTTAGTTAAAATTTTGCTGTATTCGTAGAAATGTTTTAGGTGCTTCTTTTGAAAATTTTGTGCTCTATTAACTTGTGATCAGATTGGAGTGCCCTGAGGATTTTGTGGTGAACTTTTCGTTTTTCTTTGGGGGATATGAAGATGTTTGGCTCACAACCATTTCTTAGTTACAGCCAATGTTATAACAATGACTGGAACTCGAAGGAAATCAAACTTGACTTCTTTGAATTTAGTTGGTTGTTTATTATTATAATTTCTGTGTTTATGCATGCCAAGAGATCCAACTCGGATCCCTTATGTCCATACGGTTTGGGGATGTCTCAATCTGCAGCTATTGTACTATGGTTCTGCACTGCCTTTCATATGGTTGCTGATATGACAAAAGATGTAGCTTGGGTTTGGTTGGGTCAATGTCGGCAATTAGTAATTAGTGCGGTGTATTCTTTGATGGCGTTGGCATTTATTATGATGGTGAAGGACAAGGGGATAGATTGTGATGCAGCTTGCATTTGACAGAACGGGGATGAAATGGACGAAGTATTTGGCAAGTTATATGTGGCCTTAAGCGGATGATTTCTGCTGCTTGGGTTCCACTCAGATTGCTGTAGCCTGGAGCGCATATGATATTGCCATTGTTTGCTTCGGCCCACCTGAAAACTGGAACTCCCATCAAGATGCTACTTTAGTGGCTTTCGTAAGTTGTTGCTTTGTTGCTTTCCTCTGAGCTTGGATGTCTTGTCAAGGATATTGTCATCACTGATTGCACTTTCTGTTTTCATGCTCATGCTTGTTTCTTTGTGTGGTTGGCAGTATTATGTGAAGGATGTTAGGCAAAAACGGATAATTTTGTAAGACGGATTCTCCTTACCTAATCCACCGTGTGTTGGTGGGTTGAGCTATGAGAAGGTGAGTTCTAACGAGGTTAATAGTTTTTCATTGTTTGGCCAAGTTTCTTGTGTGATGTTCCTAGTGGCTTGTCTAGTGGAGTAATTGCTCTTTGATAAAACTTGGGTGCTGGTTTATTTGGCAAGTTAAATGTGGTCACAATTTGTTACTGTAATTGATGTTTGTACTAATTAGAAGAGCTTGTTTCGGTTTCAATTATGGTTCGGGACGAGGTAAATGATCTATTCTATAAAATTTTGATTTGAATCATGGTTCGGGACGAGGTTGATGATCTATAAATTGTTCTGTTTGATCACACATTTTTTGTGATATTCGGCTGTGTGCATTTAGCAACCTTAAACTATTTTATGTTTCATTTTTATAGTTCAAAATTTTTGTTTGAACTTCAAAAATAAGACGGACGGACGTATGTTTTGTCATTTTCTTAACTGAGTCATGCTAGAATTCCGAAGCCAAGTTGCTATGAAATGAACCCTTTATCTTTGTATGTGTAGTTTATTCTTGGCTTAATTCTCTATTTGATCATCCTATTTTTGCGAAAATTTCAATATGCTCGATCTATTATTATTTTTCGCAGTTTGGTAACTCTTTTACAAAAAGTGTCAATATGGTTTATAAAGTGGATGCCATTAACAGAATGGTATGAAAAAACTGAAATGCTCCCTCTAAAAGACATAAAAAGACTAAAATATCCTCCCATCAACCTTGGTCTCTATCCCCAGAAGGTCTCTCTCTCCTCTCTCAAATTGTTCTCCTCTCCATCCTAAGCTTCGATTTCTCTCCACCGAGCAATCAACCTTAATAACATAATGACGCACTAATCTATTACCTCATGACTGGTGTTCACGTAACAAATCCATAGGTGCGTGCAATCGTGGCCTTTATTTCTCACTCACAACCTACCAAATCCATAGACGCGTGCAATCGGGGCCTTTATTTCTCACTCACAAATTAATCGGCCACTATAAATTCTAAGCTTTCTAACCCTTTTAGAACGGTGTACTAAAAGTAAATATTTCTTGAAGGGATAGTGCATAGAAGAGATTCATATCAGAGGCATATCCATGGCAGCTTCGGCTTCATCTTCAGCTTCGAGCCTCCTCCCCACCCCACTCAATAACATCTTTCTGTCATGGAAATTCCCTCAAACCTCCACCTTCGACGTCTCCCTTCCTTGTCGCAATGGACACCAAACCTATCGTCCTTGTCGTTGAAAAGCTCGATGAAGTCGAACTTGACCTGTTGAAAGACTATGCCAACATTGATTGCTCGTTTAACCTCAATCCCAAGGACTTGACCTGTTTGTGCTCTCTTCATCTCTGATCTCTCTTCTCTCTGGCTCAAGATCCGGCCTTCTCCAGCCCTGATCCTCAACAGAGTTGGCTAAGCTCGCCTTTCCGTTCATCTCCATCAGATCCAGTCGCCATCTCTGGTTCCAGCTCCGGTTTCTGCCCCCATCTCAGATTGATTTCATATCCGTCAGATCCAGTTGCCATCTCTGATTCCAGCTCTGATTTCGTCACCTTTTACTTGCTTTTGGGGCATGAAACCATTCTTTGGGATTCCCCATCTACAAACAACCTTTTCTTCACATGAATTAAATAAGCATCATAGGACTTTTGTTTTAGTTGTTGTTATATCTACTCTAAGAAATTGATTAATCTCAACTTTTTTTCAGTAGTAATAAAAGAGGTATTGAGTACTTGTTTTTTCAAATCTTGTCATGGGTTTACAATGTGTGAAATCAAGTTGGGGAAAAAGATGAAGGAATGAAAAAAAATTAATTGGGGGTATTTTTGGGTTTTTAGAAATATTTTAGACGATTTATCTAAAAAAAGAGACGGAGTGACTAACGTGATACATTTTGTATAATAGAGTGACCAAACTGTGAAAAATGGCAGTAAAGTGAGCATATTTGAATTTTTCGTAAAAGTAGGGTGACCAAATAGAGAATTAAGTCTTTATTCTTCTAGTACATAGGTCGAACTATTTACACTCATCGTTCCTCCAAGTTGACCCATTTCTAAGTATATCTTCCACCTTATTTTAAAATACTTGATACCTATAAGTGTACCGCCCCCCCTTGTTTTCCTATTTTACCCTTCTGAATTTTGAATACACAATGTTACACTACCCACCCTCAAAACCCAACAACTCACTACACATCTCCAAATAAACCGATGCCTCATTCCCCTCCATACGAACTACGAAGAACGACCTTCTTCTGCTCCTTCTGCACAATCCTTCCCCCAAAACACAAAGTCATCTTCATCATAACTCATCTTCATCTCCTCCTTCACTTGAAAAATGGACAGAAGAGGTATGTAGGTAAACAGTGTTCAGCCGCCACCAGTTGAACATTTACAAAAAGTTCAGCCACCATGGTGGAACAAATCAGAAATGTTCTACATGTGTAAGTGGAAGAGTATAAAGATGTTCGAACCTGGAGTACTAAACATCTTTGAAATGTTTGGTAGGCTCCAACCGAACATTTTAAAATATTCGGTACTCCAGATCCGAACCGTACACGACAATGATCTCTTTTTTAAGAAGAAAAATATATATTTTAAACAATTTTAAGTAAAAAAATGTTTTAAATGCTTACTGCAATAGTCATATTGGTTTCTTTTTTTCATCCATGCTTGATTTTTTAGCACCCAATGTTGAAACCCTAGGTGTTTTTGGGAAGTTGAAGAAGGTTTTTGCTTGTGAAAGAATGTTTTCACAACAAAAGAATGGGAAAATGAAGGAGAATAAGATATGTTTGAGAATAAAGAGGTATATTTGTTGGAGAAAGAAGAAGGGTTTGAAGAACAATGGCTTGGGAAGAATAAGTATGTGTTGGGGAGTTTAGTTAGAGATGAAGGAAATGAATATTTTGAAGTTAGGAAGAAGGGGGTATCTTTGTTTTGGATGGGGGGTTTACTTAGAGGTTTTTTGGTTTAGAAAAATAGGATGGGGGTCACTTATCAGCTGCAGTGGTATAATTGTCTTTAGGCTTAAAGATATTTTTGTCGTTAAGAAAAAAATGAAAATGAGGGGTCAACTTGGAGGAATAGAGAGTCTCAATAGCACGACCCCTAGTACAGATCAATTATCATCTTTGTTTAAAAAAATGATAGGGTTAATCGCACCATTGGTCCCTTGACTTTGAACAATTCTCAATATTAGTCCCTTAACAAATTATTTTATCAAAATTGGGTCCTAAGATAATTAAATTTTCACAGCTGCAGTCCTTTTGATAGATGTCGTTGGATAAATACCGTTAAGTTACCCATGTGCATTTAGTAAAGGCTAAAATGAATTTTTTTCAAACCTAACTTATATCAAAATTTATAAGCGAGTACCTAGAGTTTGAAAAAGACCATAAGGCCTTCTTCCCCCAATGTTTTGGCTAACCCAACAGATTTTTGAAAAATCAGGCTACTGAAGGACCCATATTTATCTAAACCTTGAAATCATTATCAACTTAGTTTGCCGGGAAATGCTTGAAAGTGATGCAAAAATTGTTAAGACGAAGCCCGTCGGGCCCCATCCTTTGTGTCGTGGCTAGTTGTAAGTTCAATTGGCAACAAATAAGGCTAGAGGAGGGGTGAATAGCCTCTTAAAAACTTTAAGGGTTACTTTGAAAAACTTCGAAAGTTTCTGCGGAAAAATACATCTTTTGTTAGTCAGCTGATATAGTGTCAACTGGCGGATGGTTTTGAAAAAAACTGACGCTGTCAGCTAGGAGGTAAGTATTGGTTTTGAAGAGATCACAAATTATAAAGATGGAACTGAAAAACACTATATTAAAACAAGTAAGTAAACAACTTATGAAATAGATTAGCTAACACTTAAGTAGATTGAAAATGCTTAAGTGTTAAGACAGTTTGTAAAAGCTGATGAGTAAAAGACAAGACAGTTGAAGTGGTTCACAGTAAAAACTGCTATGCCCACTACCAAGTTGGTCAAACTTGGATTTTTTGAAGTGCACTAATATTATTAATAATCTAGATGATCACTAATGGATCAGTGTACAACAAAGACCGATATTTATGGAGTATGATTGAAAAAGCAATTACACTCGTGGGACAATTAAAAGATTTCTTAATGAATATGAAATAAGTAAGGAATGTCTAAACAATGAATGTCAAAACAAAGAACTAGAAATGAATAGAAATCAAGGGCTATCTAGCTAATGTTTTGGCTGAGGCACTTTAAAAGAGAATTCTGCTTGAGAGAGTATGAAATGCTTCAGTTGTTTCTTCAAGAGGTTCCTATGGATATATATGGAAGAACTTGAAGTGCAGTTTGTTAGAATCACTTTTGAATTTTGAACAACTACAATAATTTGAAAGTATATCTTCTTCAAGATATTATGAAATACTATAAGATAGGGCTTAGTAAGAGATGTTTCTACAAAGCACAAACAAAGAAACTGGTTAGTACTCAATATGTTTATCCATAAAAGGAAACAACATGCTGACATATTTGTTCTAGAAAAAATTTCTAGCTGACAAAAATCAGCTGGATATAAACTTGCAAACAATATTACTAAGTATATAATAAGCTTTAATGGGTTTAAGCAAATCTAAATTAGCATAATTCAATGCTAGTCATGTTCCCAAAACCTTTCTCTCTCAAGGGTTTAAGGTTAACCAAAAGATAATTCTTCATTCTCCCATTTTATCTACCTCCTCAATGCCTGGCGGCCATCGCCTTACACATTTGTCCGTTAGCCAACACAACTACGGTCCTACCTAGAAACCCAACCATTTCTCCCGCCGTTTCTACTCCACCAGTAATAGTTGTCGTATCTGTAGGTGTTCGATTAAAAATAGTGTCCCGACAAGGGCTTGGGTCGGGTTCAAGAAAGGATGAAGTGGGTTGGGTTTGTCTTGGTTTCAAACCCTATCGGATAGGGGTTTTATGACGTTAGCGGCTCCAGAGGGTTCCACATAATATACTAGGTCAAGGGAGATAAATAGTTTTAAAGCAGTTTTTTAGGCTTATTAATCCTTGATATGGTAGGTCAGGCTCCATAAGCAGAGATCTCTCACGATATTTTTTCTTTCTTTGTTGAGAAAACCGCACTTTGTTGGATTTTTTATCGCTTTAGTTCACGATATTTTTTTTTACTGCTACACTACAGTAAAATTGATTGAAAATCAACCAAAATACCAAATAGCTCTTGCTCAATTATACTGTTCATTTATCATAATTGAAAGGTCGAGTGTTTAAGACTCATTAGAGATAATATTGCTCAAAGCATTGATGTCTAAGTGACATCAGAGATATCGTTGTTCTAATCGCATAAGATTATACTGTTGCCATATCTTTTTATTTTTAGCTTTTAGCATACCTCCTATTATAAAAACTTCTTTATTTGGGTCAAGCCAACTCTGTTGGTAATGTGACACCTTATCTACTAGACTGATTATCCTCCCTCTCTGCTTATGCTAGACTACATTGCTTAAAGGACGTCATGTACAGTTGCAGTATCTAGTCACACTTTGGATATGATCCCATTTCATGCCATATGACAAAACTACCTTCATATTGTTAACCCAGAAGTAACTATCCGAAAAAGAAAAGGTGAAAGTTTTTATTGTGCCACATGTACTAGACCCAGAGGCCAAATAATTAATATGAATAATGTATTATTATATCTTGGTAAAATTTTAGTAAAGACTGATTTCGTGACCTAATTTATCATGTGTTGTTAAGTTAAACTGTGAGAAAGTAGAGTTATGTTTTATAAATTAAGATTTATAAGACAGTCTGACATGAAATCTATTCTTTTATCTTAGTTAGCACATTTGAAATTTGTTTGAAAATCTACATATTCATAGTTACTTTTTTAACATAATTGTTAGTATGAAAAAAAAAGATGAAAGGTTGGAATAACTATTCTAGCGTGACCAGTAAAGATGTTAATCAGTCCAACCTGTTGGTTTCGGTCTAACCTTGTTGGTTTCGGTCTTTAATCGATTATGGTTTAAACGACCTACTTTCAATAATCTACTAAAATTACAAATCTAACCCTAAAAAAATCGATTTAATAGATTCAAACATGTGGTTTTCAACCCAATTAACTTTTTCGAGTTGAGTGTGTGGGTGGGTGGGGGGTTGTGGGTTAAGGGGAACATCAACATATGCGCTTAATCATTTAAGGAAAGAAGAAGACATAATAATCACATTTTTTCCAATCCCCATATCCAGTTCAAAAAGAGTACCCACCAAAGTGCTCATTCGTTGGTTACACCCAATGAATTGCTGTTTGCGGGGTCCTTTTCATCTTTCACTGTGTGAATTTTCACTCTCACTGTGTGAAGAGTAAACATCTTAAATCTTAATGGAGACTAACCTTAAGATCGTGTGTGTGTGTGAGAGAGAGAGAGAGAGAGAGAGATGGATAGAATTGATTCAGGAGAATCCCCCTGAATGAGCACCATCATTAGTCACAACTCACAACAAACGAATATAATTGAACTCTGCAAAAAGTTGAAAAAATTCATCTTTCGGGATATGGATAATCAAGCCTAGAAATTGAAAAAAATAAAAATCTTGAGCCACACCTCTTGTAATCAATTGATTTTGAGATGAACTCTCAGACTTTAACATGGTATCAAAATAAGTTCTCTACACGTGGAGGTCCAACAATTCACGTTATTGCACTATGTCATCCAAACCAATGAATCCACGTTATAAGCTTCAATTTCGGCAACACGTAAGGGAGCGTGTACAGACATAAAACCCACATCGAGAATAATCAATTCTGTCAATCACTTAATAAAAATAATAAGACCACATTTTTTATAATCAATTGGTTTTAAAATAGATAGTGTGACTTTAACAATTGATGGTTGATTGATTGATACAGCCAAATAGTTTGATTCGACAAGGCAACTGTAGCTTGGCTTGGCATGATTCACTAAACTTATTGTTTTATATTTCAAATTATAAATTACTTATTGTTTTATATTTCAAATTATAAATTATTATTTGATTCGACATGACAACTGTAGCTTGGCTTGGCATGGTTCAATAAACTTATTGGTTTATATTTCAAATTATAAATTATTATTAGGTTATGTTTGGATATCTCAATTTTATAGCTTATATTTCAAATTATTATTAGGGTATATTTGGATACCTCAATTCCATAGTTTGGAATTGGAATTAGGGCTTCTAAAATCAATTTTGTCGTTTGACAACACATTTAATATTTAGAATTGGAATTGAGTTGAAATTCCAAAATACACTAATTCCATAAAACTAATCATATACTAAATCATAAGAATTTAAATTCTAAATTTTGGTCAATTACAATACACAATAACAACTCACCTTTTTTTATCACCACCACCACTGTAACTTTCGACCACCAACTCCGACCACCGCCACCAATTCCAAACACCTCCACCAGCTACCTTCAGCCCCTAAATTCGACCTCGCCACCAGCCACCTCCAGCCTCCAGCCTCCGCATCCGTCTGCC
This sequence comes from Codonopsis lanceolata, assembly GCA_013146195.2. Classification (NCBI taxonomy): domain Eukaryota; kingdom Viridiplantae; phylum Streptophyta; class Magnoliopsida; order Asterales; family Campanulaceae; genus Codonopsis; species Codonopsis lanceolata. The sequence goes on from CM028378.1 coordinate 176,842,267, forward strand.
ACCGTCCACCATCTCCGACCACCTTTATATGCTATTAGTACTCTTACCCGTGTCGATGGCACGGCACCAGTTTGAAAATTTATCAATAAATGAACTGCTAAAAATATTATTTTCTTAAAAAAAATTGACTTTCAAACGGGGTCTCTTTGCCCGGAACGGAGGGATTAATTAATAATTTGTATACGAAATTTTGGGCCAGACAAAAATTAAATTACTTAAGTTAATTACAATAACAATTAAAAAGAAAGATAATAAATATTTCAAATTACAAAAAACTTACGTTTTTTTAAAAAAAATTTTTTTTAAATTTGTATAAGAAATTACGGGTCGGAAAAAAATTAAATTGATTAAGTTAATTACGATAACAATTAAAAAGAAAAAAAATACAAATACAAAGTTTCGCAACCATAAAACTGTAAAACTGTAAAATATTAACTGTAAAATCGTAGTATCTCAGTAAAAGAGTAACTAATTTTCGCAAATAACTGTAAAACCGTAAAATATTAACTAAATGTAAAATAATAATTGTAAACCGTAATATCTCGATAATTTTCGCAGTAATAAAATAGGAATGTAAAAAAAGTGATAAAAACGATTGAGATTGTGAAATTAAATGTGATAGAGAGACATTCTTTATATTTCATATATATCAATATTACATTGAAATGAATGCCCGCACATAATTTTTCGTTTAAAAATTTGACATTCATCAACTTTTTAAAAACTACAATGAAAATTCTTTAAAAAAAATTGAGAGACATAATATGGAAATTGGTATTGCAAAATAATTTTTTATTCAATATAGCCGTAGAATCTTGGTAAAACAGTAAATTGATTAATTTATATACGAAATTACGGGTCGAAAAAAACGGGTCGGACAAAAAGATTATGATAACAGTTAAAAAGAAAAAAAACAAATATTTCAATTAATTTGTATACAAAATACGGATCGGAAAAAAATTAAATTGATTAAGTTAATTACGATAACATAAAACTATAAATCCGTAAAACAGTAAACCGTTATTCGCACATGTGAGAGCTGAGGGAAATAAGGGCCTTTGGATCACCATAAAACAGTAAGTCCTGACCCCTTTTTATCCCAAGTCAATTATAAGAACAGGTACAATGGTTAGCCAAAAATCAAACCCAAAATCAAACTCAACCCATTAAAAACCAATAAACTAATCCATTAGATACTCACTTGATTTAAAACAAAAAAACCCTCCCAATGGTGGCACAAAATCCAACATATTTAAATACCCCATCATCTTTATCTCCAACAACTTTATCTACCACATCATCTTTATCTCTATTAATTTAATATATTCTTTCAATTTATACTAACAAATAAATTTTATATTGCATAAATAAATAGTTTCGAAATTATATAAATAGTCATTATTAAAATAATATTTATTTATTATAATTTTAATAATTTGAGTCAATAAAATGAAACAAATCAAGTCTCTATTTATAAGTAAAAATGTGTAGTTTAATTCAGGAAAAAAAATATATTTTTTGAGCTGAAAATTTGTCAAAAAAACAAGGAAGAAAAATAAAATGATGACCAATAAATTATTGACACATGGAAAGGGTGGGAAAGGGGGAAGGAGACAATACCTAGGAATTGGAGCCATTTGGGTTCATCTCCTGATTTTTTTTTCTCACAAATCAATAGATGATTTATACTTGATTTTTTAAGATGCTCCATTGGAAGCAAAGATTAAGATGAAATTTGGTTTAGATCTTCCATTGGCCCTGCTCTAAGCGTGCCACACTAAATTTTTATAATTTTGTTGTTAGCAAGGTTTGAACATTTGTCATTCATAATAGATAACAAACCATTACCACTAGACTAAATTAAATTTTTTGATATGCTAATGAAATTTTATTTTAACTATAATATAGAATTATAATTGAATTCTACATATTATCCAAAAAATCAAATTGTTATGATTTTGAATGTAAATTTCACCTTATTTAAATTCTATGAAATTTAAATATTTATTGAATTCAAAATCAATACATCCAAACATACTCTTACTTACTTTTTGTTATTAGACCATCACTTTATGGATAATGAGGTTTAAAGTATAAAATTAATTACAAAAAACATAGTATAGACTTAATAGTTCAACAAAATTGTACAAGAGAAAAGTTTATAAAGTTGATCTTGCTGGTTGAATTTAGAGGTCTTTCTTTTTTAATTTAGGGTGTGTTTCGATTCCAAATTTAGTGACTTTGGTTTTGATATTTTGAATTATTGTTTGTAAGAAAAAAATAATATGTAAGAGAGAGATGTAGAGAAGGCTGGTGAAATAAAAAAAGAGAGAAAGTTGAAGAGCATTAACCAAAATCACTAAAATCGCGACCAAAAAAAAAAAAAAACAACTCTAAAGTCGCCAAAATGGCGAAGCCAAACATAAACTTTAGTTTTGTAATTTTGGACTTTTTTACTATTTCTTACTCTTTTTAACTAGGGGCGGCAATGACTGACACGGCACGAGCACGAACCAGCACGACACGATTATAAAACACGATTACAGAGACAAATGACACGATAAGCTCAGCACGACACGACACAACACGACACGAAAGACACGAAATTGTTAATATATTCAAAATAATATTTTTGATATATTTATGATCCAATAAGATAGATAATATGAAAACACGATAATGAGACACGAACACAACACAATAACACGAATTGCCACCCCTATTTTTAACCATTTTAAAAATAAACTTAAAGTCGTCAAAATGGTGAAGCCAAACATACCCTACAATGGGATACCATATGGCTCATGAATTATGACATCTTAAATGGTAAGGTTCATATTAATATGATCTGGATTATTAAAAATATTTATTATTATGGAAGATTTATTGGGAATAGAAATGAGTGGTTCAGGAGAGAAAAAAAAATGAGTTTAATTAATGATGTATCATGTATGTGATAGTGGTGAGGCCATTAAAAAGTTGTGAAATGAATATATCATTGCGGAAAAATATTTGTAAATAAATGAGTTTTTTTTCTTTTTTGATGCGACATATAAAAAAGGATTAAAAAAAACCTTTTTGAAGATTTACCATTAGAGATCGTCTAATATTATAGGTGTAATTGATTGAAACTAATAATTTAATCATTAGTTAGTAATCAGAATAACCATTTATACTTTGCCGTTAATTATTTACTTATTTGTTAGTATTAAAGTTTTAAATTATTTTATCCATATTGATCTAAGGTCCGTTAATCTCACAAGTGCATTTGTAGTAGACTGGATCTTTATGTCTGTGCCTATGGCACGATGCGAGTATATCTGATTTTATCAATTGAAATGACAATGTCTACATAGAAGGTGCGATTTAAAAAATGTTACAGTTGAGGGATGCATTGCTTCAAGTGATAGTTGATGAATTGATGTTTCATAAGGGGTGACTGTTCAGAAGATTAATCGCAAAGTGTAACTTTGTAATGTGAAGATAAAATATAGGGAGAAGAAAATGGGTAACTGCCCACAATATTAATTGTAGGGGGTGATTTGTAATAGGAAAATATTAAATATGGAGTTAAAAATGGATAACTACTCAAACATGTGAATGCGAGGGTGAATCTCAACCGTTAATTTTTTTAAGATAATTTAATCTCAATCTCTAAATAACTCAAATCAATTACCTAACTGTTTTATAATATATATAGCACAATCAATTTTCATTTTTCAGAATCTCAAATGTAGCTTTCTGAAAGATATTTGATTACATTTATTAAAGGAACCAATTTTTTTTAAAGTGACACTTTTAGTATTAAATGTGTCACTTTTTAGTATTAAGAGTGTTACTTTATATTTTAATTAGAATTATAATAAATTTCCCTTTATAGTGTCACTTTTAACACTAAATTCTATGTCTCTTCATACCCGTGCGTATAGCATGGTGCCAATTAGAGGTGACAATTTTTGCCCGCGCCCATTTGCCCGCCCAGACCGCCCAGTAAATAATGGGTATGGACACACCCAAAATGTTAAGTGGGCACAAATGGCATGCCCACTTGGACACATTGATTATGATGGGCTAAATGGGTGCCCACTTGGGCACCCATACTAAAACTCATTAACTTTCTCTTCTAATTTTGTTTTATCAATTACATACATAATTATAAAATACTTAAGATTAATAATGACATTTAATATAATTAATATATTTATATTATACACCCACTCTTCCAACCACACACACACACACACACACACACACACACATATATATATATATATATATATAGTACACCAGCCCTTCCAACCGCCACCCCCATCCCAAAATTGCAAAGCAAAACATGGAATGTTATTCTATGACTCTGTACTCTTAAATGAAACACAACATCACTCCCAAATTGTTCAATTTTTATAACTCTGTAAATATCCGTCCATGTTACACTATAAATAGATTCATAGCGGTTTTGTGGCGGCAACATGCGACATTCTTATTTGCTCGAACCTTCTCATATATATTTGTACATGTGGCTTAGTTAGCTTGTTCAGTTTTTTGTCATGTTTCCACTCGTGTGTTTGTCGATTGGGCTTCAGCGAAATTAAAAATCTAACTACAAAATAGAAGATTGAATTGAGGATTACAACAACAAAAATACATTTTTACATACTAATACATAAAACTATTAGTAAAAATTAAAATGCAATTTCGAAGAAAAGTTATTTTTTTCACAAACTACTACTTCCGTTCTTAGTTCATTTGTCACATTTTATTAGATCCCTTTCATTTTCCTTTTATTAGTGTCATATGTGTTAAAGAGAAGAGAAAATAGAACTCTAATACTAACTACTCCATCTGTTCCACCTAAACGTCCACGTTTGAAAAGTTAATTAATAAGAAGTTATATTAATATAATTGGAGTTAGTCTTAATTACAAAAATATACTTTAGCACAAGCAATATGTCGGTCTTTTCCAATTATTGTGATTGTAATTATGTATATATATATATATATATATATATATATATATATATATATATATATATATATATATATATGTATATATGGTTAGTTGCAACTTTTGATAATTTTTTGTAAAAAAATTTATTTTTTTGTAATTTTTATATTTATTTGATAAGTGCATGTTAATGAGTACATGGGCGCCCATGCCCATTTAGTGCCCGCCCATATATGCACATACTATTAAATGGGCACTTACTTGCCCGCCCATTTGAGTCCGCCGCCCATTTAGGCCCGCCCACGCCCGCCCATGCCCGTCCATTTGCCACCTCTAGTGCCAATATATCTAATTTCGTCAACTGAAATAATAATCCTTAAATAGAAGGTGCAATTTTAAAAAAATGTTACAGTTGAAGGATACATTGCTTCAAATGATAGTTGATGGATTGATGTTTTATAAGGGGTGACTGTTGAGAAGATTAATGACAGGGTGTGACTGTTTAGAAGATTAATCGTAGGGTGTGACTTTGTAATGTAAAGATAAATATGGGGAAAAATGTAACTGTTCATAATATTAATTGTAGGAGGTGACTTGTCATAGAGAAAGAAAAAATATGGAGTTAAAAATGGATAACTACTCAAACATGTGAAACGTGAAGGTGAATCTTAACCGTCAATTTTTTAAAGATAATTTAATCTCAATTTCTAAATAACCCTAATCAATTACTTATCAGTTTTATAATATAGATAATTAGCTACTTTCTCCGTTCAATAAAAAATTAGACTAATTTTCTTATTGCAAAAGTCAACTTAAAATAAAATAAAATAAAAATAATTATTATACATATATTTATTTCATCTTAGATAATAAAATTTGAGTCATTGATACAATTTTGTGAATTTTGTAATAAGAAGTAATTTCTCAGAAAACGTTCGCCAAACTCAAGTAAGTCGATCAAAAAATATTAAAATGGTTATTTTATAAATGGAGTAATACAACTCGTGTAAGTGATATTTAAATCATGTTATAAATTTTCTATGTAATAAGACATTCCAAAATTGGGATATTCAAAAAGGAGTCCAGATCTTCTGTACCACTTATATGTATCACTAATGTACCACTTTTCATCTCTATCATTGTATTCCAATCATTCCTTCTCAACAAATAGTTGAGATGAAAAATGGTACACCAATGATACATACAAATAGTACAGGAAATTTGAACTCTTCAAAAAGCATATAGTGTTAGAGATTTAGATTAGAAACTTTTTTTTTTCTTTAGGCTTTTAGAGAAATTATAAAAACATTTCTTTATATGTACAATCCATTATTCATATTCATGTACCAAAAGCACCATGTATCTCGTTTGTACCACTAATTAGAAGAGTCCAGATTTCCTGTACCACTTGTGTGTACTACTGGTGTACCACATTCCATCTCAACCATTGGTTGAGATGCAATGATTGAGATGTAATGGTGGAGATGAAAAGTGGTACACCAATGATACACATAAGTGGTACAAGAGATCTGGACTCTAATTAGAATGAGATGAAAAATAAGGAATTTATTTATAGGAAGTCACTTGTCCTCTTCTGATCAATACATACAAAGACACATATTATTGATACAAGAGATTTGAAGTTCAATCAGACAGCCCATGATCTAAACTCAATTACTCAAATCATGCAGTATTTTGAAAATAAATTTTTTTTAAATGTAGTATTTTTAAAACGTAATTTTTTTTGTAAATACGCTTGATAAATTATTTAAAAACGTTATTTTCATAAACAAATTAGTTTTAAACGCAACATATTTTTAAAACGCTGCATTGAAATATTTTTAAAGAGAAAACACTGCATTTTTGGTCAGTGTTTTGATCAAACCACTCCATCAAACAGACACTCACTAAGTTAACCCTAAGGGTTTGTTTGGTAGTGTGGTAGGGATACGCATTATTATAATTAAAGTACTATTAACACCATTATTGTTAATCATGTTACTATATATCGGGGGTAGTTTTAAAATGGAAAATAATATCCTTACCACTAACTCTACAACTTTCTTTACAACTAAGCATTGAATTGAGAAAAGTTGTTTTGGACAAAGACAAGTTTACTCTTCTTTAAAGCTTAGTTGTAAGGAAAGTTGTAAAAATAGTTGTAAGGCTATCAATGTTGTTTTAAAATTAAAGATGTTATCAAACACACAAAAATAATGCCACTATGTTCCTTGGCATAATTAGCAAGGAAATAAATGCCTTATCCGGATAATTTAGATTACTAATCTAAACCGCCTAATAGGTATCAAACACACAAAAATTTGGCTTATTAATCTTATCATACCTTAAAGAAGACTACCAAACGCTCCTAAATTTTGTGATATGGAGGAAGGGCAGAGAGGAGATTCATAAACTGTACTCTAAGAAAATAATACAACGTTTTGATCAAAACATTGACAAAAAACGCATTATTTTTTCTTTAAAATTGTTTAAATACAATGTTTTAAAACGTTGCAATTTTGAGCGTTTTAAAAATATGATGTGTTTAAAACTACTATATTTATGAAAATAGTGTTTTGAGTTAGTTTCCAAACGTGTTTACAAGACAAAAAACTGTGTTTTGAAAATGTTCCGTTTTGTAAACAGTGAAGAGGGGTAAGGGTTTCATAAACGGTACTCTAAGAAAATAACGCAGCGTTTTGATCAAAATGCTGGCAAAAAAACGCTACGTTTTTTCTTTAAAAGTGTTTCAATGCAGCGTTTTAAAACGCTGCAATTTGGCGCATTTTAAGAATATGTTGTGCTTAAAACTACTATATTTATGAAAATAGCGTTACAAAATAGTTTTCAAACGTGTTTACAAGAAAAAAATTGTGTTTTAAAAATATTGTGTTTTAAAAAAACTGTGTTTTTAAAATGTTGTATTTTAAAAACGTTGTGTTTTGTAAATGGTGAAGGGGGGAGGGGTTTCATAAACGGTACTCTAAGAAAATAACGCAACGTTTTGATTAAAAGCTTGTAAAAAGCGCATTGTTTTTTCTTTAAAAGTGTTTCAATGTAACGTCTTAAAACGCTGCAATTTGGAGCGTTTTAAAAATATTTTATGTTTAAAACTACTATGTTTATAAAAATATCGTTTTGAAATAGTTTCCAAACATGCTTACAAGAAAAAAATTTATCTTTTAAAAATGCTGCGTTTTAAAAACGTTACGGTTTCAAAAAGTTATGTTTTCAAAACGTTGTACCAAACGAGATCTAGATATCTCATGTTGAATAAATACAAGGTTTAAAAAAGTTTCATTTGTAATTCTATTTAATTTTTTTAGTGCTCTTTAATCTATCCCTAGTTGTGTTAATTGACATAAAATATTTTTAAAAAATAATTTTATAAAATTGAAATAAAATAATATAAAATATGAGAGACTTAATTAAGTCGAATATCCAAATGACGTGGAGGACCCTCCCCTTCCATACTTCACATGTTGCCCACTCACATCTACATCTTAACCATTTAAAGGCTGGGGCCACCTATTGGATGGGACATGCTTGAATGCCCAAAATTAACAAGCAAAATAAGACCAAAAATAAAAAAAAAGTTGGAAATAACTTAGTTTCTAGTATTAGCAAATGGCCCAATAAGTTAATTTAAATTATCATAATGATAATTAATAATTGATTAAATGAACATCAAAATCAATCATATACCAAATTATCTTGGATGGATTTGAGATAATGAACTATTTTCTTCGTGTCATGATCTTACTTTTTGAGCTCTCTTTCTTGTTCATTGCACATGGAATTAGTTAAAAGGTCAAGATTTACATAGCCGACTAAGATCGTTTCATCACAACCTATGTCACGGTATCACAAGTTGAATAGTAAGATTTCTCTCTAACTATCGTAAATCATGTTGGTAAAAATTTAGATAAAACGGTTTATATGTAACTTATTTAAGATAAAAAAAATTTGATCTAATTTATCGTGTGTTAATGGGTTTATTAAGTAACCAACTCATCTAATCTAAAAACTTAAGTTTTTGTGCTTTTTAAAATGAAAAATCATTTTTAAATTATTGACTTTTTAAGATGCAAAATCATTTTTAAATATTGTATATCTCATTTAATAATTATTTTTCAATCGAATAAAGCTATTCATTTTTTGTTGAGACATTTTGGTCTTAATGAAATTTTATTAATTTTAGTTTTAAACTCAATATCGCGCATACGTGGAGAGAGATACACTTTTTATATATATAGGGCCAATACGTACCCTTTGAAATATATTTTTTTGGATAAATGTGAAGGGGAGATTTGAACCTTTGTCCTTGCCAAACCATGAGCTCTGATACCATGTTAAGTAACTAACTCATCTAAAAACTTAAACTATTAGAGAGAGCACCAACAATATATATCATGTTTTATATTTTGTATTTTAACAGAGTTGAATTATGAAAGAGTGAAATTTCATCTTACAAATTAAGATAAAACAATCTCATATGAGACCTAATCCATTGTATTTATATGATTTGGTAGAAGTGACATGTTATCTTGAGGGAATACTTAGAAAAGAGGACGAGCACCTTCTCCCAAGTCAAAGCACTATAAAATCAAAACAAAAAATCCACTAAAGAGATAAAGTTAAAAATTAAAAACAAAAAACAAGGTAGTCCATCATTCAACTATCACACCTAAATTAACTTTCCAATGAAAGCCACAACAAAGCCACATGATCTTGCTTGGGGATATTGAAAAATTACACACACAAATCTTCTCAAAAGAAGATATCTCTCCTCCTAATTCCAATATTTCAGCCTATCTCTACACCCCCATCACATCTTATATCTAAGTTCATATCCTCCCAACAAGGGGAAAACTATGGTAATATTGATGTTATTTTTATTACATTGTGTTAAAAATTGGTTTATGAAATTTGGTGATGACTAACCTTTGATCCAATTTTTAATTAAGGTTTCATTTGATGAAAATAGAAACAAGTTGTAAATTGAGAATCTTACAATTCTAGTAAATAAAGTTTGTATATTTACTTTCTCAAAATCAATTTCGGATGAATAAGTATTAATGTCTAAATAAGCAACTTCGTATTATAATTGAAAAGTGAGCTGTCTGGCCCAATAGGCCCAAGCTATGAGCCACGTGTCAGGCGAATGCATACTCCGAACAAGCGAGCAAAGGTTTTATGCGAGCAATTGGGCAAAGCTTGTCATGGGCGGGCTAGTTACTTATGAGAAAACCAAAATTGATAAACGAGCATCAATGCCCGTCTTCACTTTGAGGACATTCATGTCAAAAGTTCAAGGTAACAGTTGAGAGTGGTTACACCCGAGCAAGAATCTCGATTAGAGGATATGAAAGGGAGTTAATGCCAATCATGGGCGGTTAATGCCAATTATGGGCGATTAATGCTAGTCATGTGGTTAGTCATGTGGTTAATGCTAATCATGGGCTCATGATTATGGGCAAAGCTTGACAAAATTTAGAGAGAGATATGCCCGATTCTCTAGCCAAAACTTCAAAATATTTACTCAATTGGATTTCTAGAGAGTGCTGCCTAGTTCATTTGTCCTTTCTTATTCTGAGTTGGGCTCTCGTTGAAAGTGTTTGGATCTTGTCCAAATTATCTTGCATCAAAAAGTCGAAATCGAGGATCTATGCCTTACACTTGGGGTGCAAGTGCCACACTACAAAATAACATTATTTTAATTTTAATTTTATTTTTAAATAATAGTTAACATTAGTGACACCGCTGAGATTTATTTTTTGATCCACCACTGATTGAAATAATAGTTAACTTCGTATTATAATTGAAAAGTAATTGAAATCAGTGACGGATCTATGCCTTACACTTGGGGTACAAGTGCCCAAAGTTTTTTTGAATTTATACACTACAAAATAACATTATTTTTATTTTTATTTTATTTTTAAATAATAGTTAACATTAGTGATACCGCTGAGATTTATTTTTTGATCCACCACTGATTGAAATATGAAAAACTCATATCCTACATTGGAAAAAAATAAGGTGGAAAAGAGCACTTTATTATGATGTTCAATTTAAGGAGTAATCATGTGTACTCTTCAAAGAGTAGCCTAGCGGATTTCTAGACTACCATTGTAATACCTCCATCCCGCATCTGGAAGAGTGGTTGGAGCAGCACTTGCTCACGAATTGTCGCGTGTGGAGCAGCTAGGGGCGAACTAAACTACTGGATCATGCTAGATTAAGTGCGATCTGACGGTTTAGTTTAGCCCATATCCAACTTGTGCCTATTTTCGAAAGACACCAAATTAAAGACTCTTCAAAAACTATAAATACTTAAATAGACCTCCCAAATTTAGCATTTCCCTTTACTTCCCTTCACTCCACTACAATCTAAATTCTAAACTCTACATTCTAGCATTACGTAGTTAGAAAATCATAGTATTACTTTGAAAACTTAAAGTTACTATGCTTCTATTCTGTAATTAGAAGATCATTGTATCTTAAAGACAATTGTTGTAGACCATGAGCACCGAGTACATGACATTTTGTCTCATAGAGAAAGAGTTAAATTGTTGCCCCGACCTTAATTCTATCTTTCAAATATCACCTCCAATACTAACACATTCAATAAAAATACTTTATATCAGTAAATGTTATTGTTGTGGATAATTGATTAAATCATTAGCAAACTTTACCCTTCACATAAATTAACTCACTATCATAAAATACTTTTATTAAATAATAATTACTCTCTCAATAAAAAAAGACGACTCTATTTTTTAATTTTTAGGTCGTTCCAAAAAATGTTCACTTTCCAATGTTTTAATCTTAGAAGTTATCTTGATCATTTCACCTTTACTTTGATTCTCATTAGAATTGATGGGTCATAATTCTCACACGTATCCTTGAAAGATACTCCTTGTGCTCCTAAATAATTATCATGATTTTCTTTCTTGGTCGTTCCAAAAAATAATCATGTTTCTAAATTTTCTTTTTCAAGAAAATCATTTTACTCTTACTTTTTCTTTCTATTTTAATGATGGTTTTACATGTACAAATACATTAAAAAATTATATGTTATACAAATATTTATAAAATATTTTTTTTAATTTGTGTGGCCACTTAAACATGACAATTAGTTAGAAACATAATGGTTACATACATATCATAATATTTTTAGTGAAATCATTCGAAATGGTGAATAAACATAAGACCCTTCAAACTAGGGGTTTGCGAAAAAAAAAAATAGAACCGAACCAGACCAATGAAACCGACCGGACCAAAACTTTGGTTTGGTCCTGAAATTTTAGAACCAGACTTTTAAATCGATCCCGGGTTTCAAACCAAAAAAATATAGAACCAGACTAAATCAACTCAATAGATTAGTTACTATTTATAATTATATATAACTATTAATTTATATCTTTAACCCTAACTCCATAAGTATAAAATACTACTCCCCCATCCCAAAATTATTGTTTGGGTTGACTTGGCGCACGGTTTAAGAAAACATATTTGACTGGATTATTAATATTAGTTTGATGTGTAGTTTACTTGAAAGCCCATGTGTATGTGGCACATAATTAAAGTATGATGAAAAAGTAAGGGTAAAGTGGTAAAAATATTGCCCTAAAAATGAAAGTTAGAAGACAATTATTTTGGGACGGCCGGAAAAGGAAAACAGGACAATAATTTGAGGACGGATAGAGTATTATATTTTTTTCGTCACAGAGAGAGAGGGGGGGGGAGTGTGTGTGTGTGTCTTCAGTTCAAAGAAAACTTTTGAAACTCTAGCTCGCAGCCTTGTTCGAGCTCTTCGAGTCTTTAACAATTTTGTTCTACTTTTTAGTTTTTATTCATTTTTATAATTGTGTTTCCATCGGATTGTTATGCTATGAACATATGGTTCTGACATTTTTAATTGTTGAATGTAATATTATCGAATGATTTTCTAATCTTTTTATAAAGTTTAAGATTTTATTATTTGTTTGTATTAAACAACTAAAAACCGTAGTATTTGTTCGATCATGGTCCTCGTACATGAGTTGGTTCTGGACCAGACTAAAGTATTGGTTCTTATACATATTTGGTTGGTTTCGATTTTAATTTTTTTGAGAAATGAGCTATTGGTCTGGTTCCGATTTAGGTAAAATTATGGTCGGTTTCCTTAATTTATAACCCATCCAGTCTTTTTTTTTCAACTGCTAAAATTTATTTTCGAAATATTGTTCCTTAAATACCAGATCATTTCTTTCCACAACTTCGGCTAACAATTTGAAGTTCAATAATCACAATTGTTGCAGCAATGAAACCGAGATCGACCTGAACTGAGTTAAAGTATGTTTCAGAAGGGCCGAAGGTGGAGGAGAAAGAAGGATTTCGAAACCAGTTAGCATCACGATGTATCAATTTGGAACCCCGATGCATCATTATGATTTTGATGCATGATTGTGTGCATCGCGATTCATAATTTATGCATCACAATACACATAAGCATTTATTAAAATCGTGCATTGCAATTAAAAGTATCATGGTCTTTTCGTCTTAAAAGTATCTTTTTACGATTAAAAAACATAAAGTACTATAACAATTAAAAATTTTAAAAATAGAGTGATCCATAATCTCTTTTTCAATTCTCTTTTTCTATAAAAAAAAAAAATAATTGGATTGAACCGAATCACGTTCATTCCTACTTAAAAACCTATGACAAGGGTAAAAACCCATGACAATTGACAAGGGAGCAGTTATCATTTGCACCTATGACAAGGACAAAGACTATCTCTCACCTTAAACACCAAGGACGAGAGGACTCTACCCTACACTAATGACTTCTCCATCTACTCTTAACTTAGCCTAAAATAGACAATATGGTACCGACACCTGTCACCTAATCATTTCACCACTTGTCCGGGCTAGATCAGCCCTCAGGAAACGGGTCTTGTTTAAGAATTTGCTTACATGGCAATCTCAATCATGGACTTAACATGAGGCACCCATAAGCCATAACCAACCCCCCACCCCAACCCAACCATTCACCCCCAACCCAACAGGCAAATAAAATTATTGAAGCATTGTGAAAATACCAATGGATTAGGACTTGGGAGAGGGACCCTATTGATTGATGCATCCAAAAGGCAACGTACAGAATGAGGTGCAATTATTCGTTACATAATAAATAATTGATTGGGGGAGTTAAAAAGAAATGACCATATTTGATGAACGGAAAAACTGGGTTGGTACGAATAATTTTCATGTAAATAACGAGCTCAAATAAATGTCCGATTAATAACATAGATATAAATAAATGAGTTATTATCGAGTCGTTCTTCATATATAATATGTGTTATATTCATACAAACATCACATAATTTTGTTTGAAGGCTGGAATATTTATTGAAAGGTAAAGTGTGATAAGTTAGGGAAATATATCGATGTTGGGAAGGATGTGTCACATTGTTCACCAATAAAAAAATATATATATATATATATATATATATATATATATATATATATATATATATATATATATATATATATATATATATCGATGTTGGGAAGGATGTGTCACATCGTTCAACCAATGTTCCATGTTTGGATATTGAAATATTTTCAATGAGTTTATATCATAGCAGTAAGAAGCATTCTCCCGATGTATCAGAGCAGGAACAACAATTGATCATTTTTTATCCTCGTATACTACTTATCTCATTAAAAATAAATATAAAAATTTATTTGATACTCATAATCTATCCAAACAAAAAATTCATACAACAGCTTGATACAAATACCGATAATCTTTCATTTCCTAAATCAATGGATCAATAACTTCAAATTTTGAAAAACATAATAATTTAATGTCCAAATTAATCAAATCAAATCTCTATTTATAAATAAAAATATGTACTTCTTAAAAATATATTTTTTATTTTCTTTTTTAATTGCGAAAAGGCCAAAAAAAATTAAAGAAAAAGGAAAAAAAATTTAATGGAACCCACGCTTATCAATGGAGAGAGAGATATATATATATATGGCTGAACCTTCCGGAAAATGTGGAGTGTCAAGAGACGAAAGTAATAACTTGGATGATTTCATTTGGAAAATACTAAGTTTACCACTAGAATTATCACTCTAGTGACAACTTTGCCTTGAAGGCAAAGTGCATGTGACGTGCATGTGTATCTTCAAAACATAATTGTCATTATAATGATAATTCTGGTGGTAAACCTAGCAAAGTTGCATTTCATTTTGATTATACATTAAAATCTCTTCATTATTCTCATATGACATGTTAAACTTGGTCTTAATATCATTCTCTTAAAAATCGACTTAGACGCTAGCCATCACCCATTCACCTAAACAGTTAATAAATCGGCCAAAAAAATAGCTAGACGCTCTAGGCGCCTAGGTGCCCTAGGCAAGTAACTGCAACAATTTTGCAATTTTTTATAAATTTCCTGAAAATGTTAGCCCAAAATGATGTCATTTTTTAGTTTTTTTAAATAATAATAATAATAATTTTTTTTTCAAGTTATTAAAGTATTATTGTAATTTGTTAACGGACCTATGGACTATTGAGCTATTTACTATTTTGTAATATTTTTAACCTTAGAATTATATTTCTTTCGTTCAGGGTAAAGAATCCACTATTCTATTTTAAGATGTTTTACTTAAAAAATATTTTCAAAAATTAAGACATAAA
Source organism: Codonopsis lanceolata (assembly GCA_013146195.2). Taxonomy (NCBI): domain Eukaryota; kingdom Viridiplantae; phylum Streptophyta; class Magnoliopsida; order Asterales; family Campanulaceae; genus Codonopsis; species Codonopsis lanceolata. The sequence goes on from CM028378.1 coordinate 176,857,911, forward strand.
AGTTTCATTTTATTACTAATGAACTACTAAAAATGTCATTTAAAAAAATAACTTTTAAAATAGGAACTCTTTACCCAAAACGGAAGGAGTAATAAATATCCGGTTTTATTTTTAAAATCTAACATTATAATGTAATTATTATTTTTAAATTATTAGGTGATATTTACTATTAATATATTTAAAAAATTAATACTTAATAATTAGGTTATAATAAAAAATTATTAATAACTGGATATTATGTCTTATTCTTAAGCCCCGCCTAACAATTTTTAGATCATTGCTTAATATAGTACTCCCTTCGAGATGTAATTAAACTTAAACGAATTTAGTCAATTTGACTAATTTTAAGACAGTTATTGACATGTTTTTATTTTGTTAGAGAAAATAAAATTACATCTCTTTAAAAACAAACTAAAAAAACTAATTCTCATTTTTCATCGTCAAGTACGTATATCAGTTGGAAAAATGACTTGTTCTAATTTGTTTTATCGCGTTTGTAGTCCCAGTGTCCCATATAACTCGGGATTTATATAATTCATAATTTAAAAAGAAATAGTGAAATCATCACCGAATATCAATTCAAAAAACTTGTAAAATTTGACAGAAAAAAGTATGGAGATGACAATTATTGTAACAAAAATAATCGTTTAATTTCCGTATGATACAAGAAAATTAAAAGATAATGATGAAGCATAAATTCCTGATCATGTGAACTATTCATACGTGCTTCAATACAGCGAACTTTATGGAGAGCGTTAATGTGATTCTAAATTATCGTCTTTTCTTAATTTTTTTAATTAAAATTGATTGTTTTAAAATATATTTTTTTTCAAAATTATTAAACACGTAGTTCGTAATATTTAAAAATTAATAATTTTAAGTAGCAAAAATTACATATTTCATAAGTTCCTAAAGAATTATCTTGCTTTTCTTTTTAACTCATTCCAAAAAGATTGTCTTGTTTTTAAATTTTTATTCTTAAAAAAATATATTTTTATCATTTTACCTTTAATTTTTGTCTTACTTTAATTATGATAACATATATATGAACTTTAAAAGAAAATATATATTATACCAATATATATTATACCAATATATATATATATATATATATATATATATATATATATATATATAATACTAGTAAGTTTATCTTTTCAATCTGCACACTCCCAATCATCATTGCTTAGAAAAACTTAAAGCTCGATCAGCTGATTGATATTTACAAACTCTCTCTCTCTCTCTTTCATATCTAACCACAAGAAAAGAGACTTCTCTTTCTCCCCTTCCCCTCATTCTCTCTCTCTCTCTCTCTTAATTCTCTCCCCATGAGAGAATCGTAGCCATAGAGAGAGGAAAAAAAAAGGTAGAGAAATGAAGAACACAATCAGATGCTGCATCTCTTGCATATTACCATGTGGAGCACTAGACGTGATCCGTATAGTCCACGCCAATGGCCGTGTAGAAGAAATAAGCGGAACCAATATTCTTGCAGCCGAGATCATGAAAGCTTACCCCAAACACGTCCTAAAGAAACCCTCTTCCCCTTCCGACGGCATGTGTCCGAAGATCGTCATCCTCCCTCCCGACGCCGAGCTCCAACGTGGCAAGATTTACTTCCTCATGCCCGTTCCTCCTTCCTCCGAAAAGACTCGTAATTCCAAGTCCAAGATTCCATCCACGTCCTCCTCGAGGAGGAAGAAGAAACAAGACGAAATTAGTAATAATAATAACAATATCAACAACAACGACTACGAAAGTTCTATAACGAACTTTCTACTTTCGGACAGGTACTTGACGGAGATTTTATCGGAGAAAGTGTCGACCCAACGGGATAGGAGGAGAGGCCGTGTTGGAGTTTGGAGACCTCATTTAGAGAGCATTTCCGAGACTCCAATTTATGAATCATAAATCGCGGGTTTTTTTTCTTCTTCTTCTTCTTTCTTTATTATTTCCATTCATTTTTCCTAGTTGTATTTGTTACTATTAGGGTTTATGGAATATTCTTGTTTTTCTTTCTTTCGTGTTCATCTTTTTTCTTCTTCTTTTTGTATATGAGTATAGAAGAGAAAAATAAAACTTATGTCAAAGAGTAATTGTGCGTGTTATCTCATGAATTATTTGTTTATGACTTTGAAGAGTTACATATCCTTGGTTATAATTCTCCATTTTCCGAAAGTCAAATAAAGTAATATCAAATTACAGGTAAAGAGCCTATGTTTTATTTTTTGATGTTTTATTTAAAGAGTTTACTTTAAAAAATTAAGGTATAAAAATATTATTTTAATACTAATACACTACTAAAGTGTCATTTTGTTAAAAAAAATCACTTTCAAACGGGACATTTTATTTCGAACGAAGGAAGTACTTATTTTGACATTTATTATGTCTTGGGTGATGAAATTTCGGTCATTAATACGATATAATAATAATATCAATTCATTTGGCTAAAAATATTAAAATGATATTTTCAGACCTTTAAATTATTGTTATGTTTGAATTTTCTATAATATATGTATTTTTAAATGAAAATTTAATGTATTTTTTTAAAAATCATGAAATACGTAATTCTTCACAATTTTTTCCTAGAAAATGCGAAATGGGTAATTGAATTCGTCCTACTTTTTCCTGGATATTTTCCCGGAAAATGTAGCTGGCACCTGAAAATGGTCATAATTGAATCACCGGATTTGAGAGAGTTTGGTATGTATTTTGTTTTTAAAAAATTAATTAAAAATCAAAAATAAAATCAAAGTTATGGTATTGATTGAGAAAGAGCCCACTTCTACAGTTGTTTGGTTGTGGTTATTTTTATAAAATATGTTTGGCAATGAGAGAGATTGAATAGGTGATTGCGATGTGATCATACCCCGCACTACACTGGGGAAATTCAAAGAAAACTTTATGATTTTCTTGTTTCCTGGAATTGGTTCCCCCCCATGTGTCGGCTTCCTTGCTTGTAATGCTTATGCCAATTCTATCTCAATGTAAAGGTTTCTTTTTATAGGGTTATAAAACAAACATTTCTTTTTTTTCTTTTTCAGTGTGCAACCCCTCCGGGATTTTAGGCTCGGGACGTTATGTAATATGGTAATATTTCATCCGTTCTGGTAAATAGTTTATTATTTTATTTTAAGTTTTTTTAAAGAGTTTATTTTCAAAAATTAAGGATTAAAAGTGTTATTTCATCACTAATAAACTACTAAAAATATTATTTTCTTAAAAAATTTAATTTTCAAACAAGGACTATTTACACGAAACGAAGGGAGTAGATGCTAAAATATAATCGATAAGCTAAATGTCTTTGTTAATGTATGAAATTAATACCAATTACTCCTTACGTTTTCAAATTATTATCCTCATTTTCTTTTTCGTTTGTTTTAAAATAATAATTATTTTTCAAAACTTTCATTTTTAAGAAAATATTTTTACCATTTTATCCTTATTTTTTCTACATACTTTAATTATGATCACATTCATAAATTAAAGGTAACCACGCATTTCGTTAATATTTATAATATAATAAATTATTTTTTAAACGATATACTGGGTTAAAAAGATCGATAATTCAAAATTGGAGGGAGTTTCTAGTAAGAAAAGAAAAAAGAAACACTTATGTTTTTCGGGTTTTGATCGAGGAATTATAATATTGTCAAGAAATAGATTTGGTGGCAGAAAACATTTGGTGAAAGATAAAATTCTTTTAAGTCAACGAGAGTAATAGAGTAAAAAATGTATATAATATAGATGTAGTGGACTTGTAACAATTTTTTCCCAATAAAGAAAGTCCTTTTATTAATATCTTTTTCCTTTATATACTTTTAATTTAAATGAAGGGAATTAGTAACTTTTGAGGTTGATGGAATAATATATTGTCCCCACAAAGCTTTAACCAAATTAATAGAATAAGGTAATGCTCTTGTAACTTTGCACTAGCAAGTGGGCATGTCTTAAAGCAGTTGGTTCTCTCAAAACAAAATAAAATTATACTCCCTCTATCCCTAAATTATCGTCCTCCTTTCTTTTTTCGTTCGTTTCAAAATAATTGTCTATTTTGAAATTTACCTTTTTAGAACATCATTTTTACCACTTTATCCTTACTTTTTCACTCTACTTTAATTATGGACCACATACACATGAACATTAAAGAAAACTACACATTAAACCAATATAAATAATCAAGTCAATTGTTTTTTCTTAAACTATGCGCCGAGACAACTAGAATGATTATTTAGGGACGGAATATATATATATATATATATATGATTCTAATGGTATCCTAATTAAAGTTGATTAAACTAAGGCCTTTTCCACTCATATGGGCGAGGATAAGAGTTGTTGATTTGATGCTCATAATATAAAGGATTAAATACCAATTTGGTCCTTGAATTCTACATTATTTTCTAGTTAAGGAATCGTACTTTTTCGCTTGCTAGTTCGGTTCTTAAACTCAATATTTGACGATTATTAAGTCCCTTAGCCCACTTCTTTTATAACACACTGTTATATTTTTGGTAATGATCATATTACCCTTGTCACTTAGCGCTTTAGTTTACTTCTTACATGTTATTCTCTCCGTTTCCGGATAAAGAGTTCTCATTTGAAAGTCAAACTATTTAAGAAAATGACATTTTTAGTAGCTATTTAGTGATAAAATGATAATTTTATACTTTAAATTTTTAAAATGAACTATGTTAAAGCTACCAAAGTCTTACAAGAGATTAATGAAGATAATCTGCAGCCAGCAAGTTAAAAGGGGCTGTGTGCAAATCATTGTTTCTGCCTATGCTATTTGTCAGGGGTGTCGAGTGTCATATATTAGAAGTTAGGCAGTTATGTTGTTAGCATTCAGTTAGTTTGTTAGTCTATCCTTCTGTATATATATTGTTGGCAGTGTATGGAAACAAACCAACTTACAATGAAATAAAAATTTCTTTTCTTCTTTTGTTCGATTCTTCAAGATTACAGAAGAACTATTATGAAGTTCAGATTCTAACATGGTATCAGAGCCAATGTGCTTCCTTACATTCACCATCATTGCAGCCTCTAAATCATCATTCTTTGATCCAGAAGTTGGTGTCATCCTCTCCATCTTCAGGTTCTGTTCTTTTCTTGTTATCTGTATTGAATCTCTTTCGTATCTTTCCTTCCCTAATCACACCATGACTGAATCAAACCCTACTGTCAAAGATCTGTCCAAAAATACTTAAGAATCTAGCAACCAAGTAAACGAATTCTATGATTTTTCAGAAACCACTTTTCAACTACCCCCCAGTCATCCCCTTTATCTCCATCCTCATGATCATCCACGCATGAATTTGGTTTCTGAACTTCTCAATGATAACAATTTTACTCAGTGGAAATTGGCCATTACAATTGCCCTTTCTGCCAAGAATAAACTTGGCATGATTAATGGGACTTTCAAGAAGCCACTACCTGAATCAAAATATATGAATGCTTGGGACATATGCAATTCAATGGTAATTTCCTGGTTACTCAATTCTGTGTCCCCAGAAATCCGACAGAGCATTGTTTATTTCCCTTCTTCCTGTGAAATGTGGGAAGATCTTCTGGCCAGATATTCCCAAAGTGATACACCAAAATTGTACCAGATTAGGAAGACCATTGCCCTTTGCACTCAAGGCACTCTTTCAATCAATGCATATTTCACTAAATTTTGTGGCCTATGGGATGAACTACAAAACCTTCTTCCCATTCCTAACTGTATATGTGACTGCACATGTGGAGCATCCAAGATCCGAGAAGATTATGATCATGCATATAATATTACTCAATTCTTGATGGGATTGTCAGACTTCTACACTGATGTTAGAGGCCAGATTCTTAGAATGATTCCTTTACCTTCATTGTCAAAAACTGTTTCCATGCTTATTCAAGAGGAAGGTCAAAGGCAATGTGGTCTCCTTCCAAATCAACAAGATCCTCCAACTATTCTGTTTGGAATATCAAACAATAACAATGGGGGAAATAGACTCAATAAGGCTGCTCAAAATCCTGGCAGAAATGGAAACAGTTCAAGAGGCAAGTTTTTCTGTGACCACTGCCATGGGGATTCTCATGTCAAAGAAAAATGTTTCTTTCTCATTGGATTCCCTGAATGGCATCCCCTATATGGCACTAAGCCTGATCCTTCAAAGATGCTAAAGAATAGAAACAAATCCAAGACCAGCAGCACTTCCAATTCTGTTTCTCTGAAAGATAACATCAACAATTCTGGGCAATTCACAAAAGAATAGGTTGCTCAACTTCTTTCCATGATCAACCCCAAAGTGAACTGTGGTGAGATTGATTCACCTCTTGATAATGCTGCTGAGTGCATGGCAGGTATTCCTAAACTCACTCTTAATTGTGTTAATATTCCTTGTTCTTTTGAATATAAATCAAAAACTCAAGACTCGATCATTGACACTGGAGCATCTGATCACATAACAAATTCCTTCTTCACTCTTATTGATCATGTCCCTATTCAGTCTTACATACATCTGCCAAATGGAAAGTATTCTAAAATTACTCATAAAGGCAATGTTAAACTCACCAATGAAATAATTTTACCCAATGTTTTCTGTGTTCCAGAATTCCATTTTAATCTTCTATCTGGAAGTAAACTTACACAGCAGACTAAACACAACATTATTTTTTCTGCTAACAATTGTGTTATCCAGGACCTTGTCAAGAAAACATTCAAGGTGATTGGTAAACTCATTCAAGGGCTTTATAAATTTCAGACATGCCATCACAAAAAAGATATCAATCAGAAAATCCATCCAGATGACCACTCTTCATTCAATATAAACAAAAATGTTTCTCTTCATGTTGATAATAGTGATTTTCATTATAGTTCTTTTTATGTTGATCCTTTGTACTTGTGGCACAAAAGACTTGGTCATCTACCTTTACATGCTATGAAAAATATAGATTCTCTATGCTCTTTAAATTTCAAAAATTACAAACACTTTGATTGTGAAATCTGTCATCTTGCCAGACAAACTAGACAACAATTTAACCTAAGTAACTCACATAGTACTACTGCCTTTGATCTCCTACATTGTGATGTGTGGGGGCCATATAGACACTATACTCATGATGGATTCAATTCTTTTCTCACTATTGTAGATGACCATACTAGGGCAACTTGGACTATCCTCCTTAAGTCCAAAGCTAATGTTTGTCATCTTATGCAGAACTTCATCACTATGGTCAAAACTCAATTCAATAGAAGTGTTAAAGAAATCAGATCTGATAATGGGACTGAATTTTTTAATTCTTGTATGAATTCCCTTCTTGATTCTTTAGGCATTATACATCAAAGTTCTTGCACTGAAACACCACAACAGAATGTGAGAGTTGAAAGAAAGCACAGGCACCTAATGGAATTAGCAAGAGCACTTAAATTCCAATCCAATCTTCCTATACATTTTTGGGGGGATTGTCTGCTTACAGCCACCTATCTTATTAACAAACTCCCAAATTCTGTCTTGAAATTCAAATCTCCTTTTGAAGTTCTGTATGGTACAATACCCAAGTATGATCATCTTAAAACCTTTGGTTATTTGTGCTATGCCTCAACTCTTGCTCTTAATAGGGATAAGTTTATGCCCAGAGCTCAGAAGTGTGTTTTCCTTAGTTATGCCTTTACCAAAAAGGCCTATAAATGCTTTAATCTAACCACTCAAAGAACCTTCTTTAGCAGAGATGTAAGTTTCTGCGAAGAAGTCTTTCCTTTTAAAGCCAATAATCAAAATGAAACCATTAATAAAAGCATGTTTCCCTCATCTGATACTCCTAACTTCTCAGATAATGAGGAAGACTAGTTACCCATTCCTACTGAAGATATTCATATAGACAATCTTAATAATGAACCTACTAATAATATCACTACCTCTCAGCCTAAAACTAGTATCCCTACAAATAGACCTGTAAGAAACAGATCTATTCCTGCAAAATTTAGGGACTATACTGATCTTCCCTCACAACTTCAAACTCATAGTGATACAACTACTAATACTGCCCTTCTTTACCCTTTTATTAACTACTGTAACTTCAGTCAAACATCTTCATAATATATGAAATACTCCTGTAATATATCCAAGGTCTCTGAACCCCAAACCTATGAGAGGGCAGCCAAAGACCCTCTATGGTGTAAAGCTATGGAAGAAGAATTAAAGGCCTTGGAAGCCAATAAAACCTGGACTTTAGAACATCTCCCTGAAAAGAAACATAAAGTTGGATCAAAATGGATTTTTAGAATCAAGTATAAACATGATGGGGGTGTTGATAAATACAAAGCAAGATTAGTTGCTAAAGGATTTACACAAGTGGAAGGAAATGACTATTTTGAAACCTTTGCTCCTGTAGCAAAGATGACATCTGTTAGAATACTTATTTCTATTGCAGCCTCAAAGAAATGGGACATCACTCATATGGATGTATCAAATGCATTCTTACATGGAGATCTGAATGAAGAGATTTATATGGATCTCCCTCCTGGATATAAGCATAATCCGCCCAAGAACAAAGGGCCTGTAGTTTGCAAATTGCACAAATCTCTCTATGGTCTCAAGCAGGCCCCAAGACAATGGTTTGAGAAGTTTTCTTCCACTCTTACTGAATTTGGTTTCTCTCAATCCCCTAATGATCACACTTTATTCACTATGAGATCCAATGAGAGCTTTATTGTTATACTTGTCCATGTTGATGATCTTCTAATTTCAGGAAATAACAAGGACCTCATTGCTAAAGTTAAAGATCACATTCATTCTAAGTTTCCTGTAAAAGATTTGGGGAACCTTAGATACTTTCTTGGCCTTGAAATTGCAAAGAACTCTACTGGATTGTGTCTTCATCAAAGGAAGTATACATTAGATATTATCAAAGACTGTGGTCTGCTCAATGCTAAGCCCAAGCTTACTCCTATTGAAACTCATCATAATCTTGCAACCAATCCAAGAATTCCATTAAAAGATCCATTGCCTTACAGAAGACTGATAGGCAAGCTTATTTACCTAACCATTTCAAGGCCTGACATAGCCTATGGTGTCCACATCCTACGCCAATTTATGGCTAAACCCACAACTGAACATTGGAAAGCTGGATTAAGACTTGTCAAATATCTTAAAAACAGTCCAGGGCAAGGTCTTTTCTTTCCTGCAGACTCTTCCTTAAACCTTACTGCATATTGTGATTCAGACTGGGCATCTTGTCCAATTACCAGAAGATCTGTATCAGGATTCTGTGTGTTTCTTGGAAATTCTCTTATTTCATGGAAAAGCAAGAAGCAAAGTATTGTTAGCAGATCTTCATCTGAAGCTAAATACAAGAGCATGGCAAATACTTGCTGTGAGTTAACCTGGATCACAGCAATACTCAAAGACTTTAATGTCTCAAATTCTGATCCTATTCCTCTCTTCTGTGATAATAAATCAGCCATCTATATAGCTGCTAACCCAGTCTATCATGAGAGGACAAAACATATAGAAATTGATTGTCATATTGTAAGAAACATGATACAGAAGAATCTGATCAGTACAAGATATATTCCATCACATCTTCAAGTTGCTGATATCTTCACTAAAGCCTTGCCTAGTGTTAAGTTCTCTGATTTGCTCAGCAAGTTGCAAGTTATGAATCTATTCTCCACTTCCAACTTGAGTGGGGGTGTTAAAGCTACCAAAGTCTTACAAGAGATTAATGAAAATAATCAGCCAGCAAGTTAAAAGGGGCTGTGTGCAAATCATTGTTTCTGCCTATGCTATTTGTCAGGGGTGTCGAGTGTCATATATTAGAAGTTAGAAGTTAGGCGCTTATGTTGTTAGCATTCGCTTAGTTTGTTAGTCTATCCTTCTGTATATATATTGTTGGCAGTGTATGGAAACAAACCAACTTACAATGAAATAAAAATTTCTTTTCTTCTTTTGTTCGATTCTTCAAGATTACAGAAGAACTATTATGAAGTTCAGATTCTAACAAACTCTTTTAGTGATACATTTTAAAATGGAATAGTGCACTATTTACCCTGAACGTTGGGAGTAATTGCTAATCATTGTTCAATGTGTGATGGCATTTGAACGTTAATTGATCACCAATGTTCAACGTGTGATGACATGTGAGGGTCACATGTCATTAAGATTAAAATTATATCATTCCCAAAAAAGAGTTCATTTTTTAGATCTTTCTGACAAAAAAATGTCCACTTTGCAATTTTTCATTTTTTTATAGTTACATTTATTATTTTAATTCTGATTTTATTTCACTAGCCCCCTCTCACATGGGTATCCTTACAAAAGTTATATATTATCCTAATATTTTGAGTATAATCAGCTGTTTTTTTATTAATTTTTTGTACCATCTTAAACATGACACCTTTTTATTAACAGATGAAGTATATTTTATTCCTACCTTTTTTTTTCTTCTTGTAATTTTTTGTTTTACTTTTTCATTTTATTTCATTTTCTCTATTCAAAATATAGAAGTTCAACTCCTCACTCTCCATCTTCTTCTTGGATGACGACGGCAACCAACTTCTCCCCATCCTCGTTCTCCAAATTTTGGCAACATTGACCATCTTTTGATCTTGGTGGCAGGGGCATTTGTTTGTAGATCCTAATTGACGTTAAGTTGTGACTTCTAGACTACTATGGGTTGTAACTTTCATAATCACAGCTAGGTCGTATGTTCCGTTATCTAATGGGTTTCAAAGTTGAGAGTGAGGTCATTAAATAAAGTGAGAATCAAATCGAGATGATAAGGTTGACTTTCAAAAAAAGAAAAAAAAAATTAAAAAGTGGATATGTGTGATGTTGGGATATGAATACTCTTTTTCAGAAACCAATGAAGTACAACATTACATGTTGGGATAGTCCAAAAACCAATTAATGGGTAAGAGTCAAGAAGTTGTTGAGTGGAAAGGGTAAAAAGGTCATTTAATAGAAATATAATTGTAGTATGTAACAGCCAAGTGAGCTAAGGACTAATTAGTTGCCAAAATGAAGTCTATGAAAAAGTAAGGTTATGAAACTTGGAAATAAAGTAAAATCCAAGGACCAAATTGCTATATATTCTTATCAGTGTTGTCTGAGACTCCCTGCCCTCCACTATTTGGGCCAGTGGTGAAAAGGTGGGCACAATCATTGGGATTTTATCAAAACGGATTGTGGATTTAGATGCCATGAAAAATCTGTTTGCAAGAAACTGTCAGCTTTTCTTATTTATTGGAGAATGTAAGATGGTTTAGTCGAGTAGAATCAAAAATTAAATACAACATACTTCCTTCGTTTTCAAATTATTATTTATTATTTTTATTATTTTTTTTAAAAAATAATTATTTTCTTTTAAATTTTTTTTAAAAAAATACTTTTATCATATCACATTTATTTTTTTACATATTTTAATTATGATTACATACTTAAGAGTATTTAAAAAATCACATATTTTATCAATATTTATAATTTAGTCAATTCGTTTTTCTTAAACGGTATGCCGGGTTAACCAAGACAATATTTCAAAAACGGAGGGAGTATGAAAAATCAATAAAATAATTTATTAGATATTCATTTGATTTAATACCAAAAAGCATTCCTAATGATGACACAAAATTCAACACATTTACATGCTCCACCATCTTTATCTCCATTAATAATGGTTAGAAATTTGAAAAAATCATAGAATTTTTTTTCCGATGTCCAAATAAAACAAACCGAGTCTCTATTTATAGGTAAAAATGTGTACTTTAATTCAGAAAAAATAAGAATACATTTTTTAGCTAAAAATTAGTCAATAAAGGCAATGAGAGAAAATAAAATATTGTCAACTCAAATCATGACACATGGAAAGGGGAGCTTGGATTTGGTGACTCTTGGGTTCATTCCGTGATTTTTTTTAAAAAAATATTGGTTGATTTGGGAGATATACTTTTAGATTCACCATTGGGAGGGAAGATTTGCAGAAGATGTGCCATTGGACATGCTCTAATGCAACTTTTTTGTGGCTCTAAGATTAACTTGTGTGATGATTAATTAATTACTCCTCCGTTTCGAGCAAAGAATCCATATTTGAAAGTTAAACATTTTAAGAAAATGACAAGTTCGTTAGTAATAAAATGATACATTAATACCTTAATTTTTAAAAGTAAAATTTTTAAATAAAATATTTCAAAATGAAATAGTAATTTTTTTTTACCCAGAATAGAGAGAGTATATATTTTGTTATGTAGATTGGATAGAAATATGACATAAAAAATTAAAATAATAAGTTACAAAATTCTTAATCAGCATTATTGTATTGGTAATGAGCATATTTGGGCCCATCATAAGTTTATTTAAAAAAATTATGGTGTCTGATGACATGTATAAGTCTACTTTTTTGTAGTGGTTCTCATTTACCCCTTGGTCACTCGAAACTACAACCTATATATTTTTCGTAATAGTTTCTATTTACCCTTTTGGCGACTCGAATCCACAATCTATTTTATATGTGGGAAGCGTCTAGCCACTAAGCTGAGTTTTGTTGTTTTCGTAAATGCAACTCATCTGGATATAAAAATTCTATATTGACTTTGAAAGTCTAAGTGATAAGATGAAGAAAGTAATTATTTTTGAAAAGTTTTTTGAAAATTTGGATTGGTGTGAAAATAATTAGTCATTTTACCCTTCTCTCTCTTTCAGAATTCATAGAACTAATTTTAGAGACATTATATATAAATAATAATTACAAACCAAAAATAATAATTTTTTAAAGAGACATGTTATTGTTTTACCTTGTTCGTTGTGAGAGTAAAGTCTGTTAATTAAAGTGAGAATCAAATTACAGATAAAATGATTAAGATAACTTCTAAAAATGGAAACTTGTGCTTACACTCAATTGAGTATCCTTATCAATCAATAAACCTTTTCACACACTCAACCAAGTACATTGCACCCTTAATTCATTCCTACATCACCATGTATATTGTAAGTGCAACAATCATTTCAAAAAATTTGCTTCTTATTAAGTGGAGTCCCTTATTCTACACCTTTGATAATATAGGAATTGAAAAGTCTTCCATTAGATATACTCTTAATAGATTCTAAATTGTCTATCCCAAGGCCTATTACATTTTATTTCTCATTGAATTTCAATTATATATTTTTTTATTATTTTAGTTGGCCTTCTTTTTGTAAAAACTAATAAAGTTTAGGAATGACCACATAGTCTTTCCATTGATTGAATCATCTATTTATAAGGAGACTTACAATTAGGGTTATACTTGGAGTAAGGTACAAGAAACCTATACAATGTAGAAAACATAATAAGGAAATAACTATACAATGCAATTACCACTAACTAATAATTACAAATAGACAAGAATAAATAATAAATATATTATTATCTAATATGTCCCCGCAAGATAGACGTCCGAGAGGAGAGACCAATCTTGTGAAGTAATTGATGAAACTGCTGGCAAGCAAGAGGCTTGGTCAAGGTATCGGCCAACTGATCGGCCAATGAGACATGGCAAACTCGCATAAGCCCATCCTGAATTTGTTGCCTTATGAAATGAAAGTCCAGGGCCAATTGCTTCATGCGAGTATGAAAAACCGGGTTCAACAAGAGATTCGTAGTGCCCACATTGTCATAGTAAATGACTGGTTGAGTTGAGGAGGTGAGACTGAGTTCGCCAAGAAGAGACACAATCCATTTGACCTCAGCTGCAGTGGCAGCCACTGCCCAGTCTTTAGCTTCAGTCGAGGAGCGAGCTACAGTGCGCTGTTTCTTGGAGCTCCAAAAGATCGAGTTGCTTCCAAGATAAATAATGTAGGCACTGGTGGATGTGTAGTCATCCTTGTTGCCAGCCCAATCCGCATCAGTAAAGGCATGAAGAGCAGGAGGAGACTGGCGATGAAGGAAGATGCCCGCATTAATAGGGCCACAGAGATACCGAAGAACTCCCTTGACCGCATTCCAGTGCTCAGTGGTCGGCCTATGCATGAACTGAGAGAGTTTGTTGACAACGAAGGTAACATCAGGACGAGTAAGATACTGTATACACCCTAATTTCGTACCCCTAGTATATAACATGACATGAGATATCAAGACCTATTAAAAAACTAACAAATGTCAACTTACAGGGTTAAAAATGCAAAAGAAAAAGCAGGATGCGTAAATAGTGAAATACAGGGGGGCTAAGTGCCAAAAAGGACACCAGAAAAGGACCCAGGCGCCGCCCATGGTCCATGCTGGCGCCGCGCCCACTGTCTCCAGGGGTGGCGCCCAACAGTGCTCTGTGGACTGTAGCAATTTGCCTTTGGTACAATTTTCCAAGCGCGCGGTACAAGCCGATAAAGCAAAAAAGGAAAACACTTAACGACGAAGGAATCCTCTCTCCAGCCTATAAATAGAAGGCCCAGGCTTCAGGAATTCACACAGTCAGTTCACGCAGTTAAAAAGCCTCCGCAGTGAGTTCTCCGAGAGCATTGTGAGAGAAATTTCCTCCTCCAGCCCTGAAGCTCTATCAAATCTCCCCCAAACACAAAATCAACCGGTCAAAGTGAAACCTAGCTACCCCGCTAGGATTCCACCCTATCCCTCCGGTCCAAAAATCTCAATTCAAGCAGTTGCTCTGTCCAAATCCAGACACCAAATCAGCAAAAAGCAAGTAGTTGCTCTGCCCAACTTCCGCCAACAACAAAAAAACAAGCAGTTGCTCCGCCCGGTTCCCGATGCCAGAAAAGCAACTTTCGGAAGCAGTCACTCTGCCCGAATCCCCGCAACAACATAGCAACAAAAAGACTCACTCTCCCTGAAGGACAGAGCGAGCACACCCACGTTTCAAGAGGTAGGCCATTAAAGTTCTATTATATATAAAAGTGCTATTTAGGCCAACAAAATGTAAGCTATATATTAATTTCTATGATATTCGACCTAGATCAATTGAATGGTGAATCCCGAAAAAAGTATAGGCCCTTAGCCTGAGATCAGTCCGATCTTGGGGAGTTGAAAGGCAGGTGGAATACGAAGGTCCTATACTCTGGAGAAAGAATCCACTATTCCAGAAATAGTCCCGAGACTGTCAAAATAAAGCTGGTGCTTGTCCGATCAATTGTAGAAAAAATGAATAATAAAAAAATATTAATAATAAAGGCACATTGTACTCAGAACCCAAAAAGCCTTCAGCCAATCCCTTCTGATACCTCCAACCCCTTTTCCTTAGAAACCTGGCTCGAGTTTGGAAAGGCAGAGACAGTACCGGACATTTGATACGGGATACATGCACAGAGGTCAGATCAGAGAATATAGAGATCAGAACATAAAATGTCAGAATCAGTTCATATGGTACAGATTTGAACATAATGACAACTGAAAATGAGCAGTCTACATTGGGTACAGATACAGGGGCTTCAGGGTATAC
This sequence comes from Codonopsis lanceolata, assembly GCA_013146195.2. Lineage (NCBI taxonomy): Eukaryota > Viridiplantae > Streptophyta > Magnoliopsida > Asterales > Campanulaceae > Codonopsis > Codonopsis lanceolata. The sequence continues at coordinate 176,873,314 of CM028378.1, forward strand.
TCCAACTCCAGCCATGCAACAATGGTTATATCAAAATTTGGATGCACGAAATGATCGTTTACTAAGCCAAATAGCAAACCTCATACAAGGTCCAAAGCCCAGTGGTGAGGGAACTACCTTCCCTACAACCCCTCAAGAAGCATCCACGTCTCATGCTCCTCTAAACCCAAACCCTCAGCCAAACACTAGCCTACCACAAAAAATAGCACCCCAAATCCAAATTTTCCACCAAACCCCTATTACCCAAATTTTAACCCCTTCTCACCATATCCACCATATCCTTTCTCAAACACCAATGTCCCTCAAAATCCAAATGACCTCCCATTTCCCATCACAAATCCACTCCAAAATAGCCCACATATGGACCCCAGAAGCTATACCCAACCAGGCCAAGTAACGACCTATTTACCCTTCAATGATCCTGGTCGTCAAGCAGAAATTATCAATAACCCACCTCCTCAAAATCCTTCCAGCATATACCAAAACCCAGCACCCGCAAATAACCCACGTCCTCAGAATCCTTACCAAAACCCTTACCAAATACCTCCTCAAAATCCCTACCAAATACCACAACCCAAAATAAACCCAGCTAGTCCCAATCCTTCCAGCATATACCAAAATCCAACACCCCCTTCCACCAAAATAGAAGCAGACATGGAGAACCTAAAAAATATGATGCTCAAAGTTTTGAACAAAGTAGAATTTTCTACGCGGGTATTAACACTGCAACCTTCAGCCATACTACCCTCAAAATTCAAAATGCCCGACATAGAAAAATTAAATGGGACTGGATGCCCTATATCTCACTTGAAATCCAATTCTACCGGCATACAGTCCAGAGGGGCTAGTTTTGAAGCTATGGCCTCCAATTTTCACCTTACTTTGATACGGGCTGCTAAGCAATGGCTAATGCTAGCAGATAATAGCACCATGGGCACTTAGGACCAGATAGCAGAGGAGTTCCTAAAGAGGTATAAGGACAATACTACCTCTGAAAATAAAAGAGATCTTGAGGCGTGCACCCAAAGAGAAAAAGAAACTTGTGCAGATTTCGCAGCCAGGTGGAAAAGAAAGATAGCTCAAACCTTGGACATGCTTGATCCGGCTAAATCAGCCAAAATGTTCATCAAAAATCTCCAACCCATATACTTGGAACATATGCGGTATCTCCCCTCTAGTAACTTTAAATAAATAGTGAAGATAGGAATCCGTATCGACGAAGATATACGCACAGGACATTTAAAAGTTGGTACACTTCCTAGCTCCTTCTGATACTCAAAAGGGAAGGCAGCCACATCAGGATCAGCTGTCCTATATGGTAGGAAATGCATCCACCATACCACCAAACAATTTTCCTATCCAGAGCTACAACACTGTCCCATGGTCCTATGAAAATAGGTCTGTCAATATGGTTAGTGGGAATAAGGGCCTAAACAGGAACTTCGGGGGTCCAAACAGAAGAAATATGCACTATGATGAACTACAAGCTCCTCAGTCTGTGATATTGCAAGGGCTGATGGCACAGGGAGTGCTAAAACCCATGGAAAACTATAGGCCGCCGAATCCTCTGCCCAACTCATGGAACCATGCCCAGTATTGTGAATACCATCGCTGCAGTGGTCACCTCACCGACAAGTGCTACATACTCAAAAATGCCATCCAAGACCTAATAGATGACAAGGTCATCGAAAAACCTCCCCCCAGGCCAAATATAGTCAGTAACCCTTTACCTCAAATCAACATGATTGAGGTAAAAGAAGAAAATAGTGTACCCAAATTTGAAAGAAATAAACACCCATTACCATATATCATTACTCCTTTCTTTCCACCAAAAAGCTTGATTGCAACATGCTCTCTTGGGACACTATCATGGGCAGCCAAAATGTCAGTAGCACTGAAAAAGCCACTTGGGTCGGTGGGGATGTCAGTCACCTTACTAGATCTGGTCGAGCCTACCAACCAAACCAAGAAAGTGGTGACCACTCTGGCAAAGACAAAGAAACAGATACTGGGGCTAAGAATGTGGAAGATGCTCTGTTAGTTCAGATGAGGAAAACCTAGGTAAATATATCCATTTGGGGCTTACTAAGTGCTTCCAAAACCCATTGGGATACATTGGCCAAATCCCTAAGTCAGGCAGTCATCCCTATTGAAACCTCTCCAAATGAACTCACTCAAATGATCGAAAACATACACTTTGGAAACGTAATTATGTTCACCAATCTAGATCTGCCAAGAGAAGGAATCAACCACATTGATGCTTTCCATATCACTGTGGGGGTCATGGAAAAGAGAGTTCCCCGAGTTCTGATAGATAACAACTCATCCTTGAATGAATGCCCCACCAGCACACTAGCCAAACTGGGGACAAAAATATCAGAACTAACTCCTTCATCGCAGACAGTGAGGACATACGACAACACTAGTCGATGTGTCCTAGGGGTGGTCACCTTGATTATGACTATTGGGCTATTAACCATGCCGATTGAGTTCCAAGTCCTGGACATACCAACCACTTACAGTCTATTGCTGGGACGCCCTTGGATTCATGGGGTAAAAGGGGTAGTTTCCTCACTACATCAGCGTGCTAAATTTATCCACGATGACCACATAGTAATCATTCTTGCCGACAAAATCATGGAAAACGAAGAAAACGACGACATCCCAATCCTCGAAATAGAGCACGATGACACGGGTATCTTCCTCAGTGGTTTCGAAGTTATCCCTCAAGCTAGAGTCAACACCATTGAATGTGGGCAAGAAACTGACATCATCGGAAAGAAAACCACGCCTTTAGGAAACATGATCCCACTAAATATGTTCCGAAAAATGAATTATATGCCTGGTCTGGGTCTCGGCAGAAATCAGCAGGGGCTTGTCAATTTAGTCCAAGATGAACTTAAGGAATGTATCCCTCCTTTCAGTCTAGGATACAAGCCTACTCTAGCTGAGCTAGCCGCAGTCATGAAACAAAAACGTGAGAAGAGTAAGGCAGAATGTGAAAAGTGTCCTTACATAGATCCTCCTCTCCAACCATATAGAAAAACTCTGAATGGATACTTTGTGAGGAAGGGAGAAACTGAGGCCTATCTCATGTTCCCTGAACCCTGGATAGACCAGAATGGGAAAAGACACCCTAGGTGGGAAATCTTCAAAGATGTCAGTCTTGCCACTCATGAAATGGAACAGATTACCCTGGAGCCCCGTAGCCCTGCATATAAAACTGTCAGAGTCGAAAACACCTGGACCATATATTAAGATGACTGTGCCCTGGCCCTTTTCGAAGATGCCTTTCTGGGAGATAGTTTCCTGGGTATGATTGACGGAGGCACTATCTATAAAAACCTCCCAACTGAATTCGAGTCTATTGCTGATAACCCTATGCAGAATTGGTATACCACGACCGGCCCTCTTTTGACGACCGCAGACCTGGTGGACCATTTCGGATATACTATTCCCCCTCCTTCCTATAGCCCTACGGATTGGTCATCTACCGATCTGCTCCCTAAAATTGAGGACCTCAAACCCCAGGGCCTCAATAATGTAACCAACCCTGTACAGTCTGCTTTTAATGAAAATCTTAATGTCTTTGCGTATTCCTTAGTTGCACTTGTATTAAAAGACAAATTAATTAGCATTAATAATGAGTCATTTAACGAAATGGACCCAAACGATAAAGGTTACTTACTTGAGCTCACCAAGTCAGTCAAGCACCAAGAAAAGCGCCGATCAGCAGCATCAGATGAAGACTTATCTGCTATCAATCTGGGACTGAACAGTAAAATCAGAGAAGTCAGAATCGGCAGTTACCTGCAAGGCTTGAAAGGGCAGCACTAATCGACCTCCTTAGAGAATTTGTAGATGTCTTCTCATGGTCCTACGAAGACATGCCTGGGTTGGATCCAGCCATAGTAGAGCACCGAATTCCCACTTACCCCGATGCTAGACCAGTCAAGCAGAAACTCCGTAGAATCAAGCCAGAATGGTCACTACAAGTAAAAGAAGAAATCATGAAACAGCTACACGTCAGGTTCATCCGGGTAGTTGAATACCCAATTTGGCTGTCGAACATAATGACTGTTCCAAAACCTAATGGAAAGGTTCAGATCTGTGTGGACTTCCGCGACCTCAACGAGGCCTCACCCAAAGATGACTTCCCACTACCCAACATTGACATTGTGGTAAATGTTGTGGGCCTCTCACAAAATAAGATCCTTTATAGACGACATGCTGGGCTACAATCAAATCAAAATGGCAGGGAACCTCTTTCATCACCCAACCTCTGTTGTCATGCCATTCGGAAGAAAAATCTTTGGGGCTACATATCGCCACCACCCTCTTCCACGACATGATACACAAAGAAGTTGAAGTATACATGGACGACATGATTGTGCATTCTGAATCCCCGCAACAACACTACAGCAAAAAGGCTCACTCTCTCTGAAGGATAGAGCGAGCACACCTACTCTTCAAGAGGTAGGCCATTAAAGTTCTATTATATATAAAAGTGCTATTTAGGCTAGTAAAATGTAAGTAATATAAGTAGTTGTGATGCCCGAATTTCTATAGAAAATAGCACTAAATAGAGCCATTATTATGACCAAATATTTTTAAATGTATTTGTAACTCCCAAAAAGAGGTTATGGCAAGTATTGTAATAATATATGTATAGATATATTTTTATTTAAATGCTTTATTTCATCTGCTAAATAAATATAATAAAAACATATTTTAGCCAAAAAAAAGTTTTGAGGCCGAAAGGGCGAGTTGGGTGTCTAACACCTTCCCACCTCGTAACTTAGCCTCCGAACCCTTTACAAATCTGGTTATACTTGTTTTTTCTTTATTTCTCCTTAAAATAAAGATGGTGACTCTGTTGTATCATTTTGAGTCCACAATGAGGTCGGGTGTATTCCACGCGCCTTAATGGTTTATTTTGAAACCACCCACTTTTCATCGGAGGGAGGGGGATAATAAAATCCGGGGCACACAGAGAGACATATATCGAAGGCTCCTGACCATTGCTCGAAATTTTGTCAGATCTGTGAGAGCAGTGCCTGTGTGAAGAGTCAAGGTAGGCGAGGTAGCAAGGGACGTGGGCAAGCATTGTTCATCCCTGTGTAAGCAAGGAGATCAGTTATGTACCCACGATGGGAGAGCAGAAGACCACTTAAGCGCTTAACAACTTCAACCCCAAGAAAATAGTGAAGATCACCAAGGTTCTTGAGCGAGAAGCGATTAGCGAGCAGAGATATAAAAGTCTGAACTACAGCGGGCTGGTTCCCAGTGACGATGATATCATCCACATATACAAGGAGATAGATGATGTTGCCCGCAGTACGAAGGATGAACTGTGATGCGTCGGCCACCGAGTTTTTGAACGGTTAGTTCATCCTTGAAGATGAACCAAACAACGAAATGAAAGAATATATGAATCGATCTTCAAAACTACAATTACAACTACTAAACTGTGTTTTACAACCTATAATCGGTGTTAAAACCGTCTACTAACTGTTTCTCCACGTCCTTGACTTTGGTTACATGTCTTCTATATATACAGGATGTTTGAGGTGAGGAAGTAGTTCAGTCAGGGTGAAAGTCCCGTAAAGGCGGTTTCTGGGTACCTTACGGGGGCAAGGTCTTGGAAGAATGCGACCGCAAGGCCCTGTTCCTGCTGAGGTTGCACGCTAGAGACCTTGCGGGGGCAAGGTCTCATACCCCTGCGTCCGCAAGGTGTCCAGAATCCTTTTCATTCTTTTCGAATTGTTGCACTTTGCACCCTTCCTCGAAATATTCATTAAAAGCCTTTAAAATTCCATAATTTCATCTAAAACCCTGAAACTCACAATACAACTCAAAAACACATATTAGTAACCTAAAGCCTCATAGAATTGCCAAATCTAAGTCATAAAAGTAACCGATAAAGATGTATAAAATACGTCTATCAAATACCCCCAAACATAGATTTTGCTCGTCCACGATTAAACAATACTTATAAATACAAAAGCAATTAAACTTACAAAAATAAAAAAAATTCTTTTTGGAGGGTGACACTATTTACACTCCTCTAGTAACCCACAAATTTAAGGAGACTCTAACGAGTGACTCGACTATGCAGATAAATACAAAAACTAGTAAATACAAAAGCAGGTACAAATTACTCTAAAAACAATAAATACAAAATAAATAATAAAATATGTTTTTTGTTTCAATCTCAAGTCACAAAGGCATGTCATATCATAGTTGTCTCAGAAAGATGCTCATCACATCTGTGCAGACTTATTCACAAAACAAATTGACATATACTCGAACTGCTACCGGTCTTAATTTCTCCGTGTATGTGTGATAATCAGTCATAAATAATATCTTAACTTAAATAGTTCTACTTAGCAAAGCACAACATTCATTCTACAAATCAGAATTTTCGATAAAACTAATGCAACCCAGAGTATGTGATCTACCATCCGAACCTGGTCTAGCACAGAAAGAGAGAGCACCAAGGATTTCAAATATTTATACATCCATCCCATGCACTTCCTATGTATGACATACAATGCTTTCATACCCCAATTACTTACAATAGCTAAGATTATGCTAACACTGTGAGCTTGTAAATAATTTGAATATATGAAGTGGGGATCAATTTACATGTATTGCAATCAAATCAACCAACACAAGCATTGGCAAAAAGATCAATAGGTCTTTAATAAGCTTGTAATGTAAGGCCTTGGTGTTGGGGGATATGATGGAAAGGGAATAGACTACAAAGTGAGAGAGCAAAACTACCCTTTATCCTAAATACTTTCAAACAAAAGGAAGTTTTTCCCAATTAGGCTAGGACCTGCAAAGACCACAAGTGGGGACTTTTCCCCCAAACTTGTTTTGTACAATATATCAAGCTAAAAATAACAAATGTTCCATTTTTAGAAGAACTTTTCTATCATATTTGAAAGCTATGCTTTCATTTGAAACTTCTTACACTCTTCTTCTTCAGTTATATTTTTCGTCGAACCAATATTTTTAATTTTTTTTCGATTATGACGAGGAAGAAGAAGCCTTCGGAAATTTTTTTTCTAACTGACAATGGTCCCATAAAATTAATTCACCACCTACATCCAACTCTCTCAAAGGGTAGGCTAAAGTGTATAAGCTTTAGGGGTTATTTAATGCGGGTTAAAGAAACGAAATCAAATGGGGGTTCAATGTGTGCTTAGCACACTCCATTCTTTTTAATAAAGCTCAAAGGGAACACTAGAGATATTTTTAGTAAGGTCGGGAAATATTTAGGCTCAAACGATCCAATGATGACCTATATCATTTCTTAATGCCAAAATACTCATGCCAATTTTTAAGAAACAAAACACATAAAATATCATATCCAACATGAAGGTTGTGGAATTGAAGATTTAGCATCACTGGATTTCACATAAGCATTCGCTAGAAAAGAGGTAGGGGCAATCAAGACTAACATGCAGACACGGTTCAAAAGTGTGCTTGAGATATATTAGCAAGAAAAATCCAAGGGATCTAACTATCATGCAATTGATCCTAAGTTACAATTTAATGCAACAATCATGTCAGGTAGGGGTGTAAATCGGAACCACCGAACCACGGAACCGAACCAAACCAAACCAAACCAGTCGGTTTGGTTCGGTTTTGGTCGAAGACGGTTCGGTTTCGGTTTCAAGAATTGAAAAACCACGCGGTTCGGTTCGATTCATGGTTTTTGGTATCGAACCAAACCAAACCGAACCGAACCAAACCAAACCAAACCACCCTATATATTTTTATTTATTTATTATATAATATATATTATATTACATTTATTAATGATTTTTAACCTTTGATTTATTCATAATATATATATATATATATAGACGGATACTAAACCAAACAAAATCATGATTATTGGAGAACTATTATTTCTTCAATTGTTTGTGTTTATTTTAGAATTTGTATTGTTTTATTTATGATAATTTGTTGTTAGTAGATTATTTCCTAATTTTGATGTTAATTCCAAATTAAAATAATATTTTTATTGTTATTTTTAATGTTGGTTAATTTTATTAAAAATAATTTATATAAACCACAAAACCGAACCAAACCAAACCAAACCGAGTGGTTCGGTTCGGTTCGGTTCCAATTCTTACTCGGTTCGGTTCGGTTTGAGATTTTTGGGACAACTAGAAGGCGGTTCGGTTTGTGGTTTTGGCATAAACCAAACCAAACCGAACCACTTACACCCCTAATGTCAGGATGGTTATTCATCATATTCTTGTGCATATCTTGTTGCTAAAATGAAATGTGTGCTATAAACTTAGTAAAAAATATTCAAATCAATCCATAATCATGACTGATATAAGTGCACAGAGATTTGGAGAAAATCTAGAATTTTGCATAATCAAGTAAATTCCAGAATGATCTGAGGAAACGTTATGTGGTTCATTGCATTAACTCCTCATCGACCGAAGTAACCACACCAGGACTCGAGAATGAAAATTTTGAATTAAAATATTTTTGATTTTTTTAATCTTTTTTTAAATTTTTATAAAAAGAAAATGGAGATGGGCGATGACGATGACTCTTTTGATGGGTCCTCGAAGAAACCAAATATTATAGTATTCTGGTCAAGGCAAAATCTCCTAAAACAAGAAAATATAAAAAGCAAGAAAATAGAGTGAGGAGAAGAGACGATAGAGGGGCAAAAAATTTCCCTCAGCCTTAAAAACGTGGCCCAATTCCACTCTTCCTTAGGCTGGGACCTACAAAGGCCCTAGGCTTAGAATTCCCCCCCCCCCCCAAACTTAGATTTTATTTTGTCCTCAAAATTATGGAATGTCCTATGAGAGGGTTGATGGAGGAGAAATATCAAAAGGACATAAATGGTCTGCCTAACGAAAGAGGAAGAAACTTGGGTTTCGACTCATGGTGATTCAGGAGGAAATAACGAAGGAGGACGAAACTCGGGGATTGTGCCAGGTGGCATCCCATAGTATATGAAGACATTGTGTCCCACCTGGTTAACCTAACCAAATAAATTAGTCTGGTCGGCGCGCATTTGCGCCAACTGTTGACTAATCATCTGGTTCTCTAGAAGGATCTCCTCCTGCCTATTGGAGATAGCCTCCAAGGGATCCTCCTCCTCATTATGAGTCTCCCTTTGAGGCTCCTCTCGTGGTCCCCTCTCACGTGGCTGGCGCGGGTCGTAAAAAAGAAGCGCCGCAGTAATGTCGGGTACTGCCCGAACTCTCTCAGAATCTGGAGTCCAAATAACTCCAGCCCCACTACACAATCCTATAATCAAACTTAGGAAAACGAATCCCGAGTTTGTCCTACCTCTAATGAGGGTCTGAATTTGGGTGTTGATCAAACGCCCTACATCAACAGACCCACCGGTCAGGAGGGTGTAGATCAAAACGGCCTTATGCCAAAACATAGTGTGCTGGTGGCTAGAAGACATAAGACGTGCATAGATAAATTTGAACACGACCTTGGCCGTGTTCGTCAAATAGGACTCGTCCATGGTGCGGGGGCCAAATGGTGGACCTTGATGAAAGGTCCAAACCGTGTCAGGTGTTACGATAGTCGCATTTAACACCTCGAGAGGGACATCATTGGCGATATGGATACTGTACTGGTCAGCACCCATCACAAAATTAGGGGTGCCGAAATAACGGTTAATACTATAGGGCGAAAAATCGACATCCCTACCCCTAACAAAACTGATGTCGTGTACCGCCAGAAATAGAAATATGTTCGGTTGTGTAGAATTCACGGACTATGGCCACGATGGCTACACCCGGAGTCGTACAAAGAGGTCCCCACCTTCGTTAGGCGAAATGGGCAAGGAGAGCAAAGTCATTAGCCTTAAATCCCCTATCAGGGATTATGCTTTTGGAGAGCTTCCTAGTGTAGCTCTTCGAAGCCTCAAAAGATACAAACCTAGTCGGGTCATAATCTTGCTCCTCCTCTTGGGAGCGGGACGAAGAAGATCCTCTGTTTCTACGCTTAGGGGCCATTCTAGGGACAAAAATAAATCTACTCTCTAAAAATTAAAATTTAACTAACCTAACTAAAACAAATAAAGCATGCACGTAAACAATTAAAAATATTTCTATCACCCTATCATGCAAAAATTTGACATATCAAAATTTTTAAATAGAGAGGGGATAGAAAATATGTGGATCACTATGCTTTAGTTATAAGGGAAGGTTGCCGGAATTACGAAGCTTCTACGTCGGCAAAAATGGCAGCAACTTCTTCTTCAAATCTTGAATGGAGTGAGATAGAGGTTGGTGGTGATATGGAAGCTTGAAGAGGAGAGCACCTTACACTTGAACTTGGTCAGAATTTTGGGAGCTTTGCCAGGATGCTAGGAGAGAGAGAGAGACCGATAACTGGAAATTTTGGAGAGGAAAAGTTTGAAAATTTGTGACTGCTTATGGCCGCCTCGTTCCTGCTTCTAAAGGGGGCCTTGCGGCCGCAAGGTATGTATACCTTGCGTCCGCAAGGTTCATAGTCAAAGGACACTGATGCTTAGGTAGGGCTTGCGGGGGCATGGCCTAGTGGGCTTGCAGCCGCAAGGTTCACACGTTTTCCGTTATTAATGAGGCCTTGCGACCGCAAGGTGTTAAGACCTTGCGTCTGCAAGGATCACAGAAAGTTCGCCTTTTGGAAGCTATTTCACAGTTTTAAGCTGTCTTCGTTTTAGTCATTCCGTTACGTTCTGTTAAGGCCATTTCTTTCCTGCACTCTGAAAATTCTACAAAACTTCTACACTAAAATATTAGAAACATATAAATACAACACTACGATGCTTTTCTCCCCCAAACTTGAATTATGCCAATAATGGAAAACATTTAATTTAAATGCCCATAATCAAATAACATGGAGAACAACATATTTAGATTACACTACGAAAGCAAATAAAATTTGCTCGAAGTGGGTTGCATCCCACCTAGCGCACTTGTTTAACGTCTTTGGCTCGACCTAACTGCAAACCTAATCTTTTGTGGGCTCAGTGTCAAAGAGACAAATGAGTTCAATTGTTCTCTCTACTGACATGGGTTCGAAATACGATTTGAGTCGGTGACCATTGACTTTAAAAATCTCATAAGTCTTTGGATTTTTAATGCTAACTGCTCCATATGGGTAAATTCGTCCAATAATGAAAGGACTAGACCAGTTTGATTTCAACTTTCCTGGGAATAATCTAAGTCTAGAATTAAAGAGAAGCACCTTTAAACCAGGACGTAATACTTTTTTAGAGATTCTCATATCATGGCATCGTTTGGTCATTTCTTTATAAAATTTCGCATTCTCATACGAATTTAGCCTATGCTCTTCTAACTTATTTAGCTGATAAAGTCGTTCTTCACCGGCCAAAGCTAGATCAAAGTTAAGGGTTTTAATGGCCCAATATGCCTTATGTTCAATTTCTACTGGCAGATGGCATGCTTTGCCATATATTATCCTATAAGGACTCATACCTATTAGGGTTTTATATGCAGTTCAGTATGCCCAAAGAGCATCTTTAAGTTTTGGTTCCCAATCTCTACGATTTGGTCTAACAGTCTTTTCAAGGTCTGCCTTTATCTGTCTATTACTTACTTCTACTTGGCTAGAAGTCTGAGGATGATATGGTGTAGCCAACTTGTATGTCACACCATGTTTCCTAAGGCACGCATTCATCAAACGATTGGTGAAGTGCGTTCCTTGATCACTAATTATCGCCTTTGGTACTTCAGACCTAGAAAATATATCCTCTAAAAACTTGCAAACAGTTTGGCCATCATTATTTCGGGTCACAATGGCTTCTATCCATTTTGACACATAGTCAACAGCAACCAAAATATACTCACAACCATTTGAGACTAGGAAAGGACCCATGAAGTCAATACCCCATACATTAAAGATTTCAACAACCAAATTGTTATGCAAGGGCATCTCATTCCTTTTACTAATTCCACCAGTCCTTTGACATTTGTCACATGTTTTGCAAAATATTTCAAAATCTCTAAAAATGGTAGGCCAATATAAACCAGATTACATGATTTTTCTAGCATTTTTTGTGCCACTAAAATGACCACCACAAGAGTATTCATGACAGAACGCCAAAATACTTTGTTGTTCTTGATCAGTAATACATCTTCTAATTATTGAGTTTGAACATATTTTGAATAAACAAGGTTCTTTCCAAAAATAATTTTTAGCATCTGTTAAAAATGTATTTCTTTGATAAAAATCAAAATCAGGATTAATAATATCTGAAACATGGTAATTAACAAAATCAGCATACCAAGGTTCGAAATTTTTAACTGCTAGCAATTGTTCATCGGGGAAGTCTTCATTCATAGGAATTTTATTATCAAGAAGTTGGCGTTCAAGTAAAGGTAAAAATTCTAACCTAGACAAATGGTCGGCAACAACGTTTTCCGTTCCCTTTTTATCTTTGATAGTAATGCTAAATTCTTGCAATAATAACATCCATTTAATGAGTCTAGGCTTAGCCTCTTTCTTACTCAAAAGATATTTTAGGGCTACATGATCAGAGAATATAATAACTTTTGAACCTAACAAGTATGATCGAAATTTTTCTAATACAAACACAACTGCTAAAAATTCATTTTTAGTGGTTGTATAATTGTTTGTGCATCATTCAATGTCCTACTCGCATAATAAGTCATATGGGGTTTCTTATCTACCCTTTGTCCTAACACATCTCTAACTACAAAGTCTGATGCATCGCACATGATCTCAAAAGGGAGAGGCCAATCAGGGCTGGTTAAAATAGGAGCTATTGTTAATTGTTCTTTTAACAAATTAAATGCATTCAAGCATTCTTGATCAAAAATAAATTAGGTATCTTTTGCCAAAAGATTGCATAAAGGTTTACAGATTTTTGAAAAGTCTTTTATAAATCTTCTGTAAATTAAAACCTTCATGTCTTAGAAAACTTCTAACACCCTTAACTGTAGTTGGGGGAGGTAATTGTGATATAACTTCAATTTTGGCTTTATCTACCTCAATTCCTTTGTTGGACACGACATGACCGAAAACTATCCCATGTTTAACCATGAAATGGCTTTTCTCCCAACTTAGAGTCAAATTAGTTTCGCAACATCTTCTCAGAACTGATGCTAGATTTTCTAGGCAATTATCAAATGAATTTCCGAATACTGAGAAATCATCCATAAACACTTTCACACATCTTTCAACTAAATCATAAAATATAGAAAGCATACACTTGTGAAAAGTACCTGGTGCATTACATAATCCAAAGGGCATCCTTCTAAATGCAAAGGTACCAAAATGACATGTAAATGTGGTTTTCTCTTAATCTTCCAGTGCAAGTGGAATTTGATTATAACCGGAAAAACCATCAAGAAAACAATAATAATCATGGCCAACTAATCTTTCAAGGATTTGGTCAATGAAGGGTAAAGGAAAGTGATCTTTCTTTGTTGCCGCATTTAGTTTCCTCAAATCAATGCATACTCTATAACCAGTAATAGTTCTTGTAGGAACTAACTCATCTTTCTCATTTTTAACAATAGTAATTCCCGATTTCTTCGGAACTACTTGAACTGGGCTAACCCATTTACTATTTGATATTTGGTAAATTATACCCGCATCAAGAAGCTTAAGCACTTCTTTCCTAACTGCTTCTTCCATATGGGGGTTAAGTCTTCTTTGACGTTCTCTAGAAGGTTTGGTACCTTCTCCCAAATGAATTCTATGCATACACATAGAAGGACTAGTACCTTTCAAATCTGCTAAGGACCAACCTATAGCTTCTCTATGTGTCCATAATACTTTTAGTAGGCTTGACTCTTGTTCTTCTGTTAAATCCGCAGCAATTATAACGGGTAAAGTTTTGCCTTCCCCAAGAAATGCATATTTCAAATGGGATGGTAAATGTTTTAATTCTACTTTAGGTGGGGATTTAACAGATGGGATAAACTTAGGAATTTCCAGTTTAACTTTTTCTTTTTCATCCTATGTAGGAATTTCTGATTTTTCTTTATCTTCATCAATTTCTATTTTATCTAAATCAATTTCTGATTTAGGGCTTTCTAATTCTTCTTTACTTTCATTATCATTTTTAAGAGCTTATAATCTCTCCTTCTCTTTTCTGGCATCCGTCTCTTGGAGTTCTTTTTCTAATTCTTCTATATTGATTCTTATATCGAGAAAGTTTCTATCATCATAATCTTCGCCCATCATTTCTTTCTCTAACTCATCATTATTTAAATTTGCTTCAAAGCTTTGAGTTGTAAGATTTTCAATTTCATCAATTGAAAAACATGCATTCGTGTCACTTGGTCTGTCTAAAGCATCAAAAACTGAAATTTCTATAGTTTCTCCCATAATTGACATCGATAGCTTACCATTCTTCACATTTATCATGGTGTTAGCTGTGGCCATAAAAGGTCTTCCTAATAGAATAGGAACTTCATTATTAGTACATTTTTTTTCCATCTCTAGAACCACAAAGTCGACTAAGATGATCAACTTATCTACTTGCACTAGAATGTCCTCTACTATTCCTAAAGGATGTTTAACCGAACGGTAGGCTAACTGCAAGAACATAATAGTGGGTTTTAATTCTCCCAATTCTAATTGTTTATAAACAGCGAAAGGTATTAAATTGATACTCACTCATGAATCTAGCATAGCTTTCATCTTTTTAGAACTACCCAAGGAAATTTGGATATTAAAACTACCTGGATCTTTTAATTTAGGGGGAGTTCAGGTTGTAATACGACACTAACGTTTTCAGAAACAATTATTTTCTCATTCTTTTCGAATTTGTGCTTCCTAGAATGGAGATCTTTGAAAAACTTGGCATAGAACGGAATATTTTTAATAACATTGAGCAAAGGGAGATTAATATTCACTTTGGACAACATATTATAAATTTCCATAAACTGCTTATCAATCTTGTTTTTCATTAACCTACCAGGAAATGGTATTGGAGGAACATATGGTGGAGGAGCAGTATATGGTTCCTCAAGAGGTTCTGCCTCTTGCTCTTTTTATTGTGTGACTTTTTATTTATCTTGATTGTCTTTTACTTGGATATCTTCACCTTTATCTTTTTCGTTTGCTTGAACTTCTTTACCGGATTTATCTACATTATGAGGAACATTGTAGATTGAGTAAGATCACTTACCTCTTCTCCAATGATTCTACCACTTCGCAGAGTAGTGATAGATTTTGCTTGTTCTGTTTGACTAGGGAACTTCCTTCTTCTCTTCCTTGAAATTTTGCAAGTTCTTTCTTCAAAGTGTCTATGGATTCCAATAAATATTTGTTAAGAGTAATTTGTCTACTATTTAATCCTATTGATTTTGGAGCTTCTTCAATCTGTAACTGTCCTTGCTTAGGAAATTGTTGAGGCTGCAAGGGTTTATTTCCTCCCCATGAAAAGTTAGGGTGATTCCTCCAACCTAGATTATATGTGTTGGAATAGGGATCATTCCTTTGCCTTGGAGGGTACATATTCATCGCATTAGCCTGTTCATGATACAAAGCACTAGATGGACACAAGTTAGTAGCATGAGAATTTAATCCACAAATAGTGCATGCTTCTTGAATTTGTACTCTATTTTGATATAAAACTTCTATTTGTGCCTTTAATTGTTCTATTTGTGCTTGAGTATCTGAACTATCTTGAACTTGAAACAAACTTCTACTTTTACCTTTTGTACTTTTCTGTTGGGAATTTGTACTTAACATCTCAAACAAACTTTCTAACTCAGCTGGTGTCATTCTATTAATAGAACTATCGGTTGCACTATCAACCATAGTTTGCAAGGTAGGTGAAAGAGCATGATAAAACTGAGTTACTAACACATCTTAAGATAGATTATGATGTGGACATAAGATAAGTAAATTTTTAAATATATCCCATGCTTCATGGAATGTCTCTCCTGGTTCAGTTTGAAAAGCTATAATTTGCTTCCTATAGTCCGAAAGAGATGCATGTTGATAGAATTTACCCATAAACAAATCATAAAGTTTAGTCCAAGTATAAGCACTTCTAGGTGCTAGATTCATAAACCATCTTTTTGCTACATCTTTTAATGCACATTGAAAGTGCCTCATTTTAAGATGATCTTCCGTCAAACCTCCTAACGGAAAATTATCAGTCATAAAACTATATTCTTTAACAAAAGTTACTGGATCTTGGGATGGCAATTCATGGAATGAAGGCAACATGTTGAAAAAATAACCTTTAAGTTCAAAGTTTCTTTCCGCTTCCGGTAATACTAGACATGATGGCGTTACATTCAACATGTGTCGACCATAATCATTTATAGTTCTTTCATTGATTATTACTTTCATATTTCTATCAGCAGGTTCCTTCCTTCTTTGATTTATATTTACCGGAGGAGCCGAATTTTCAGGATTTTGATTGTTGTTGTTATTCATTGGAGGATCAACCAGAGGATCCTCTCGATTAAACTGTTCTTGATTAACAGGCTGATTTTCCAGATTATCAGGGTCTTCCTGATTCTTACCAAGATTATTTATATTTTGATTTAAATCTACCAGCTTGGGATTTAGAGATCTACGACCGTGCATAAAATACTAAAGCCAATAAAAACAAATAAAAATTAAAACTATAAATAATTTAAAAATCTTTTTGTATATTAAAAAAACTGAATTTAAAAGCGCTACCAACAAACTAGTTAGAAAACTAGCTTGTCCCCGGCAACGACGCAAAAAACTTGATTGTGTCTTATTTTATTACCTTACAAGTGCACAAGACTATTGCAGAATAGTTTGGGAAGCAAAGATCGAACCACAGAGACAAGAAGAATTCAAGTAGCAAGTATATCGGTAGCAATTAAACTAGGGGTTTTTAATTTATTCTATTTAAACTAATTTACTCTACTAAACAGAAAATCTAATTAAGCAATTAAGCAACAATCACAATTGTGAAGATCGTATGGATAAGAGAAATCTAGGGTTGAGGATTCACTTGCATCTACTCTATTGCTCTTTTTAAATAAAATATCAATCAATATCTTAGGTTCGTTCACAAAAGATAGATATAGATTGTCAAATTATAATTTAGTCTCCTTCTTAAATAATTCATCCAATCTATATCCTAAGAACAAAAACATATGAATTTCCTATCTGTCACTTAGGGACATATATATGAACCTGACCGTAACTTATCACTCTCGTGCATCGATAAGGTCAATTTATCACGATGGTGAGCCAGCGTACAACATATGCATTTGGACGTGCAGCTATCCGCACCTCTAGGTCTTTACTACTTGCGATTCCATTCATTTGGTCAAAGCGAGACAGTAAAGAGGTTGATAAACATCATGATCAACAAGAATTGAATGAATAAAAATATATTGAGCAATCGATTCAATACAAGTTACCTCCCAACTCCTAGATTAATGAACGACTAGTTCATCCTTGAAGATGAACCAAACAGCGGAATGAAAGAATGTATGAATCGATCTTCAAAACTACAATTACAACTACTAAACTGTGTTTTACAACCTATAATCGGTGTTAAAACCATCTACCAACTGTTTCTCCACGTCCTTGGCTTTGGTTACATGTCTTCTATATATACCAGGGTGTTTGAGGTGAGGAAGTAGTTCAGTCAGGGTGAAAGTCCCGTAAAGGCGGTTTCTGGGTACCTTGCAAGGGCAAGGTCTTGGAAGAATGCGGCCGCAAGGCCTTGTTCCTGCTGAGGCTACACACTGGAGATCTAGCGGGGGCAAGGTCTCATACTCTTGCGTCCGTAAGGTGTCCAGAATCCTTTTCATTCTTTTCGAATTGTGCACTTTGCACCCTTCCTTGAAATCTTCATTAAAAGCCTTGAAAATTCCATAATTTTACCTAAAACCCTGAACCTCACAATACAGCTCAAAAACACATATTAGTAACCTAAAGCCTCATAGAATTGCCAAATCTAAGTCATAAAAGTACTTGATAAAGAAGTATAAAATATGTCTATCATGGAGGCAAGTAGAAACTGACGCAGCTCATTATACCATGCTCGGGGAGCCTGCTTGAGACCATAAATAGCCTTGTGAAGTCGACACACATCTTGAGGTTTTTATTGTCTGTGAACCCAGGTGGTTGAGCGATGAATACCTCATCGGACAGATTGCCTTGAAGAAAGGAATTGTTCACATCCAGTTGTCAAAGATCCCATCCTTGACAAACGGCCAGTGAGAGAACAAGACACACATTGGTCGGTTTAACCACCGGGATAAAAGTCTCGTGATAATCAACCCTTGGTTGCTGGTGAAATCCCTTAGCCACTAGGTGAGCTTTGTTGCGATCAATAGTACCATCAGCATGTCTTTTGATGTGGTAGATCCACTTACAACCAATAATATTACGAGCATCTGCCGAAGGGACTAGATCCCAAGTTCGATTGTGAGCTAGTGCATCAAACTCCTCTGACATGGCCTGACGCCACTTCTCATCTTTCATAGCCTGAGTGACACATGTTGGTTCACTGTCCGCTGCCAGTTGAGCCGAAAGACTCAGTTTGGTGAAGGGTTTGTAGATATTGTTCCTAGATCGAGTAACTATGGTTGAAGTTCCAGAAGCAGTGGGCACAGGAACATGGTCAACGGATACGGGCACAGGCACAAGACCAAGTTCAGCGGGCATGGTGGAAGTAGGCATAATGCTATCCTCAGGGATGAAGCTAGTTACCGAGGAGGGTTGACCAGCCAACAAAGGACTAGTAGCGGGCAGTGGTGTGGGTGGGTGAGGCTGGTGTATGGGTGAGCTGAGATCGACCACATTCTGATTAGTACGAGGAGAAACTAGCGGGGAGGCACTGGAGCGAGCAGCCGACGGTGTGTATGAGTGGCCAAGCAGTTCGTGAAGGGATATTCAAGAGATACTAGCGTAGGTATCTGGGCGAGCAGGGCTGGTGGCTAGGGTGGACATAGGAAAGGTACACTCAACAAATCGAACATGACGAGAAATGTACAACTTAGTGGTGCTCGGATCATAACAGAGATAAGCACACTGAGTGAACGAGGGACCAAGGAAGACACACGGAGTGGAGCGAGCAGCGAGTTTGTGAGCGGAGTAAGGGCGGAGCCAAGGGTAGCACAGACTGCCAAAGGCACGAAGTTTGGAGTAGTTGGGTGGAGAGCCAAAAAGTTTATGGTAGGGAGACTGGTGAGCAAGAGTGGGTGTTGGTAGCCGATTTATGAGGTAGGCCGCGGTTTGGAAGGCAAATGACCAGAAAGGCAGCAGAAGAGATGCACAAAAGAGTAGGGAGAGACCAATTTTGACAATGTGGCAATGGCGACGTTCTGAGAACCCATTGTGTTCCAGGGTGTGAGGGGGCGAGGTGAGGTGAGAGATGCCATGGGCGGACAGGTAGGCGGCCAAGCTAGAATCCCGGGCAAGCCCCATGTACTCGCCTCCATTATCCAAGTAAAGAGTGACAATGGTTGTTTAAAAATAGTTTTCCACCAAGGCTTTAAACTTGGGAAAGATGGTGGCAACCTCAGATTTGTGTCTGAGCGGGTAAAGCCAAATGTAATGGGTATAGTGATCAACAAAGATCTCATAGTGTTTGAACCCATCAATAGAGGGAAGGGGGAGGTCCAAACATCAGTATAAATAGTTTGAAGAGGGAGAGTAGACACATTAGTATTTTGATGAAAAGGAAGTTTATGACTTTTATTAGAAAGACAATCATTACAATGAATATGATTGTGAGCGGTGTCTAATGTTAAACCTAGGCTAGAAAGTATCTAACTTTGGACGGGGCCAGACGGATGGCCAAGGCGATGATGCCAATCTTGGTGAGAGACTTAGGAGCTGACACAAGCAGAGGGGCGAGGAGAGGGAGCTGTGGTCAGCTATTCATACACACCATCCTTAGACTGTCCGGTCAGCAGTATTCTCCATGTTAGTAGATCCTTCACATGAAAAGAAGATGGTAAGAACTCAATAGACATGTTATTGGATATGCAGAATTGAGATATGTATATGAGATTGTGTTTCATGCTATGAACAAACATGACATTTTGTAAAGTAAAGGTGTGTGCAGGGGTGGGGAGGATAAAAGAACCAGTTTTGGAGATATATAGGCATGTACCATCACCAATGACCATGTCATCCGTGCCCGGATAGTTGGAGTGAAGATGGAGGTTGCCAAGATCATTGGTAACATGGTGAGAACCTCTACTGTTGAGAAGCTAGCCCGGAATCCCGGTGTCCGTTGTGGTTGCAAGGTGTGCCCGTGGGTGCTTAGCGTAGTTACTGGCCGAGTTGGAGTCAGCGGGCAGAGATGTGGTGGCGACCAATTGAAAGTTGGGGCAGCGAGCAAACGTGTGGCCCTATTGGCGACAGCCCTGACACTTACCAAGATAAGGTCTTTGTTGGCGGGGAGCAGAAGCCGAGGACTGCCGGGAGGGTTGCCGAGGTGGAGCGGGAGCTGCCCGAGCTTGCGAGAAGTGCTGAGCATACGAGCTGTGGTTCCTCGAGATAGCAACACTGGCAGAGACAGGATGCGAGAAGGACGCGGGTTATGACTGCTTCAGGAGTAGTTCTCGATTGATGAGTTTTTCATGGAGCTCATCAAACAATATGGGAGTGTCCCGACCTTCCACCACATCCACGTTGTGGCGGTAGTCATCATCCAAACCACTAAGGATGGTCTCAATAAGATCCTCGTGGTCAAGCGGTTTGCCCAGAGCCGTGAGTTCATTTGCCTGACTTTTGACAGACTGCATGTAGTCGGAGACCGACTGAATGCCCTTGGATTTTTTTTTCCTCCTAAGGGGGGCATGGGAAGGGATCGAACCTGAGACCTCACACTTTGTGAAGCCCCATGTCTACCACTGGGCCACCCCCTTATGGGCGAATGCCCTTGGATGCCCGCGTAAGGTAGTCTTTAATCTACTTGATATGGCCGCGAGTCAGGCGAGCATAGGTGTGAGCTAGAGTTTCCCATGCTTCTCTAGTAGTGGCGGTCTGCTGGATCATAGGAACCAGGGGAGCAGAGAGGAAACCAACAAGGGTGCCGAACAAGAGTTTGTCTTGCCGGATCTAGGGTTGGTAGTGTGGGTTTGGGACAGGAACGTCCTTGGATGATTGAACATCCTTGGCTAGGACGGTGTAAGGCGTGCATGGGTGTGAGCCGTCTACAAACTTGTAGAGGTCATAGCCAATGAGGGTGGCATCGACTTGGAGTTTCTAAGCTATGTAGTTTGTGGATGTGAGTTTGGTGACATTATGGTGAGAGATGTTAATGAGGTGGAAGGTTTGTGTGGGGTCAAGGGGTTTTTAATGGTGAGAGAGTAGTTTCCGTTAGCCATGGCGAAGGGTGGTAGGGGCGGCAGCTAGAGGAAGAAGATGAAGCAAAGCTCTAATACCATGTAGAAACTAATAAAGTTTAAGAATAACGATACAGCATTTCCATTGATTGAATCACCTATTTATAGGGAGAGTTACAATTAGAGTTACACTTGGAGTATGGTACAAGAAACATATACAAGGTAGGAAACATAATAAGGAAATAACTATACAAGGTAATTACCGCTAACTAATAATTACAAATAGACAAGAATAGATAATAAATATATTATTCTCTAATTCTTTTTATAAAGAGATGTAGACCTAATATTCAATAAGACATGAAATGTAACCGAGGATGAGATAGATGATTTGAAGCTCACTTAATATAGTTGTTATAGCAAATGTTTAGTAGATGAAGTGTCATGCCTACGTAGTCGAACCAGTTAATAAAATCTTCTCGATGTCTTTCCTAATTGACGTTGTGACTTCTAGACTACAATGTGTTGTAAATTACCTTACAAAAACTATGTCGTTTTGGCTAAAGACCTCGCTCAAAATTGTGATTTCTAAAAATTATGCATAATAAAATTGTGATTTCTAAAGTTAATAAAATTGTGATTTCTAAACTTTTCTATGTAATTGTAAAAATTTGTGATCGCGCTAGAATATTTTTCTATGCAGTGGCGAAGCCGTAGACCTCCTCCCCAACTTTAATAAATTATAAATTAATTATTTATTTTAGAATAGCATTGACTTAAAAAGACTAAACAAAATAGAACAATAACTAAAAACAAAAGTGGGAAACACAAAACTCAATAATTCAAACGGCGCCTCTTACATTTCATCAATTATAAGGTCACCGTCTCCACCTTTTCCTTGATGTTTTTATGGATTTATTTATTTATTTCCCTATTTGTGGTTTATATGCTCTTTTAATTAATGGCTTTAATTTTATTTATTTTTTCAACTAGAATAGAAAATGGATTACACCCTGGATCTTGAGTCTTGACCAAAGTAATGTAATTCATTCATTTGTCGCCACCCATCATTAAATTGGCCTATCTGCGTTATGGGCCATAAATAATCTCATTCGGCATACCAATTTAGATGCTATAAAAAGATTTTGGATAGAGGTATAAGGAAAATATATGGGTGAATTTTTGATCGGTCTATTTTTAAAATTTGTAATTCCTTCAGTTTATTTTTTTTAACGTAAAAGGTTATTTTTGAAATAAACATTCATATAATACCCAAAGTAAAAAAACTGTAAATTTCTTCTTCTTCTCTCTTTTTCTACTTCTTTTTTTTTCTTCATTTCTAAGGTATGTTATACACAACATAGACAAAAAAAAAATGAAGAAAGATTTCTACCCAACCCTCCCCACCCCACTCCACACACACAACCCCACCCAACCCCTCCGCTTCGTGTCCCCATTCAGCCTTGAATTTTCAAAATCTCTTAATGGTCGTTTACCTATGCTCACATCTTTTGCATGAACAAACCTCTAAGATTAGGCATATGTGCGTGAAAGAGGAAGAGTGAGAAATTGTTAGTTTACCTTTCTTGTGAGTTGGTATCTTGCCTCAAGGTACAGTTCTTTTTTTTTTTTTTGAATCGCGGCTCATAATTTTTTGAATCGCGGTGTATAAAATTTTGAATCGTGATGCATTTTAATTTTTTTTTGAATCACGGGGCATAATTGTTTTGAATCGTGATGCATAAATATTTGAATCGCGGTATATTTTTGTAGTGCGTCTCAGGCTTATTAAGTGTATCACAGTCTTTTCGCTCCCAAAAGTGTCTTCTTCCGATTAAAAAAACATGATACTGGTGCGAATTAAAACTAAATATACCAAAAATTGGTTAAATAATCTAAATAATCTTACAGGGAGCAAATGAAAATCGCAGAACCATGATCATAGAGAGAAAGAGAGAGAAATAAATCAATCAAATAATCGTAGAGAGAAAATCACAAATCACAAATCCATGATTTGTGATAAAGAAATTGATCGATCCACTTTGAAAACAAAAGTAAAACAAAATTTACCACACTGCAGTTACGCTATTATTAGTTTATCAATGTCTCCTAAAAAAATTATATTTATTTTTATATTTTAAGGTATTTTTACTTGAAAAAAACAATCTTCATTTTAATAAATCTCATAATAGATTTAGTCTCATGATTGATCTATTCAATTAAATATAGCTATAAAATTAAGTTTCACTACTTGACAAACAAAACTCAAGTCGAAAAAAACTGGCATCGTTCGGTTTCTAAATTATTACATACTCTCTCTGTTTTCGAATTATCGTCCTCCTTTTATTTTTCGTCTGTTCTAAAATAATTATTTTTTTTCAAAAATTTCTCTTTTAGAAAAACATTTTTACCACTTTACCCTTATTTTCTTTAACTACTTTATTTATGGCTACATGCTCAAATATATTTTTTAAAAAAATCACACAAATCATCAATATTTATAATACAATTAATTTTTTTAAAATAGTATGTTGGGGTAAAGGAAGGAGGGACAATTATTCAAACACATATATTTTCAAATTTATGATATTATTTTTTTATTAAATAAATGAATACCTCATATATTTTGCTCAAACATTTGATTTTTCATAACTTAATAATAAAGATATCATAAAAAATATCTTATTTAATGCATTGCAACTTATGATTAATGCTTAATACAAGATGTAGTTGACTTTCTTAATTAATATTTTTGTTTATATAAACAAAAAAAACTTGAGAGAAAACAATTTTTATTAATAGTATCATATGTCATGACAATTAACAAAAGTTAAGGTCAATCACTTTCGCATGTAGATTGTTAGTCCCAAAGGACACAATACTAAGCTAGAAGGGGGGGGGGGTGAATAGCTTAGTAAATACTTAAAACTTTTCGTAATAGTTCCTTAAAACAAGTACTTGCAACATATTGAAAATATTGAAGTAACGGGAGACTTGTTAGGAAGACAGACTAAGTCTGCTGGTGAAGCACTACCAGTAGACTTGGCTGATTACTGAAGTTTGTTACTCAAAGAATACAATTAAGACGATGAAGACCGTATAAAACAGTAAGTAACAAAATATAAATAACACATGTATTTTGAGATGGTTCGCACTAGTGTTACGTCCACCACTAAAGAAGTCAACCTTGGATTTGAATGTGCACTTTGTTTTCCACTAGTTCTATTACAGAAATCACTAATGGATCGTGTACAAAATATTTGACTGGTGTTTGGGGGTGGGGGAATCGAATATCTGATAAGGCAGAATATTCAAGGTGCATAAGAATAGTAATGAGTACAACAACAAGAAGTAAATGATTACCAATTGATACAACTCTTCTTCTTGTTGTTGAGGATTTCGTTGATCAGTTAATGATCTCTTGAGTGCACTGAGTATGATGACTTGATGTTGTTGAATAGATTCAGAACATTCGTACTTGCATATTCACTCATACACATTTCTTCAGTCTTCAATGACAGTATTTATTTCCGAGCATTCTTGAGACCGTTTGAGAAGATGAAGTGAGTAATAACTCTATTAGGTTGGGAGCATTAAATGTCGGGAGCTGCTTTGTTGACTTCATCTCTATTTGGAACTAATCAGGGTATGGTGAGGAGCAGGTGCTGGAACTAGTAGGTGGGCGATAAACAGAGTTTGCAGACCTGTAGTAGTTGGTACAGTTTGTTTATGTTAAACTGTAAACCTGCTCTGCCATGTACAGGAGGCGAAAGTCTTCATTCTTCGGAAAGCTGGAAAGGCGTGTCTTAGAAGTCAGGAGTTGATGATGATGGATTAATTCAAATTCAAACCATACATAGCTGAATTAAATAATCCACTGGAGTTGGACATCTTGATAAACTTGACACGTCATGCTGTCTGAGTGCAGACAAGGTCTGCTGGTGAAGCCTTCAGACGAAGTCTTCTGCCGAAAACCTGTGAAGTCTAAAAATTATTCTAAAGGCAAAGCTCTATACACAGTTGCCACGCTAATTAACTAGTACGCAGTTCATTTAGTCACTAAGTATAGAACCTAATGTAATGAATGAGCAAATGCAAATCAAGATACAATGAGAAACAACAATCTCCTCCTATTTGCATCTGGTCATCATTACTTACAATTGAGGGTTATAAAAGCTCTAGAATAGATAATAGCATGTCTGAAAATACTTTTAAGTTTTATAATAGCAGACATGTCTTTATCAAGAAGATTACCTCAAATGTAACAACCAATATAAGTGCTTACAACAGAAGATATTTTAAAGGACAAGCACAAGGATTAAAGCACACAGTTTAAATAAATTTAAACTGGATGTTTAAATTCCAAGCAGATATATGAATTGAAATAACATGGATTTAAATAGTAGAAATTTTTGAAAAAGGAATGACCTTCTATATTTCAAACAAGAAGTTTGATATTCGCAAAGTTTTCAAAAATAGGTACAAAGGATAAGGATAAAAAGATATAAGCTACCATGACCTTTTTCCTTTTCCTTTGTCTGCTTTGTCAGCTGATTCTCTTTCTTGGCGTTGGCACTCGAGTTTTTCAACTCTTCTGGTGTACTCTTCATCAATTGATGTCTGTTGTCTGATGGAGCGAGAACGGTAGTCAAGTTCTTCTCGAAGCATGTTGTTCTCATCCATCAGAACTCGATTCATAGACCGCAACTATCTTTCCTCCGTGATGGCCAGATCACGGTCACGCTCGGTTGCTATCCGATCATGTGCTGCGCTGAGAGTTTGATCATTGAGCTATAGCATTGGAGGGTGTCCATGACCAAGGTGGAGGGTGATGCTGTGAAAGTGTTGGTAGAAGAGAGTTGAGCAGAGACGAGCACACTCGTTGCGCTGAACTTCCATGTTTATCTTCAGATCTATAGACTCGTGCATTACTTCTCCAAATTTAGTTCAAACATCCTCTTAAAACTGTCAGAGGATGACGATTATTAGTCCCAAAGGGCACCATAATAAGCTAGAAGGGGGGAGGGGTTGAATAGCTTATTAGACACTTAAAAACTTTTCGTATAAGTTCCTAAAACAAGCACTTGCAATCTATTAAAGAGATTGAAGTAGCGGAAGTCTTGTAAGGAAGACAGTTCAAGTCTGCCAGTGAAACACTACCGGTAGACTTAGCTGAATACTCAAGTCTGCAGTTGAAGCGATAAGTAAAGAGATATGAAACAATAAAGCAGTAAACAACAGTAATGAAAGAACACAAGTATTTTGAGATGGTTCGCACTATAAAGAGTGCTACGTCCACCACCAAGGCAGTCAACCTTGGATTTAAATGTGCATTATGCTTTCCACTAGTTCTATTACAAAGAGTTCCAATGGATCGTGTACAAAATATTTGACTTGTGTTTGGGGGTTGAGAATTGAATATTTGGACAAACAGAATATTCAATTGTGTAGAAGAATAGTTAAAGGAACAACAATAAGAAGCTTAAGATAAAGTGTTGATGCAGATCTTCTTATTTTTGTTGAGGACTTCGTTGATCAGTTTACTATCTCTTGAATGCACTGAGTATATAAGACTTGAAGTTGTTGGAGAATTTCAGAGCATTGCTTTCTTTAGTCTTTAATGGCAGTATTTATAGCAGGGGCATTCTTGAGACTGTTTGGAGAAGATGAAGAATAATAACTCTATTAGGTTGAATGCATTAAATGCATGGAGCTGACTTGTAGATTTCGTCTTCACTGATTCTGAGCAGGGAATGGTGCAGAGTTGTTGCAGCAACTGGTAGGTGAGCAATCAGAGTTGCAGACCTGCAATAGTTGGTACAATCTGTGAGTGTCAGTCTGTTCACCTGCTCTGTCACTATTTAGGATGCGAAAGTCTTCTTGCTTTTCAGAAAGCTGGTCAGGCGTATCTGAGAACTCAAGAGCTGAGAGAGGATTGGTTTAATTCAAATTCAAACTGATAAAGGTCGAATTTAATTAATCCACTCAAAGCTTGGTGACTGGACACGTCATGCTTGAGCAAGTGCAGACAAGGTCTGCCACTGGATACTGAATGAGGTCTTCCGGTGAAGCTTTGCCGAAGTCTTCCGCTAAACCTATGAAGCCTATAAAAACTATTTTATGGCAAAGTTCTATACACAATTGCCACGCTAATTGATACGCAGCCCAATTAGCCACTAAGTATAGAACCTAATGTAATGCATGAACAGATGTAAATCAATATGCAAATGAGAAACAACAGCGGCCTTCAATTCTTGTCGTATCCACTTAGCCTGAAGCCTTTTAGCCTCTTCTTCCGCCCTTGCCTTCTTTGCCTTAGCTGCTTTCTTCTGCTTCAACAGCCTCTCAGACTTTGCAGCCAGATCTTTGGCTTCGCGGAGAATATCGCGAGCAACGGTATGGACTTTTTGGCCCAATTTGGTCGCTGCAGAGCGATATCCCTTGCTAGCAGCATCATACACGTCCATGTAGAAACACGTGACAACCATGGGCGAGGGCTTGGCAACTTTGTCAAGTGAGATATTAGGTAGCCCTCGTTGTTGCCTTCGCTTGTTCTTATAGTCCAAGTACTTCTTGAAGAAGGTGGCCATCATCTGCTTGTCCTTGGGCACAGCGATGAGCTCATCCTCTTTAACGGAAGAGTTGATTTCTGGAGTGTCCCGTAGAAGGGCGTTGATGAGCCTGACAAATGGCCTTTTGAAATTAGGTATCTCCTTCACTTTTGCAACATAGTTGCGTAGCTCGTTGTAGATGATAGTGCCGTAGTTGAGTTGAGTCTGTAGATAGACGGCACTTGTGAGATTGAGCTGTTGGGCAGTGAACATGTCATGGGCCCCGTTCTTGAACAGTAGACCTTTGTCCAGCAGATGACTGGAACAGTAAACATCCAAGGGGAATAGGTTCCTCAGCATTTTCCCTTAAGGTTCCCTTGGAGTATTAGGTCCCCTCATTGCTTCCCAGGCTCTGTCAGCCTCAGCAATGGATATCTCAGAGTCTCCGCCATATCGAACTCCGATGATTCTTGAAATAGATTTGGCAGAGATGGAGGTAGGTCATCCTCGAATCCATCCACGCATTGCAGACGGAGTCTTGGGGTCGATAACCATTCGCGGGTAGAATTCTTCAGCGAGGAAGAGGCTATAGTTCTCGTCATGTAGGCAGAAGAGTGGTAGAATCCCTGACTCGTTCATATCCTCGCATGCCTTGGCTCCGGCGGCAAAAGTGCAGACGGTTTTGAGGCCTATGCACATGCCGGGTAGATACATCTTTGGGTCCAGAGCCACGATGACGTCATGAGGGAGAGGAAATGGAGGGTATCCTAGTAGGTTGATGTTCAGACCAGGTGGAATGACCTTCTCAGGGTCAAACTCCTTCCTATTGTTGCTTTTTGACTTTGTAGAAGATTTCACCAACAAAAACAAATTCAGAAATTAGGGCTTTTGACCTGACAGAACAAACAATAAAAGATTTCATTTTTGATAAATAAACTGAAATTTCAGATGAAAATTTTGAAACCCTTGAATGTTTTGGAAAGATAAAACAGAGAGACATTAACAGAAGATTTCTCAAAAAAATGAATATTCAAAGTATAGAGAAAACTGTTAGTTTCAAGGTTTTTAGATAAACAACAATGGCGGAAACTGCCCAGATACGCAAAGCATCCTTTCGGATTCCTCAATAAAGTGACTCAAAAGAAGAAATACTAAACATAAATCAATGGATAGTAAACTAAAGAGTAATGAAGAGCTTACCATTGTTACTGTAAGGAAGAAGAAGCAGATAATAGTTGAAGAGAGAGAGGGAGCAGTTGTAGAGAAGAAAGTGAGGGTTTGAGTAGAGAGAGAAAGTCTGAGAGAGAAGGTTCGTAAAGTGTTGGAACGGGTGGTTCAAAGTCTATTTAAAGAAAAAAAATGTTTAGCGAAAAGTTGTAACTTAAGATATTTTTTTTAAAAAAAATTGACTTTTCAACCCTTTTCCTTTTTAGAAAACCTTTTCCGCTTTAATAGACTAAATAGTTGAAGTACTAACCCGGTAGAAGCAAAGAGCTTAAGTCTGCCGTTAGACAACAAATTAATTCTGCCGGTTAGTAGTAGTTTAAGTCTACTGGTATGAAAGAAAACTTAAAAATTGAAATTAAGCTATAGGATCAATCATACAAAGATTTCTCCTTAAATAAGCAAACCTGGTTGCATCCAGTGGTTTGGTGAGAATGTCAGCCAATTGATGTTCAGTTGGAACGTATTCCAGACTGATGTTACCTTTCTCCACATAATCTTTGTGGAAGTGATAACGGATATCAATGTGCTTTGTCTTTGAGTGCATCACTGGATTCTTCGAGACTGAAATTGCAGAAGTGTTGTTATACATGATTGGACAATTTGCAGTCTTGATGTTGTAGTCCACTAGTTGTTGCTTCATCCATAGCAGTTGAGAGCAGCTGGCGGCAATAATGTATACGCCTCGGTGGTAGAGTTTGCAACTGAACCTTGCTTCTTGCATGACCATGAGACAAGTCTATTTCCAAGAAATTGACAGGTCCCACTGGTGCTTCTTCTGCTCACTTTGCAGGCTGTATAATCTGCATCTGAGTACCCAACTAGATCGAAGTTGTTGCGTTTTGAATACCAGATACCCAGATTTGTAGTTATTGAAACATATCTGATGATACGTTTGGCAGCAAGCAAATGTGATTCCTTTGGATCTGCCTAAAATCTAGCACAAACACAAACAACAAACAATATATCAGGTCTACTGGCAGTAAGGTAAAGAAGTGAACCTATGATTCCTCGATACTTTGTTTACGTTCTCTTGCTTTCCATTTTCATCTTTGTTAAGATGGCAGTCGGTAGACATTGGAGTCTCGAATCCTTTAGTTGAATCAAGATCAAATTTCTTGATGAGTTCCTTTGCATATTTGGTTTGGCTGATGAAGATCCCATCGGAAGTCTGTTGAATTTGAAGTCCTAGAAAATAGGTGAGCTCTCCCTTCATGCTCATTTCGAACTTGCTTTGCATCAGCTTCTCGAATCTTTTGCACAGGCTTTGATTGGTAGATCCAAACATAATGTCGTCCACGTAAATTTGTACCAGAAGAGAATGACCTTTGTGTTTGAGGATAAACAGTGTTGTGTCTATTCTTCCTCTCACAAATCCTTGTTCAATTAAGAACTTGGATAGAGTTTCATACCAAGCTCTGGGAGCTTGTTTCAAGTCGTAGAGTGCTTTCTTGAGTCGGTACACTTGATCCTATTTGGCTTGGATGACAAAACCTGGAGGTTGTTCAACATATACCGTTTCTTGAAGATCACCATTGAGAAAGGCACTCTTCACATCCATCTGATAAACTTTGAAGTCCATGAACGAAGCATAGGCTAGAAAGAGTCCGATTGCCTCTAATCTAGCAACATGAGCAAATGTTTCATCGAAGTCAATTCCTTCTTCCTGTCGGTAGCCTTGAGCAACCAATCTAGCTTTGTTTTTGGTGACGTTTCCATCTTCATCTCTCTTGTTCCTGAATACCCATTTGGTGCCGATAATTGGATGGCTAGTCGGTCTTTGAACTAAGCTCCACACCTTGCATCTTTCAAACTGGTTCAGCTCTTCTTGCATAGCTTCAATCCAGTAATGGTCTTCGATAGCTTCATCAATCTTCTTTGGCTCGATTTCAGACACTAATGCGAATGCAAACATAGTCTCATTTCGAACTCTATTCCTCGTACGAACTCCTGAGTTGAGATCACCAATGATTTGAGAGATGGGGTGATCTCTTGTTTCAATAATAACTAGAGGAAGATCACTTCTGGTGAGTTCTTCCCTTAACGAATCTGGAGAAGGTAGAGAAGGAGATTAACCAAAATCGGGTTCAGAAGAGATAGGATCTTCAAAACCTTCATTTTCTGGTGAACAAGAAGGGTGAGTGATATGCAAAGGTGTTTGGGGTAGAACAAAAGAGATGGGTTCAAGGTCAACAAAAGAGTTGGAGCTGGCACCAGCAGAGTTGAAGTCTGCGGGTGCAGGGTTAACAGAACTTGAAGGGTCTGCAGTTGGAGGATTCTGAGGTGGAGTAGAAGTAGAAGCTTTATCTGTACCTGTCTTAACATCATCAGAATCATCAACAACATTTGGAGCCTTTCGAGGCTCTATTAAATCATATTCATCAAAAGTAACATGCACAGATTCTAAGATTTTCAAAAAAGTTTTGTTAAATATGCGAAATGCTTTTGAATTTTTGGAAAAGCCCAGAAAAATTCCTTCGTCTGATTTTGAATCAAATTTACCTCTATATTATTTTCCATTATATAGAATAAAACCTTTACTGCTGAAGATTTTGAAAAATCCTATGTTTGGGGCTCTTTCTCTCCATATTTCATATGGAGTTTTGTTATGAAACTTGTTTACCAGGGATCTATTCTGGGTAAAACATGCAGAGTTGATAGCTTCTACCCAGAAGTACTTCGGAAGTCTTGCTTCTGCCAACATAGTTCTTGCTGCTTCAATGAGTGTTCTGTTCTTTCGTTCAGCTACACCATTTTGTTGAGGAGTTCCGGCAGCAGAGAAGTTGTGGCCGATCCCGTGGTCATCATAATATCTTTCAACACCGTTGTTCTTGAATTTGGTGTCGTTGTCTGATCTGATGTCACTGATGTCTTCAAGCTTTTGGGTTTGAAGTCTTCTGAAAAGAGCGGTGACCAGATCATATGTCTCATCTTTTGAGGTCATTGTTTCGATCCAGGTGAACCTAGAGTAGTCATCAACTACTACAAGTGTATACTTGTCTCCAGAGATAATGACTGTAGTGATAGGTCCAAAGAGATCCATATGCAGAAGTTAAAGAGGTCTGGTCGTTGACATGACATACTTTCTTTTGAAGGAAGACTTGGAAAGTTTTTCTAATTGACAAGCTTTGCAACTTCTGTCATGGTCGACAGACACTGTAGGTAGACCTTTGACAAGCCCGTCTTTGGAGAGCTTGGAGAAGTACTTGAAGTTGAGGTGACTGAGACGCTTGTGCCAAAGCCAACTGTTGTCACGAATGTTGTTAGCAACTAGGCAAAGGCTGGAGGATCTCCCTAGTAGATTTAAGTCCACGACATAGACGTTTCCTTGTCTATTTCCGGTCAGTAACGTTGAGCAGGATTCACGATCTTTGATGAGACATTGGTTGGAGGAGAATTGGCAGATGAGTCCTTTGTCGCAGAATTGAGATATGCTCAGAAGATTATGCTTTAAGCCGTTCACTAGAGAAACTTTGTTGATGGAAAGACTTCCTCTAGTGATTGAGACATACCCAATTATTTTCCCTCTTACATTGTCGCCAAAAATCACCATATGACCTTTGGCTTCAGCTATATCTGTGAGTAGTCTTCTGTTCCCTGTCATGTATTTTGAACAGCCACTATCAAGGTACCAGATGTCCTTATCTTTTGAATCTATAGCCATGAAGCAGACCTAAAAAATATCAAAGAAACAAGGTCCCTTTATTTTCTTTTGGGTCTTGAGGATTAGCAACCTTTTGGAACCCATACCTGCCTAACCTTAAGAAACCTAGGTCTCTCAGATTTTGGTGTGAACCTTAGCAGGCATTCTGGGGCCAGATGGCCTAAACAATTGCAAGAATGACAAAGATGAAAGTTCCATGGAGGACTGTGAGTAGCTTTAGTTGTAGAGTGCTTGTGACTTTCCTTGTTCTTAACTGCAGTCTTGGGTTCAGTTAGCTTGTTGACGGTAGACTTAATTGGTTTCTGTTGAACCTTCCTTGTTTTGTTACCAGCAGACTTAGCCTTGGCTGGTCTGTTGTTAACCTTTTTATGAGGATTTGGTAGAATACCTTTAACTTTATTGTCAACTAGCTTAGGTGCCTTAGCCACTTTGTAGACAAACTTAACAGGTACCAGCAAAGATTTCGTAGGTCTACCGCCAGCAGACTTTGCCTTGGCAGAGCTGTTGCCGGTAGACTTTGAATTCTCTACCGTTCCTTTCTCAAGCTTTTCATTAGAAGCAGTTACTTTGGTTTTCCCTTTCTGAGTCTTGGGGTAAATGTATGGTACACTTGTATAACCAAGTCCTTGTTTACCTTTGTTTCCGAAAGTCTGTTTTGAGAAGGAGATATCATAAGCAGTCTTGGAGGTTTCACATTTCTCCGTGACAGAAGAGTATGCCGAACTGGGCTCATTATTATAACCTAAGCCAGATTTATCTCCATTGGGATTTTGGCTTGAAATGATTCCTTCAAAGGTTTCCTTGGAGCTGTTCCAGGAGTCGATTATCTTTTGCAAGGCAATCTTATCCAGGTCAAGTCCTTTGATGTGCTCAGATAGACAATCAACTTTGTCACTAAGGAATTTGTTTTCTCCTTTTAGCTTGATACTTTCCTGTTGACAGCTATTGAGAGTTTGAATCTCAGCTGCCAACAGAGATTTCTCAGCAGCAAGCTTCTCATAGTTCTTAGCAAGTTTTACATAGGCTACTCTAAAGGAATTGAACTCTTCAAGCATTTCTTGATTGTCTTTGAGCAGTTCTTCCTTACTAAAGTTCTCACAGTTGATCTCACTTTTGTCGAAGGGACACTAGATGAGATTTCGACTTCATGTTCAGAGTCATAGGTAGGGCCTGAATCATGAGCTATTAAGCATATGTTAGCTTGCTCACAATCGTCCTCTTCCTCTTCTGAATCAGTCTCAAACCATGTAGCAACTTGTTTATCTTCAATGTCTTCAGCCAACATACCTTTATGTTTTTGAAATTTCTTATAAGAATGCTTTCGGTATGCTTCGAATTTTGGCTTTGGACATTTAGAGGCGAAGTGACCAGGTTTTCTACAATTATAACACATAAGCTCTTCGTTGGATGAGCTTTCAGCAGTTTTTCTAAAAGGCTGCTGGTGTGTGTCCTTCCTTCCATATTTTGCAAACTTTTTGAAACGTTTTACAAACATAGCAAATTGCTTATCTGAAAGAAAATAGTTTTCATTGGAAGAAGTAGATGGTTTGTTATCAACTGGAGTTTCTTCTTGTACCATGGCAGGCAAGGACATAGTTCTGAACTGTTTGTCCTGTTCTAGAGCTTGATTTACTTCGAGCTCATAAACCTTTAAACTTACGTAAAGACTACGGAGAGTCATTTCGTTTAAGTTTTTAGATTCTTTCATGGCAGTGGTCTTAACATGCCATAGACTACCTAGAGAGTCTAGAAATCTCATATTCATTTCCTTTTTGTCATAAGTTTTACCGAGAGAGAAGCAACTATTTATTACCTCACTGAAGCGATCGTATGCTTGTCTCAAGGTCTCCTTGGGATCCTTCTTGAAGGAGTCAAACTGCTGGATGAAGGTATACTTTCTGTTGTCTCTTGTGTCTTGGTCTCCTTCCAAGTATTCGACAAGAGCCTCCCACATTTCTTTTGCAGAGGTACACCGACTCACTTGTTGGTAAGTGCTGGTGTCTAGTGAGCTAGTTATGATATTGATGGCTTTGCTATCTAGCTCTACTAGCTTCTGTCGTCCTCTGTCCATTCAGACTCTTCTTTGGGTACTTCAGTAGGATTTCCAGTGATGGATGCTAGAAGATTTGCCTTCATGGGTACATGACGTCCTACTAGTACGCACTTCCATAGCCTGTTGTCAATAGAATTCATAAAACGCATTACCTTATCCTTCCAAACATCGAAATTGCCTTCGTCCAATATTGGGACGTGGTTCGCATTTGATGTAAGCAGCATGTAGTGTGTTTGTGCCATTGGATCGTGACTCTCAAGAGTTTAGTCTTGGAAAAACTAGTTTTCGAAGAGTTAGGCTGTGATACCAATTGTTAGTCCCAACGGGCACAATAATAAGCTAGAGGGGGGGGGGGTTAAATAGCTTATTAGACACTTAAAAACTTTTCGTATAAGTTCCTAAAACAAGCACTTGTAATCTATTAAAGAGATTGAAGTAGCGGATGTCTTGTAACGAAGACAGTTCAAGTCTGCCGGTGAAGCACTACCGGTAGACTTAGCTGAATACTCAAGTCTGCAGTTGAAGCGATAAGTAAAGAGATATGAAATAGTAAAGCAGTAAACAACAGTAATGAAAGAACACAAGTATTTTGAGATGGTTCGCACTATAAAGAGTGCTACATCCACCACCAAGGCAGTCAACCTTGGATTTAAATGTGCATTATGTTTTCCACTAGTTCTATTACAAAGAGTTCCAATGGATCGTGTACAAAATATTTGATTTGTGTTTGGGGTTGGGAATTGAATATCTGGACAAATAGAATATTCAATTGTGTAGAAGAATAGTTAAAGGAACAACAATAAGAAGCTTAAGATAAAGTGTTGATGCAGATCTTCTTGTTGTTGTTGAGGACTTCGTTGATCAGTTTACGATCTCTTGAATGCACTGAGTATATAAGACTTGAAGTTGTTGGAGAATTTCAGAGCATTGTTTTCTTCAGTCTTTAATGGCAATATTTATAGTAGGGGCATTCTTGAGACCGTTTGGAGAAGATGAAGAGTAACAGCTCTATTAGGTTGAATGCATTAAATGCATGGAGCTGACTTGTAGATTTCATCTTCACTGATTCTGAGCATGGAATGGTGCAGAGTTGTTGCAGCAATTGGTAGGTGAGCAATCAGAGTTGCAGACCTACAATAGTTGGTACAATCTGTGAGTGTCAGTCTGTTCACCTGCTCTGTCACTATTTAGGAGGCGAAAGTCTTCTTGCTTTTCGGAAAGCTGGTCAGGCGTGTCTAATAAGTCAAGGGCTGAGAAAGGATTGGTTTAATTCAAATTCAAACTGATAAAGGTCAAATTTAATTAATCCACTCAAAGCTTGGTGACCGGACATGTCATGCTTGAGCAAGTGCAGACAAGGTCTGCTGCTGGATGCTGAATGAGGTCTTTCGGTGAAGCTTTGCTGAAGTCTTCTGCTGAACCTATGAAGCCTATAAAAACTATTCTATGGCAAAGTTCTATACACAGTTGCCACGCTAATTGATACGCAACCCAATTAGCCACTAAGTATAGAACCTAATGTAATGCATGAACAGATGTAAATCAAGATACAAATGAGAAACAACAGCGGCATTCCTGGCAGCAGCCTCTGGATGATTCAGTTGCAATCTTAGCAGAGGCTGTGGAGATACTTGTTAATTCTCTAAGCTGGTTATAAATGGCATCCAGTCTACTTAGGATATCGTCGTTTGCCGGGCAGAACGGAGAGGGGTCGAGGTCTACTTGAATGGGCTCAGCAGCAGTGGATGAGGCGGCATCAACAGTAGCAGCATGACGAAAGGGCTGCTGGAGGGGTGGAGTTTTGGAGGTTAAGGTGGAAGAGGAATCGGTTGTGGGGAAGGTATGGGTAGATGAGGAATTGGAATGAGGTAGGGACAAATGACGGGTTGGGGGAATTTCAATATCTGTGTCCGAATGATCACAGATGATTGAAGGGGTTGGGAGTGGGTCAGTGGAGAACCAGAAAGAAGGTGGGGGATAGAAAAAGGGCTTCTGGCCTCAGGGGTTGAGCTTCTTGTGGAGAGGGAGTAGGTTTGGTGAAGAGGTCTGCTATTGAAGAAAGTTCAAAGATGAACTTCGTAGCAGCAGAGGAAAGGATAGAGGGAAACCAGGGGGTTAGGATTAAGGGAATGGGTTGGTTTCGTTTGGATGGTGTGGTAGGGTTGGTTTGGGTAGGAGTGGGTGAAGTTCGGGTAGATGGGTTTGGGGAGTAGTTGTGGGTGGAGGTGATTTGGTAGGCTCCTCTTGAGGGATAGACTCCTCAAGAGTTATAGGCTCCTTATGAGGGATATACTCCTCCGGAGGGATTGGCTCCTCCTGAGTAGATGACTCAATAGGTTTAGTTGAGAAAAGGGTTGGAGGTTGGTTACCAGCAGACTTCCTTTTCTGCCTCAGCGGCTAGGTAGGAGATCCAGAGGCTTCATCGACAGAGATGACAGGGTATGCTGGTGGCTTGGTTGGGATGCCCTTACACAAACGTTTGCATTTGGGTTTAGGTGAGTGTAGACACCCCAATTTCGTACCCCTGGTATGTAACATGTCATTAAATATCAAGACTTGTTAAAAAGCTAACGAATGTCAAGTTACATGGTTGAAAATGCAAAAAACAAAAGCAAGATGCGTAAACAGTGAAATGCAGGGGGCCTAAGTGCCAAAAAGGACACCAAAAAGGGGGCTGGGCGCTGCCCATAGTCCCTCCAGGCGTCGCCCCAGCTTCCACTATGGGTGGCACCCAATAGTTCCTGTTCCCCTGTAGCAGTTTACCTTTGATGCAATTCTCTCAGCGCGTGGTACAAGCTGATGAAACACAGAAAGAGAAAACTTAACAGCGAAGGAAGGCCTCTCCCAGTATATAAATAAGAGACCTCGACTTGTGAAAAAACATAGTAAACACAATGCAAACACGCAGTTAAGAAACAGCGCGATGAGTTCTCCCAAGAGCATTGAGAGAATTTCTTCCTCTAGCCCCAAAGCTCCGCCAAATCTCCCCCAAACACTAAAACCAACCGGCCAAAGTGAAACCTAGTTGCCCTGCTAAGATTCCGCCCTATTCCACCGGTCCAAAAATCCCAAAAAGAGCAGTTGCCCTACCCGAATCCAGAAGCCAAATCAGCAAAAAAACAAGTAGTTGCTCTGCCCGATTTACGCCGTCAGCAAGCAAACAACAGTAAAAAAGCAAGCAGTTGCTCCGCCCGGATCCCGAGACCGAAAAGTAACTTTTGGAAGCAGTCACTCTGCCTGAATCCCCGCAGCAGCAAAGCAGCAAAAAATACCCCCTCTCCTTGAAGGGCAGAGCGAACGCACCCTAGAACCTGCCAGAAGCTAGTCGGTACGGGATAAAACCCCCTACGCTTCAAGAGGTAGGCTATTTAAAGTGTTTTTATACATAAAAGTGCTATTTAGACTAGCCCGATGTAAGAAAAATAAGCAGTTATGCTGCCCAAATTTCTATAGGAAAATAGCACTAAAAAGTGTCATTATTATGGCCAAAATTTTATAAAGGGTTAGTATCATTTTTGATACCCCAACTTTACTCATTTTTCAGTTTTCATACCCACTGTTTCTAGGCAATCAAAGTTAAGCCAAACCTTTCCAAAATTCATCACTTTTAATCCCAAACGTTAACTGGCCGTGAATTACTAATGACTGACCTGCTATCTTAGGTTGGAAACCGGCAAGAGGCTTGGCAACAGGTATACCTTACATCCCTTGTTCATTTCCCGTAATTTCTCCCAATTTCCCCCAATTTTCTTTTGTGCCCTAATTTCCTTCGTCCCCAATTTCCTTCCCCAGTTACAACTCTAATTTATCTTTCCCTAATTTGTACATTCCTAAGTTAGAGACAGAAAATCAAGATTCGGCTTGGCAACAGGTATACCCTTACATCCTTTGTTCATTTTCTATAATTTTTCCCTTCTTCCATTTCCCCCAATTTGCTTCTGTGCCCTAATTTATTTCGTCCCCAATTACAACCCTAATTTCTCTTTACCCAATCTGTGCATTCCCAGACAGAAAATCAAGATTCGATGGTGAGAAGGAAAAAGGATGAGTTGCAACCACAATACGGTAAGTTTTAATTAGAATGTTTGTGCAAATGTTTTTCATGAATATTTTTTCTTAACTTACAATGTCTCTTGCATCAATATGATATCAGTTTGTGATTTGTAAATTATAAGTTTTAATAAGAACTAA
Organism: Codonopsis lanceolata; assembly: GCA_013146195.2. Classification (NCBI taxonomy): domain Eukaryota; kingdom Viridiplantae; phylum Streptophyta; class Magnoliopsida; order Asterales; family Campanulaceae; genus Codonopsis; species Codonopsis lanceolata. The sequence continues at coordinate 176,912,290 of CM028378.1, forward strand.
TTTAGTGTCATGTTCTAAGCTTACAATGTCTTACTGTTTTAACTCATAATGATATCATTAATTGGGTAGCTGAGTGTGCCATATTCTTCATGAATATTAGTTATTAGCTTAGAATGTTTTACCTTATTGTTTAAACTCATAATGAGACATCATGAATTGTTTGCTTATGAGTATAATTTGTTTCCTAAAGGTCATGTTTCTGTATAATTGTTACCCTAATTGTTGTTGTATAATTCTAGGGCAAATTGTGATTTGATTTCTTTTATTTGTTGTAGACCCTGAAGGTGATATTCTTTCTTTTTCATTGAAAGTATTTCATGGTGGTATGATTAAGCATGACTGTATAGAATATATTGGAGGGAAAATAGATTTTTTTGATTGGGTGGATGCAACAGAATTTTGGTTGACTGACTTAAAGGATTTTGTGGAAGAATTAGGTTACAATTTTGAAACAGTTAAGATATGGCATCAATCTGCACACTATATGGGTTATACACTCATTGCTAGTGAACAACATGCTTCACCTTTACTGAGGTCTATACCTACTAAGAAAGAGCAAAACCTTTACTTAGAGCATCTTGTCAATCTTCAAAATCCCACCATTGATAACCCTGAAAATCCTACTTATTCAAACCTCCAAACAGATAATGACACATTTGACTTCTCTTTTCTTGATCGTGAACAAAACCCAAATCCTGAAAATCCCAACTCATCTTCTGACTCCTCTGATTCTGATGAATTTAGTGACTCTGAGTATGATATGGAAGAGGATGATATTGATTTTGATAAGCATGTTGATGCCAATGTTGAGTTTGATGGTATTTTGGGGAAGGGTAAGTCAGTTAAAAATAAATATGTTAGTGAGAAAATGTTTGCTAGGATGGAAGAGGATGGTGAGAAAGCTTCTGATAGTGATGATTTTCAGAGTGTGTTGGGCAGTGATGAAGAACCAGATGCAAATTACCCCAAACATGACCCTAAGACCTCTAGAAATCCTGAATTGAAACTGGGAACAATTTATAGTACAAAGAAAGAAGTGAAATATGTGATTGAAACATTTTGCTTGAGAAGGGGAATGGTGATAAAGTTTGATAGGAATGATACTAGAAGGTTAAGGGCAATTTGTAGAAAAGAGGGATGTGAGTGGTATGCATTTGTTGCTCCAATGCAAAATGACAAAGCTTGGCAGTTGAAAGGGTATAATCCAAAGCATACACAATGTGGATGGAACTACAACAACCCAAGTATCAAGTCTACTTGGATTGGGAAGACACTTGTGAACAAATTTAAAGATAATCCCAGTTTAGGAACCAAAGAATTCAGGAATGAGATATGTACCAAACTTAAGGCCAATGTTTCAAAACAACAAGCATATAGGGCAAAAAGGAAAGCCAAACAACTTATGGATGGGACATTGCAGGAGCAATTTCACCAAATAAGAGATTATTGTCTAGAATTGCTAAGATCCAATCCAGGTTCCACAATGGTTTTGAAGTTGTGTGATGTTGAAACTGGTAAGCCTACTTTCCAAAGGCTTTACATTTGTTTTGATGCTTGCAAGAAGGGTTTTAGGCTTTGCAGAAAGATAATTGGGGTGGATGGATGTTTTCTAAAAGGCCCTCAAGGTGGTCGCTTGTTGACGCTAGCTTGGAATTGATCCAAACAACCGATGTTTCCCATAGCTTATGCAAAGGTAGAAAATGAAACCAAGGATTCTTGGACTTGGTTCTTGTCTTTGCTAGAGAATGATGTAGGTATTGAAGATAAATTTGAATGGACATTTATGAGTGACAAACAAGGGCTCATACTACCGCCTTTGATGATTTATTTCCCGATTCTCAAAATAGATTTTGTGTTAGACATTTGCACACCAACATGAAAAGGGATGGTTTTATGGGGCAATCAATAAAAATTGCATTATGGGCAGCAGCTAGGGCAACTAGGGTTGAGGTGTTTAAGGCAAGAATGGAACAGATGAAAGAATTGGATAAGGGTGCTTATGAGTGGTTGATGGATAAGCCTCCAAGTCAATGGTCTAGGTCACATTTTGGTACTCAACCTAAGTGTGACATCTTGCTGAATAATATGTGTGAGTGCTTTAATGCATTTATTCTTGATGCAAGAGACAAGCCCATCATTACCATGCTTGAGACAATAAGACATTTGTTGATGACAAGATTTCAAGTTAATAGGGATAAAGGTAAGAAGTGGACTGGTAGACTATGCCCAAGAATAAAAGACCTACTAGAGAAGAATGCCAAGGAAGGTGGTGAGGCCATACCTATCAAAGCTGATGAATGGCATTTTCAAATCACTGGACCCTTTGACCAACATAATGTAGCTGTTTCTGACCAGGTATGTAGTTGCGGAAGAGGGGAATTGACAGGCATTCCTTGTAAGCATGCTTACTTAGCCATATGGTGTAGAAGAGGATCCGTAGTCTTATGTCAATGAAGCCTACACGCTTAGCAAATATATTCAGTATATGAGCATGTCATAATGGGAATAAATGGATCTCGAAGTTATGGCCTAAGTGTAACTTACCGCCCCCTTTGCCCCCAAAGTATGAAAATAGGCCCGAAGACCAAAGAAACCGAGAAGAAGACAACTTGATGAGCCACCCGCATCTTCCAAAGAATCGACCAAATTGAAGAGATCTCAAAAATCATTAAAATGTGGACAATGTGGTAAACTTGGACATAATGCTAGAACTTGTGGCAAAAAAAAATTCCAATGCAGATTCTACTTCACAGGTCACAACTTCAGCTTCACAACCCACTGCACAACATATTAATGAGATCCCTTTAACTGGACCTGAGCCAGAACCTATTTGTGTCATAGCAGAAAATAGCCAACCTCAATCCTCAACTCCTTCAGAGATATCTAAATTACCAGTAAGTTATCTAATATATATTGAGTTTGTCAAATTACATTTTTGCAGTGTGGTTTATATATTGACTTTTTCTCTCATTTGAAATTACAGGTTAAAAGAAAGAGGGTTTCAAGTACTGTGGGGGTGAATGTAGGTGGAAGCACAAACATGATATCTTCTTTAAATGTAAAAATTTACATTACAGTTATTCATTGTAGTTTGTGAACAAATTGCATTACAAATTCTTAGTAAAATTGTTTGTTTTAATGTAGGTGAATCAATCATCAAAATAATGCTCCATTTATTGTTAGGGGAGGAGTGAACTACATCACAATGGCAAATTTGAGACATGCAATTGGAACTACCTCAAGTACACCAAAAGGGGGATCAAGTGGCAAGGAACCATTTAACAAAGAATCAAGTGGCAAGGGAAATGAAGACAAAATGTAATGGCTGCAATTGTTGTTGTTAAATCAAAACAGAGTCTTATTGTTGTTTTAATTTTGCTTTACTTGTCTGAGACCTGATGTGAGTGTTATTTTCTTGGACAAGATTTAAAATTTAGTAGGCAGTTGTTGTTGAAACATGGTAGTTGTTGGTTCAAGTGTAGTTGTTCTCAAAACATGGCGCTTGTAAACTTGGACAAGTTCCAAACTATGTAGTATGCAATTGTTTTTAATGCAAGAATGGTACTTGGATTTTGTTTGTATGCATGTTGTAAATTTGAATTTTAATGCAAGAATGGTACATGGCAAATTGCAGTTGTTGTTATCAAACAAACTTGATGTTGTTGTTGATTTGTTGCAAAATGCACAAAGTTGTAAACTTGGATGTTGTTTGTATGCAAACTGTTGAATTTTGTTGTGCTTGTAAACTTGCATAAACTTGCCAAAGTTGTTGTGAAACTTGGACAAACTTGTTTGTGTTGTCCATGCAAGATTGTTGTAAACTTGGATTGTGTTTGTTGTTGTAAACTTGGACAAGATTTTGTGTTGTTATAGTATGCAGCTTGTTCAAACATGGCAGTTGACAACTCACAAACATATAAACAAATGCATCTTGAATTTTGGTTTTGATAAGCATTTCAATGATGAATGCTAAATAATAGGCAAAATCATAAACTTGAACAAAACTAAACAAAACCAGAGAAACAAAACTTAGAATTGGGATGACAAATCAACAAAATGTTATAAAGTGAAAATGGGAATACAAATGAGAGGTTATAGACAACATGCGATACATTACAACAACCATTGAATTGTCATTTACAAAAGTAAGAGTGCAATCAAACTTAGATAAACAAATACAAATAATTTACTACAACAACATTGTCAAGTTACATAACTACAACCATTGTCAAGTATTCAAGTACATTACAAAAGTAAAAAAAATTAACATAACAACCATTGAGTTTCTAAAATTACATACCAAATAACATCACCAAACAAAACAAAAATAAAATTGTCATTCCAATCAATGCCCTTCTAATTTTTTTTTCAACTTGTTCACTTCAGTCTTCATGCTCTCAACCATGCTATTTGCCATCATCAACAGAGTTTCCCTTTCATTCTCTTTGATCTTGAGTTTCTTTATTTCACCTTCATACTTGTTTATCTTCACCAACAATCCCGGAATGATTTGTTTGGACCTTGGGCATAATTCATCATCCAACCATCTAAAAAATCCACAAAATCCTTCATTCTGTAATCCATAGACATGCACAGTATATTATTTTGAAAAAAAAAATAGTTATTATGTAATCCCTATAAGACAATTGTAATAGAAATAAAAAAATCTGTAATCCCTAAAAGACAAGTGTAATAGAAATAAAAAAAAACTTACCCCATATTTTGGACATGCCCAGTATCTTCTTCCAGGGTTGTTTTTAGTCCAAGATGTCTTCAATGGAACTTTTATTCCACAACCACAATACATGTCTTCCAATGCCACACCATTATTCCTTGAGCTCCAACTACCATTGGAAGTGGTTGGAGATGACCTACTCATTCTAAAAAATGACTGATTCAAAAAATGGATTAAAAAACGACTGATTCAAAAAATGGAGAGAAACGAGAAGCAATTTGGGAGAAATTGAGGACAGAAATTGGAGAGAAATGACGTGTGTGCCAAATTTGGGGAAGAAATATTGCGGAAAGAGATTACGGGTTGGATTAGGGAGGAAAATTAGGGCAAGAATCAATGAATGAAATTGGGGAAGGAATAAGGAGTAATTGGGGAAGAAAACAACCTAGGAGAAACAGGTCAGTCGTTACTAATTCACGGCCATTTAACGTTTGGGATTAAAAGTGATGAATTTTGGAAAGGTTTGGCTTAACTTTGATTGCCTAGAAACTAGTGGGTATGGAAACTGAAAAATGAGTAAAGTTGGGGTATCAAAAATGAAATTAACCCTAAAAAAAATCGAAAATGCTACTAAGTTGTTGATATTTTGATCAAGTAAATAGTTTGGATTAAACGAAGGAACACAATATCAGAGTATATATATACACAAAATCATAGTATGTATGCAAAACTCTACTATTTCTATTTTAATTACTTACAAAGTTAGATTTTAGACAATCATTATATATATACACAAAATCCCCATGGAAAACATACACATATTTAGACTTTCCAGATATGCAGTGGGCAAATAAAAAATATATCATACAGTTGTTTGTGCTCCAAAAGATTTTACTTTGACCCTTTAAGTGAAAACAAAATTTACTAAGTATATGAAGAGTCAAATCGAACAAACTGGCCACACAGCTCCAAGTAATAAAATTAAGTAAGTTTTGAAATGGAAACCAAAAACTTAAAAAGTATCCATAATGTAATTGGGTGAGCTACAAAAAATTGGAACAAAAGCATATATAAAGATACTAATTAGCTTTTTGAAAACATATAGGCACATAATTCGATGCATAAAAGCTGTAATTTTCATGGATTGTCCACACAACTCCAAAGTGTAGGTTTTAATGGCATAGGCAATTAACACGATGAACATGTCTGCTAGTAACACGAAACATCAGACTTGCTCTTAGTCGAGTAATGAACTCTATTGGTGAACTACCAATAAATCAAAAGCCTGTTTGAAAGAGTTTAAGCAGCAAAAATTGTAAGGCTTAGATTCAGAGAAGTCTTAAGTGATTGTACACGAATATATGTTCAGAACAACAGCACACTTAATCCCTATTCCAAATGCAGATTTAGGAAATCATTAAAGAATTGCTTTTCAAATAGTAAGTCAATTTCTAAAAGCTCATAGAGAGGTAAAGACTGAATAATGAAAGATGAATCATTTGAAAGAACTTATGAATTTATTCAAAGATAAATTAAAATTATCTGAACGGATGAGTGCAGAGCAATTGACCTTCGATGATGATAAATTATTGCATAATCAACAACATTTGTAATGGAGTACAAATCTGAAGATATGAATGCAATGTATACAGACAACTCTTCATTTTCTTTAGGCAACATCTGAATATTTATCTTCAAATCGATCAAAGATCTTGACCTCTAACTTTAGGAGTAAAGTCATAAAGCTCTGTTAGAGGCTGAGTTCTTCGAAGAAGACTAAATAACTCAAATCAAGAACTGGGTTCTTGACCAAGATGCCGATCTCTGTCTATAGATATTTATGATCTCTTCTTCTTCTTCAATACTTTTCTTCTTAGCAATCCACATAAAGTGTTTTGCTAAGGTCTGGGTTCGCTCGTTGCAATCTTTTGTGGAGATCTAAGATGTGTTGGTGAAGACGATCTCTTTGTAGATCTCACAGTTTTTGAAGAAGAGCTTCTTGTTGCAGGTGTCTTTGATTCACGATTAATTCGTTCGTCAATCACTTACTTATTGAAGAGAAGGAATGATTTCTTTTATAGACCGGTGAGTTTTTGATCATTGAGATCTGTTGATAGATTTCGGTATCCGTTGAGAGATTTGTCTTTGAGGTTTGATGGATAAAGATGTGGTTCAATAGATCTTTAATTGTTGGGTAAAAGACTTTGTTCTTTAGATCTCTGAACTGTTACCCTATCAGGCTGTATGATAAGTCTTTGAAGGATATGTCTAATTCATTGATACACTGTCAGGTGGTCTGTCCAATAAAGTAGATTCTTTTGACTTTTCCAAACCATGTGAGTGAGAGAGAAGATCTTGCAGTATCAGGGATGTTAGGATTCATAAAGATTTGAGTGACTTTTTAGGCTTGGACATTTTTGTCTTGTCTTGATCTAATGCGGTCTCGTCTCTTTGCAGCACATGTAGAGCCAAGTCTGCTGGTGAGATGTTCAGTCCAAAGTAGTGAGTCTTCTAAAAGAAGACTGCTGGCTGCTGGTATAAACAATGAAACCGTAACATGTTTGCTGGTGGTGAGTTTTCAAAGTATTCTTTGGTGCACATGACAAGTCTGCTGGTGACGAGTCTTTCAAAGACCTTTGACAATACAACAAGTCTACTGGGGGCGAGTCTGCAAGGTATTCTTTGGTGCATTTGACAAGTCTGCTGGTGACGATTCTTTCGAAGATTTTTGACGCTACAACAAGTCTGCTGGTGGTGGTGCATATGAATTGCTAGTCTGTTGATCATCATCAAGAAGTTAGGACTAGATTAGGACAACCTAACCTAAGACCTGTGTGTTGTCAAACAAGCTGCCACACTAACCGGTACGTAGACCTTTTAGCCACTTGTTATGACACATGGTAATGGGAACAAGCAAATCAAAATATTCAGAATATGCAAAGTGATAAATTATTCATCAATGAGCATATTCCAACAATATCTGAAAATTTAAACAAGGATAACTATATATCTCATATAGGCGATAATTTTTTTTTTGAAAAAACATGGCGAAAGTTAAGACTCATGCAGACACACACCAAAACAGAAACATGAGTCACATGTGGTGCACAAAGATAGAACATGATCTGAATTAAAGAGACAAAAGTACAAATGTTGCAACTACATCAATACCAACAGTCATGATTAGCGAAGACAAGTACAATTTTGGTGTAAAGATACATAGATTAACAAAGAAACTAACATGAAGTCCAACATTTTTACAAGTTCTCAAACTTCATTGTTTCTATCTTCATGGACCTGAGTAGAAATTCAATTTAAGAGGAAGAGTTAGTCATCTAAAGTCATGCAACCGAATGAAGCTGAGACAGGTTAGAGTACAAACCAGTTTTCTTTCTTCTGTATTTGCCTATATAGGTCTTAAAGGAACTGTTTTGGTTGCTCAGAACAACTGAGCAATCATTGCTCAGATCAACTAGCCAATTCAAACCACCACCAACCACTAGTCCCCGCAAACAAATTATATGGTCCACAAAAGTTAATTTGTATCCTAATCACAGAAAATCAACATTTAAAAAACCATTTAGAATCTTCGGTTGACATTGACAATTAGATGCTTAGATGCAGACCAAATGTCACATCCACTTACATTTTAACATAGATAATTTAAATCATTGGTCATAGCGATCAGGAACATTGCCATCTATAGGTAGATAACAAATGATTTATTAAGTCAGAAACAAAGCCAATGGACATTATCACAAATCCAGATTTCTTATTTCTTAGATTGACTTGGAATAATACCAGAAGTAGTTATAAGTTGGCAATATACATTCAAATATACACCAGGATTTTACAGCTCAAAATAGACAAAACAATTGGATGGACATCCATCATAATCTACGAAGCATCACATCCTGAAATATTTACTAACCCAACCTATCCGTAAATTGAGGCATTCTTTTATGTCTAGCATAACAATTTAATTGTAGTTTATAAAAAAGTTGATTGTAGTAAAAAAGAGTCAGTCTACTGCTTATACAAGAATTACATATTGATACACTTGGCAATAAAAATGTTTTACGAAATGTATACGTATAAGGAAATTTAATATGGTTGACACATCTCCAACCATGTAACATAATCAAAATAAAAAAAAATTAAAAATTGTAATTTGTGCATATGAGCTAACCAAAACAGAAACCATTTGTCCCTATTGTACAAGGTCTCATTAAGAATAATTTAAAGAGATATTAGATCTGAAAATTTAAACAAGGATAACTATATATCTCATATAGGTAACAAATAAAAAAAAAACATGACGAAAATTAAGACTCGTGCAGACACACTCCAAAGCAGAAACATGAGTCCCTTGTGTTGCACAAAGATAGAACAGGAGCTGAATTAAAGGGACAAAAGCTCAAATGTTGCAACTACATCAATAACAACAGTCATTATTCACGAAGACAAAAACAATTTTGGTGTAAAGATACATAGATTAACAAGGAAACTAATATGAAGTCCAACATTTTTACAAGCTCTCGAACTTCATGATTTCTCTCTTCATGGACCTAAGGAGAAATTCAATTTAAGAGGAAGAGTTAGGCATCTATAGATCTGATAACTATATATCTCATATAGGTAACAAATTTTTTAAAAAAACATGGCGAAATTTCTTACCAGTCATGGCAGTCCGAAAAAAATGTAAGTATTTTTTTAGATCTGCACATTTCTATATGACTAGACGTATTTCATCAAAATTCATAGGCATCAGACTGAATCTCCAAATGAATGTGCAACCAAACAAAGGCCTTTTGTGCTGTCTCTCTTGTACGTGACTTTTAGTTTGTTAAACATAAAGATAAAATGATCATTCTTCAAGAACTTCAAATATAAATTGCAATATGATTCATAATATGGAACTTATTAGTTTGTTGAGGGAAGTAAGATAGAGTTGAAATTGAAAGGTACAAGTTCAATTATTGATGTGTTAATATAGATATTGTATAAAGACAAGTGACCAAATAGGGTTGTGATAGGCAAGTATCTAGAAAAAGAAGAGTGAAAGAGAACCATGACCGACCGTAAAATGAACAATGCAACCATTACTATGTAAGATATTTTCATGCTTTCTATTTCGTTTTTTTACTTTCTACGTCTAAAGCATTTTCTTGCCACCAAGCAAGTCATGGCCCAAATTAATTAAAAAAATATAGTATAGAGACCAATGACCAAATAGAGTTAAGTTGGGTTAGGATAGACAGTATCTAGAAAAAGAAAAGTGATTGTGACAAAGCTGGGATCATCTCTGCAGGAGGTGGTGCCTTCATCTTCCAAGTCTCTTCTCACTTATCCGATTCCTTTGTAACTATTTTATGTGCATCAACGAAGATTTTGTTCAAAGAAACCCTAGCCAAAGGGCATATGATTGTGACAAATAAATAAGGTCCCAGCAGAGCTGCTATCGACATCGGACCAAACATGGCAAAGGAAGTTAACATAAGAAAGGGGACATATAGTTACCAAAGAAAGTGACTAGAAAACCCTGCTTATGAGATTACAAAAGAGTAAAATTACAGAAAATGCAATAACTCAAACACAATGAAGATGAGAATTGACCATCTCTAGAAGTATTTTGTTGACTACACACACACAGAGAGAGAGAGAGAGAGAGAGAGAGAGAGAGAGAGAGAGAGAGTAAAGCAAAAGTTGCACCAACCAAGCAAATCATTCATGATAGATCGTTGATAGTTGGCCAAAAGATATTAGAGTTAGAGTTAGTTATTGATTACGGCTGACAACATCAATGCGGAGATAACAACAATAAAAGGAATTCTTTCCTTTTCAGTTTGCAGTAGAACATCTTTCCTTTTCTTCAAACTAGTCAAGTGCAGCGTTACCGCAGCTGCACTAAATTGCACGTATGTTGCACGTGTTGTTAATGATTTTTTAGTGAAATACTATTTCCACTACATTTTTTACTTATCTACCACATTATTAGTTATTACTTTTAACTTATGTAGGCTTGGACAAAACTGCTTATTAATTAATTACTTGTTATTTGAAGTTGAGTAATATATTTGTTATTTGATTACTCCAAAAATTTAGTTGTCAAGACATTACCGGAAATCCCGGGTGGCGACCCCAAATTACAGAGCTCGGGTTCAGCTTATGCTTCCATTGAAGAGCACTAAAGGAGTGGTGGTTGAAGCTCAAGTGTTGGTTTGTGGGGGTGCACCTAAAGGAGCTTACATCAATGCATTAAATGGTAAATTTGATGGAGCTTTGCGTACTTGTGGACAGATTAAAATAACCGACCTGAACCCCATTTGGGTTATGGAGACTACGTTGTTGGCTCGGGTCATGGGGGATATGGTTTTGCTACCCAATGGCAATGTGTTGATCATAAATGGTGGATCAGCTGGGACTGCTGGATAGGAATATGGGCGAATCAGGTCTTAAGCCGGTTGTTTACCGCCCAAGAACCCTACAACATCTCGGTTCGAGGTACTGTGATCGCAACCACCATACCACGGATGTACCATTCATTGCGATTTTGCTTCGTGATGGTAGGGTTCTTGTTGGTGGAAGTAATCCTCATATTTACTATAATTTCGTGGGAGTTCTTTTTCCAACGGAATTGAGCTTGGAAGCATTCTCCCTATCTTACTTGGATTCGGGCTCAAGTGGTTTGCGCCCAAAGATAATTACGCCCGGTTCTCAAAGTAAAATCGGGTACGGGCAAAGATTAGTTGTTCGTTTCACAATCACGGGAAGTTTGAATGGAACATTAGTCACGGTTACAATGGTAGCACCATCATTCACCACGCACTCGTATTCCATGAATCAAAGATTGCTGGTGCTAAATGCCGATAATGTAAAAACAGTCGGAAAATCTACTTACGGATCGACGTGACAACACGGGTTCGGTAATGTTGCACCACCCGGATACTATCTCCTCTTTGTGGTTCATCAAGATATTCCTAGTGAGGGCATTTGGGTGTAAATCGGGTGAGATAATTCTTTAATATGAAGGGATAAATAATTTGTTACACAATAATTTACTTTTTTAAATTTATTGTCTAAAATAAATTATATATATATATATATATATATATATATATCTTCTGATGCTTTCAAATGCACGCACGTTGCAGGCATGTTGCACGTGTTGTTAAAGATTTTTTAGTGAAATGCTATTTTCACTACATTTTTTACTTATCTACCACATTATTAGTTATTACTTTTAACTTATGTAGAATTGGACAAAATTTCTTATTAATTAATTACTTGTTATTTGAAGTTGAGTAATATATTTGTTATTTCTAAATTATACTCTGATCCCTTTGTTTCTAAATTATTGTCTCTTTTGACAGACACATCGTTAAGAAAAAGTAATTGATTGTATTGTAAATATTGGTGTAATGTGCGATTTTTTTCATTAATGCCCTTGTGTATGTGGTTATAATTGAAGTAGGTAGAAAAAATAAGGGTAACAGGTTCTATACATTTCATTAATCCATATATTATAAAATGAAATAATTATAGACGACATACTTACTTTAACGTTATGTGTAGGATAACGGATTCTATACATTTCTCAACTTTTGAGGGTTTATTCGAAAATTTCAATATTTAAAGGATAGTGAAAATCCTAATTAATTGATTTGAGGTATTTGTTAGGTACCAATATGTTAGTCTTTAGAGTTACTTGTAGTATTCAAATATTAAAGGGAGAAAACTGTAAATTTTTGTTTTCTTTTCAGACAAAATGCACATATTCATAAAATGTGTTTTCCATTGTTTTCTTCATCATCTTAAACAATAGCTCTTTTTTAAAAAAACTCATTTCTCTTGGTTTGTTCACTGATAATTAGTAAACTCGCCACCGATTTGTTTAATATCTCGAGATTTACCAACAAATCTATTACAGTAGTTTAAAAAAATTCATACACCTCTACTAATGTCTACCTAAATTTCACTAGAACAAATTTTAAGTATTTTAGAAACATTACATCAAAATCTATGGTTGATTACCTAAAAAATTTCTTGTTATTTTTTAAACAAGATTTAAGGTTGATTATCTTTATTGTTGCCTATACACTAATTTGTACGTAAGAAAACATCATACTTTTATATAGAAAGAGAAATATGGTCATAACAAAAGTTATTTAGTTAACTGAATAGAGATTTGTTACTAAGATCTATAACTTATGGACCAATATGATAGTCTTTTAAGGTTGCTTGTCGTAATCAAAATTTTACCGTAACAAATGTTAAACAAAATAAGGGATATGTATAACATCATCAAAATAAGGGGTTATGTAACATCATCAAAATAAGGGGGCAAAGTGAATATAAATCAATTCAAATTACCTCTCCTTCACATCCTTTCCTCCCGTTGCAATTCCAATGTCGATCGATATGGAATTGCAGAAGATTTTGATTCCTCCCCTTCATATTCCTTCCTCCCCTGCAACTCCAATGTCGGTCGATATGGAATTGCAGGAAGTTTTGATTCCTCGCCTCCTCCCACACCCTTCCTCCGTTGCAACTACACTGCCGGCTCCGTCGGCTTTTTTCCTTCCAGATGCCATAACTTCTCCGACTCATTCTACTCCTCACCCTCCTCTGCAACACGTAATCAGGGTTTCGATCCTCATTCTACTCATGTTAGTCCCTCGCCAAACCCAATCATTGCGCCTCATTCTACTCATGTTACTTCCCCGTCAAACCCAATCATAGACCGAATATTGAAAGATGGTATTGCTAGTATTTTCCTGAAATACCAGCTCCCAGCTACGATCGGGGGTAACGTTTTCCTCTCATCTCCAAAGAAGCGGGCATTTTGAATCAACCGGCATAATTATGCTAGGATTGCTCGCTTTGGCTTTTTGTCGCTTTTATCGCCGGAAATTAGTGCGATATGAGCTCTTTAAATAATTGTTGTTGAACTGGTCGGGATTTCACTTAGTGTCGCCGCATTAATCTATCCCATGTCGGTTCTCTTTGGGGGTTCGATCCTCGCCATTCCCTCGATCTTTGGAGTTGCTCTTGCTGGCCGATGTATATCTACCGCTTGGCAAACGCTTTTGTTAGTAGCGATACCGATGGTGCTCCAGTTCAGGTTGGAAATGAAGAAAGGGTTTAAGGATACCAATGGTGCTCCAGTTCAGATTGGAAATGAAGAATGGGTGTAAGTGAATAAATGTTAAGGTTGCTTGTCGTAGTCAAAATTTGTTACTAAGATCTATAACTTATGGACCAATATGATAGTCTTTTAAGGTTGCTTTTCGTAGTCAAAATTTTACCGTAACAAATGTTAAACAAAATAAGGGTTATGTATAACATCATCAAAATAAGGGGGTTATGTATAACATCATCAAAATAAGGGGGCAAAGTGAATATAAACCAATTCAGATCTATCACAAAGATTTGTTACTAAGATCTATAACTTATGGACCAATATGATAGTCATTTAAGGTTGCTTGTCGTAGTCAAAATTTTACTGTAACAAATGTTAAACAAATTTAAAAAGGTAAATCATATTATTTTTTCTCTTAACCGAGTAAGTGTATTTTTGTGATATTCAAATATATTGTATGACATTTGTAATGGTAATGACACGAAGAGGGAATATGACAAAAAAAAATCAACATATGAGACAAAATGAATATAATTAAAAAAGGTATGATCTAATTTAAAGTTAGGTATAAGTTGAGGGACCAAATTCAATTTCATACTTCAAAGAATTGATTAGTCCATGCAAATTTATTTGTTTAGCAATAATTAATGGTGAATAGTTTATTAAATCTAGGGTTATTTATGTCTATACATTATTTTCTACTTATGACAAATTTTACTTTTTTAACCTTAATTCTATCGTGGATGTTTATTAGGTGCATAGTTAGTTTTGTCCATACATATATTTTGTTTTTTTAAACAAGATTTAAGGTTGATTATCTTTATTGTTGCCTATACACTAATTTGTACGTAAGAAAATACTCACACTTATATAGAAAGAGAAATATGATCATAACAAAAGTTATTTAATTAAATGAATACAGATTTGTTAGTAAGATCTATAACTTAGGGACCAATATGATAGTCTTTTAAGGTTGCTTGTCGTAGTCAAAATTTTATCGTAACAAAGGTTAAACAAATTTAAAAAGGTAAATCATATTATTTTTTCTCTTAATTGAGTAAGTGTATTTTCGTGATATTCAAAAATATTGTATGACATTTGTAATGGTAATGATACGAAGAGTGAATATAACAAAAAAATCAACATGTGAGACAAAATGAATATAATTAAAAAAGGTAGGATCTAATATAAAGTTAGGTATAAGTTGAGGGACCAAATTCAATTTCATCCTTCAAAGAATTGATTAGCTCATGCAAATTTATTTGTTTAGCAATAATTTATGGTGAATAGTTTATTAAATTTATGGTTATTTATTTGTATACATTATTTTCTACTTATGACAAATTTTACTTGTTTAACCTTAATTCTATTGTGGATGTTTATTAGGTACATGGTTAGTTTTGTCCATACATTAAATTGTAAGAAACAACCTAGACTTTTATAGTAGTAGTAGATAGTAGATTTTAATTATGGACAACATTAGAGCTGTTAAAACGGGTCTGCGGTGCGGGTTTTCCTGCGGGTCTAGAAAACCCCGCTACAATACGGGCCGGGCCGAGAAAGGCCACAAGCATGACGGTCCCTAGAAGTCTTGGCCCAGCCCACCCCGTGCAGGGCCGCGGGCAAAACGGGCTTACCCGCGAAATTTCAATATTATACCAAAAACAATCAGAACATTGAATCCAAACAATCAAACATATTTTCATTCCAAAACAAAACTGAATATTATATCAAAAACAAATATCCATTTCTTGAAAAAAAATCGACAAAATTACAAATTCAAATGTCAAAGAGCGAGAAAGTGAGACGTAGAGGGACAGAGTCACGGAGAAGAAGAAATGAGAGATTGACGTCGGTGGGTGAGGACTGTATGAGCCACTGGGATCTGGAAGCATGATGGCCGGATAGGAGAGAGAGCTTGAGATCTGACTTCTGAAGAGACAAAATCGGCGGCGGCGAAGTTGGAGGAGCGGAGGCGGAGGCGGAGGCGGCGAAGCTGGAGGAGCAGAGACAGAGCCGGAAGAGACAAAGTCGTCGTCGCTACGCGTCACTGACTCACTGGACTGGTGAGAGGAGCGTGACTTATTCGTGTCGTGAATGACTGAATGAGAGAGAGACGGAGACCTGTCAATTTATCAAACTAATATTAAGTGTTTGTTTGGTGGAACGTTTTAACCAAAACGTTGGCAAAAAACGCAACATTTTCTCTTCAAAAGTGTTTCAATCCAGGGTTTTAAAAATGTGCAGTGTTTTAAAACACTCCCATTTGGACTGTTTTAAAAATAAATTTGAGAAGGAGTAATTATTTGTTATTCATGTAGAGAGGTGATACTGCCAAAGTAAAAAAAACGGCCTCTTATGCAAAACAAAAATGATTAAAGCAAGTCAAACAGCTTAAAAATGATGCACATAAATCCATTGTATCGGTTTGGTGCAAGTCACTAGAGTTTAGGAAATAGCAGGTTTCAAGTAATTCCTCTTAGAAAATTATAATTGCTCTCATGCCGCACCACATATGGCCCAAAAAAAAAAAAACAGGTGTAGAAATGTGAAACTATGGTATATAAGAATTTTTTTAGGTTAAGTATACCATTAGTCCCTGAATTGTAACCAAATCCATCATCAGTCCCCCAACTTCAAAAAGTTTCACCACTGACCAAAGTAAGCTTTTTTTGCTCATCGGAGGTCCCTAGACCTAACGTCGTTTGTGTATTTCCGTTAAGTGAGCACGTGTCACTCACATACACAAAATAAGGAAGCCATGTATAACATCGTCAAAATAAGGGGGCAATGTGAAACATCATCTTCGGTAAGTAAAGGGCCTTAAGTTGGTTGACTTCATCACTCATGTGGGTCAAGAGGATCCGGACGCATTACAGAAAACAGTGTATCCCTCCGATTAGCAAACCTTGATTCATACAAATAAAAATTTCTCCCATACTTGACCTTCTTCTTATCCTCCCTTGTATAATACCTCATCTTCATATCCTTCTCCAATTCAGCAGACCATCCACAACCCACATGGGTATCCCATGATTGACTACTCGAAAAAGCCCCAGCATTTCAGCGGCTCGCCAGATGTTCTCAATGGCCAATTCTCTCTTATTGTTGGTATTACAGAGGTCTATGACGGGAACAGAGAGAAGGGTGTCGGAAATTGGGTAGTCTCCGGCTAGTTCATCGTCGAGTCGTATGAACATTTGGGGGATCTTTTCTATGCCGGCGTCGACCAGGCCTTTAACACCGGCTTTTGATTCGTCAAAGGCTTTGAGTTCTTGTAATCGGTCGTAGTACGGTGTTGTTTTGGTTGGGATTACAGCTCCTCCGACAACCGACATTTTGGTCCTCGTCCTTTACTTACTGATAAGGTGGTAGTAACAAATCAACCAACTTAAGTGAAGAAGTCAACCAATTTAAGGTCCTTTACTTGCCGGAGATGATGTTTCACATTGTCCCATTATTTTGGTGATGTTATACATGCTCACTTAACGGAAATACACAAACGACGTTAGGGCTAGGGGACCCGATTAGCAAAAAAGGCCTACTTTGGTCGATGGTGAAATTTTTTGAAGTTGGGGGACTCATGATGGGTTTGGCCAAAGTTCAGGGACTAATTGTATACTTAACCCAATTTTTTTCCAATCTTACAAATTTACGTACAAGATCAATTCTAAATGTGTATTAACTGTAAAAGAGCATGTAACTATTAAAATGGCAGCTAAGAACCCGTAATATTGGCGGTACACTAACAGTATATATTCATCTTTGAAAATATCTTCATTTAAAAGTATTAAGCCTAGCTACATCTATTACATATAGGCATGGCAATTGAGTGGGTTGGAATGGGTAATGAGTTGAAACAGGTCGAAACTCGTTAGAACTCAAATGTTAAACGTGTCGTAATGGGTCAGGTTGAAACGGGCGATGGGTTAAAGCGGGTCGATCCGTTTCAACCCAAAATTTTCCCCCAAAAAACATAAATTATAGCATAAAAAGTCACGGGTCGAACTGTGTAATCGGTCTGAGCCGATTTAACATGACCCAACTCAATCCGTTAATATTATTGGATCGAAATGGGTTACCCGCTCCAACCTAAAAATATTAATGGGTTGGATTGGGTTTGATGGGTTGATGGATAATGTGTTACAATTGTCAGGTATAACTAGATACCACATGTACACACATAGATGCACAAGTACCACTTAGATAAATTGGAAATGAACTGGGAAGCAATCAGGATTCCACAGCTTCATGATTTATCAGTGTACCTTAGAATAGTACACTTAGAATAACAGCTAAATACACAGTCATACATCATTAAATAAACCTAGCTTTGTCAAAAACCATAAGTAAACAACATATATTTCCTGCTTAACAAAGTCAACTAGATTATGTCAACAATTAAGAAATGCAGGAGATGTTAAGGTAAATCAAGCATTAAAAGCAGCGGCAACAACTAAGAAAAGAGAAATCACAAAAGAATTGATGAAATAAATGAGCAACCTGTTTGTCCATGTCAGGAAACAAAGCTACGCGAAGATCGAGTGCCATGAGTGTGAGGAAGCTGAAGATAAATTAGATCAAGAGTAAGAAGACAAAGTATTGACGGTGGTCCTAGGGGGAAAATAGCGGATTCTCTTTAATGAAGGATGTTGGAAATCTGAATGAGAAACTATTTCTGTATAAGAATATTTTATTTTAGGAAGGTTATAACCGATTGAGACTTGCCTTAGTTAGAAATTAGCTTAGTAAATGTCCTTGATTTCAGGATTGTAATTGATCCTAATTCCCTGTATAAATATAGACACTCTAAACTTCAACAGACAAGAGAAAAAGTTCAAGTTCTCTTTTATTTCTACATTGTCCTCAAAGAAAGATCGATGATTTTTATTTCACAGTGCAGAAATGATGTGAGCTCAGTCTTCTATTCGCCTATTCATTCAGTGATCGGTTCGCTTCCCATGCTAAATTTTTTCAAACCCTAGATCGCTCTAAACTCATCCGAGTTCATAGAGAGAAAAGGCAAAAAGATGTGTTTTCCTTTCCCGGTTCAATTTTGATAGAATTGAGGATTGATTAATCTCCCACTAGATTCAGTCAATTAGGAAAATTGGGGGTACTAAGCGTTGTGGCACTAATGGTCTTCTATCTTATATCAATAACACTCCACTGGAGACTCTCCAAGTCAGATACATTTTTATTTTATTTTTTGATAAGAGATACTTTCCTTTGTTACTTAAGCTTGTATTTAATTTTTGCTGTAGTTTCCTTTAATTATCAGTTAATAGATTATACAAATACAAATAAATTTCTAAAGGAGTAATTATTTGTCATTCATGTGAGTGAGAGAGGTACTACTGCTAAAGTAAGAAATGGCTTCTTATCCAAAGGAAACAAAAATGCATAAAGCAGGTCAAACAGCTAAAAAATGATGCAGAGAAATCCATGGTATCGCTTTGATTCAAAGATGAATAAATCAAAAAAGGCACTCATACTACAAAAAAAAAATCCTTAAAATGGAGCCCTAATTAAATAATTCGATTCAAGCTCAATAAAACAGATTAGATATGTTCGAAGAATTTTTTACCCGGCGAGAGAGAGGAGGGAGGAGGGAGGAGAGAGGTGAGAGGGAGCGAGAGCTTTGGTCACTTTTGATCGGTGTATCACCTCCGACGCATGTTTATCGAAAGTTTGGTTGTAAGGCGGGAAAAAGTTAATCGCACCATTGGTCCCTTGAGTATAGGTCGTTCATAGTTTTAGTCCCTTAACAATTATTTTTAAAATCTGGCTCCTTTGAGTATTAAATTTTTTTCAGCGTTAGTCTTTTGATGGATGCCGTTAACGAAATACCGTTAAGTTGCCAATGTGCATTTAGTAAGGGCTAAAATATTTTTTTCAAACTTAACTTGTATCAAAATATACAATAGAATCTCTAAAGTTTAAAAAATGGCCATAAGGCCTTCTTCTCAAAAAATTTGTAAGACCGATAAAAGATCTAATTTGGAAACTAATTTTTTCTTAGTAAACCCACCTCCTCATCTTCAAATTTTGGCAAAATGGAAAACATAGGTATGTATTTTTATTTTTTTTAATGTTTGTTGTTTTGTTAGAATGTAATTTGTAAATTGTATGTGAAGTGTTCAGAGTTGAGTTAGGAATTTGGATATGAATTTTGTTTATAGTGAGTAGTTTTAGGGTCAAAACATTGAGAGAAAAAAAACGTGTGGATTTTGTTGGATTTCCAGCCCTGGTCCATGGAACGATTGTTAAATGTTCGATCAGGGTCAGTCAAACAGTTTGCAATTTTTTTCATCTAGAACATCTTGTATTTGTTCCATCGGTTTTGTCGAACAGAAGCGATGGCAATTTTTCCCCTTTTTGATTCAAAATACTTACCATTGAAAAATTCAATTAGTATCACTTGAAAGAGAGATGGAGAGAGAGGGAGGGAGGGTGAGAGAGCGAGGGGGATATGGAGGGGGAGAGACGGAGAGGGGGAAAGGGAAGGGGAGAAAGATAGATGAAGAGAGAGGGAGGGAGGGGGAGAGGGAAGGGGAAAAATAGAGATGAAGAAAGAGAGGGAGAGGGAGAGTGGTACGGATAGAGAGAGAGAAAGAGAGCGAGAGAGACCATTTGAGAGAGAGGGAGGAGAGAGAGAGACATAGAGAGCGAGAGAGAGAGAGAGAGATGGGGAGAGAGAGGGAGGGGAGGGGGAGAGACGGGGAGGAGAGAGAGAGAGAGAGAAATACCCTTTGAAAAATTATTACCTACCTTTGCAAATTAATCATGCATGTTGATGCTAACTGTTCATTTAATTAGACTATTAATGTTGTTGTCACCATTTATCAATTATTGATGCTCAGCTATTTTCTAGCATCACATTATTTACTTTTTATATTTTCTTTAATATTTAATTTTATCAAACAGTAATTTTAATTTTGTTAATCCTATACTATTTTTGGCACATAGAACAACCTGCCATTTGTACTTCTTTCGAACGAAACGTGAATTGACACGGCCCTCAGTTACCTTTAATTAATCAAATTGATTTTATCCTTAAACAGTTGTCAGCCAGCAAGAGATGACAACTCATTCGGATTGATTATTTTATTTAAATTAATTATCTTTATATTAATGTCGTGTGTTAGTTGTGTTATTCGAAAGTCTTCAAATCATCTATTTCACTCTCTATCACATTTCATGTCTCATTGAATCTTGGCCCTGCATGTCTCCTTATAAAAAGAAAAACTGACTAAAATAAACTGTTGAGATTCAATGGGATTAGAAATATGATAGAAGGTGAGATAGATTATTTGAAGCCCATTTGGGATAACATTCTAATCTTTCCCAAAAGATCACATGGACAGGAAGGTTTGGCGCCTTGATACGCTCTTCACCTCCTAGCTAGAGTTGTTCGACGTAGCTCCAAAGGTTGGGTTGTTCACCCATTAAAGCGATACGTGAACTCAGTTTAGAACATCCTAACTATTTTGCACAGTAGAAGCAAATGACAAATAATTACAGAGTATAGCTAGATCAATAGAAAAAATAGAGAGAGATCGGGGTCAACGGACTATTTAAATTTTATTAATGCTAACTTTGTATATGTTCTAGGGCTACAATTATATATCAGGATATACTAAACTCTAAACCAACTTAAACAAGAAAACATAAAATTTGTTCTGCCGCACGAACGCAGAGCAACACGACCGCCTTGTCACAACGCGGTCGCCTTTCCTTTCTGAACGCGACAGCACCATTTTTTGAGACTTCTTGCCAAAGTAACGTGGTCACCTTCTCTTCCTGACGCGGCTGCTTAAAGTACTGGGAGTCCTCCAAAACTCAATGTGGTTGCTTTGTTTAGAACGCGACAGTCTTGTCTGACGTGGTCGCCTTGTCCAAACAAGACGCAACCAACCGCCTTCGTGCGATAAACTCAAAAGTCCTCTGAGAACTTGGCTCATTAGTAATCGAGTCATATTGTTCACAACATGACAATTCAGTCCATATTCGACATGGGCGTCAGAGCATTGAGAGGATTTTTCCCTAGAGACACCCTAAACGTAACACCATTTAATAGATGAAAATACCTGATTGCCCCTCTAGAAATTTAAATGGAAACCAACCATTAAACCCCTTCATTTACTTCCACAACCAACCACCCCTCCATTACTCTCAATCTTTCTCCCTCCCTCCAACGCTAACTCACATTTTATCATTTTCATCTTTCAAAACAAAAAAAAACTCCAAACCCTACACTCAACTCCTTGTATAATGGATTACGATTGTAATCCCAATGAAGATGAATATGTTAACAGGATGATTATTTCAGGTAATGTCATATATATATATATATATATATATATATATATATATATATATATATATATATATATATATATAATTTTAAATTGATTTTTACAGAAAATTTCTTTAAAAAAATTTGTAACTGGCTAGGTTGTAGTCTTGCAACGGATGTTTAGCAATAGTACCGCAATTGAGAAGCGATTATTTTGGGACATATCCGCAACCAAGAAGCGGATTTGTAGCAATATGCTTGTTATTACACCGCAGATGTTTTATAAAACAACCGCTTATATTTGTAGCAATATATTTGTTATTACACAACGAATGTTTTATAAAACATCTGCTAGTATAAAATGGTTGTTTTATAAAACATCCGCGGTGTAATAGCAGTTATTTTTCTGGAATTAATTTGAAAAAAAAAACTGAATTTCGGTGACTGAGAGAAAAACAATTCAAAGACTTCCAAAATTCAAAATTAAATTGACAGAGAGAAAATCGCAACTAATAAAAAATAGAGCAAATCACAATTAATCCAAAATTCGAAAGGGATGTACCTGTTTGTTGACTGGGAGAGGAGAGACGTGATCGATTTTTTCTTGAGAGATTGTATGGGGGAGGGAGGGGACAGGAAGGGAGGGGTTTAAAGAAAAGGGAGAATGGAAGGATTTCATTCTCTCTGTTGACTGAGAGAAGAGAGACAGGGATGTGTAGACACCTCAATTTCATACCCCTGGTATGTAACATGACATGAGATATCAAGACCTGTTAAACACTAACGAATGTCAAGTTACAGGGTTAAAAGTGCAAAAGAAAAGGCAGGATGCGTAAACAGTGAAATGCAGGGGGCCTAAGTGCCAAAAAGAATATCAAAAAAAAAACCCTGGCGCCACCCATAATGCTTCTGGGCGCCGCGCCAGCCCCCTTCATGGGTGGTGCCCAATGTGTGTATGAATGTGTAATTTTGTATAGTGTATTGCTTAGAACTTGACGGTGTATACCATATTGTCTTATAATGTCATACTGTTTGAACTATGCCACTATAAAAGTAGTGACCCTAAACCTTATTGACGTCTCAACGTTTCTATCTCAGTACCTAATGGCACGAGGAGGTCGCGCTGGAGCTCGTGGTCGTGGACGTGGTAGGGGTACTCGAGCTGCTAAGGTCACAGTTAACTCCATTTCAGAGAGTGTGGGAGAATATAACGTACCTGCACTAAACGTGAACACTAATGAACCAGAGCATACAGCAAACCAGTCTAATGCAATAGCTGCTGGCCCAACGCCAGTAGACCCTACTCTCTTTGCGTTACTTCAAACTATAGCACAAGCCCTGATGGGAAATAGGAACCAGGATAATCCAACACCTAGAGCACCAGAAATACCTGCAACGCCGGCAGTATCTATAGCGACTGCTACCCCACAACCACAACCTGCAGCATATCAACCTGGGCCAATAGTAAAGGACCCATTGGACATCTTCCAAAAAAGAAGCCCTCAGACTTTCTCAGGAACGCCAGGAACCATTAAGCCGAAGTTATGGATTGAAAGCATGAACAAGATTTTTAGGACTATGACTCTCACAAGTGAGCAGAAAGTTACTCTTGCAACATTAAAATTTGAGGGAGAAGCAAATCAATGGTGGGAATCGGAATTAACGATTGCTGAAGTATATGGGTTAGGAGAATACACTTGGGAAACATTTCTTGAGGTCTTTAATAAGAAATATTTCCCGGAGAGCGTGCGGGATAATAACTTGATATAATTCCTCAATCTGGAGCAAGGAAAGATGATAGTAGATGAGTATGCCATTAAGTTCATAGAGTTGTCGAAGTACGCTCTAGGGCTCGCTGAGAATGACAAGCAAAAGGCCAGAATGTTTGAGAGAGGCCTCAATGGAGGAATTAGCCATCGGTTGATCGCTTTACAGTTGCAGACGTACGCTGAAGTCGTAGATCGAGCTAGAATATTGGAGAGATTATCCAAAGACTACCAGAAAAAGAAGGATGAGAAGAAGAGAAATTTTGAGAGTATTGGAAACAGCTCTCGGGATCAGTCGGGCTACCAAGGAAGTAATAATGAGAATAAAAGGAAGAACATAGAGAACAACAACAACAGGGGGTTCAACCAGACGAATCGGAACTTTAATCAGAATAATCAGCAGAATCGGTGGAGTAGGCAAAATCAAGGTCCAAACCAGCACCAGTGGCGTAATCAGAATCAAGGTCAAAACCAGAATCAGTGGCGTAATTCGGACCGGAATACCAACCAGAACAATAATCAAGCTTGTGGCAGATGTGGGGGAAAACACAGAACGGAGTCATGTTTTTGGACTAAGGGGGCATGTTTCAATTGCGGAAAGGTAGGACATAAATCTAGAGACTGCTCAGAACCACCGAAAGCTGGTAGTAACCAAGGAGCAAATGGGGAGGATAAGGCCAAACCAAGGGGACAAGGAAGAATTTTTGCAATGACAGCCAGAGATGCCAGAGCAACAAATGACGTGGTGACAGGTACCGTTCAACTTTACTCTCGTGAAGTTTATGCATTAATCGATCCTGGTGCCACACACTCGATAATATGTACCTCACTTGCACGTCGTATGGAACTGTCTCCCCAAAGCTTGGAAGTTGATTTAGTGATAGATACGCCTACTAAGGAATCCATCCCTGTCACTGAAGTATATAAGTCGTGTTCTTTGATGCTGGAAGATAGAGAGATGCCTATTGACTTACTACCTTTAGATATCCAGGACTTCGATCTAATTTTAGGCATGGATTGGTTGTCAGCGTTTCATGCTAAGGTTGACTGTTTCGAAAAGCAAGTAGTATTTTGCATACCAGGTGAGACAGAATTTCGTTTTAAGGGATCTAAACCGACAATTTTATTTGGCCTTATTTCTTCTCTGAAGGAAAGAAGACTTCTAAGGAAGGGTTGTCAAGGCTTCCTGAAGACTTGCCCGGTATTCCACCTGAGCGAGAAGTAAAGTTTGGAATTGATTTAGCACCTGGGACGGTGCCTATTTCTAAAGCACCATATAGAATGGCGCCAGCTGAACTTAAGGAGTTAAAAGAACAGTTACAGGAGCTATTAGAAAAAGATCTGATTAGGCCAAGCGTTTCACCTTGGGGTGCTCCGGTGCTATTCGTGAAGAAGAAGGATGGAAGTATGAGATTGTGTATTGACTACCGTGAACTCAATCGCATTACGATAAGGAATAAGTACCACTACCTAGAATTAATGACTTATTTTTCAAAAATTGATCTTCGCTCGGGATATCATCAGCTGAGAGTCAGGAAGGACGATATTTCGAAGACTGCCTTTCGGACTCGCTACGGACATTATGAATTTTTGGTGATGCCTTTTGGACTTATGAATGCCCCAGCTGCTTTCATGGATCTTATGAATAGGATTTTCAGGAGATTCTTGGACCATTGTGTGATCATATTTATAGATGATATACTGATTTACTCGAAGACCCGTGAAGAGCACGAGCAGCACTTGAGGTCTGTACTCCAAATCTTGAGGGAAGAGAAGATGTACGCCAAATTTAAGAAATGTGAGTTTTTGATGGAGGAAGTAACTTTCTTGGGTCATGTAGTGTCAAAGGGCGGCATTTCGGTAGACCCAGACAAGATTGAAGTAGTAATGAGTTGGGAAATACCAACGACCGCAACAGAAGTTAGGAGTTTCTTGGGTTTGGCAGGATATTATCGTCGCTTTGTTGAAGGATTCTCGAAAATAGCAACGCCTTTGACTAAGTTAACTCAGAAGAATGTAAAGTTCGTGTGGACAGATGACTGTGAGTCCAGCTTTCAAGAATTAAAGAAAAAATTGGTTTCGGCACCAATTCTCACTGTACCGTCGAGCACAGATGGATTTGTAATCTATAGTGATGCTTCCTTAAAAGTTTTGGGGTGTGTCCTAATGCAAAATGGGAAGGTGATCGCCTATGCATCGCGACAGTTGAAGAATTTTGAGAAAAATTACCCAACCCAAGATCTAGAACTAGCTGCTGTGGTGTTTGCATTGAAGATTTGGAGGCATTACTTGTATGGCGTGACGTGCGAGATCTACACAGATCACAAGAGTCTCAAGTACATTTTTACCCAAAAAGAACTAAACATGAGACAGAGAAGATTTGTTAGAATTGTTAAAGGATTATGACTGCACCATTTTAGATCATCCAGGCAAAGCCAACGTGGTGGCCGATGCCTTGAGTCGTAAGAGCAAAGGAAAGTTGGCAAAGATGCTGATTAGGGAGAAGAGTATTCTCAAAGATATCAAGAACTTAGGTTTAGAAGTACGAGTAAGAGGAGGAAAAGGATATTTGGCACGTTTGAGCCTGCAACCGTCCTTACTAGAAAGGATTAAGATAGCACATAAAGTTGACCCGGTGTTAGTAAAAATTTCTGAAGGAGTAGAGATGGGAGCTCAGATAAATTTTCGACTTTGAGGGGATGGTATCTTACGCTTTGGAAGAAGAATTTGTGTTCCATCTGACCCGGAGTTAAAAAGAGAGGTGTTAGAAGAGGCTCATAATTCAAGGTTTGCGGTACATCCGGGGAGTACAAAAATGTATCGAGATGTAAAAGATACGTTTTGGTGGGAGAATATGAAAAGATAAATTGCAGAATTTGTCTCTAAGTGTTTAGTTTGTCAACAGGTCAAGAGTGAACATCAACGACCTGGGGGAATGTAACAGTCAATGCCGATTCCCGAATGGAAGTGGGAACATATCACTATGGATTTTGTGGTGGGATTACCTAGAACGCAGAATGGGCACAACGCGATCTGGGTTATTATAGACCGATTGACCAAGTCAGCTCACTTCCTTGCCTTTAAGATTACTGACTCCTTGGAAAAGTTAGCAAAGTTGTATGTTGATGAGATTATCAGGTTGCGTGGGATTCCAGTTTCCATAGTGTCAGATCGCGACGCCCGTTTTACTTCAAAGTTTTGGGGCAGCTTACAGAAGGCTTTGGGCACGAATTTGAGTATGAGTACGGCGTTCCACCCGCAGGCCCGACGGTCAATCGAGCGAACCATACAAACATTAGAGGACATCTTTGAGATCATGTACCTTAGATTTGCAAGGAATTGGGATGACCATACGCCATTAATTGAGTTTACATATAATAATAGTTTTCATGCAAGTATTGATATGGCACCGTACGAAGCATTATATGGAAGAAAGTGTAGATCGCCTACGTGTTGGGATGAAGTGGGTGAGCAAAAACTTTTGGGACCGGAACTAGTACAGATTACCTCAGATAAAGTACAGTTGATCAAGAAGAAACTTCTTATGGCACAGAGTCGACATAAATCATATGCAGATAAGCATCGTCGTGACCTTGAATTTGAATTGGGAGATCATGTCTTTCTTAAAGTTTCACCGACCAGTGGAGTTATGAGATTCGGCATTAAAGAGAAACTCAGTCCAAGATTTATAGGGCCTTTTGAAATTTTAGACCGGGTGGGAGAAGTTGCTTATAGGCTTGCATTACCACCAACATTATCTGGGGTCCACAACGTGTTTCATGTGTCGATGTTGAAAAAGTATGTCCCAGATCCAAGTCATGTTATTGCTTTTGAACCCTTACAACTACGAGAAGATTTGTGTTACGATCAAGAGTTCGGATGAACTTGGGGAGAGAGTTCGTTACCATTGATGGGTATAAAGAGGGTTGGAACAAACTTGGATTTCTTTTGGGTGTTCTTCCAGAAAATTGAAAGAGAGACGACAGTGAGAGAGGGAGCACAGACAGGAAGTCGTCGGTGAGATCTCCGGGTGGAAGGAATCGGCGACGCACCGAGTCATCGTTAGACGAAATCGCGAATCGTGATTGGAGGTAAGATACTGCTTCTTCCGTCTCTTAAATTGCCCGTAGTATGATTCTTAGATGAATTATGATTCCATATTTTAATGGTCGGATTTGGAGATGATAATTAGAATATTGTTCCATGTTGGGCTGAGTGAGATGAATGTTGCTAAGAGTGATAATAATAAAAGGAGAGAGATGTCGGGTATTACCTTATGGTTGCCGAATTAGAAGAAAAGAAATGGGTTTTATATGGGTGTAAGGGAATTGGTATTAAGATCAAAGAAGTGGTAATAATAATAGGAAGAGAAAATGTGAGAGCAAGAACAGAGGGGACATATATCTGGAAAGAAAAAAAAAGAAAAGAAATGGAAGGAAGAAACAGAGAGGACGACGGGAAGAAGGGGGTATAAGGAAGAAATGAAGAAAAAGGAAATGGTGTAATGTTTTAGAGTCGCCATCTTTATTTTAAGGCAAAAAATAAAGCAAAACCAGAAAAAAGAAAACCAGATATAGAAAACGGGTTCGGAGGCTAAGTTACGAGTTGGGAAGGTGCTAGGCACCCAACTCGCCCTTTCGGTCTCAAAATAGTTTTTGGCTAAAGTATGCTTATTGTTATATTTATTTAGCAAATAAATAAAGCATTAAAAGACTGGGAAATAAAAATAAATACATCCGTGGCTACATTATTTACGGACTTGCAGTCATTTCCTTACAATAATTACAAATATATTTAAAAATATTTGGTCATTATAACGGCTCTTTTTACATAATTATCCTAACTAAATCCGGGCAGCACAACGGCTTATATTTGCTACATTGGGTCGGATTTAAATAATAAATTTATAAAAAAATGTGCTTATCATGCTATAGTTGACTGCCATAGGAAGAGGGTTACTTTTTATATGCCGGGTGTGCCTGAATTTACGTTTGTGGGTGATCAAGCGTCGAGTGACTTGCATTTCATTTCTGCGCTAAGGGCTAGAAAATTGTTGTCTCAAGGGTGTACGGGTTATCTTGCCTGCGTTGTTGATAAGAAGAGGGCTTCGCCGAATTTAGAGGAGGTTCCGGTAGTATGTGAGTTTCCCGATGTGTTTTCTACCGATCATGCTATGCCGCCCGATAGAGAACTAGAGTTTTGTATTGAGCTTTTTCCGGGGACTTCACCGATTTCTAAGGCACCGTATAGGATGGCGCCCGCGGAGCTTAGAGAGTTGAAAACCCAGTTGCAAGAACTTCTCGAGATTGGTTTTGTTAAACCAAGTGTGTCGCCTTGGGGCGCACCGGTCCTATTTGTGAGGAAGAAAGATGGGAGTTTGCGGTTATGTATAGATTATCGCGAATTGAATAAGGTGACCATTAAGAATAAGTATCCTCTACCCCACATCGATGATCTTTTTGACCAATTGCAAGGGTCTATCGTTTATTCTAAGCTTGATTTGCGATGGGGTTACTATCAATTGAAGGTTAGAGAGGAAGACATTCCGAAGACAGCTTTTCGCACTAGATATGGGCACTTTGAATTCGTGGTGATGCCGTTTGGGTTGACGAATGCACCAGCGGTATTTATGGATTTGATGAACCGTGTTTTTCACAGTTATCTTGATTGCTTCGTTGTAGTCTTCATTGATGATATCTTAGTGTATTCGAAATCTCGGGAGGAGCATGAGAAACATTTGAGGATTGTGTTGTCTATTCTTCGGGAGAAACAGCTTTATGCGAAGTTTAGTAAATGTGCCTTTTGGCTTGAGGAAGTGTCCTTTTTGGGGCATATCATTTCTAGCGCCAGAGTAGCCGTTGATCCTTCTAAGGTTGAAGCGGTGACGAATTGGAAGAGACCTAGTTCGGTTACCGAGATTCGGAGTTTCTTGGGTCTAGCGGGTTATTACCGGAGGTTTATTGAGGGATTTTCTCGGATTGTGACTCCTATGACGAAGTTGACGCAAAAGAATGTGCCTTTTGTTTGGAGCGAGAAATGTGAAGCTAGTTTCCAAGAGCTTAAGAAGCGGTTGACGTCGGCACCTATTTTGGCTTTGCCTAGTGGAGGAGATAATTTCGTAATTTATAGTGATGCTTCTAAGGAAGGTTTGGGTTGTGTGTTGATGCAGAATGGTAGAGTGATCGCCTATGCATCGAGGAAGTTGTCTATTCACGAGCAGAATTACCCGACACACGATATGGAGTTGGCTGCGATTATTTTCGCGTTGCATAAGTGGAAACATTACTTGTATGGGTCTAAATTTGAGATCTTCACCGACCACAAAAGTTTGAAGTACCTGTTTTCCCAAAAGGAGTTGAACATGAGACAACGAAGGTGGATGGAAAAGTTAAAGGACCACGATTGTACTATCTTGTATCATCCGGGGAAGGCAAATGTGGTAGCGGATGCCTTGAGTAGAAAGGTTCATATGTCGTGTATGATGATCCGGAGTTGAAGAAAATTATCGATGGGCTGGCTGAGAATGTATCGCCTGATTTCGTGGTTAATAGTGATGGTACTTTGACATTTCGAGGTAGGATTTGTGTTCCTTGTAATGCGGAATTGAAGAGGTTGGTTCTTGATGAGGCTCATAAGGCAAGTATACCATTCACCCTGGGGAGCACGAAAATGTACTTAGATCCGAAAAGGCGCAGTTTTGGTGGAAGGGTATGAAGAGAGAAATTGCGGAGTATGTGTCAAGGTGTTTGACTTGTCAGCAGGTCAAGGCTGAGCATCAGAGGCCTGCAGGATTTCTACAACCATTGGAGATTCCCAGTGTGGAAATGGGAGTTCATTACTATGGATTTTGTGGCCAGGGGTTACAGCGCTTGAGGTTTTAATGCGGTTGGGTTATAGTCGACGGGTTGACTAAGTCGCACACTTCATTCTATAGCTATCACTTATTCGTTGACTCGGTTGGCGGCCTTTGTATATTCGGGAGATCGTGAGACTTCATGGCGTCTGGTTAGTATTGTGTCCGATAGAGACTGAGGTTCACATCAAGATTTTGGAAGTCATTGCGGGAAGCTTTGGGGACTAGATTGGACTTGATCTGAGCTTTTCATCATGAACGGATGGTCGGTCAGCGATTAATTCAGATTTTGGAGGATATCTTGCGAGCTTGAGTGATTTCAAGGGAAGGGGGATTCTCACTTACCTTTAGCGAGAGTTTGCGTATAATATGACTACGGTCGAGTATCAAGATGGCGCCGTATGAAGCTTTGTATGGGCGTAAGTGTAGATCGCCAATTTGTTGGGGCGAAGTTGGAGAGGCTAAACTTTGGGGTTCAGAATTAGTGCTTGATCGGTTGAGGCGTGAAGTTGATTAGAGATCGTTTGCGCACCGCTCAAAGTCGACAAAGAGTTATGCGGAATAATCGAAGCGAGATCTTGAGTTCCAAGTGGGTGACTATGTGTTCTTGAAGGTGACAGGGAGGGTGCAGAAGAGATTTGGCAAGAAAGGGAAGCTTACACCGAGGTACATTGGCCCATTCGAGATTCTTGAGAGAGTTGGGTCTTTAGCGTATCGCATTGCATTGCCACCGTCACTTTCGGAGACTCATAACGTATTCCATGTTTCCATGTTGCGAAAGTACTTGAAAGATGATACCCATGTACTCGAGTACGAAGAGATCACGTTTGAACCGGATATGTCTTATGTTGAAAAGCCCGTGAAGATTTTGGATACCAAAGAGCAAGTGCTACGAACCAAAAGAATTCCCTTAGTCAAAGTTCTTTGGAGGAACCACAACATTGAAGAAGCGACTTGGGAGACGGAAGTGGAGATGCGCGAGAAGCATCCACATTTGTTTGATGAACTTGGTAAGAATTTAGGGACTAAATTCCTAAAGGAGGGGAGAGTGTAACGCCCCATAATCTTGCATGTGCATTCTATGCTTGTTTTTATACTTTCTTGGTTGATTGTGAACATGTTTACTTGATATATAAACGTCTTAGAATCATTCATAGATCATTCTAGAAGTCCATAACATGCTTAGAATCATATAAACTTGTTTGTTGAATCGCCGGTGTAATCGCGTTGTAGTTGGCCTTAGCGATTCCTCTCGTTGCTCGTATTTGCTTCTATTTCGACGTACGAAGTGTTCGTTGAGTTCTTGGCTTTATATTCAGGTCTTAATCATGTGGAAACAAGTCTCTTTCATGTCCAAGATATCCTAGTTTGAATGGTGTTTGATTGTAGTTTGATTCGTTGTTCATTCGTCGCGTGATTCGCGCCTTGTTCTATCTTGTTCCTTGGGTGTGTTTCCGACTCATTTTGAGTAGGGTTAGACATTAGAATGGTTGCCCAAAAGTTTGGGACCATTTAGATCAAGTTTAGGTCAAGTTTTAGACATTCTGGAGCCGAGGCGGCCGCATGGGAGCTGGTGAGGCGCCCGCCTCAACTGCAGAGAGCAAATTCAAAATGGACTGAACATGGGAATGGCCTCAGAGAATGAGGCGGCCGCATGGGACTAGGTGAGGCGCCCGCCTCACCTGCAGAACTGCTACGGGATTTTTCTTGCCCTGTTTTGAGTTAGGTCGTGAAATGCCTATCCTACCCCCATTAAACCCCCTCTAAACCCTTCCTAAATACCCACACTTAGTCCTAATCAAGTCCTATCACTAATTAGAGATTAATCTAGGTTGGATTAGTGCTTGTTAACTTCCTAATTCTCACTAATTGCACTTGAGAAATACCCTTTGTACCCTTCTCTTGATTGGAGGTATAAATACCCAAGTCTTGACCAATTTTTCTGAAAACTCTTCATTTGTTCATCCTATTTCTACAAGTTAGAGAGAGAGAGAGTTGGGGGCTTGAGTTTTGAGCCCTAGCTTCATCTTCTTCCTCCGATCCACAAGGATTCCACCGTTCGATCGCCGCCAAACTTCGGATTCTCGACGGGTGAGACGAAAGGAACGACTTCACCGTTTAGATTTGGATTCTCTTGAGTTTTCACTCAAGCTAGGTAAGTTACTCTTCTTCATTTTAGTTCTCATTGACCCTAAGGAAACAAAGTTTATGATGTGTGAGGTCAATGAGGACACATAATTGCTCCCTATGCTCTTCATTTGAAATTTTAAATGTATGATTTTGATAGAAGCATGTCTAGGTGAATTTCTTGCCTTTGGGAGTTTAAAGTACTCTTTTATTATGTTAATTGAGGTCTTGAACATGTTGGAGATATGTGTTATGTTTGTTGATGGAAGTATTGTCATTATTTGGGAATGCCCTAAATTATGCCTATGTGGTATGTGTGAAATTTGTTATGTGTTGTATCCTCAATATTGGACTACATGAAGAACATGAATTACATTGAAATGTTTTAGGTGAATTTATACCTTGTTGAACCTAGAATTGACCTAGGTTGGGTTATGAAGCACATAGCTTCAATTTCTCCAAATTTGGGAATTTAGAGCAAAGACTCAACGGAGTCGACTCTAGGGAATATTTGAACGTGTTGAACTCTAGTTTCAATCCCTACGAAGTTTGGACACCGTTTGACTTGGTTTACTCAAGTATGAGCTTGGTTGATTGTTTATAACAAGTTGTTGTGAAAGATTGGTTTTGTGCAATTTAATTGCCTTGATATGATTTTATAGTAGAGATTAATACCCTACTTGGTTGGTCGAATTCGCTCTTGTCGAATTCGGTCCTTAATTGGTTTAAGTCAAGTAAATATCTACTTGTGCATTGCATTGAGTCCAGCTGGCATTATATGGTTTGTTTATCAAGTCAGGGTGGGACGATGCATCGCCTTCACGAATTATGGGATTCGTGTTTGCTATGGATCGCCGCACTGACTTCACACACCCTCCACCGTGGGCCGCAGTGGGGAAGTAGCCCTTGCCAGACGCTTAAGTGCGCATTGGCTTGCTATTGAGATCGAGTACGACTCGACGATAGTCGATGAATTCACATAACATCGATGGCACGAACCAGTAACAGAATGTTTTGCAGGAGCTACGAAGCGGCCGTGACTATCATATCCTACTTGTATGCTTTACTTCACGCACTTATGTGAACAATATGCTAAGTGTCATATGATGATAATGTGCTAAGTGTTAAATAATGATAACATGTCATAATTGTGATAAATGTCATGCTATAACATGAACATGCATATTTTGGTAACTTACTAAGTCTTTCGACTTACCCTATTTGTTTGCTTTGTTTTCCTTAGATCAAAGCCGAGGAGACGTCCCACGCTAGATTCACGTGCTCGCTTGGACGTTGTGAGCGAGGTTGCTCTTTTGGACTTTAATTGATTAATCTTTTGTTTTGGAAAGGACGTTGGGAAGCAAGTCATGTAGACTTGGCTTGGGGTTTTGTATGTTGTAGTAACTTAAATATTTGATACTTGTAATTCTTTTGGTATGCCGACTTATATGTCGAGCTTGTTCATATGTGTATGGTTCATCACAGTTTCTTCCGCTAAAGCTTGTTTAAAGTGTTATTATTATTGTTGTTGTCTCCGGCATGTTGTGGCCGTTGAGGTTTTATAAGCATGTGTTAATTGTAGGAGTAGTTGTTGGGTTCCGGCTGTAACGTCGCCGATGACTTGTTTAAATTAGGTTGTTTTTCCGGCCAAGTGTAGCCGAGTTGTTATTCGTATGCAATGTTGCGCCACATGAATTTTGTAAACCTACTTGCGCATGCTTGTGTGTTTAACTTGACTATTTGGACGGCACGATTCGGGATCTCGCATTGGGGTCCGGGTCGGGTCGTCACAAAATTCATAATACTTCAAATACTAAATATAAATAACAAGTTTCAAATTTCATACACCAAAATACCAAATCATCAATTAGGAAATCACCATGTCATCATCAAAATTATCTACATTGTCTTCGTCAATAATTTCTACCACATTTGACGCGGATGCTTCTGATGGGGACTTTTGGACAATTGCATCTTCATCATCACCTTTACCTACATATAATAAGATATTTATATCAAAGTAAAACATAAGTAAAATAGTAGATAATGAATATGATTTAAGAAATTGGTAAATTAACATACCATAATCAATGTAACCATTTTTATTAAATAAGCTAATAAATAAGCTATGTTTCTGATTTCTGACTTCAATTCTCACATCCCAACATTTTTATTAAATAAGCTAATAAAACTTAAAACTCAAATTAGTCTACAATGATAAAACTAAAAGTCCATTCTCTACAACTAAAAGTCAAAACATATGTATATATCAAATCAGCAAAAACTACGACAGAAATAGGACTATGAGTTCTAAGTTAGATAACTTTATAAAGACAAATAAACTAAAATCAACTTTAAGCCAGAGTTTAATCAAGTTAATCAAAATATATATTTAAAAAAAACGATTGATTGCATGGAACAGAAGGATATATAACAATAAGAAAATAAATAAATAAATTTACAAAAAGATCATCTAAACATTATCCAAGGATCATAACAGCATTGATTAAACATTAAAGATCTAAACAGCATTGAAAAATCAAAGCGCCAAAAAGATTTTTAAATAGATCTAGCCCAAAACTAGAAATAATACAGAAAAATACCAATCAATGGAATCACACAAACAGAGGCATCGCCGGCATGAAATTGGGGTTAGGGGGGAGGGAAATGAAGAAAAAGGTAAGAAATTGAAGTTGAACCCAGATCTAACCTGAAGCCGGCGAAGAGCCTGACAAAGACAGAGTGAAGCCTGACAAAGACGGCGAAGAGCTGAAGACTTAGAGGCCGTGAACTACTGAACTGATCTAACCTGAAGCCTGAAGGCGTGGCCGTGAACACTGAACAGATGAGAGAGACAGAGTGAGGTGAGAGACGGAGTGAGTGAGACTGAGAGACAAGATCACGAGAGTGGAGAGTCTAACCTGAAGTCGTGAAGAGCCTGAAGCCTGAGGGCGTGGTCGTGATTCGTGAACAGATGAGAGAGACAATGAGGTGAGAGACGGAGTGAGTGAGTGTGAGGTGAGACTGAGAGACGAGATCACGATTCACGATTACCTAACCCTAACCCTTAAGACTTACGGCTATGAAACAGGCTTACACTTACTGTGAGTTAGTGGGCCTGGGTCGCTAGTTAATTAGTTATTACTCCCTCCGTCCCTAAATAATCGTCTTAGTTGACCCGGTGCACAGTTTAAGAAAAAATAATTGACTTGATTATTTATATTGGTTTAATGTGTAGTTTCCTTTAAAGTCCATGTGTATGTGGCACATAATTAAAGTAGAGTAAAAAAGTAAGGGTAAAGTGGTAAAAGTGATGTTCTAAAAAGGTAAGTTTCAAACTGGACAATTATTTTGGGATGAACGAAAAAGGAAAGGAAGACGATAATTTAGGGACGGAGAGAGTATTACTTATAACAATACAACTATACAATACAGCTTACAACTTACAAGTCCTGAGTCCATAATATGCGGGCTGCCCGCTGCCCGCCCCGCCCCAACCCGCGAAAGCCCTCGACCCGCACGGGCAAAGCCCGAAAAGCCCGCATCCTAACGAGTATTGAAAACACCGGCCCAACCCGCCCCTAATAGGTTACGGGGCGGGCTTGCCCGCGGGCTTTGCCTGTTTTGACAGCTCTTTTACACTTATCACATTTACTCCACAATTCGCTATTACAACCATTGTTCTTCCTTCATAATTTTCATTGGAAATCTTATTCTCACGTGGAGGGTTTGAGTTGGACAACCCCCAACTCCTTAACGACATTGCTTCATCCTTGCCAATCCTACTCACCAGCATTGTTGTGCACCTGATCAAAATAACATGATCACTAACATTTTGATGTGATCATTACTTATTAGTATCAGAATAACTAACTAGTTTTTAATTGTTTAAAAAAGACCGTTTTCGTCAACGATTTAGCATACGGTCAAACATAAGCCATAATCTCCACCTCTTTTTTTTTTCTCCTAAGGGCATGTGAAGAGATCGAACCTAAGACCTCACACTTTGTGAAGCCCCATACCTACCACTGGGCGACCCCCTTATGGGCCTCCACCTCATTTATCTTATGCATATGATTGCATGTATTATGGTTCATCTTCAAGCCATTCTCTCTTACTCATTGTTGGAGCACTACATGATGAACGAGAAAGGACCCCAAAAATATACTTTAACCAATCATTTAGGACTTTTTCTAGCATATTGGCTCATCATTTCTTTTCTTTTTTATCTTCTTTTGAGTTGGCGAGTGGTAACTTACATGGCTTTTCTATCAACTATACTTTTCTTCAACAAAAAGAGGGGGCATATTACTCACTCCAACTCAAAGTAAAAGGCACATTTTCAATTCTTTCATTTCTTTGGGGTTAGTTTTGACCTTCCTCTTCTTTTTTTAATAGTAATATCAAGAGAACAAAAGAAAGGTGGAGGCTAACCACACCCTAAAAACGACTTTATAGATCCAATTTCCTACATTGCACTGAGATATTGTACCTTGTATTATACGTTGCAGAAAATAAAGTATAAAGAATAGATTTTGAGGTATAGTTAACCCCACCCCAAAAGAAAGGAGGATCATTTAGGAGCAAGACTCAACTAATTATACTTTCCTATAAAAGGGTTAAATTACATCAAAGTTTGTCTAACAACCCCTTGTTCGCATTAATTATTTAGGATAAAGTAAAAAACATGAACCAAAGAAGATTCATTGTGTATGGAGTACGGTAATCCTTATGTAGATGGGTGAACTTGAAGTCTTGAACCAAAACCAAATACTATCAACTTTGAACTCTTCCGATCTAAAGATTTCCGTACCTTCTTTTCATCTTCCAAAGTAAGTTCATGAACTACCAATCAAATTATCCCACCTCCAAGTTCCTAAATATAAACTCCCTGGTTCGGGATTGGATGCATTTTTTTTTTGTTTTCAATATTTTAGTAAATGGGTCTTGTTATATGGGCTTGTCACATTTCTGTTAAATTTTGAAGCCAGACTAGAGATAACTTTTAGTATCAAATGGACCTTTCCTATGTTTACAAAGGGAATTTCTATGACCCTTATAGTGTAACCAAGTAGCTCTATCAGTAATTCAGTATCATTAGCCATTAATGGTGAGTGTTACCATGTGTAGCTAGCCCAGATGGCTTCTTGACGAGCTTTTAGTTGTGTGTGTGTAGCCTAGTAACTCCATAGTAAGCGTTGCATAGATTACGAAGCTGATGAAAAGAAGCAACAAGTTCTATAACTGTGTCCTCTCGAGTTGTGCTGGTCGTCTCATCTAAAAAGTGCTAAACGTCGCACTTTTTTAAATGTAACTAAATGGAATGACATTTTTGCATATACGAGTTTCATTCCTGCAAAGGAGTTGGACTACCCAACCGTATCCCCAACAATTGGATGCAAAATAGAGAAGATTAAATAAAATTGTACTGTAAGTTATCAAAACGTGGATATCATTTTCATAATGTTTACTTTCCTTTTTGCTCAACACATCTGGGTAACAAATACCACGTAGAAGTCGGGCTATTGTCTTCATTCTTCAATCAACTAATCAGACCAAAACCATTTGGAATGAAATGATGATTGGTAGAAAACCAAAATCAAAAGCACCACCACCAAAACCGCAACACCCCAGGGTGAAGCCCCAGTTTGTGGAACTGAGTCTTGCCTAGCCCGTGTCATCCAAAATTGATACCTCCCATTTGTGTTGATCAAGCCTGATCGTATTAAGAATATCAGTAGAATAGGCACCAAGACTAGGAAGAACTGGGAATTGAAACTTGTGTTAACCATTTGGGACTTGATGTGTTTGTACTGAGACAGTGACAGTAAGAAGATGACAATCACAAAAATGGCAATCAAGGGAAGGGGCGGTGTAGAGATGGAAGATATGGTCTGGCTTGTCCATCCTTGCTTCCATTCTGGACCTCTCCTCTTGGGATAGAACCAATCCATAACTTCCTGTGGGCTGTGTTTAACTCTCTGTTCACCAAAAGTGGTTTATATTATGTGATAAAGGGAAGGGGGCCGTTACGCTTTCCCACTATGATGAGTTTGGCACATATGCTTGAGTATTGGTTCTCTCCTTAAACTACTTTATTTCAGGATTAATACCCTCTCAAGCAGGTGGTACCATATTATTACTATATTATTATAATGATTTCTGTCAACAAGTCACTCAAGATTCCAATTAAGAACAGCATACAGGCATAATTGAGTGTTGTTCACATATGAACTGTTAAGGCTACAGCTTTGCAGAAAGCATACCAAGTGGGATGTGGGGTGTGA
Organism: Codonopsis lanceolata; assembly: GCA_013146195.2. Lineage (NCBI taxonomy): Eukaryota > Viridiplantae > Streptophyta > Magnoliopsida > Asterales > Campanulaceae > Codonopsis > Codonopsis lanceolata. Next base: position 176,951,439 of record CM028378.1, read on the forward strand.
GACAGTTTACCTTTAGTGATCACGAAGCTCGAATTCAAGATTCCATGTGAACAGAAACAGAATTTTTAACCGAGTATTATAAATGAAGCACTGTCGCACACAATCGGAGACTGACAGACTCGGTTAAAACACCAGTACGTCAAACAGATTACAAAAAGCCAACATTAGGCACAAATAATGCTCCGGGAATGTAAGGTTTTCACAATAGCATTACAAAGTAAAAGGAATTTGATGCGAGCACATTTGCATTAATCTTCTGATCCTAAATGCCCCTCAAAAAGCACAACATGTGTAGCATACAACAATACTTTGTAATTCATGGTTTTCAGCACTCAGCAATATGTTAAATATATAATCTTAAGGAGACGCTAGCAAAATGCTGGGGCATTAAATTTATTCTATTGCATAGACTTGGGTGTAAAACAAATTGGCTGATTACACAGTTAAGTGTCAGTCAACTTATGGAAGTGAACAAAATGAAGGGATCAAAACCCACCGAATTTAACTGGCTAAAAGTGCCAACAGCATGATGTTTCACCTAAAGCTCAATTCTCTAACGTCCTTGTTTGCTCCAACGCTAAAACCACCTCAAAATGATCAAGCGGCAACCTTTTTGGCAGTTACAGAGTTGATGATGGTGGCAAACTCAGGACCCTGCAACATATAAAACAGGCATGATACTTGATTTCCAACCAATTCGGAGTCTAATATTTTGAAGTTAGTGAGCTCGCAAGCCCAGCTTGAGATCAACTCATTTCAGCTCGCAAGCCCAGCTTTATTTCTAAATAATGTTTAATAAAAAATCATGATATACAAGGATTTATTTGCTTTTTAGTAAAAATGAAATATTATATATATGCCGGTCAGCCTTTTGGGTCTAACTAGTCAAAGTTAGTTTTTGCAAGACAAGATCATTTGCATGCATAAACTATTCCTTAAAAGTACAATAAGTTCTAAAGTAAAACTAGGGTTCAACTCGGTCTTATATTTACTACTTCGCCATTTAGGTTCAAACTTGGCTCAGGCCTAGGCTAGGCTAGAGCTTATGGTTCGCAAACAAACTTGGGAACAGCTCGCAAGCTGACAGATTTCTAGCGGAGCCGATCACACACTTCCTCTGAAACTCGGCTTGAGCTCGGGCATGCCAAGCATCGCTCATCTCAGCTCAATTAATAGCGCTAGGTGAAGCTATTAGAATTAAACTATAAAGGTCAGTGCTATATTACCTTTAAGGAAGCACCACCAACGAGGAACCCATCGATATCTTCTTGTTTTGCCAGCTCAGCACAGTTGCCACCGTTTACAGAACCTGCACAAGAACAATTGCTTCAGAATACTGAACATGAGAAACAGTAACTAAACGTTACAAAACTAAGAGTTTGGAGCACCAAGGCAAGTAGATATGGCCCAGAAAATAATTGGTGGCTGACGAGGAAAGAGAAAATAGAGAAACCCAAACGAAATCATATAATCCTAACTGGTAGACACTTCAATCCATGAGTAATCAAATTGTGCTCCTTTGAAGAAGATACTTCCACTGTCCAAAAGAAGCAGTTCACTTTCTATATTGGAAAGTCAATCTAGTTAAATACCAAATCACTAGTTTAGATACATTTATTATGTTTGAAGTAATAGGAATTTAATCACTGAAACTATCAATAGCAACTTTCAGAATTTCATGAGGACAATTTTTTTTTATAAATCTTAGGTCAAAGTTAGATTAAAGTGACCAAATAAAGCTAAAGTAGGACCAAATTTTTGGGACGGTAGGGGTACATATATGATGGATCAATACCGATCCTACTTCTACAAAAAACTTCAGATATGCCAACTCAAAATAAAACAGCTTTATACATCCCTAATCCAATTTGAAAACAGACGTCGTTTCAAAACTCAAAAAACAGATCAGTAGTTTAGATACATTTATTATGTTTGAAGTAATAGGAATTTAATCACTGAAACTATCAATAGCAACTTTCAGAATTTCATGAGGACAATTTTTTTTTTATAAATCTTAGGTCAAAGTTAGATTAAAGTGACCAAATAAAGCTAAAGTAGGACCAAATTTTTGGGACGGTAGGGGTACATATGTGATGGATCAATACCGATCCTACTTCTACAAAAAACTTCAGATATGCCAACTCAAAATAAAACAGCTTTATACATCCCTAATCCAATTTGAAAACAGACGTCGTTTCAAAACTCAAAAAACAGATCAGTAGGACCATACATGATTTAGGTTAAAAATGTAATACCTCCATAGATGATACGTGTCTTTGAAGCAACTTCTGCTGACACGTTTTTACTAAGCCAATCACGAACAGCTACATGTACTTCCTGAGCCTGCTGAGGTGAGGCCACTTTCCCAGTTCCAATAGCCCATACAGGCTCATATGCAACAACAACATTGTCCCAACTAGGCACAGCATCTACACACAACCATGGAAATAAATTAAACGATGAAAGAATTTTCCCTATGCTGGCTCCATAAGACCAGTTAACAAGGAACTCTGAATGATGAATGGTAGAGCAGTCAAAATGGGCTAAGCCCATTGGGCTTGCCCGCCCTGCCACCTAAAAGGGGAGGGTTGGGCCGATGAAATACATGCCCGTTTGGATGCGGGCTTTGCGTACACGTTGCAGTCTTTTGCGGGGCGGGAGCCCGCCATTTTCTTTTCTTGATTTCTCAATACTTACAATTACAACTTTACAAGCGGTCCAACTGTCCAAGTGGAGGGGCCCAGGCCCACAAAATAAGAACCTAGCTTGTAAAAGTTAACCTAAAGTCTAAAACTCTTTACTTCTTCAGACTTCGTTCTCGTTCTCAATCGTCTTCCTCCCTCAAACAGCAGCTAGAGATGCAGATCTGCCAGAGCCTCTGCATCTCACACTCGTTCTTTCTAGCGTCTGGTTCGTCTCTTGAACACTGAACTGAACATGACAGAAGTCTTCTACCACCTGGTTCGTCCCTCTCTCTCGCCTCCGGCCTCTCGCATAGATGCACAGTCTCACTCTCTCTCTTGCTCAGTCTCACAGGTATTTCTCTCCCACCTTCATTCTCTCAAGCTCTCACAGTCTGAACTTGATTAGATGATTCCACATGGGGTTTGATTTCGAAGTTTTCTCTTTTGAAGAGGCAGATGAAGAAAGAAATGTGGATGATTTATTTAATGATGACATGGTGATTGTTGGATGAAATTTGGAACTTTCTATTGATTTTGAATTTTCTTTATGTTTAGTATTTGAAGTATTTTGAATTTAATGGATATGTATTAAGTAATTTTGTTGGTTTATGATTTGTTTCAAGTCTATGATGAATTGCCTAGTTAAATGATTTTGTCCAATATCAAAGATCTAATTTTTATATATTGTATATTTTTGCAGAGAAGTAATGACACCTCAGAGCTAATGTCAAAAAGCATGTGGTGGGGCTGGCAGATAAAGTATAACCGGTTGATAATAAATAAAAATAAATAAATAAATTCAATTTTTCGCGGGCTTGCCCGTTTTGCCCGCAGCCCTACGCGGGCTGGCCTGAGTTTTAGGGCCCGTAGTGTTTGTGGGCTTTCCAAGCCACGGCTCGTCTTTCATCGGGAAACCCGCCCCACAAACCCGTTTTGACAGCTCTAAAGAATGGGGTAACAAAATTATTGACAACCATGGAAATTCACAAAGTGGCTAATGACAAGAACACTGAAATGGCTAAGCACAATCAACCCAAATGTCATTTTTTTGTGAAATGACCTGTATGAAAATGTTCAAAAGGTTTGTAAGGAAGCTTGCCTGCAAAAGCCTTCATTTGCCGGTAACAAACATCAAAAGTTTTGCCTTCCTCTCTTTCTTGTAAAAGCTCCCCAATGCAGGCTATTACTCCAAGATTCTGGCCCAAGGCATAAGCAGCCTTCTTTCCTATAAACTACTTTTAACAGTATTTCAGACTATGGATACACAGCCTGAATAGCTCACAAAGGATTATTGCTTAACTGTGACAAAATTGTTTTCAAAACTTCCTCTTAAGAAATGACTTTAATTTTATAAATTTCTGAAGTTGGACTAGACTTACCTGATCATCTTCTCCTATTACGTGTCTCCTCTCAGAATGCCCAAGAATTACCCACTTGCATCCAATATCTTTCAGTTGTTCCACACTACAAACAGAAGAGGTGAATGCGTTATGCAAAAGTGTTAGCTACGTGGGAAACTGTACAGTATCAGATTCAATTGCATCACAAAAGCTAAAAGATGAGTCAAATTCTTCAAATATTGGGTTTCCTCAGCGAGTACTGAGCACATCTGTTCAGTATGGATTCAGGAAAGTAAAAACGATCGCAGAGTCCATGTTCACATCACTGTGAGATCTGGGAAGCATCATGTACAGTCTTAAAGACCCTAGCAGGCAGCCAAAAAGAAATGCTTCTAGGCCCATGCAATATTGAAGCATGGCTTTACAGATATCTGTAACTTTAACAGCTCATATAAAGTATCATAAAAGCCATTTCAAGCCATATCCAGAGGAGTGCCATAAAAGCTTTATTAGAAAAAGTTAACAAGGTACTCCAATATCAATTGAAGTACATTCTATTGCAAGCATTAAGCCCTCCATTTTACAGGGATGCGGCATCAAGATGCAAGGTACTAACATACTGAGCACATCAAGAAGCATGCTCACCTGATTTCTCCTGTAAAAGCTCCACCTTTCCCGATCCAAGAATTCTGAGCAGCTATCTCAATCCGATCAGTCAAAGAGTTCTTTACTTGATCAATATAAACAAATGGGGGACCCACAACAACATCTGCCCAGTTCAAAGGTTAAGAATGAGAATCGGATATTATTGGATTCAGTAATCATACAACAGCAGAAAAATTTTAACATCTAGTACAATAAATTGCATACAAATCCCATAAACGTTAGTATCAGAACAGAAATAAACGGAACTCGATATCTATCTGTTACCTGTGATGCATTATGACACTTCCTACTGACGCATTTATTAAATCTCGTGAACCATGATATCATTGAGTTCATCGGTACTTAATGTGGTTTGACCCGACCACAACACATACAGCATTCATAAAGGCTTTACTGAAGACAAAGCAAATGGTTCATGTAGAAATTCATCGTCTTACACTTGCCTTTCAAATAGTTTGTAACTAGGAAAAGTGGCAGAATACTATGACTAACCTACCCTCACCTCAGTATGCTTTTCTTTTTCAATTCAGGTGACGCGTCCTCTGTACACAAGAGGTGTATACTACCAAAAAGACTAAGATTAGGAAAGTTATGTACAAAATCTACAAAAGAGGCTGTCAATGGAATATGTGATTGTTCAGGCCCAGCACACCACGAAAACAGGAGGTGAAGCAAGGCACTCTTCAAATCTGATATGGTCCCTTCCTCATTTTCAAAAGCCCTACGGTTTCTTTCCTTCCATATTGTCCACCACACCCCCAAGGGAGCAACTTCCCAAATGGTGTTTCTGTTCTTCATCCGCCAGAAATATCTCCAGCTCCACAATAGATCTTTGAGGGTCTCCGGAAGCACCCACGCCACGGTGAACAATCGAAACATGAAATTCCACAATTCACCTCAGTATGCTTTTCTTTGTCTAACAGGAGATTATGGCCACCAATTCCTTAAGGTGGGAAGCCTACAAAGACCCTTTATCTAACTTTCTCTCTCTTTTCTCTCAACTTAGGTCACATCAGAAGGCAAGGTTTTAGAATGTGGAAAGCCGGTGAAGACACTAAACCAATCCATTGATAAGAAAGGATCAGATACCATGCGATTGCCGATTGGATGATGAAATTTTTAGCGTTGAGAAGTCCCAATAGCGATTATGGCTTGCAGTATGTCCCAATAGCGATTATGGCTTGCAGTATGACTACGATGAGAATAGCTTCAACGGGTCTGACTAGTAGATGAGCTATGCCGCAAATAAAACATTTGGGTGTTGTCTTCTCATGCCATCACCATACAAACAAGTTGACGTGATCATATGATGTATTTCCTTTCTGCTCATGTTCTCCGAGTAAAAGCACATTCTATCAGCATTTCATTTGATTAAATACTTTTCAAAAGTTTTAAGTTTCACTGACAACGTTTTTGAAGAAAATGTAGGTCACGCTTGTAACATGTTAATCCAGACGCCGGACAAAAGTGTGCTTGTTGATGCTTTATGTCTAGAGGAGACAAAGAGAGTGTTGCTTCTTATTAAGTTATTGTGATTTCAACAAAATAGTAGATCTTAAAACCAGTGAAGGAATTGTACTTCAGTTGTGATTGCAGAGAGGAAACAGGGCTAACATTGATCAGAAACTTCTTCTATCTGCCTTTTCTTGCATTTGGCTGAAAAGAAGCAGACTAACTGGTGTTAACTGGTGTTACTTGTGTAAAGGAGACGGGGAAAGTGTAAATCACATATTCATTCACTGTCCTAAATCTGGGACTGCATTATGAATCTGTTTTGCTTATCTTGGGTTATGCCTAGATCGATTAAAAATCTTCTGGGCTGGTCTCTGTACAAGAGAAGGAGGAGCAGAATATGGGACTCTACTCATTTGGCAATTAGCTGGATTTTGTGGGGGGAGAGGAACAGCAGAGTCTTCGAGAATGGGGAGCTTAGTGTGGATAAGTTTAAGGGGCAGATCATCCAGACATTGTTCCTTTGATGCAATGAGTCGGATCCGGCTTCCAACAGCTCTTTTGTAAAAATTTTGGACAGATCTTTGATTAGCTAGGTTTTTGGTTGTATACTTCCAGTGTACATAGGCTGCGTCACTTGTTTTGGCATGTATTAATATTACTATTACTTATCCAACAAAAAAAGGCCCACTAACATATAAAAAGTCATTGCCTAGAAGTAAGACCTCTGACGAATGAATTATCCTCATGGAAAGGGATTTCTCTAGGTTCAACTGAATTTAGTTCTTCTTTCTGTTTTCTTTTCTTTCTAATTTATTTACTTTTGCTTTGTCTTATGGGAATTCCGTCCATTATTGTCGATATTCTTTTCTGTTTTCTTGTCTTTATTTTTTGATTATTTTTTTGCTTTGTCGTGTTGGAATTTTCTCCATTGTTGTCAATGGGTGATATAGCGTACCAAAAAGGACTACTCCTTTCATTTCTCTGATTAATCCAATATGCATAAAGGAAACAAAAGGAGAGTTGAATCCATGCTAACTTAAAAGAAAATCAAGCTCATGCAGCCAACTCTTTACCCATTGGTTAGGTGATGCCTAGAACAATGAAGGTATTGCTTCTTACCTGATCACTCTATAGGAGGAAAAAACAAGGTTTGTGCCAGAATACTCCATTACCAGTTCTTGTGTATTTAGCTTAAAAACAGAAGAGCGTATGAGAATGTAGACATTTCTAAGCAATAATTAATATGTATACAATTTTTTAAGTGAAAAGAAATAGAGAAACCTTTCTTAGGCTCTTTTGGTTTCTCTTTTTTTTTCCTTTACTTTTTTCTATCAGCTGTATGAAAAATTAGTGCTTTGATACAAATGGGTGATCATATAATAATGATGTAAATAAGTCGCTCTTCTTCTTTAGCATTTCCAAATCACAATATCCACTTACCAAAGCAAAGCACCATAACCTCAATTATATGCCAGCTATAATCTACCATCGAACAGTGAAAAGGGTAAATATAGTACATTTACATTGCTTCTTTATATCAAACAAGATAGCAAGAAACGACGTCCAGCAAATAAAGGTGATCATAGAAAGGTTTGCATTAGAATGCACCTAAGTGGCATTGGGATTTAATGACTTAAGTTAAAACAAGTTGAATCATTCCAAGCAAGGATCATAAGACGTGTCCTTAGTCCACTTGTTAGCATTTTCAATAAAAGAAATTCTTTTCCTCGTGCTAACTTAATAAATCAAGCTTCTTCCAATGCAAAATTAAAGTTTCAAGGACAATATGTTTCAAATTGTTAAAGAGGAGACTAATGCAATGAAGTCAAATCCACGCTCCAATGAACTAAAGAAACAAAGACTGCTCTTTCATTAATTTATCGATTCTGCACATACATTAAATTATTGACATACGACGCGGGTTAAACTTTTATCTTGAAGTAGTTATTCAGGCTTAGAAACATTTGTGTACTCCAGATGATAAGAATAATGAAAAGTTAAACCAAACACAGATTCTATCACACGTGCGCGTCAGAATATTCAAGTATTCATACAAACACCTAAAACAATTGAAAGCTAGGTTGGCAAGATCTCAATATTAAAAGGAAAGCGGAAGAGCAACTGACCAACATCAGCCTCCAACTTTGCGCTGTTCAACTCCGAGATTAGTTGACTAATAGAGTCTTTAGTCCCATTCTAAATAAAACAAAGATAGCAAATTTAACAGAGGGAAGTGCGATCAAAAATGCAAAATGTAGCACTACCAATCCTCATCAGTAAAATCTAGAAGCACGGTACAAGGAGAAGAATTAAGGAAAAGAATTATCAAAATCGGTTTCATATAAACAGTTTAACGACCCAAAGAAAAGTGTGATGTAAAAAGTTGCAAGGTGAAATGAGTACATATTGCTGTCATTTACATGTCAGAAAGTTATGGAATTAATAAAAAACAATATCATACTGAAGTAATTTGCAGATTCTGTTTCATAAAAGCAGTTTAAACCATTCAAAGAAAATCATGATAGATAAAAGAAATAGGTTCATATGGCTACCATTCACATATCAGGAAAATCATGAATTAAATAGAAAACAATATCATATTGATGAAAGTCCCTTGAAAAAATAGAGCTGCATGAGTGATCTTATTTGTTTAAAACTTATCCTTCATGGAAAAAGGGCATGCTATAACAGTGGAACAAATAAGTAACTACTATACGTTGAGAAAAAGTTACTGAAGAAGCGAATAATTCGGCAATGCAAATCACAGAATCAACCCAAATTTTGACTAGAGAAACATAAATGTAGGGAAATTTCCGACTTCAATGGTCTAGGTAATGCAGAGAGGTGGTGCCAATTTATATCATTAGCATATTCTAAGTGTGTCCCCCACCCCTGGTCCTCAGCTGCTCGTGTAAAAGCAAATAAATATATAAATAAAATCCACCCACCAGAACTATAAGGAAGCAATATTAAAGAGGGTTTGGTCGTCACAGAGGTCAGGTTTCATATAATTCAATTTACAATCAATTTGGACAATAGCAAACACTTAAGACTCTAGATGTCTCCTCATTATTATATTAATAAAAAACCTTGATGTGGTTGAACTATGCAATATGAGGAGGTATAAGAAATTCTGCATGCAGTAAATTATACTCCCTACGTTACTAAATAAAAAGTCTTGGTTGTAGAATTTGTGGATAGTTTTACCGTTGCCTAGGTTCTTTTGATTGAGTATACTCCTAGTCTATGCATTGTTTATATATCCCTCTTAACTCATCAAAAAAATTCTGGTTTGACTCGGTACACAAATTAAGAAAAGTTAATTAACTCTATAAATATTGGTATGTCATAAATGTTCCCTTGAAGCCCATGTGCAAGTGGGACCCACCATTAAAGTAGCAAAGAAATCAAGGGTAAAATAGTATAAGTAATCTTAAAAAGAAAAGATAAGAAACTGGACATTTTTTGGAATGGCCCAAAAAGGAACGATGGACTCTTCTTTAGGAAAAGAGGGAGTACATCACTTGAAGTTCTCTAAATCTTTTTGGGGTCATGGCTACTCGCCACTTCCAACACAAGAAAAGCACTTTGAATGGCTGATTATTGATGGTGTGCCAGAGATGGTATTTCTAAGATCGGAAAGTTCAGACCTATCTCTAAATCTATTCTATGAACCCAATCAATATGTCATCGCTGCAGTTTACCTCTAATACTTCTTAAAACTATAAATTTCATATAAAGCTACGATACTTCTTGGAGTTATCAAATTCAAATAAAGTTACTTTTAGCAACCCAATATTATACATTGGCTTCCATCTCAAATTCCAATACTCAAGCAACTTGCACCCATATTGACTTCTAATTAAACAAACTCAGGGCCCTAAATCTTTCTCGGAAACCTGCAAAAACTATTATGCCTACCTAGCATAAAAGTCAGCCAAATGTTAACCTATAATATTGAACACAACAATGAATGCATGTTATCAATTCAACCACTTGCAAACACACCAGAAATGTGCAGGTAATGATTCTAGAGCTTGTACCATAATCCCAAACAAGCCTTAATCTATTCTGATTGAAAAGATCTTTAAACAACGTGGAAACCATGATGAACACACAAGGATTGAGGAGAAAAGAAAAGATACTTACACACTTCCAGTTGCCCCCGACAAAGAACTGCAAGAGAAATGAGAAATAAATGGTATCAAATGAAAGTAATCTATGAAGGCTGAGAAAGCTATGTATGAAACAAGTAATTGAGTAAAGGGACAGCTCCTTCATGAGATAAATCATGTGATTACATTTCCATGTAAATACACAAATTAACCTGCTACACCTTTCAATAAGCCATTCAGAAACTCACAGGTTTAAAGCCTCAAGCCAAAGATTTTATATTAATCCGGAGAAGAAAAAAAAAGTTCAAGCAAATGAAGAGAATTTAAATGATAATAAGAATAATTTTATGCATTCCCTGGGGAAACGAAACAGAACAACATAAGTTATAAACTACTCTAGGAGTAATTTTATGTCTAAATTTAACTGTTACTACATATTTTGCACCAGGAAACAAGTTCTCATAGTGAAATCATATATGCCACAGAGTTTCCCACTTATTTTCCCGTTTGGTTCATGTTGTGTGTGAAATTTTTTAATGACAAAGGATTTTAAAACAACCATGGGTATACAGGAATTGACATTCATTCAGGTAAAAAAAATGATAAGTATTCATTCAGGTAATTAATATGGAAACAAAGATAACAACAGATATAATGACTGGACCAGAACATTCTATAACGTATGAACTGATAAATCTGTGGCAAGTGCATATATGATACAGACACAAATGTAAGTCCATTGGTGCCCCTACTACCTAACATTTCAGGTTGACTATCAAAAGATGACGTATATTTAAGAAGACCGATAATAATTAACTAATTATAAGTTTGAAATTTCTGCTAGAAATTATTTTAGCATCGAGAACATTTCATTTCTATGAAAGACAACACCATAAGTTTCTGAAAAACAAAAATCATAATGTTATCAAAAAAAACTTATTTAAATTGGAAACAATATGGGAAAGAGAGCTTAAGTTCAAAAATCATTTAGCCATAAATTGAATTTTACTGAAAGGAGAAAAATGAAAACATTCAGAACCAATAGTTTGTCTGACAATAATGTTAGTTGATAAAGTGAGGAAAGAAGGTCAAATGAAAACATTTCAAATGAGTCAAGATGCTCAAGTTAAGACAAACCATTGTTACCATGGACCACCTATGTTAGGTAACATATCATACTACAACTAATGCAAGAATATCACAATCAAACTAAACTTGTTTCATTCTTTGCTAGTTTGCTGGTATGATGTAATTATAGTTAGGTAATAGGTTATTTTCAAGGAACACTATCCGAGCTTGGAGTAGAAATTGGAGCTAATATAGCTAATAACAAACATGATTTTGTTAAAATTAAGTTCTAAGACCTAGATTTCATGCTACCAACCTTCGGATGAGTGCTGAATATACTATTCAGAAGTTCAAAATATCCCATCTTTATTAAAGCTGTTTAGTTAATCGCCATATCTATATACTATATTACTATTACCTCGGTCCCTAAATGAGTGTTGCTTTGGTTTTCTACTTTGTCCCAAGTGAATCCCACGTGTTGCCTAAAGTGGGAAATAGAACTTCCCAAACATTGAGTCTCTTCGTACAAAAGAGTTCGAACTGCACATAATGCAATTCAATCACAAAGATATTTCAGAATTTAAGCTAATTATACTATACTATCAATTCAAACACCTTGAGTCAGTGAACTCAAATCTTATAAGTAAAAAGCATGTTTAATTATGTATTAATGTTGAATATATCGCTCAAAGCTGTTTCACTAATCTCCATACTCATTTAACACTAAAATGCACCTTAACGATTCAAGAAAAAAGAAGGAAAATTCAAATGAAACTATGAAAAATTGACTGACCTCAAATTCGTCAATTTCAAACATTTAATTACTGAATAATGCAGCACAAACATTAAATTAATAAATAAAGTCCGAAAATTTTCAAATGAAACCAAAAACAATTGATTGAGCTCAAATGCATCAAACTCAAACAAATTAAATTCAAAGCTGATCTATTAATCTCCATATCTATTTACAACTGTACTGCAGCTCAATGACAGCAGCTCTGAAAATTTCAAATGAAATAAAAAACAAATAATTGAACACGCATGCATCAATTTCAAACAAATTAACTGCTGGAACTTATTCCAAAGCTGTTTCCTCCATCTCCACATCTAATTATTACCACAATGCAGTTCAATTAACAAAAAACAAAAGTTCGATGGAGAACAATGAATTGAACGCAGAGAAGGCATCAATTTTGAACGAATTAAGTTTTGCTGGATCTAATTGAAAAAGTACCTTTCCGGTACCGGCCATCGCAACGATGGCGCTACAACGTTTGTTGGAGGAGGTAGAGGACAGGCGGAGGTGAGAATCGACATTTTGGAAGAAAGATTGAGTGGTGGAGAGAGAAAGACGGCGGAGTCCTCCAGATGACGACGGAGTTGCGGATTTGGGGCCGAAGAGTTGAGATACGAGGGAAGTTGAGACTACCGCCATTTTCAACAAAAATCTTTGTTTCGAAATGCTGCCTCCTCCTCCTGCTGCTCTGCTACTGACTACAACTCTTCAGTTTCTCTCTCTTTCTCTCTCTTTTTCTCTCTCTATCAACAACTAGTAGTGTTATTATCTAAACATGAGGCGATGTATTTTATAATAATCGGCTTTGTACCACACGACGGTTGACATCATTTTCTTTTACGCTTCTTTTTGGTGCGTGATCACCACCCCCTTCATCAAGGAAAAAGTTAAAACTCACGAGTTCCAACCAACCTTTGAAATTTTTGTTTCTATTGCGAATTTAAAAAAATAAATATAAAAACTTTAAAAAAACGGTTTTACGGATATTTTTTGTAAGATGAATTTGGCTATTGGGTGTTATCGATTAATTTGAATAAAATCATTATTTATCCAATAACACGCATTAACCAATAGGTGTTATTGAATAATATTCAATTCTATCCCTTAATAAATGGGTATTATCCGATAATACCTCATAAGGAACATCATTTATTGTTTTGATTATTATTTACCTACTTGTAATACGATTCACGAAGCATATTATACGCACACAAACCCACCCAAACACACATGCCAAAAAACACACACGCACACACATACGGTAAAAACACACACATGCACACAATGATAAGTTAATTACTTAATATTCATAAATCATAATATTTTCACCAACTTTTCACATTTAATAAAAAATTCATGGGTCCCACGTTCAACAACGACTGAGATATTCTCTTAATTTTGACATTTATCTTTTCTTTCTTTTTTTTACTCCTCAAATAAAAAGGGACATTTGCAATACGACACTATTTTTATCACCTAATATATATAAAGTTGACAAAATTTTATAATATTCTTCATAGTTGTGAGATAGAAAATATACGTGTTTATTGATTTGACAATAATAAATGATTATGTAAAAATAATAAAAAATAATAAAAAATCAAATACCTTATTAAAAAATTAAATACTTATATTCATTATAATTATAAATTATAAATAACAAACAAATATTATTAATCCAAAACAAAATAACAAGTATGTTCATAATAATTAATAATTTTTATAATTATTTGTTTATATTTATATTAACTTTCAAATAATTATCGAGAAGTGGTCTAGTCTAGTGGTAAAAAGTTTTGATATAAAGCAACTTGATCCAATTTCGAATATTGCTAAGAGTAAGTTATGTATCCAATTATTATTATTTTTAAGTAAAAAGCATACAGTGGTGATGGTGGCGGCGACGGGTGGCAGTGGGCAGTGGCGGTTGTTGGAGGTTGGTGGTGATGGTCGATGGAGGTCACTGGCGGCGACGGGCAGTGGCGATTGTCGGAGGTTGGTGGTGATAGTTAGCGGAGGCTCTGCTTGTGGCGGTGGTGGTTGCCAAAGGTTGCTTGTAGCGGCAGTGGGCAGTGGCGCTTGTTGAAGGTTGGTGGTGATAGTCGGCCGAGGTTGCTTGTGGCGGTGGGCGGTGGTGGTTGCCGGAGGTTGCTTGTAGTGGCAGGCGATGGTTGTTGCTGGAGGTGGGAAGTTGATGTGAATTCTAAGCCCCGAATACTCAAGTTGGCGGAAACAACTTGAATGGCTTGAATCACCAACGAAGAACAAACCAAAACAAAGAAACAAGTCCGAAAATTCCCTAAATACTCCAAAAACGAAAATAAAAATAAACTAAAAGGATAGGCGGACTCACCGGTTAGACTTCACTCATCTAACGTAAAGAATTCCGACGTCACAACTAATCTAGGCTTCACTCACCTTTGATTGAATTGAAACGATTTTAAGAAAGAACAAACCTAGTTCTTTGCAAAGTTTTCACTCTAAAATCTGATCTTATTTCATGAATTAAAGTGTCTTATAAAGACTTACAAAATATCCTAATTCTAATAAGAAAAGAATTCCTAAACTTGGGGAAAAAGAAATACTAACTAGTTACCAAATAAAAGACTTCCTAATTAACTAAAACACTAAAAAGGAAACTAACATTTTTTTTTAGAAAATAAAATAACTAAAAAAATACTAAACTAATTGGTAGACTTTGTCATGCATGGCGTGCCATGCCAGGCCCAACTCAACCGGCACCTTCTGATCAAACCTTTCAGCCATGTGTTGGACCCAACCAATCTTCCTTGATCCAACCGTGTTAAGTCCAGCTTCCCCGTTAAGTCCAACAGCCCATGTGTCTTCCTTCAGCCCACTTCCTTGCGCACCCAACTCACCCGAACCCCTCTTGTTTACCCTTCTCCAACCCGTGTCCTTTACCCAACCCCCATCCCTTGTTGTGTCATTCTGGACAGTCCCATTCTCATCAAACCCCCCTTCTTTGGAAAGGATTGACCTCAATCCTTGGCCCCTTTCCTTGCCAAACCCTTCTTTCTGACTCGTCTCGGTATGGTCTCCCACTTCTCTGTCATTCCCTAGGAGTTCATGCCCCATAAATTTCTGCCGACTCATGGCCTCTTGTGGACTGAACTGCAGAACTTGATCGAATTTTATTCCATGCTTCTCGAAGTTAACGTGCTGAATGCCTGCATCCTCTTTATTCTGAGTGTTCTTGCTGCCTACTACAGCTTTTACCCCCAACCCGCAACCTTCCCATGCGGACTCGTCTTTCTCGTTTGAAATTGCAACGGCCCCGTCCGTCATTCTCTCCGTTTTCTTTGCGAGCAAACTCTTCCTGGTTGACAAATTTGTGGGTACAGCCTTTGTTGCATACTTATCCCAAACAACCCAATACCAATATCCACTCCTAGCTGTCCTCTTAAAAATGTTCTCCAGTAATTCGGGCCCTAACAAGATTGTCTTTGATTCTGCTAACTCTCGCGATTTTTTTGGAGAACAACCCGTCCCTCTTAAATATTCTTTCCTTTGTGACATGGTAGCCCAAAGCTTCAAGCTTTCACTTGAAACAGCCCCTACCCGTGTACCATATCCTTTCCCAAAGAACTTCTTCAATCTCGTTCCTCCTTCACCATCCGTCCAGTTCATGTTGCAACTCACGACATAATCTGGTGACATTGTAAATTTTAGAATCCTTGTTGCCAAGGAACTCGAAGCATCCATCCCCTCCACAGCTCCTTCGTAGTGCCTTGCGAACTTGGTGAAGCGTTTTAGAAATTCTGCCCACTTCTTCGTTTCTTGTTCACTAAATAACATGAGTTGATTGGACTTTATTTTCCATCTTTCATAAAGGAAGTTCTGGATTGTGGCATACATTCCCGTGTCACTTGCATCGAATTTCCTAGTCTTGTTCTCACTAACAAATACGTAGCTTCCCCCTAAAGCAGCCCCAGTCCTTTTGTTTATCCCAAAAGTATCACATTGGGTCAACGGGCAATCCCAAACCGCCCCAAACATTACTCCTTTCCAAGGCGTTTTAAAACCGTACAAGAAAGGCTGAATGCGGAAGGCTGAAATCAACAATCTGTTCCAGCAATTTGAACAATCCCGAAACTGCTCCAAAATCAGCCACAAAACAGTCCTAAACTCTCCCAAAACTCTCACCCAATTATAAACAAGGTCCCTTACAAGTATGCCCAAGAACCTAGCCTTGTTTTGTAAGTTTAAACAGCCTATAATCTGCCCAAAACCTACCTTGGCCGAGATTTCAAGTCAACAACTCAAACAGTCCGAATTCTTCTTGAATAACAAACCTATCAAACTGCCAAGGCCGCCCTAACAACACGTGACACGTGTCTATCGGAAGGACGTCGCATATGACTTCGTCTTCAAAACCCCCTATGGAGAACGAGATAACTGTTTGCAAGGTGACCAAGACTCCCTCGTCTTCTTGGAGACCATATAACTTGTATGGGAACGGGTGAACTGTCGTGGACAGCCCTAACTTCTGGACTAAGGTGGTGGAGGCCCCGTTGACGCAACTTCCCCCATCGACGGCTATGATGCATACCTTTTCGTGAATCAACCCGCGGGTCCTGAAGACCTTCTCTCTTTGTGCGATCGCTTCCATGGATGGTTACGAATAGGAATCCGTAACAAGCTGGGCTCTGATACCACTTGATCCCAACCTTTCATTCTTCTTGAGCTATGCCTTATCTCTCTCTTGTCTTCCAAGAAATACTTCCACTCCATTTGCGGGTTGAACCCTCTTGTTGTTTCCTTGATCCTTTGGCCCTTTAATCCTCTTGTAACTCTTAATCCCCCTTCATCCCAAGGCTGCCATGTCTTCCATTTACCATGCCCATGCATTTCCTCATAGTCTCCTAGGTTGATGAAGTCTTGACCCCATGCTCCCGCATCATACTCCCCTTCTTGAAAAAGGATTGTCTTCAATCCTTGGGTCTTCTTAGCTTGTGACCACTCAAACAATTCTTCATAATTCATCTGCTTTCCGGGCTGCCCAAATAATTCTTGGTTGATCCCCTCACTTGCCGTATGCTTGAGAACCTCAATGCCCTTGGTTGCTTCGTCTTTTTCTAGCCCTTCCATGAGTAGATCGAACCCCATCATTCTAGCTTTCATCATTGCTTCTTCAAACATGCTGCCCAAGCGTATCTTTATTTCTTGACACCCTTTTCTTGACTGATCATAGAGCTTCCATGCTTTAAAGAAGGTGTCCAAGAAACTTGCCCACTCTCCGACTTCTTTTTGTTCAAGGATCATATGGCAAACAAATTTGAATCCGTGCCCTTCATAGCTGAAAGTTTGGGCTGCTAGCTTACTCAAAATTTTACTCACTCCAAAAGCCGAAACCTTACTTTGTTTAATCCTTACCTTCTTTGTCCTCGCTTCACTAGTTCCGCTTTTGTTGGGTAATTTCTAGCAACCTTTTGGGAAGAAAACTCGTCTCCCCTAAGTAGCCTTTCTTTTTGTGGTAAGGCGCCCCAAGCTTCACGTCTTTACTTGAAACAGCCCCAACTTCTTTGGCTAAACATGAATCAGACCTGAATCTGAATCCTTTCCCCTTGTCCTTCAATTCAACTCTCCAAGGTGGTTTAAACCCGTAAGAACTCCATGATGACGTAGCCTCACATTTATTTCTCCACGCCATGCATATGAACACAAAAATCAGCCCATGAACAATTGTTTGAATGGTGAAGTAACATACCTTGGCATAGAAAAACTCGTGGGGTTTCAACTCCCCATACTTAACCTCAATTCCGACCCTAGGTTGTTTTTCTTGCAATAAATCGTCTGCCGTTTCTTCTAATGAAGTCATCTTAACTTCTGAATTTTGAATCCTTAACGTAGAAGGATTTGAAACTTCCGTGTCAAACACATCTTTGTACACGTGTGCTTGCTTCAATTCCTCACGAACCACTATTAACTCTTCTCCTTCATTCTCACAAATAATTCGTTTCCTTTCAAACTCCTTTTCTTCAATTTTCTGCTCTAACTCCTCTTGTTCTGCCTCGTTCTTGCTGGCCATGAAATCAGATTTTAATGATGTTTCTCTTTCGCGTTCACTAGCAAGTAAACTGGATTCTTGCAAAGCCGGCTTCTTCAATTCTTGACCGGGTTGTAGCAATCTCTGTGTCCTTACTTTTTATTGAGTTTCGACTGCCGGTTTCAACCTAAATCTCTTTCCCTCCTTTCTTAACACATAGGTATTCTCTCTCCCATCGTGCATGACAAATCTATCATATTGCCACCTGACGCCCCAACGTAACGTGACAAAATCCATGGGTAATACATCACGAAGATTTCATCCATGTAACTCCCTACCGAAAACGAAATAGAGGTTTGATGAGTTACCTTGATTCTCGTTGTTCTCTTGCGCCCATATAGTTCATATGGAAGAGGATGTGTTGAGATCGGTAGCTCTAGTTTCTCGACCAACACGGTTGAGACTCCATTGACACGCCTTCCTCCATCAATTGCGAAGTTCACAAACCTTCTCTTGTATCAAACAACGATTCTCGAAAATCTGCTCCCTTTGATCTTGGTTCTCCATGATCGTTCGCGAATGATGATTCACGAAAGCTCGCTCCGATACCACTTGATGTGAATGCGAAGGCTGAAATCAACAACTGCTCCAAAGAATTTGAACAATCCCGAAATCTGCTCCAAAATCAGCCACAAACAGTCCTAAACTCTCCCAAAACTCTCACCCAATTATAAACAAGGTCCCTTACAAGTATGCCCAAGAACCTAGCCTTGTTTTGTAAGTTTAAACAAAGCCTATAATCCGCCCAAAACCTACCTTGGCCGAGATTTCAAGTCAACAACTCAAACAACCAATTCTTCTTGAATAACAAACCTATCAAACCGCCAAGGTCGCTCTAACAACACGTGACACGTGTTCATCTAAGGACGCCGCATATGACTTCGCCTTCAAAACCCCTATGGAGAACGAGATAATCTTGCAAGGTGACCAAGACTCCTCGCCTTCTTGGAGACCATATAACTTGTATGGAACGGTGAACTGCCGTGGACAGCCCTAACTTCGGACTAAGGTGGTGGAGGCCCCGTTGACGCAACTTCCCCCATCGACGGCTATGATGCATACCTTTTCGTGAATCAACCCGCGGGTCCTGAAGACCTTCTCTCTTTGTGCGATCGCTTCCATGGATGGTTACGAATAGGAATCCGTAACAAGCTGGGCTCTGATACCACTTGATCCCAACCTTTCATTCTTCTTGAGCTATGCCTTATCTCTCTCTTGTCTTCCAAGAAATACTTCCACTCCATTTGCGGGTTGAACCCTCTTGTTGTTTCCTTGATCCTTCGCCCTTTAATCCTCTTGTAACTCTTAATCCCCTTCATCCCAAGGCTGCCATGTCTTCCATTTACCATGCCCATGCATTTCCTCATAGTCTCCTAGGTTGATGAAGTCTTGACCCCATGCTCCCGCATCAGAAGTGGCGGCCTTGGGTGGAGGCGGTTGATGGTGGTGGCATTAGTTGATAAACTCAATGGTGGTGGTGGCATTAGTGGATAAATTCAATGAATAGAGATGTTAAAAAGGCCGGAAACCGTAGGGTCGACCCTATTAACCGGAAACATGAAAGGGTTAGGGTCGAGAAAATCCAACCCGTTTAATAAACGGGCTGACCCTATGTCGCGTGCAAACTGGGTTGGACTGGCGGGTTTTAAAACTAACCCGCGGGCTGGAAGCTTTTGGCTAAAATAAGGGTTCAAAATGTTAGAATTGAAATTCGGGTCGCGGGCAAACTGGGTTTGACTGGCAGGTTTTAGGACTGGCCCGCGGGCTGGAAGCTTTTGACTAAAATAAGTGGAGGCGGTTGATGGTGGTGGCATTAGTTGATAAACTCAATGGTGGTGGTGGCATTAGTGGATAAATTCAATGGATAGAGATGTTAAAAAGGCCGGAAACCGTAGGGTCGAGCCTATTAACCGAAAATATGAAAGGGTTAGGGTCGAGAAAATCCAATATGTTTAATAAACAAAGCCGATTCTATAGGGTCACGCATAAACCGGGTTGGATGCGGTTTTAGGATCTGCTCATGCGGCCGGAAGCTTTGGCTAAAGTAAGGGTTCAAAATGTTAGAATTGAGATTCGGGTCGCGGGCAAACTGGGTTGGACTGGCGGGTTTTAGGACTGGCCCGTGGGCTTGAAGCTTTTGACTAAAATAAGGGTCCAAAAATATTAGAATTAAGATTCAAACCCACAACCTCTCAAGAGGATAAGAACTTATGGATGACCCCTTACACCATTCAACCATCCTGACTTATTTGTTTTAAATTCAAATGCGTAATATATATTATCATTTCATTTGATAAACCAATGTCTATCTCATGTTAGCTTTGTGATGATGTATGTGTATTTGATGAAAGTCAAACCCAAACATGGCCGTAAGTACAGTTCTATGACATATAAGTTTCCAAAATTGGTCAAAATGAGATTTTTTGATACATAATTAGATTTGTTAAAAGGTCGAGAACCGCATGAGTGACTCTGCTAATCGGAAATCGGAAAGGGTTAGGGTCGGGAAAATACAACCCGTTTAAATTCCGAGCTAAACGGGTTGACCTTAGTATTATATTTTACTATTTGATTAAAATATTTGATTGTATTAACTTCTTACCAACATTTATTTTATATTATTTTATTATTGTAAATGAAGAAGATAATGATGTTGAAGAATATACTTTCTCAAAAGAAAACTCGATTTCATGTTTTTAATTCGTATTGTTAATCGTTGTCACTTGTCCGTCAATATGTTTGTTACTTAATTTCGATTTTTTGATTTAAATAAGACATCATGAGTTAATAGGGCTGACCCTGTTAAACCGTACTCTACAATGTTAGGGTTGTGATTTGAGTGGCTCGTTTAACACGCGACCCTATAGGGTCACAACCCTATAGGGTTAGGGCCAACCCAATTTAGCATATCTACCAATGGATAACCGGTTAATATCCATAATTATCAATTTTGTTAATGGGTATTAATGGATAATATCCATTAACATCCATTAACTTAATTAGGTGTTAATGGTTAACACCCAATAAGTCTTTTATAATAGATATAATAGATAACTCAATGGGTTGGATAAAATTTTGTCACCCCTATTGTTTACTCAACTCATTGTGTTGGTGGTTTGAGTTGTGAGAGAGTGAAATTTCGTCTGAGGAATAAAGATCCGTAAGACAATCTCATAGAAGAATTACGGAAAATAAAAAGTTATGTTGTGGGTAGGGTGAGGGCTAACTATACCCTTAAATCCACTCTCTACACCTTATTTATTGCAATGTACAAGATAAAATTTGGTGTAAAAGGTGGGTTCCTTTCTATGGTCTGAGATTAAAAAAAAATTGATTGATTTAATATTGATAATGATAAATTGAAGGGTATTAAAAAAATTGATATAAAATCAAATATTTTATTAATATTCATGTATATTTTGATACAAATGGAGCAAAGTAACATTATTTGGTAATGCGGTACAGACATGCTCTAATACTTCCTTTGATATAAATTGTCTTTCAATTCATTTCTTATATTAAGTGATCTACTTAAAAACCTTTATTACTTAAGCATGTGTCAATAATCTAACACAAAGTGTTTTGGCCATCAGCTGATAGAACAATCTTTCTATCTGCCAATATCTCATTATCTCTGCTTCCAGTTTTTGAAAGTTTTCAAAATAATCCTTAAAGTTTTTAAATGTTATTCATCCTCCCGCTTAGGGGAGGCAAACAATAAACCAACCCAATGGATTATCCAACATACTCATTTAAAAAAGACTTATTGGGCTTATCCATTTAACACCCAATAACTTAATAGGTGTTAATGGATAATACCCACTAACAGCCAATAACAAAATGGATAACTTTGGGTTTTAACACAAATATCCATTGGGTTTATCCAAACTGATGAAAATAACGCGACCTTACCACTCGCCTCAATCTCATGACTTCGAACAAAAATACGAGCAACAGGTGAGAGAGAGAGAGAGAGACGATTGAGCGAGAGTGGAGAGCCTCACCAACAAAGGGACCAACAACGGGCAGACGATGATGGTGAATTGACGAAGCAACCAGAATATCGTCGGATATAGTCTCACGATCCTCGATCGAAAAGGTATTCCTCATTTTTCAAACCCTATAAATTAAAAATCGAGGTTTCTTCTATGGATTAGGGGGGTTTCTTCAATAATTGTCATCTGTTAATTTTTACATGTTTCCAATCATGTATATGAATTCCAATCTTTACCCATATCTGTACTGGACTATTCCTTTGATTATTTTTAAATTTTAGTTACATATTTCTTGGACTTGAATTAAGGGTAGTTGAAATTGGATCTGTATCTCTTTGAACTAGCTTGATTTTGATTTCTCTGCACTGGTTTTCATTTTTATTAGGTATTTTTAGTTTAGCCTTTGCTACTGAACTTTTGGGTTTGTAGAATGACCATGGGTTTTCACCTCCAGCACCAAAGTATGGCTGCACCAAAAAATTAAAGATTTTATCTTTTGAACTGAGAATTTATTTTGGCTAATCTAAACTATGTTTGCACATGTATTAAGGTGATTACCTCAAATCGACTCGGAGTATTAACTGGTTGGAAGAGCTTTGCAACATGTAGTATTGACCCTGATTACATCACCCTGCTTCAAGTTGAATGATTCTCTACTATCTAGTTGAACTAAGGTAATGATACCATTGCCTGTAATTTAAAAAAAAAATAGTCTATTATAATGCGTAACCAAATTCACAACATAAAGAGAAACTATTTCATTATTTCAAACCTTCAAAATGGTACTCCCTCCGTCCCAAATGTGTGCCATATTTTGAAATAAAATGTTCCTAAAAGAAGTGACCATTTTCTAATGAAGTTACTAGATTCACCTTACGTAACTATCATGTCCCTATATGCACTTGCAATGCTAAAAGGTAGATACTAAGGGTATTTAGTTATACGTGCTACTAAAATAGCTTAAATGTCAAAATTTTAATTTCTTGAAAAATCAAAAGAAACGTATATTTTCGGAACAAGGGAGGAGTGCATATTGTTTTATCGGTTTGAATCTCTAGAATAGTGTTTTTGATTTCGGCATAAAATATTCTAGAAATGATTTTTTAGTTTAGACAAAATTTTGAAATGCCCTGATAGTCACGAGTGATAGATGTAATTAAGGTTACTCACCTTGAAGGATAACGGAAATGGATTCAGCATCATAGTGAAAATTATCCCATTTATTCAAATTTGCCTTGACTCAGTTAACACACCTTTACAAAATTTTAAATTCTTTTTTTTTCCTAAGGGGGCATGGGAAGGAATCGAACCTGAGACCTCACACTTTGTAAAGCCTCATGTCTACCACTGGGCCACCCCCTTAAAGGAAAAAAAAAATTCCCGTAAATTCTTTACAAAATTTTAAATTCTTGGACTGCTAGGAATAAGGCAAAGAACCAATTACCAAACAGAAGCTTAGCTATTTGTTGAGTCTGACAATTCCTTATTACTACTTACTACTTCCAAAAACCAACTAATTACATCCACTACATCCAAATCTTAAGAAAGGTTTTATAGAAAACAACAGAGGAACACAACATTTTCTCACCATTAACCAGCTCAACCATTCCGCGTGAAAATTTATTGATTCCAGGAACCACCTTAATATCGCCTGATCTAATATTTTCCAGGGCACCAATGTCAAGAACCACCTTACTAGTTCACTGATTTTCTTCATTGCAGCAATATCATTTGTTCCTTCCTGTATGGCTCACTTCATAGCTAATTAAGCTTTCATTATTGTTATACATAGCTAGGCATTTAGTGTGATATTTGGTCATAAAGTGATTTTGTATGACCTATGTAACTCAGGAAGTCCAAGATCTTTACCATATCTTGGAGCTCGAGCGTCCCAAAATAGAAGTGGGAATGGAAAGTGACCCAAGGGATGACATATTGACTGTAGATGATGCTTCTTCTTCTTCTTCGTCGGAGGAGGATGATAGTGTCTTAATTGAAGAAAATACCTTGGAAAATGAGAATTCTGATGGCGATTTAGGTATCCAACCAAGCCAAGTTTGCACCTAAAATCAAAGGAACTGAAGTGCACCAAAATATCAGACACCGAATAGGTAACCCAAAAGTGTACTCCGAAATTATACTTAGAAGATTGGGCCGGAAGAAGGGCCCAAGCCCAAGCCCAATCTCATACTAAAGCCCAGTATGGAAAAACCACATTTATATAAATAGCAGGAAACTTCCTATGAAAGGGAGGCCAACTTTTCTTACAGTAAACATGGGCATCTCTCCCTCTCCCTGAGGCATTAAAATAAACACTCACACACCATTTTCTCTTTCTCCTTATCATATACAACACATATACTGATTATTACACCGAGGGTTTGTGGGGACACCCCCACCCACTCACTGTGCTTTTATTTTACAGACTTCACAAGCCAGATATCCTACCCCGACAACCACCGTCGGACAACGACTCCGGTGACCCCGACGTTACTTCACCTTCGGCACCCCGGACACGACACGACAAGATCACCACATTTTTGGCGTGATCAGGAACAAAAGATCAACTGTGTGGAAATTTTTGAAAGAACTTTCTAAACTTGAAGATGGAAAATCAAGAGTGAAATGTAAACTATGCAAGAACGTATATGTTTTTGATTTGAAACAAGGAACCTCAAATATGTGACGTCATTTAAGAACCGTTTGTCTTCAACGTCATAAAGCTTTGAAGATTTTAACTCTGGTGGTTAGTGGTGATACAAGAAAGGGATTGCATTTTGATCAAGTTGCATTTCGTGAAACTTTGGCCAAGTCAATTATTCGACATGAGTATCTCTTTCAGTATGTTGAGCATGAAGGAACTAAGAATGTGTTCTCCTTTCTTAATCCTGAAGTGAGGTACATTACTCGTAATACTGTGAAGGCTGGCATCTTAAAGATGTTCAATAAGGAAATGGAGAAATTGCAGCTCCTAATGAGATCAGCCCCGGGAAGGATTTGTTTGGCATCAGATATGTGGAGCTCTCCAACTAATGATGGATACATATGCATCATAGCACGCTTCATTAACGTAGAGTGGAAACTGCACAAAAAGATAGTGAATTTCATGTATATGTCCGCTCCACATTCGGGCATGATCATTGCAGCAAAATCTTTGGAGTTGATGATGCGTTGGGGTATTGAAGATAAATTATTCTCCATCACCTTAGATAATGCCTCAGTGAATACAACATTTTGTGATTCTTACCAGATCCGGTTGAATTTGAAGAATGTATTTTTATTCCGAGGGTGTTTCTTAAGGATTCGATGTTGTGCTCATATCTTGAATTTGATTGTGCAACATGGCTTGAAAGAAGTTGATGGAGTTGTTCATAAGATTTGTGAGACGGTGAAACATCTAAAAAACTCTCAGCTGCGGAAAGAGAAGTTCGTGTCTTGCTTGAACAATTTGGGGTTGGAAGGTCCTAGGCGCTTGCAACAAGATATGCCTATTAGATGGAACTCCACTTATTTAATAATTTAGAGATCATTGTTGTTTCGTCTAGCATTCCCCGACTATGGGTTATGTGACCTTTAATACAAGATGTGTGTCACGCCCCAAATCAGCCCCTATATGGGACTCAACTTAGAACGTGATCAACCGGTTGTTTTCACCGTTAAACCCTATCATTAAAACTAAAGAAAGAATGTTTTGGAAAACACAAGATTATCTACATAAGTCTTCCAGAGACTAACAAAAGGTTACAAAAGTTACTAGTTCCCTATGTTTACAAAACAAAGGAAGACTACAAGTCTTCCTACATAACCGAATAAGTAGCGCAGCAACAACCATTATAAACCAAGAATGCTACCCCAAAAGAATTACAACCTCTAGCACTCCGGCTTTGCACTCTTGCTCATGTTGTCTCCTTGCATTGCGTGATCTAAAGAAAACAAATAATAAAGGGTGAGTCCAAACTCAGTAGGGATCAACTATACTTATGCATGAATGCATCATAAAGAAATACCATGATGCTAAACAGATCATATCACAACTAAGCAAGTATTTCGATCACATGTTGTTCATTTAGGGCCTGAGCCAAGACAAGTAGTATACAGAGGTCGAGAATCATCTCCGACATGCCGCTTCCATCCAACACCACTCTCATTGTTGATCATGAAGCTTATCAAACATGTTTTTATTTTCCCGGGATATGTCAACACGGATTAGGTCCCTACAACCCTAGCAACCCGCGTGGACTACTCACAATACACTCAGTGAAGTGTCATCCTCCATTATGGTCGTAATGGAGGGGTTGTGCAAGAATAGAACTTCGCTGCTAACTCTCCCTACATCTCCGCCCCGGGATAATCAGAAGAACGTTCTAAACCCCCATAACATGTTGTTCAAACTACCTGTTTTTCACACTCTTGTTATTGTTCCAATCAAATATCACTTGGTGTTATGTCCACATGTTTTTCATACTCAAAGTCATGGAATTGTCAAGTTCTTCATAGTACCACTTAGTGTCAAGCAAAAGTGGCAATGAGTTATAAAGTAAACCCATTGATACTCCACTAGTACAATGCAACCTAGTTCATGTTGTTCATACCATTACAAGGTTCAAACCATAGTCTTCATATAATTGTACAACATAGCAATACATGCTCCATACTTCATGAACCTTCAAGCTTTTACCAAGTCTACAAGGAGTTTAACACCAAATTCATAACTTACTACATATAATTAATCAACTAATCATCTTCAAAGGATTCAAGTCTTATACATAAGAGTTTCATCATGGAATTCATCAAAACATTCATCAATATAGCTCAATTACATGGAATTAATGAACAAACATAAGCAAGTAAATCTCCTAGCTCTTGTAGATCTTAAACATCAATGGTTTCATAATATTTTTGGTTCAAAACACTCCCCTTGATGAGCACTATAACTTTAATGAAGATGGTATTGGCAAAGGATGAGTTTTAGCCCTTCAATTCCAAGAAATTCACTCAAAAACCCTATGTTTTTGCTCTTTCCCTCTTTGAGTACGAAAATGGTGAAGTTAGGAGGTGGAAGAGGTGTGTCTTGGTGAAAAGATATAGAAAAGATATAGAATTGAGATTAAATTGTGTTCTTCTCTCATTGATTAACAATACATGGAAGGAACTCCTATATTTATATCCCTAAACACTGGTAGCCGAATTAAAGAAGGAGAAGGAATAACAAACAACACCAACAACTAACTGACTAACAGAAAATTTACACTCGACACCCCTCTGCTGTTGGGAATTACACCCAAGTGCTAAAACTTTCTAGAGTGGTGGCTTCCTTGAACTTCTTCCACTTTGAACTTGCTTCTCCAAACTTGGCCTTGATCTGAATGCCCTTATTTAATTCAGACTTGATAGAATTCAGCTTCTTTTTGGTTTTATCTTCATAGTTAACACCCTCCCCACAAGTTGAGGGTGTGACTAAACTAATAACCCTCAACTTGGATATGAATTTCCAGTGAAGTCCTTTTCCCAAAAACTTAGTGAATATATATGCCATCTGATTCTTAGTAGATATGTGATGAAGAGAGACAAGTCCACTTCTGATTTTCTCTCGAATGAAGTGGCAATCTATTTCTATATGTTTGGTTCTGCCATGGTATACTGGATTGTTGGCCACTGCAATGGCAGATGAGCTGTCACAGTAGATGGGAGTAGGACCATTAAGATTGACTTGCAGGTCTCTTAGGAGGTTATGCATCCAGGTAATTTCACAGCTAGTTGTGGCTAATGCCCTGTACTCAGATTCAGTGGAGGATCTTGAGACAATGGATTGCTTTTTAGATTGCCATGATATTAATGATTTTCCCAAAGATCGTGCAAAAACCGCTTATAGACTTTTCATTAGGATTGCATTAGGATTGCCTGCCCAATCACTGTCACAAAAGGCTTGGAGATTGAATTGACTGTTGGATGAAAAATGGATTCCTTGTTCTGGAGAAGCCTTGACATATCTGAGAACTTTGTGCAACGCTCTTAGATGAGTATCTCTTGGTTCTTGTACAAACTGGCTCAGGCATTGGGCTGCAAAGGCCAAATCTGGTCTGGTAATGGTCAGGTATATGAGTTTTCCCACAAGTTGTCTGTATTCAGAAGGATTCTCAAGGAGGGTTCCTGCCTTGGTTAAAAGCTTACCATTGGGGTCATAGGGTATGGTGAGAGGTTTGCTGTCAGTGAGGCCTGCTGCCTTGACAAGGTCCATTGCATATTTTCTTTGGCTTAGGTGGAAGCCTTCAACAGACCTCATGACTTCAATCCCTAAATAGTATTTAATAGGTCCTAAATCCTTAATGTTGAATCTTTGATGTAGCAATTGTTTTAGGGAGTTGATGTGGTCAATATCATTTCCAGCCACTAGAACATCATCCACATAAACCAAAACTGCAGTGAACTTTGATCCTTGTTTTAAAGTGAAGAGAGAATAGTCTGCCATAGATTGCCTGTATCCTAGGTTGATTAGGACCTCTGTAAGTTTTGAGAACCATTGTCTTTAGGCATGTTTTAGACCATATATGGACTTCTTTAATCTGCAAACTTTCTTCTGACCTGTTTGTTGTTTATACCCTGGTGGCAGATTCATGTAGACTTCTTCTTCCAAATCTCCATGCAGAAATGCATTGTTTACATCCAACTGGTGCACATCCCATTTTGAGATGCTGGCAACAGCAAGAATGGTTCTTACAGTGCCCATTTTTGCCACAGGAGCATATGTTTCTGAATAATCCACTCCTTCAGTCTGGTTATAGCCTTTTGCAACAAGTCTGGCTTTAAGCCTTTCCAGACTACCATCTGAATTATACTTGGCCTTATAGATCCATTTGCAACCAATAGCTCTTTTTCCTTGGGGTAAATCTGTAATATCCCAGGTGTCATTAGCTTCAAGGGCAATGATTTCTTTGTTCATGGCTTCAATCCATCCAGGGCTCAAAATGGCTTGGTTGTAAGATTGTGGTTCTTGTATATGTGCAATGGAATTAACACATGGTTTGGAGTAGGCACTGGACAGAATATAGTCTTTAAACTTGACAGGAAGTTGTTTAGTTCTGGTGGATGTTCTAAGATTCTGGTTTGCAGGAGGGTTATCAGCAGGTCTGTAACATCTTCATGGTTTTGGTTAGTGGGATTAGGGGTTGGTTCCCTTGGTTCCATGTCATCATGGGATAAGTTTATGTCAATTATAGGTGTCACAGGTTTAGTTTGTTCAGGTTTGATGAAAGGGAAAACTGTTTCATGGAAAACAACATGCCTGCTAACAAAGATCCTTTTAGTTTCCATGTTGTATAGTATGTAACCTTTTTGATCTGAGGGATAGCCTAGCATGATACTTTTAATAGCTATGGGTTCAAATTTGTCTGCAGGGTGAGTTGAGGCAAAACAAAGGCATCCTATGACTTTTAGATGTTCATATGAGGGTGTGGTTTTAAAGAGGAGCTCATGAGGTGTTTTGAAGTTGGTGGCAGCAGTAGGAAGTCTGTTGATTATGTGTGTGGCAGTAAGGAGGCAATATCCCCATAAATGTATTGGGAGACCAGATTGAAACCTTATTGCTCTGGCCATATCAAGGAGGTGTTGGTGTTTTCTCTCAACAACTCCATTTTGTTGAGGGGTATCAACACAGGAACTCTGATGTTTTATTCCTAGGTTGTTAAGAAAAGGGATGACTTCAGAATTGTAAAATTCTGTCCCATGGTCAGTTCTGTAGAATTTAATGCTGGTATTAAAGTGGTTTGTTACATAGGCATTGAATTGTTTTAAGAGGCTGAAGACATGAGTCTTGGTAGGCATGAGAAATGTCCAAACACCTCTGGAATAATCATCTACAATAGTTAAGAAGTACCTGCAGCCATTCATAGTAGTTTTCCTGTATGGTCCCCATAAGTCACAATGAATGAGGTCAAAACAAGCATTAGATTTGATATGGCTAACATTAAAGGGTAGTTTGTGTTGCTTGGCCAAGGGGCAAATGTCACACATAGTAATATCCTTAATAGAATCTCTGTCATTATTACAAGAAGGAAGGAGATGTACAATTCTTTTAAGTGTGCTAAGAGAACTGTGGCCAAGTCTTTTGTGCCAAGAATTGATATCTCTATCTCTTGAAGAGTTCAAGCAAAAGTGGGATTGATAGTGGGAAGGATCAGCCATGAATATGTAAAGACCTTCACTGAGGTTACCAATGGCTATAGTCTTGGTTTTCTGAGGGTCCTGGAAAATGCACTGAGAGTTATTAATCTGAGTGTGGCAGTTGGTTTGTGTAATAAGTTTGGGTATTGAGAGAAGGTTGTATCTGAAATTAGGTATATATAAGACATGGTTAAGAGTGAGTTGGGAATTAAGAAACACTTTACCAACATAGCCTACATTAACATTGGATCCATTTGGTAGGGTTAGAGTGACAGGGTGATTAAGTTTCTTGACATCATACATAACAGTGAGTGATGTGCATATGTGATCTGTTGCACCAGAATCAATGATCCAGTCCTGTATGGAGGTAGTGTTTTTGTGGTTTTCAGTGATTGAAGTACCTGCCATATGTGTCATGCCAACAAATCCTTGTCCAGTTTGACTGCTGTTGTGATCTTCTGGGCTATCTTTGATTTTGAGTAGGTTCAGAACATGGTTGAGATGTGCTTGCAAATTTTCCAATGTAGGCTGGTTAGAAGTTGAGTTTTTGTTTTCTGCATTGATTCGATTGTTCTGTACTTGCATGATTTTTGGATTTCCAGAATGTGGTTGGTTGCCATAGTTGGTTTGGTTCTTGCCATCATTCCCTTGTTGGTCTTTGTTAGATTGCCTGGACTTGTGTGCAGGATGATTAGGGTTGTCTGGATGATTAATAGGGAATCCTTTAAGCCTGTAGCATTCATCCTTGGTGTGTCCCTCCCTGGTACAATAATTGCAAAAGATCCCTTCTTGAATGGGGTTTTGTTACTGTTTGGCTTTGCCTGAGAATGAGCAGAAAAGGTTTTGATAGAATTGGTTTGAGATGACTATACAATGTTGCTGGCAATGAAGCTTGTTTCAGGAACATAGCATTGTCTCTGAGTCTCTTCTTGCCTGATCATGTAGTAGGCCTCTCCAATGGAAGGAAAAGGTTTCAGTCTAGGGATTTGTCCTCTGATGTTCATAAAACTTTCATGGAGTCCCATCAAGAACTGCATTAACTGTCTCCTTTGTTCCTTGGATTCTTGGTTCTTGACTTCTCCACAATTACATGGACACTTACAGGCTGTTGTAGGATCCATGGCTGCAATTTCATCCCAGATTCCTTTCATCTTGTGATAATAAAACTCAACAGAGCTGCTACCTTGTTCAAGTCTGTGCATGTCTTTCTCTAATTGGAAAATTCTATGCCCATCAATATTAGCAAACCTTTCTGCCAATTCTTTCCAGACTGAATGAGTATTAACAACATACCTTAGGCTGTTGCTTATATCTTCAGTGACTGCATTGAAGGTCCAAGAAATCACCATGTCATTGGCTCTAGCCCATAGTGGATATAATGGATCATCCTTTTCAGGAATAGGAAAAGAGCCATCTATAATTGAAAGCTTGTTCTTGGCTGATAGTGCTATCTCAAAGGATCTTTTCCAAGAATTGTAGTTTTCACTTCCAGTTAATTTGGTGGCAATCAAGATCAGGCCTGGATGATCATTATTGTGTGGGTACAAAGGATGCATGTTGGAGTCTATCCCAATTTCCATTGTTGTTGCTTTGTTCCTTGAATTGGTAGAATCGTTGGAGGACTTTTGTATCTCTGTCATGTTTGAAAGCTTTACAGCCAGAGAGAAAGAGAAGAACTGGATAGGTGATTGGATAGGTACGGGTGCCAAGGAATTCTTGGCTCTGATACCATGAAAAGATATAGAATTGAGATTTAATTGTGTTCTTCTCTCATTAATTAACAATACATGGAAGGAACTCCTATATTTATATCCCTAAACACTGGTAGTCGAATTAAAGAAGGAGAAGGAATAACAAACAACATCAACAACTAACTGACTAACAGAAAATTTACACTCGACACCCCTCTGCTGTTGGGAATTACACCCAAGTGCTAAAACTTTCTAGAGTGTTTGCTTCCTTGAACTTCTTCCACTTTGAACTTGCTTCTCCAAACTTGGCCTTGATCTGAATGCCCTTATTTAATTCAGACTTGATAGAATTCAGCTTCTTTTTGGTTTTGTCTTCATAGTTAACACTTGGCTTTATTCAGTTGAAGATAAAGGTGAGAAGGGTCCCCCCACAAAGCATGAGGTGTCACAACCTCTTTGGTTGACATTAATCCAAGATTAAGCTAAGTAATCTTGATTAACACTAATTAATCATACTTAGGACCCTTTAATCATGATTAATCTAATTAATTATACTTAACCCTAACTAATCATGATTAGTCAAATTGATCTCAACTATTCAACGAATTCCAGTAGGTTTCGCACCCAGGGTTGGAAATATTTTGCACCCGCGAAATATTTTGCACCTGTAAAACTGAAGTAACTATATTGGCAGATTTAAAACAGTAACAATCGCACCTAGGGTGGGAAATATTTCACACCCATGAAAGTAAAATGTTAAGACAACTACAATTCCAGAACAGATCGCACCTAGGGTGGGAAATATTTCGCACCCAGAGCTGTTTTGGAGTTTATTCCAACATTGGTGAATTCACAACAAGCCATATTAGGGTATCAACATCGCCCTATTTAGCTTGGAATTCAAAATACATACATGTAATTCATTCAATTAACACACATTAACAATTTATTATCATGCGCTATTAAGGTTAAGATGGATTTCAAAACCCTTGGGTGTTACAATGTGTCCATCGAATGAAGAATGGTTGAAACTTTAAAAAAAATTCAAAATTCTCAAAGCACTTCTATGATCTTACAAAACTATTTTCAGGGACCACTTATTCAACTGCAAACCTGTGTTTTCAAAGTGTATGGAAGATTCAGTTGCACTTGAATGAGGCATTACATAGTGATTATGGTTTTTTAACAAATATGGCTAAAAGGATGAAAGAAAATGTTGATAAGTATTGGTTGAATTTCAGTGAGATACTATCAATTGCCTTGATATTGGATCCTAGGTATAAGATGAAGATGATTGAGTATTCTTATGATAAGCTTTATGGTATTGGTGGTCAACCTCGAAGTGCTCAAATATGATTACAACTTTGTAGCTTATTTGGTGAGTATGCTCGTCTAAATTCTTCAAGTGATCCGATAAGTAGTTTGGCTACCACTCAAGAGATTAGTGATGATATCGATTGTGAAGATGAGATGAGAGGTTTTGATTCATTTCAAAGTCAAGTGGTCCAAGAGAAGAAATCACATTTGGACGTGTATTTAGAAGAACCATGCCTTGATTGTAGACAACCTTTGGACATTCTGATGTACTGGAAATCTGTTGAATATCGATTCCATGTACTTGCAAAAATGGCTCGTGTTGTTTTGACAATTCCAATATCTACAGTAGCATCATAGGCAACGTTTAGCTCAGGAGGGAGAGTCATTGATCAATATCGCCCTTCCCTCACCCCAAGTACGGTTGAAGCTTTAATTTGTACAAAGGATTGGATGTTCGGGTCTAATGGTAATTTTATATAGTCAATATATATATTGTTTTTAATATACTTTTTGAAGAAATCAATATGGTTCTAACACCCTAAATCATTTCTAATATCACAGTTGTGATGAAAACTGACGACGATGACTTGGAAGTTGATCTACTTACCGATTCTTCTACATCTACGTCAACATCTACTTCTCGTGCTTCTTCATCGAAACGGACCAAGGTATCGGTTAGTATAAATGCAGATTTCTTCTTTACATCTCAGATTTTTTAAGTTATTAATTTCTTCTTTTTCCTGATCATGTGCCATGTACTGGTTGATCAAATTATGCATTTCTTGTGTTTTTGCTTATGTCTACTTGTATAATTTGGTCTCCTTTTGTGCTCGTGGAAACCTTTGAAGTTGTGTCATATGAACCTGGTGTCTTTGGAATGCGTATAGCTATAAAAATATTTATAGATATTGATCTTACATCCTATTTGCTGAGCTTCTTGACAATCTTCAGAATGATGTTTTATTGGTATAGAATTAGGTTCATTTGGTGGATAGATGATTGCTTTATAATCCATTCCAGAATGTTTTGATCTCAACTCTTGTAGATGTTTAACTCTCAGACCGTTTTGCAGCTATGGAAAAAGTTGTTGTAACTCATCTACTAATAGTAGGGGGTAAAAAGTAAAAATTTAATCCATTGAGTTAAACATTGAAGATTGGTGTGAACAAAAGTTGTTTATGGCCAAATTCTGCTCAATTCATGTGAAGGACCTATTTTTTAAATTTCTAGTATTCACTATTCACTGACATTGTTGTGTCTCTCTTTTCCCACTCCTGATTTTTAGACATACTATCAGATGATATTTTTAGCATACTCAATGATATCTCCATTCCAAGCAAAGTCTATTATTCATTTTTGAAATTGCACATGGGATATCTGGAATTTTCTTGCTATAATACATATTGCATTGTATCAGTATCTTTCTTTTTCCTGGTAGTGGCAGGATGTGTTGAAAATAACAAAGTCTGAGTGTCATACTCATACCATTTGGTTCAAAAATTTGTATAAAAGTTATTGGCTTTCTTCTGCATGCAATTTGGCTCTAAATTAATATGGAGTACAAGCATTACTATAATGATACTATGAATAACCATAAGACTATTTTGATGAAGCATATCCCTCTTACTTTTTATAGTAGTGATGTACCAAGGTTGGTATCTACACTATTTTGGCCAATACAATTGCAAAAGGAGATTAAATCTCATGGAGGCACACAATGAACCAACGCAAAGGGAGATTAAATCTCATTCTCATGGATGCACAAAACAGCCTATATGTTAGTCCCAAAGGGCACAATAATAAGCTAGAAGGGGGGGTTGAATAGCTTATTAGACACTTAAAAACTTTTCGTATAAGTTCCTAAAACAAGCACTTGCAATCTATTAAAGAGATTGAAGTAGCGGAAGTCTTGTAAGGAAGACAATTTAGGTCTGCCGGTGAAGCACTACCGGTAGACTTGGCTGAATACTCAAGTCTGCTGTTTGAAGTGATAAGTAAATAGATATGAAACAGTTTAAAGCAGTAAGCAACAGTAATGAAAAAACACAAGTATTTTGAGATGGTTCGCAATATAAAGAGTGCTACGTCCACCACCAAGGTAGTCAACCTTGGATTTAAATGTGCACTATGTTTTCCACTAGTTCTATTACAAAGAGTTCCAATGGATCGTGTACAAAATATTTTACTTGTGTTTTGGGGTTTGGGAATTGAATATCTGGAAAAACAGAATATTCAATTGTGCAGAAAAATAGTTAAAGAACAACAATAAGAAGCAAATGATAAAATGTTGATGCAGATCTTCTTGATTGTTGTCGAGGACTTCTTGATCAGTTTACAATCTCTTAAATGCACTGAGTATATAAGACTTGAAGTTGTTGGAAAATTTCAGAGCATTTCAGGACTTTTTTTTTCTTAAGTCTTTAATGGCAGTATTTATAGCAGGGGCATTCTTGAGATCCGTTGGAGAAGACGAAGTGTAACAGCTTTATTAGGTTGAATGCATTAAATGCATGAAACTGACTTATAGATTTCGTCATCACTGATACTGAGCAAGGGGTTGGTGCAGAGATGTTGCAGTAGCTGGCAGGTGAGCAATCAGAGATGCAAACCTGCAATAGTTGGTACAGACTGTAAGTGTCAGTCTGTTCACCTGCTTTGTCACTGTTCAGAAGGCGAAAGTCTTCTTGCTTTTCGGAAATCTGGCGTGTCTGAGAAGTCAAGAGATGGTTTAATTCAAATTCAAACTGATAAAGGATGAATTTAATTAATCCACTAAGACTTGGTGATTGGACACATCATGTTTGAACACGTGCAGACAAGGTCTGCCGCTGGATGCTGAATGAAGTCTTCCGATGAAGCTTTGCTGAAGTCTTCCGCTGAACCTGTGAAGCCTATAAAAAACTATTCTATGACAAAGTTCTATACACAGTTGCCACGCTAATTGATACGCAGCCCAATTAGCCACTAATGTACAAAACTAATGTAATGTATGAACAGATGTAAATCACAATTCAAATGAGAAACAACACTACAGCAACAAAAGTTCTGACTAGAGAGAAATTACCCTCATCAAAAGAAGACTTCTAAGTTTTTTTTCTTCAAATCACCCAATCAGAATTGCATTAATTTAGAGTTAGTTAAGCTATTTACATCTAGCCATTGATTTAATTATATTCCGCAAGGAGTTATTAACATGATTATTTCTGTGCAATATGTGCCCATCTTAAGATATTTCTGTACTTTGTTGGGGATAACCTATAACTTGCCACAAAGGTTAGAGGAAGGTTGTATCTAACAGTGCCAATTTGATATTTACTCCAGATAACTGGAGTGAGAAGGCAATCAAAAGGAAGACCACTGGAACTGGGCATATGAGGTACCTCTATCATGTTCCCCACAGGTTCAAGAGCAACTTTAGAAAAGGTAATCATCTTTGACTTACGGGTGCGTTGCTAATTCTGTAGCCATCATGTTGCACCTGAATTCATTGTTTGACTTTATGCTCTCTTTTATTTTGGTTAGGTACTCAAGCAACCCCAAGAAGCAAGGGAGCAGTTGTAAGCTCTTAAAGTTCTGAAGGGAAATTTTGATTTATGTTAGTTTCTGTTGTCTTCAATTTTTGCAAGGAAAACTAGATTCTGATTTTTGAGATTCGATATGATTAGCCGCAAGATGTTGGTTACTTGTGAGTTTTTGAAGGCTTACTGTTTTAATTTGGATATGGGAAATAGAATTTTTACTTACAAATGAAGTTCCTTCATATAACCTTTTATTTTATTTTGAGTTCTTTAGATTGATAGTAGTTCTGGCATTATAATATCTTCATATTTATTTTTAATGCTTGTTGTACCTGTTATCTTAGTGCTTTTAAGATCTAGGTGTCAGTAACTCGGATCTTGGGGTGGTGACTTACTGTTGGTTGTTCTGTTTCACAATCTTCAGTAGTCAGTTTGATGTTATTACCATTTGGTATTAGTAATTCTTAAAGTTTGGGGGCTACTGGGTGTTTATGTGTGTAAGGTATGTGTTTTTTGTGTGTACTGTGTGTTTATGTGTGTACGATGTGTGTATTGTGTGTACTGTATGTTTTAGTATATGTATTGTGTGTACTGTGAGTGTACTTTGTGTGTACAGTGTGTGAGTGTTTGTGTTTTTGAAAAAAAATATAATGTTGCTTATTGGGTGTTATCCGAGTAATAACCATTTATTAATGGATAGGATTTGATAATATCAAATAGCACATATTAAGGTTAATGAGTGTTATTGAATAATATCCAAAACTACTCATTAGTCATATTTGGTAGATAATGGTTTTATCCAAATCAATCGGTAACACCCAATTGTCACCCCTACCCCCGCTAACCTTATTTCGTCGCATACTGAACTTATAATAATAAATAATTTGTTTAAGTAATCTTACTTAAAATAGAAAGAGGTCACTAATTTTGAAACATTTTAAAGCGGTGGGGAACACTTATTTTGAAATGAACAAATAATACTTTTACATGTCAACAAGTGAAATATTTTACACCACATCATAGTATCGCTCCCCCACATCCTAGCATCACTTCCTCTTTTGCAACACATATCTTTGTTTGCAAACATTTTCATGTTTTACATTTGAGATAGTGATAGGGTCCACAGGGATATAAAATCTTTTTTCAACTTTCTTATGCAATTAGGTGGTAAATATATAATTGAATAAATATCACATGACTTAGCATATAATGTCACTTTTTAACTCAATTTATGCTTGACACCTAAATTTGAATGAAAAAAAAAATCACAAAAATATTTGTATCCATAACATTTTTATTTATACCAACATTTTGATAAAGCAGTAGATCAGAGAATTGTAGGATTAATGGGATAAAAATAAACATGAGTGTTAAACGTCGCACCCAAAAAATATTATTGGGGCATGCTAACACCTATTTTAATCTTTTGGGAAAACATTAAAATTAAAAACAAAAGTAATAAAATCAAGCCGGCCGAAGGAAAGAAAGCCGGCTATGATTGTCCACCTTCTTGCTTAAGCGATTAGCTCGTATGAGAGAAAAGCTAAGGTGATTTGATTTTGTAGTTACATATTTTTAATCAATTCAACTAAACTTAATCGGTGTCTCAGTCGTTGACAAAACTTAAAAAAAATGTGCAACTTTTGACATGATTTTCATAATGAATCGTTTGTCTAATGACAAAGTTAATAGTGAATTTGTGTTCAACTTTGTGAGTATATCGAAATCGCATATTTGTTTGCCCAAATTAGAGTTTCGATGAAGGAAAAATTAAGAATTAAAGTATAGTGCTTCAGTTGGTTAGAAAACATCAAACTTGAGTTATAAATTAACAAAACTTTTACTAGTATATATAAAAAGTCATTTCTATCAAGGAATCTATACTATAAAACAACTAGGTAATTGACTAAGGCTATTCAGAGGTTGAGATTAAGTTATTAAAAAAAATAACAGTTAAAATTCGTCATCATATTCGCATGTGTGAGTAGTTATCTATTTTGAACTCCTTATTTTTTTCTTTATCTATTACAAGTCACCCCTACAATTAATATTATGGGCAGTCACTCATTTTTCTTCTCCCTATTTTATCTTCACATTACAAAGTCACTCACACCCTACGATTAATCTTCTGAACAGTCACCTCTTATAAAACATCAATCTCTCAACTATCACTTAAAGCAATGTACCTATCAACTGTAATATTTTTTTAAAATCGTATTTTTTATTTAGGTACTGTCATTTCAATTGACGAAATCAAATATACTGATACCAGACACAGACTTGAAGATCTAGTAAACTATAAGGACTCTCTAACTAAGCTAGTTTAGCCCATGTTTTGTTAGAATTTTCATGTTAAATCTTAACTTTTTTTTTCCTTGAGACGATCACAATTAACATAGAGTTTTGTCAAAACAATGGCGATTCTGATTCACGTCAGTCCAAATGGAAAGCATGGATCCGCCATTGGTCTCAATTACTTGAGGTATATATAATAGGGGGAATTTCAAGTGGGTACAATTTTGAAAACATGTTTTCATCTAGGACCATGAACTTTTTACACATTTCATAAAACTACAAATTGCTTACCAAATGACAAAAATGCCATTAATGAAAACTCTGATGCCAATCCTTGACATCAGAAATCAACCTGATGTCAAAAATCAACCTGATGCCAGGCATCAGAAATCAACCTGATGCCAAAAATCAACCTGATGTCAGGCATCAGAAATCAACATGATGCCAAAAATCAACCTGATGCCAGGCATCAGAAATCAACCTGATGCCAAAAATCAACCTGATGTCAGGCATCAGAAATCAACCTGATGTCAGACATCAGAAATCAACCCGATGCCAAAAATCAACATGATGCCAGGCATCATAAATCAACCTGATGCCAAAAATCAACCTGATGCCAGGCATCAGAAATCAACCTGATGCCAAAAATCAACCTGATGCCAGGCATCAGAAATTGAAAAAGGAAAATTGGAAAAAGAAAAATTAGGACGTTCCGTAACATAAAATATTCTGATTACGATTTAGCAAACCGACTCCATAGTCGGCATTCATCATGCTGACAAGGTCTTTTTGCCAAAAAAAAAGTTTTGCAGTTTTTTTAAAGACACTAGTGCAGCCAAAAACACAATATCTGAATTTTGAATATCACAATCACTCCATTAGATATTTTATAGTAATAAGCCAAAACAAGGTCCAATCTGAAATCTTAACATACAAATGTTCGTCGTTCACCTACAGCAAATTACAAACTGAGCTTTCGAATAGGAGCAAAGATATAACATAATCTCCAAAACTATGAAATACTACTAATTATAAAAGGCCAGGAAACAAACTTTGGAACCCAAAAATTAAAGCCTATTATACGTTAACAATTCCCTTCTTCTGCAATAGACGGCAACACAAACACCTTCACCCTGTAAAAATCAATAACATCTCAATCTGCTTGTTCACATCTAAAACATATCCTCAATCACAATTTGCTGATGAAACTCTCTCAAACCCATCAAGCGAAATAAGTTGGTTCAATCAATTTTCTAGGTGGAGCTTGATGACATATCTCGGACCAACGATTATATTTGCAGTTGTCAGCAAAAAGATAAAATGAATGCACAAGCCCATGAACTTGAGTGCCTAGTCTTATAATTGCTTCAGAAGCACAAAAAGATAAAATGAATGCAAATGTCAGTAAATCAGGCCTAATTTCACTAAATAACCCAACCACAAGTTCTGAGTCGCCAATTCTTACATAACCATTAAGCATAACATTCCACAAAACACAATCTCTACGAGGCAATCTATCAAGCAGAACGGGGCATCATCAATACGGCCGTTTCGGCATAAAATTTAATCAAAGAACTACCCACGTAAACATCCATCTCAAATCCCATCAACCGAATCGTTCGATGAACGGACTTAACCAACCGAAAGGCGCGTAAACCACCACAAGCCTTAATAACACAAGGAAATGTATACTTATCAGGACAAGTTCCATAGCTTAATCGGAATCCGGCGAGTTCATCTTCTTCTCGGCCGAGATCTCACAGATTGACAATGCAAGCGACAATCTTTGTGTCGCCGGCGAGCTCCACGTCTTCATAGCGACAATGCATAATCGAATCCGGCGTCTGCATAATCAGATTTCTTCGAAATCCTTCGATTTGGAAGGTTTACCTCTTCGACTGAGGTTGAGTTGGAGAGTGGAGTTGAACCACGAAAGGATCTCCGATCGGCCGACGAAGTAAGCAGCGTCCATCATCCCGATGTTCATCGCCATTTTGTGTATTTCTCGATTGGCGTTCTAGAGAGACTATTTCTGCGTTTGAGAGCCAAGAATACACAACCCAAAACGATGTTATTGAGTACAAAGGGTAGACAAGTACTTTTGTCTAAAAAATGTACCTAAAAGAAATGTACAAAAAATAGGTAGATTCATTTGAAAACATGTTTTTAAAAATGTACCGGCTTGTAATTTTTTCTATATAATATACTACTACATGAATTATCTTTGATTCAGTGCGATGCAAAGTCCTTGCACAAGTAACACATTATATGTCTTTATTAATTATGTCAGTTTTGTTTTTTCCCACCAGTACCTTGGTTGTGGATATTATTGCTATTAAATCTTATTTAGAATCTTTAGTCACGTTTAAGAGAAGGATACATATAAGAGCATCACTATTGTTGGTTTTGCTAACTTCTTAGAGTATAAAAAATTGTGCAAAGTGGCCATATAAGAAATTTTTTTGGCCAACTAGGAAAGAGGGGGTGGCCCAACTTCTTAATTATGAACCTGCAAGGGGAGAGAGACTGAGGGGACATCAACCGGGTGTGGGGGGGGGGCGGGGGGGTTGGGGGTGGGATGGGGGGGTGGGTAGGGGATGGGGGTTTTGTTTATATTAAATAGTGTTAAATTTAATATTTTTTTGTGTAAGAAATTGTGTAAGAATAATATACAATAAGAAGATATATTCTTAAGTGGGTAAAGATATATTCTTAAGTGGGTAAGAAGATAAAAATATGTAGGTGGCAGTGGGACCCAGTTAAGAAGTTGTATTAAGAATATACACATTGAGGATGCTCTAATATATACTCTTTTCGTTCCAGATAAGGAGTCCTCGTTTGAAAGTTAAATTTTTTAAGAAGGCAAAAACTTGTATAGGACGGTCTTACTGATCATAAATCTGAATAACGATTTATGAATTTGCGGGTCATAATAAATAAGCAATATGCTACTAAAAATCACAATAACGATTTAATCAAGATGATCCGGAGCTGAAACTTAAGTTTTGATTGAGATCTTGACTTTGAATCTCTCAAACCACCTGATTAATTTTTATTGCACATTAATGAGAAGTTTCTAATTTTGCTCTGGTGCTCCGGTGCTCCTGTACTTTCAAAGTTTGCCATCGAAATTCTTATGTTTCACACACCTTGCAGTTTAATCCTCTGTCAGCTCCGTTAGCCTCATTTACGTTGGGATGCATGATAGACCCTAACGGATTTTAACGAAATACTAAGTGACACATTTAAAGTTAAACGTGACACATTTAAATGACAAAAGTGACATATTCTAAGGTTAAAAGTGTCACTATAAAGATAAATTTATTATAATTCTCA
This sequence comes from Codonopsis lanceolata, assembly GCA_013146195.2. NCBI lineage: Eukaryota > Viridiplantae > Streptophyta > Magnoliopsida > Asterales > Campanulaceae > Codonopsis > Codonopsis lanceolata. The sequence continues at coordinate 176,993,942 of CM028378.1, forward strand.
TTAAAATACAAAGTAGCACTTCTAATACTAAAAAGTGACACTTTTAAAATTAAAAAGTGACACTCTTAATACTAAAAAGTAACACATTTAATACTAAAAAATGTCACTTTAAAGCTAATGGTGACTGTCAAAAGTGACACATTTAATACTAAAACGTGGCACTTTCAATGTTACAAAGTGATACTTTTTAGGTCAATAACGACAATTTTTATTTATAAGACAAAATGACATTTTTAGGGTTAAAAATAACACATTTAATGCTATAAAGTGACACTTTAATGTGTTACTTTTGACTCTAGAAGTGTCATTTTATCTTATAAATAAAAATGAGATACCTTTTAAATTAAATGTAATACATTTAAGGCTAAAAGTGACACATTTAAGCCCCAAAAGTAACATTTTTTTAAGGAAAAAATATAATTTTCTTTAAAAATGCAAAGTCAAACTTCTAAGGCCAAAAGTGATACATTTTATATTACAAAGTTGACACTATTAATAGTGACAAAAAATGACACTCTGCATATATATAAATTTGAGGGGTGGTGTTATAATTCTCAAAAACTAAGAGATTGCATTGAGATTTTTGAATTTTATCTCATTTAATCTGAATAGATTCATCTTACGGATCTGTAAGACTGTCTTATAGGAGACCACCTCTTTTAAGAGTCTATTAGTAATAAAATCATATTTTTATGCATTTATTTTTTAAAGTGGACTCTTTAAATAAAAACAGAGGAAGTATATATATATACATACCATGCTTTAAAGTGTTATACTCTTAACAGTTTATAATACCTAAACGACCTAATGCATGTTATAGATGATTTTATTGATAACATTGATCGCATATATATTTACACGTCATTGCAGTAACAAGAAGGCAATTCTAGCCTTTAGAGACAAGTGGTCAAATTGAGCCGACGCACCACTCAAAGGGCGTGGCTACCTTTTACCAAACATCGATAGAGTTGATATTAACATGAGATCGTCTTACGGATCCTAGTTTGTAAGATGAAACCTCATTTTTTTCACACTTAAATCCATCAATATACGGTGTATTGAGTTAAAGAGGTTCGTCTGATAAAAAAATTGTTAGAAAAGATTTAGCATATCTTCCATTATTTTTGTATATATCAAATCAAATATTTGTTCATATTTGTTGGGCAATCTGTTAGCTAATTTGTAGCCTAACTATCTGCCCGTAACTTGTATATATCATCCTCTTTGTAATGCAAACAGCAAGGGATTGATTTCTTTCATGGTATCAGAGCAGTTTCTGATCTTTATCAATTCCTAATCTACCTTCTTCTTCTACCCTCTTCTTCTACATCTCGATGGCTGAATCCCAGAAATTTCATCCTGCTCTAACCATCACCAACGTGAAGTCTCTTGTTCCCATCACGCTGGATAATGAGCACAGTTTGTATCATTCTTGGGCTGCCATATTCACCAATCTTGCTAAAGTTCACGATCTCTATGATCACTTGGTTCCACCAACAGAAGCGGCAGCCCAGGATGCCTATTCCAAGGCGAAATCCGCAGATCTCGCATTGTGGAAACGACTTGATGCCGCCATTCTTCAATGGATTTACGGGACAATCTCCTCTGATCTTCTTCATGCCATTCTCAAACGAGATGACACAGCTGAAGCGGCATGGAAACGTCTTGAAGCTTTGTTTCAAGACAATAAGGCTTCTCGGGCTACCCATCTCGAAGAAGACTTCACAAATGCCGTCTTCGAGGACCATAATTCCATTGACACCTATTGCAATTACCTTCAATCTCTTGCAGCAGACTTCCGCGATCGATCTCGTGTCAAGCAGTGAGGCTAGTTTTACGACTCACTTGGTTCTCTCCGCCGGAGGCTTTTAGCGGCACCGTCGATTTTATCCAAAATCGGGAGCCGTTGCGTCTTTGAAAGTTGTCGCTCAAGATTGAAGATGGCGAGCGTCCATTAAGGCTCGTACAAAGACGCGAATCGGTAGCTCGGGACCGCGGTGGCGTCGCAATGGTGGCGACTTCGGCAATTTCGATTCCTCTACTGACTTCTCGAAGCAACGGCCATCAAAGGGGCGGCAAAGAGAACTAAAGGGAAAGGTAAGGGAAACGGACAACAAGGTGGGGCTAGTAATGGACAATTTAATCAAAACGAACAACAACGGTGGCGGTCAAGTCTCCACAAAGCAGGCCCGATCCAATGGCGGCCCACTTGGGGAGGATGGACAATTCCACCATGTCCATTTCACCTTATTCTTGGCGGCCAAGACCTACATACCTCTACCCAAAGGCCTTTTCTTTGGACTGGTGTGCTTGGGCCCAAACCTCAAGCTTTCAATGTCATGGCTTCTTCTTACGCTCCCTCGCTCCTAGCTAGCTACCGAGCCAGGCATTGAAGCTATGCACGCTTTCTTTTCGTTCTCTCGGCCCGGCGGAGGGACTACTACATGGATGCAGGTGCGACATCTCACATGACGGGCGGATGCGGTATTCTCTCTCTTATTTCAATTCAAGCAATAAATATCATAACATTGTTGTTGGTAGTGGTCATTTAATTCGGTTGTTGGTCACGGTTCCACTAATTTACCACCACCTCATCCTCCCTTTGTCCTTCAAAACGTTTTACATGCTCCCAAACTCATTAAAAATTTGATCTCGTTAGTAAATTCACCACGATAATATGGTCTCTATTTCTTTTTGACCCTTTGGTTTTACGTTCATGACTTACGACAGGGGATCGGACTCATGCGCGGAATAACGGTGTTGGGGATTTATATCCACTTTTCTCAAATTCTCAAGCCACTTCATTCAATCATTCGGCCTTTACTACTATGTCTCGTGATCTTTGGCACAATCGTTTAGGTCATCTGGCGATGCTATAATCAATACTCTCAGTAGTAATAAATTTATAGATTGTAATAAGGCTAGTAAAACATTTTGCTCTTCTTGTCCTCTTGGGAAACATGCTAAAACTCCTTTCTCTAATTCTTTGTCATATACTTTCTTGCCGTTTGATATTATCCATAGTGATCTTTGGACTTCCCTGTTGCCCTTTCTTACGGACACCGTTACTATGTTCTCTTTCTTGATAACTACTGACAAATTCTTGTGGACATTTCCAATTGCAAGCAAATCTCGGGTTAAACAATTATTTATGTCCTTCCATGCTGTTGTCAAGACCCAATTTGAAACGTCATATAAAAACCTTTCAATGTGACAATGGGGCGGAATATGTTAATGGCACTCTTGAACAATTCTTTAATCAACATGGCTTGCTTTATCGCCTTTCTTGTCCTCACATCTCCTCAAAATGGAAAGGCCGAAAGGCATATCAAATCTTTAAATAATATCATCCGCACCATTCTCTCATGCATCTATGCCACTATCTTTTTGGCATCATGCTCTATCCATGGCCACATATCTCTAAACATTCTCCCTCAAAAGTATTGAATTACTTTTCCCCGCCCAAATCCTCTATCAAAGTGACCCTTTGTATTGGATTTGCGTGTTTTTGGATGTCTATGTTTCCCCTATTTCCCTCTACTTCTATTCATAAGTTGCAAGCGTCTACTCCTTGTGCTTATCTTGGTCGGCTCCAAATCATCGGGGCTCCAAATGCTATGACATGTCTAGTGGTAAGATCATAATTTGTCGCCATGTGCGTTTTGTTGAAAATGTATTCCCATTTTCTCAAATTCACAAAAGCAACTCCTTCGGATTATGATTGTTTTAGTGATCAAATCAATCCTTCCCTCTTGAACTCACTTCTTAACCCTCCACGGCATGCTCGCTTTGCTCCTATTCCGACACAGGCCCACAGGTCTCCCTCGGGCCCAATCCAGAGCCCCTGCTCTACTCGGGATACTTCTCCTCCCTCCTCCTTTGGAGCAATCTTCCACCGCCCATTCCAACCTCACACCCACCTTGGCATCGGCCCAGATCCACCCTTCCACCGGACTTCTCCTTCTTTATCTTCCACCTCGTCATCGATCCCGTGTCGCGCGTGACAACTCGGCGACAATGGTATCTATAAACCAAATCCAAAATACTTCTCCAATCTACATGTCTCCACCGCTACATTCTGATATTTCCACTATCACAGAAAAATCCCATTAGTGCGCTCCGTGATCAAAATTGGAAAAATGCAATGTTGGATGAATTTAATGCTTTAATTGACAATAAGACTTGGGAATTAGTGCCTCGGCCTCTAATGTGAATGTCATACGGTCTATGTGGATTTTTCGTCATAAACATAAATCGGCGGATCTTTTGAGCGTTATAAAGCTCGTCTTGTAGGTGATGGAAAAACGCCAGCGAGGGTGTTGATTGTGTGAAACCTTTAGCCCGAGTGGTTAAAGAGCCACCATTAGAGCGATTCTTAGCATTGCTCTTTCTAAATCTTGGCCCATTCATCAAATGGATGTCAAGAATGCTTTCTTGCATGGTCATCTCGATGAAACAGTTTATATGCATCAACCCATGGGTTTTCGTGACAAAAGTTATCCAGATCATGTTTGTCTCTTAAAAAAATCTTTGTATGGCTTAAAACAGGCTCCTCGAGCTTGGTACCAAAGATTTGCTGACTTTGTTGCTACCATTGGGTTCTCACACAGTAAGTCAGATCACTCTTTATTCATCTACAAGCATGGTTCTGATGTTGCTTATTTACTGTTATATGTGGATGACATTATACTTACAACTTCTTCTGATCGTCTACGTAAGTATATTATGACTCTCTTGGCCTCTGAATTTGCAATGAAGGATGCGGGTCCTCTGAGTTTCTTGGGTATTGCCGTCGCTCGTCATGCCCGTGGTCTTTCTTATCTCGACTCAATATGCTACAAAAATTATTGAAACGTCTTGGCATGTCAAAACCTAGCTGCGGTTCTGTCTACTCCCGTTGACACTAAGTCCAAACTCGGTGCCACCGCGGATACTCCTTATCACGATCCAACTAAGTATCGGAGTCTTGCGGTGCCCTTCAAGATATCTTACCTTCACTCGGCGGACATCTCTTATGCCGTTCGGCAAATCGCCTTCATATGCATGCTTTCGACTAATGAGCATATGAGTGCTCTTAAGCGTATCATCCGCTATCTTCGAGGTACCACTTTCTTTTGGCCTACACTTGTACAAGTCAATATTGATCGTCTTATCTCTATCTGATGCAGATTGGGAGGTTGTCCGGACACCCGTCGTTACCTCGGTTGTGTGTTTTCCTCGGGGGATAATCGTCTCTTGGTCTTCCAAGCGGCGACTACTCTCTCCTTGATAGTGCGGTAGGGGTGAATCTGAGGGGGTGTTGCCAATGTTGTCTCCGATTCTTGCTGGCTCAGGAACCTTCTTCTCGAATTGCATTGTCCCATTCAAAAGGCAACTCTGGTTTACTGTGACAATGTGAGTGCAATATACCTATCTGGCAATCCTGTTCAACATCAACGCACCAAACACATTGAAATACATTCATTTCGTCAAGAGAAAGTGGCTCGTGGCGGTTCGTGTGCTTCGTATGTGTCCGTTGCCAAATTGCGATATTTTTACCAAAGGGCTTCGCGCATTCTTTTCAATGATTTCAGGGACAGTCTCAGCATTCGAGAACCTCCCGCTTCGACTGCGGGGGTGTGTTAGAAAAGATTTAGCATATCTTCCATTATTTTTGTATATATCAAATCAAATATTTGTTCATATTTGTTGGGCAATCTGTTAGCTAATTTGTAGCCTAACTATCTGCCCGTAACTTGTATATATCATCCTCTTTGTAATGCAAACAGCAAGGGATTGATTTCTTTCAAAAATAATATAAGATAGTGTTTTTTAAGTTTTTGTCATATTTAGTAATTGAAGAACACGAGCTTTGTCTTTAAAGAAGGGTTTAAAGTAGGCTAAAATTAACCAACGGCAGGTGACATGTTTTTGTAATATTTGGTAATAGTAGAGTAAGAGCTATATCGCAAAGAAAAAACTTAAGTAAAACGATTTTATTAATATTTTTATAAGATTGATCATTTTTACTTAATCCACCATATATTAGTAAATTGACTTGCGAGATAGTGGAGCTTCATTTCACCAATCAAAATCAATAAAAGGATGTTACATACGAAATAGTCCAATCAATAAGGAGGATGGGTTTATGTTAAAAATAACTAACCGCGACGAATCGCCAAAACCTGTGATATTTGTGACATTTTCATTTTCTGCGAACAGGATAATCGAATAATCCATATTTGAGGCCCATTTACTTGTTGGCTTGTTGCCACGTAAGGAGTGACCAACTGGACGGAAATGGGTTTGCGGTGCAAGCAAAAGGCAAAAGCTGACCGTATGTCTTCTTTTTAAGGCCAAATCATTTTAATCAATTATCACCGATGACAAATTTAGGAAACATTTTAAGAGCATCCCCAATGTTTATTTTTCTAACACAACTTCTTAGGTGGGTTCCATTGCTACATATATATTTTTCTCTTTTTACCCACATAAAAATATATATTCCCATTGTATATTATTCTTAATATATTCTTTAATAGGTCACACTGTCACCTCATTAACTTTACACCTTATTTTTATTTTTATATTTCTCAATAAATAAATTTATTTCACGTTATTTAATATATTTCATGTTTAAATATTTCGTATAAATAATTAATTTATAAATTAAGATATAAATTAATTTAAAAATAATAATTACATTATTATTTTTAATTTTATAATTTATAATTTAATTAATGAATTATCTATAAAACATTAAAACATGATACACAAAATGATAAAATTAAAAACCCACCCACCGCCCTCCCAAAAAAAGACAGTCGCCCCCCCCCCCCCCCCACATACAAACCGCCAATTTGAGCTTCCTAAATAGGAAGTTTTTTTTTCTCTTTCCTAGTTGGAGCCTACATGGCAAAATAAGATGCATCTCATCATTGTTAATTTACACTTCTTAATAGAAAGTTTGCTAAGAATCCTATAATGGTGATGCCCTAATAGCCTATGACGTCATTTAAAAACTTTTCTTTTAAAGTCATTTAAAGCGTAGATTTAATGGCATCGACAGTTTAACGTATTGAGCATGTCTGCTGGTAGCGGCTAACGGCAGACTTGCTCTAAGCAGATGTTTCAACTCTTCCGGTAAACTGCCAGTTAAATCGAAAGGCTATTTGAAAGAGTTTAAGCAGCGAAAATAGAGAGGCTTAGATTTAGAGAAGTCTTGAGTGGTGTACACAAATATGATCAGAACAACAGCACACTTAATATTTCTTCAAATGCAGATTCAAGGAGATCAATTAAAGAATAACTTTTCTAAATATAAATCAATTTATAAAAGCTCATAGAGAGATAAAGACTGAAAGATAAATTATTTGAAAGAACATCTGAATTTATTCAAAGATAAATTACAGATTACATCATCCTATATATTATATGTAAAGTTTATGTCCTCGTCCTTTCAAACCTTAATCTTTACTTAATTATTCATAGATGAATCCTTAAGCAAAGAGGGCAATAGAAGACCAGAACGAGAAACTAATATGAGAAGAGAATTTTCAAGGTTATTCATATAAGAAATATCTGAACGATTGAGTGCAGAGCACTCGGCCTTCCATGATGAGTGATTATTGCACAGACATTTTATATAATACAAATTTGAAGATATGAATGAAATATCTACTTTGACATCTCTAAAATCAATCTAATCTAAAATCAATCTTCCTCCTTTAGCTTGACCTTTAGAGCTTGGCTTGGCTTCTTGGCCGGGAAGAAGTGAAGAACTCAAATCAAGAAGGATTCTTAACCAAGGCTCTGTCTTTTTAAGTTTCGATCTATCTCTCTCTTCTTTGAGTGTTTTGCTAAAGTCTGGATCAATTCACGTCAATCTTCTGTAGAGATCTAAGATGCATTGGAGATGACGATCTCGTTGTAAATCTCTTTATTTCTTTGAAGCTCTTGTAGCAGGAGTCTTTGTATTCGACTTTGCTCTTTGTGTCTATCAAGTTGGGGAAGAGAAAGGATTTCTTATATAGACTGGAGTCAATGTGATCGTTGAGAGATGAAGATTTGAAATTTCTACCCGTTTAGAGATATGATTGTTGAAGTTTATCGGATAGAGATTTTTGTCCACAAAATCTTTGACTGTCTTTTCCTTTTTTAAGCACAACAACCTCCTTTAAATTTTTTGTGGAGCTCGTATCAAGGTCGTGCGAGTTTTACGGTCGTGGAGGTGGCGGAGGATTTATCATTCAGCCTCTCTACAACTTCTGCTCATTTTTATCCGTCATATATGTACTGTCTAGTGTCTACCAAGACAAAGATGGGTAATAAATGTAACTAAAATTTGATTGCCTTTGGGTCTTTTTTCAAACCCTAATGACTCGATTGAAAATAATGATATAAGTTAGATTTGAAAGAATTTCATTTAATCCCTTACTTAAAACACGAGTGAGGTACATGTTAACTTAACAATAATTTTTAACAATATCCATCAAAAGTCAAAAGGACTGTAGTTGTGAAAATTTAATACTCGTAGGACTCAAATTTGACAAAAAATTGATAATGGACTATTACTGTGATCGACCTATAGTCAAGGGACCAATGCTCCGATTTGCCCTAATTTTTAAATGTAGTTATGAAGTACTCCCTCCGGACCTATATATAAGCAAAAAATATCAAATTTTTGTGGACTTAAATATAAGCAAAAATCACCATATTAAACTCTACTCACAACTTCCAAAAAGTTTGGTACCAAAATTACCCCTTCTTAATTCTTTTGTTTTTCAAGATGTGTGCACATTCCCTATACACAAAAAGCCACTAATTATAAAATGAACTATAATGAATTGATGACAATGAGTTAATATTACATTAATTGTCATCAGTTTTAAATGGGATAGTTAAGGGTATTTTGGTAAATATATTTTTGTTTTATATAAAATCAAGACAATTTAACTAATTTAAGTTACTTTCTTAATCTGTGTGAAATCGGTTAGTTTTGCTTATATATAGATCCAGAGGAAGTATTAAGTTGTTGGCAAAACACACAAACCGCCACCCAACTTTGGACCATATTGCAATTCGCGAAACTTTGGTTCATCTATTTTGGTCACCTACTTTAGTTTTGAAGCCGCCCCATTTTTGGATGGCCGTTAGATTTCGCCGTTAAATCATGTTAAATGTCTATTTTACCCCAGAAATATCAATAAAAGAACAATTATATTTAAAAGGGGTCAAATTGTAAATAATATAATTTTTGTGTTTTGGATCTGTTCATCTTCATCTTACCCCTCTCCTTCACTCCAATAACGCCATACTGCATTCCTCTCCTCCATCCTTCTCTCTAGATATCTCACCCAACAGAACGCTGATTCATCTTCTTTACCCCATCCTCAACGCCACCCTTCATCACGCTCAAGTCACCTGTGATTCAAGTTTAGGTGTCAACCTTACCGAATCAACCCATCAATAGTACAAACGAAACCCCTTCAAACCCACCATCCCTTCATCTTCCTCAGCCCAATGGCCTTTATCTCCATCGCCATGTTCCATCATTCCTTCACGCCATCCACCACCTCCATATTGAGTCCCCAAAACGATATCATCCACATCTCTAACAATCTCCGCCATCTTTACACTCGATCCCCAAATTAATGTTAATCTTCATCTAAACAAGCCCATAGTCTTCTCCATTCTAGTTACCAATCTCCCTCCACTATCTCTCTCCCCGATTTCCCAAACCTCCCATCTGCTCTCCAAGCCATCCGGCCACCTCCAATCCATTCCCACAATCAAAGATTTGTTGCCCTTATGCAATACATGCTACTAACTGTTGGAAGAATTGTAAATTTTCATAAACCGGTTACCTAAATTTAAGCTTATTCGAATTCATTTCGATTTAGGAAAAATTGCCTGCTTAGCCGATGATAGATGACAGATCTTTAACCCCAAATTGTATTATTTACAATTTGACCCTTTAAAAATAATTATTCTTTTATTGATATTTACAGGGTAAAATAGACATTTAACATGATTTAACGGCGAAATCTAACGGTCATCCAAAAATGAAAGAATCCAAAGTAGGTGGCCAAAATAGATGAACCAAAGTTAATTGCAATATGGTCCAAAGTTGGGTGGCTTTGTGTATTTTGCCTAAGTTGTTTTGAACTTTAAAATGTTATTGCATTGTTGATTTTACTTTTTATTTTTAATCTTGTGATGTGATCATTATTTTTAGATTAATTAATGATATTTAGTTATTTACTATTAGTATATTTGAATGTTTAATATTTCTTAATTATGTTATATTAAGAAAAAAATCCAAAATAAGTTAATAATGTTCTAATTTTAAGCCTCGCCCACACTTAGGCCTCTTTATGTACCTTTAACCTGAAAGCAATTGAAAGAGAAAAAGGAGGTGCTTAGGCGCCCAATCTAAAGTCTAAAGTCACCTAACCATTTTTAGAGCACTATTAAAACCCTTGTTACTTTGTACATGTTGACATAATTATAATATAAAAAAATAAAAGTAAAATGGTAAAAATATTAAAATAAAATTTTAAAACATGACAATTATTTTGAAACGAACAAAAATAAGAGTAAGTAGTAAAAGTGTTTCCTTAAATATTGCTATTTATGTAATTCGTAGAATTTTATGGGTACTACAAAAATAACGTATTTTGTAGTACCAAAAAAATACTCCAAATTATTTCATATTTTCCGGGCAAAGAATGTACTATATTGTTTTAGGATGTTTAACTTTAAAAATTCTCTTTCAAAAATCATATACAAAATCTACATAACATTTCAGCATTACCCTCCACATTCGATATTAACATATTTATTATACTCAAGCATTATCATAATTATGACTAACTATAATGTTAATTATATATCCCTTAATAATTCGTTTTCAAACATGAACTCTTTGGATAGAACGGATGGAGTATATATTTATGATTTTTTTTAAAAATAGTCCAGAAAAAACAATCACATAAAAAAATCAAACAAGACAATAATTGAAACACTAAGGAACTAGAAACTATTTAAACGAGTGTTGACAACACTTGTTCTAATAATAGTACAATAAAGAAATTCCACATATATATTTATTTATACATATGACAAAAACTCGGATAAGACAGTCTTATGAATATTTTTTGTAAGACAGATCTCCTTACCCGACCTATCGTGTATTGCTAGATTGAGCTGTGAGAGAGTAAAACAATGTCTTACGAATAAAGATCCATAAGACGGTCTTATAGGTGACTTATTATGTATATATATATATATATATATAGTAACTAAGAATCAAGTGAGACCCAAATTCTTTAGTTCGGAGGTTTCTGGGAAAGGGAGGGATGGGATTCCCGATTATTCAGAACTTAATCAAATCAGATGTACGAGTTCTTGTAATCTCAGATATACGGCCATTCTCGACGAGAATTAAGATTTATTAGCAAAGTGGCGAAGAAATAGGTTTCTCATCCCACAATTTGAATATTGAATAGTGGAATAGAAGGCCCATATCTTTTTTTTCATGAATCTGTTTTTATGTTAATTCGTATTGTACAGTTCCTTTCGTTGTGGGAGCATTTTTCTACGAGAGAGGGATATATATACTCTCTGTTTTACCTAAAGAATCCTCATTTAAAAAGTCTAATTTTTAAGGGATATATTAATGTCATTAAAAGTAAATCAAAATTACAAAAATAATTAAGAACAAACAATGTACTTACAATACAAATGAAGGGTAAAGATGAAATGTTATAAAAATTGTAACATAATTTTTAAAAAAGAACTTTTAGAATGAAACATCTTAAAATAATATAGTTGATTTTTTGTCTGAAACGAAGGGAGTATAATATTATGGTGAACAGATGAACTAAGATAAAAACCTGTGGGATAATTTCACTTTTGGCATCCCAATTATAGCTCAATTTCACATTTAATACCCCTGGTATCAAAGTCATCAATGTTCATCAATAACGTTACTCATTTTAATCAGTTTTCATACTTTCCGTCTATTGTCCATAAAATAGTAACGTGTAACCTACTATAGCAGGTTGGAAACTGAATAGCCTTTGGGATAATTTCACTTTTGGAACCTCAAGTATAACTGCCCAATTTCACATTTGATATCCGTGTTGCCAAGATCAGCCGATTGCTAATTTGGGATAGCAGGTTAACCGTTAGACTTTGACAGTCAAGTGGCGAAAAGTACCAAAAGTGATGAAAATCATAAACGTGTGTGATGAACTTTGATGCGCAAGGTAATAGTCGTACCAAATATGAAATTGGGTCTTACTTGAGGTATCAAAAGTGAAAATATCCCAAAACCTGTTGAATTCTAAATATTTCAGCATCGGCCAGTATGACTCTATGAGTGGTCGATAAGGTTGGTGTAAGGATTATGTATACAAAATATCAGAACCCCTAAAATCAATCTCCCATTGTTCACAAAATCAGCCTATGAAACCTTCTCTATCACTGGCAGAATATATAATCTATCGGATATTTTGGTTTCGTCGAGGTATTAAAGATATGTTCAAAAATCAAACTCCTGACATGTGGTAGTGATTGGATGCTAACAAGAACCCAAACAAGTAGCCAGGGGACCATCACAAGTGATTTTAAGGTTTCCTCTGTAGACAGAATAAGCCCATGTTCATGTTTTTACATTCTGCCACAAAGCAAGACCTCAGAAGGGTAAACAACCCCCAACACACACACACACACACAGTCAAAAGATGCGTTCAGATTGAATCGAGTGTGGCATCTCATACTGTAGAAGGCAAAATCAAAGATATAACAAAGTAAATTGAATGTAGTAGACGAAACATGATTTACTGGAACTGATATGTGCATCTGTTGCTTCAAGTAATTGGGTTACATACTTATATACAAAGATTGATACATCATACGAGCAATGTAATCATTTCATTATTACTCATATTTGAAACATTTAGTTACCTGTAAAGTGTACAACTCCCAACATGCCCCCAAGATTATAAAATTAGATCACCTACCTTCAATGATACATGACTGTATAGGCAGGACCGATTATGCCACGATGCAGGAAAATGCAGGCAGAAGAATCTTCTATTCTGCCTGGTAACCAGCTTGTTTCACTTTAAAAGTCAGTCGGAAATTATTTACGGGACATTAAGCCTGTCTTCCAAACATGTGTTAACAAGAACAAAGCAGAACAGAGTGCTGACTAGATATAAAACACAAATGAAAATTCTATACCTCAATATCACTGTTATACTCTTCATCAACCGTCAGCTTTCATGCCACCAACAACACTACTCGACGAGCTAGCCTGTGTAGTATGAGATGAAGAACACCTGCTTGAAGAACTCCCATCCGAGACATTATTTTCCTTTCTCTGCATTTTCCTTGATTTCATCTGTCCCAGCAAATGATCCTGCAATCTAAGCATATTAGTTCCAAATCATTCTTTTGAACCTTGCAATCTACAGGTGACTCATTAGGCTAAAACTGACCTGTTCTCCAGCTGATCCAGATGTCTTAGGCTCGAGCTCTGTAGCAACATCATTAGAATCCTCATCTTCTCGCCTATTGCTTTCCCCTCGATCTGATGACCTGTTTCTAGAACTTTGTTTGCGTGATACGTTTGACCTACAACTTGGCTGCAGAACTGGAGATACATATTGGATAGACTGCTGTTCAATCAGGGTATTAGGAGTTATATACGGAACGAAAGTAGGACAAGGGTTTGAAACAACTGCAGGATTTTGATTTCCAAAAAAGGGGTATGGCTGTAAAGATGGATGCATTGGAATTGAACCCGGAGGAATTGGCATTGGCACTGGAAAGGGATACGAAGGGGGTTGTGGGTGCATTACAACCGACTGATCCATACCAGCCCATGGATACATAGCCCTAAGTCGCTGCTGGTACTGAAGATTAAGGTTCTCGATATCAGATTTTAAGGATGCCTTCTCTTCTCTCAAATCATTCTTCTCCTGAGTCAACTACTTTTGATTGAAATGGAATTTTCCCAATTAATATACATATCAATGGGTCATTTAAAAATAAAGTAAGACTGTATTAAAAAAATCACCTCACGAGATTCTTCAGCAAGTGCTGCATATTCCAATTTTAGTCTGTTGACTTGAGAAGTTAAATCATTCAGCATCTGGATTGTATCAGAAAGAATGGATGCTTTGTCATTTTTAGGTCTTTCAGGATCTGCATTGCACATTGTGAGATTACAATTTAATTGTCCAGCAATGGGCCCAGTATATCAAATTCATAAGCACAGATGATGGATCAAAAGAGACATTCATTAAGGGTTTACAGCACTCTCTTATTTGACCCCCTTCGGCCTTCCTTGCCGAAAGGGTTTGGGCGAAATGGGAAAAGGGAAGAATATTAAATTTACAAGGTATCTTCACCATCTGGTACCGATTCAAAGGTTTGGTAGAGTAAGAAAAGGCAAGGAGAATAGTTATAGCAACTGGCTATAAGCCAAGGTTGATTGTGAATCAACAGTTTAAGTTCAAGCGGGTGCTTCAGCAATTAGAATTCAAAAGTACATATGATTGTTCATTCCGGTGAAGCAGTTTGCCTTCAAGTGGGTGGCTTGATGGCTTCAGTGAGTAGAATTCAAAGGTACACATGATCGCTCAAGCCAGAGCAGTAAACTGCTTAACTCATTTTCTTGGCCGATCAGTCAAAGGTCAAGTTATGCAACGGCCATTAATTCTGGACTTCTGACTTGTATTTATTGACTCTACATTTGAGATTACATTACCATGGATGACCTCTAAACTAAAGCATCCATAAATATGTTTTATCAAGTCCACAAAATTGTTGAAAAACAAGAAAAAGTTGCACAAAAATAAAAGGAATTTTGGCATTGCTGCAACTAAACTCTTCCTCCATATCCCCTCAATTCTTCTTTTTGGAGTCTCTTATTCCAGTTAGACTGCAACATTAATCTTTTTGCCCAGATCAACTCAGCAAGAGGCTCTTGGGTTTTTCAGTTCAATACTTAGTCTGCAAACGCTATTCAAGAGGTTCAAAGAGAGAAATTGGAAAAGAAAGTCATTGTTGCAATTAATCCATAAAATCCATCTACAGGTTTGAAAAACTTCCAATTACTTTCATCACACAGTCGTATTGAGGTGGACTTCTCATTTGAAATTTTGCACATAACATGTTTCCAATAACCATTGACTGTATATGGAAGTATAGTATTTTCAAAGACAAAGCCATGGTATTTTTTTGATAAGTTGAAACATTCATAAACGGAATAGAAGACAAATTAGTCCAACAAAATGGATAACTATTTCCTGCGGCATAACCTTACCTAGTCTTTTTGTGTTTAACTATCTGATGTCGCATTACTCGTCAGGAATCTCTAAACCTTGTGTTTAATGGTGCATCCAAAACTTAATACTACTTCCATCCCATAAAAGGAGTCCTACTTACCTTTTTAGTTTGTCCCAGAAAAGATTCTCATCTCTAAATTCAAATTACAAATTCCCATTGTCTTTCCAAACCTCATCTTTTGTTTCAAAAGCAAGATGTTGCTCTTACGTGCCATACAAAAAAAGTGTGATGTTACTTCAAATGAAAGGCAATATATGGAAGTCATAATGCATTGTTAAAAAGTTGTACTTTCAAAATATGAACTTTTTTTAAAGAGAAAAGAGTGTCCTAGTAAGTGATCAGCGATTAGTATAAACAATGGAGGCCAGCAGAGTGGCTTTTTTAAGGAGGATAATCTGGGAGCTAGAAATAGAGTTTACGTCAACCGGTGCTACATGTGTAAAGAAGATGAGGAGACGACTAATCACCTTTTGCCGCACTCCTCTACAGCAAGAGAGGTATGGAGTTATTTCTTTCTCTTAGCAGGCATTTCTTGGGTTATGCCAAGATCTTGAGCTCCTCCGTGGTTGGTCGATGTATAAGAGGAGAAGGAGGAATGTGGTCTGGGATACAGCTTGGTTGACAATTTGGTGGAGCATTTGGAAGGAGGGGAATCATAGAGCTTTCGATAATGTGGAAGCTGGGTTAGATAAGCTAAAGAAGAATGTTTTTCATCTCCTTCGTTTTTTGGTGCTCAGAGACTTCTTTGCATGAATGGAACCTTTTTGTGGATATGGAGGATATGTGAATGCGCAGCCGTGCACACCACACAAACAAGAGATGAAGCAGAACACTCATCATTTCTGAAATGGATCCTTCCTCGTTATCAAAAGCTCTCCGGTTTCTTTCCTTCCAGATTGTCCACCACACCCCCAAGGGAGCAACTTCCCACAAAATATTTATCCTTCCTCCGCCAAAAATACCTCCAACTCCACAATAAGTCTTTGGAGACCGTCAAAAACACCCACGCCACTTTGAACAAGCGAAACATAAAGTTCCACAATTCCCCGACCACCAGGCAATGCAAAACCAAGTGATTTACACTCTCCTCGCTCTCCTTGCACAAAAAGCATATGTCAACATATGTCATCCCTCTTTTCCTCATATTATCCCCGGTTAGAATAGCCTCGTTCGCCACTTCCCAAGCAAAAAAGGCTACACGGCTTGGAGCTACCGACTTCCATGGGAATGCTAACCCCTTTCTATCCATTAGCTTGGAATAATAATTTACTTTCCTTCGACCCTCTCCAAACCACCCTACCAGCCTCGCAACCAACTTTTTTAGCATAAAGAAGCTCAAAAAATCTTGTCACCGAATCCATCTCCCAATCTTGAAAATTTCTTCTAAACGTCAGGTTCCAAGATGCTCAACCTCCCTCTAAAGAGAGCACCGAGCTGATCAAACTATTCAATTCCCTAGTCATAGAGAAGAGCTCTGAAAAGGATCTGGTCAATTCCGCGTCTCCGCACAATAAGTCTTTCCAAAATTTCACCGTCACCCCCAACCCGATCTCAAACGAAATATTTCTACCAAAAGCATTCGAGCCTTTTCTAATACCTTTCCACACTCGTGCCCCAAAAGCCTCGGTGATCTCTTCCGGAAACCACAAATGGTTCCCTATGTCGTATTTACTCTCCACCACTTTCCTCCAAAAAGCCCCCTTATCTAACAAGTATCTCCACAACCACTTCCCAAGCAAAGCCTCATTAAACTGTTTTGAGGTTTTTATTCCTAAACCCCTTTTCCCTAATTCAGAGCAAACAGTATCCCATTTAACTAGGTGAAATTTCCGTACCTTCTCTAATCTATTTCGGACCGAAGCTGGAACTACGAAGAGTGATAGAAAATACATAGGCAAACTCAATAGCGTGTTTTTTACCAATACCAGTCTCCCCCCTTTTGACAAATACTGCTACTTCCGACCCGCTAAACGACGTTCAAATCTTGCAACCACCGAATTCCACATATTCTTGTTCTTATACTGGACTCCATTAGGCAAGCCAAGATACACCAACGGAAGAATGACAACCTTGCACCTGATTCAACATCCTGAACATCGCCCACCGCCCACTGGAATAATATCACTTTTGGAAATGTTGATACGCAGCCCTAAAGTCGCCTAAAAGAAACGCAGCACCATCCTTAGATAACCCAAATGGGACTGCTCCGCACCGCAAAAAACTAGGGTGTCGTCTGCAAAGAGGAGATGGGACACCAAAGTCTTCAAAGTATCACCCCCACCCACTCTGAACCTACTGATGCAACCCCCCAAAGGAGCTTTCTCCAGAAGATAGCTAAGGGCCTCCATAACTATGATGAACAAAAATGAAGAGAGAGGATCTCCTTGTCTGAAGCCCCTCGAGCTCGGAAAAAACTGCGGGTTCTCCATTTACCAACACCAAGAACCTAGCTTAAGATATGCAAAACTGGACCCATCTCCACTTGTAACCAAACCCCATCATTTCCATAAGGTGCAGCAAAAAACCACCAATTAACATGATCATACGTCTTTTCAGCCTGTAAAGAATTCCAGGAACTCCACTTTTTGTCCTAGCATCCAAAATTTCATTGGCAATCAACGATGCATCAAGAATTTGCCTCTCCATGACAAAAGCATGCTGAGATTCAGAGATAATCTTGCCCAACACCTTTCTCAACTGAGACATCACCTTAGAGATGATTTTGTACACCCCGCCAACTAGACTGATCGGCCTGAAATCATTGGCGTCACTGGCTCCTTTCTTCTTTGAAATCAACGCTATGAAGGCAGTGTTAAGGCTCTTCTCAAACCATAAGCTATCGTGGAATTGATTAAAAACCTTCAGAATGTCGTCCTTCACCACTTCCCAGCAATGCTGAAAAAAGGCCAACGAAAAACCATCAGGCCCCGGGGCTTTGTCCCCACTCATGCTACGCAAAGCTGCCACCACTTCTTCCTTTGAAAAAACCTGTTGAGTCCATCGGCATCTTCGGAGTTCAAAGATTTGAAACTAACACCGCCCAGATCAGCTCTCCATCACTTCTGTCCCTATACAAATTCTGATAGAAATCCACAATGCCTTTCTTAACCTCTTCAGGATCTTGCAGAGTAATGCCATCTATGGTGACCTTATGGATCTAGTTTGCTGCAGAATGAACACCATACATTGAAAAAATTTAGCATTTTTGTCCCCCTCCCTTTGCTACTGAATTCGGGACTTTTGCCTCCAACTTATCTCCTCACTTTTAAGAAGACGTTCCAGCTCTATAATGAGCTCCTCTCTACGACTTACCTCAACCTCATTTCTCTCTTCTCCCCGGTTCTTTCATCTATTCACCTGATCTTCTCTTCCAAATCTTTGATTTTGAGATCTACCCTTCCGAATACTTCTCTGTTCCATGTTTTTAAATCCTTCTTCAGCGCTTTTAGCTTCTTAGCCACCACGAAACCTGGATCCCCCTCAACAGTATATGAATTCCATCTCGCTTTGACCCACTCCACAAATCCATGCTCTTTCAGCCACATTCTCAAATCTGAAAGGACTTTTCCTGCTTGTCAAATCACCACATTCAAGAAGTAAGGGAACATGGTCAGACACTAACACTATTCTGGGAAGGCAGGACTGTCTAGATACGCAAAAATTATCCCCCCAGTCTGCAGATACGAGGCACCCATCAATCCTTGAGAAACTGATGTCTATCTCCATTTCTGAACCAAGTAAAATCTCCCCCCTCCAAAGGCAAATCCACTAATTCTACTACATTGAGGAAATCATTAAATTTTGTCATCGCAGACGTGAATGCACAGGCTCCTGACCGCTCATGAGGGAAGCGAACAACATTAAAATCTCCCCCTATGCACCACGGAATATTCCACCTCCTCCTAACTGCTTCTAGTTCCACCCATAAGTTCCTTCTCTCCACTACAGAAGAGGGACCGTAAACTCCAGAAAACAACCAATTTTTATTGGTCTCCTCAAAATTCAGAACACAAGAAACTGAGTGATCACCATAGTTATTAAAGGCGGAAGGCGAGGGGCGGGCGAGAGGTCCTTTTCAAGGGGAAAGGCGAGGCGAGAGGCGGGCGACCGAAAGGTGAACAAGGCGAGAAATTAAGAAAAAATAGTATATATATATAGAGAGAGATTAATTTTATTGTAACATAATCCAAAGCATTTACAAATGAAAATAATATATGAAATTAAGTTAAAATTCACATATAATAACAACAAGACAACATCCAAAAAAAACTTGCTCAACATCCAAACCTACAATTTAATAGCAAAAGATGAAATTACAAATTAAGTAAAACTTCTAATAAAGTCACGAAACAAGTAGCAACTAGCAACACATTAAACATCCTCACTCAAGACCCGAATCAAACCCATCATCATCCACTACATCACGGCCGGGGTCAATAGGCTCATGTTAAAAGTTAAAACCCTAAAAAGGTAAAAAGTACGTCATATTTTAAGGGTTTTTCTAGAATGTACGCCTTTGCTCGACTTTTCTCGCCTCTCACCTCGTCAAAAGGCAAGAAAGGCGATCGCCCAGCCTCGCTTATGTATCCTCACCTCGCCTTTACATGCAAGGGGCGTAACCCCCTCGCCTCGCCTCTCGTCGCCTTTCGTAACTATGGTGATCACAGACAGTCTCTTCTACCTTCGAGACGATTCTCCGATCCCACATGACAAGAATTCCACCCGCTGAACCCACAGCCTTTAAACAATCCCAGTCGACCCATCTATTATCGTAGACACTATTAGCCATTCCCCAATCCATAACCTCGATTTTTGTTTCAATAAGACACATTACATGCGGCTTCCATCTACGAAAAGCAGCCCTAATAAGAAGTCTCTTATCTCTGTCATTAAGTCCCCCACACATTCCATACAATAATTTGTGTATTCATAATTAAAGTCTATTTTCAACCCTGTCCAACAACCCACTGTTATCAATCTGCTCAAAGTTTAAGCTGCATTGCAGTTGCTTCAATTCCCTTATCCCCTTAGCACTGTAACTTCTTTGCTTTTTGATACTAATATCCTTCAAGAGTTGGTTCTGATCAATATCCCTGAGCTGTTCCAAAATTTTGTCTTCATAACCATCATAAGACACTCCTAAGAATTCTCCAAAGCCTTCAATTCTGCTTTTTACCCAACCTGAAATATCCTTTACCCTTGCAGCATCCAAAAGAGTATCAGCAGCACCAAGCTCAGGAGGAGGGATCGCCACGAGTGGGGTGCAGTCCAAAGGCTCTTCCAACACATCACCCGAACACTCACTAATGGCAGCACTTGGAGAGTAATAGCCATTTCCTTGGTTAAGGTCTGAGACACCATCAACCACATAAAACTTTGTCTGAATGCCCTCATCGCGGTTCACAGGTTCTTCCATATTACCTGATGCAACACCGGCACCAGACCTCTCCAAATTCAACAGCTCCGGAAGAACTAACTCCTCCAGAATCATCGAGTGGTGGCCATCTCCCATAGGAACCCCGTCATTCTGGGAGAATTCACCATCCTCCAAATCGCACTCCACTACAGTTATATCCCTATTACGTAACCTATGCACTTGCCTCTACGTCGATGACAAAAACCCTTCTTCCACGAACCACTCAACGAAGACCCCTTCCAAGCCCTCCTGCCTTATCGAATTCTGCCCCAGAACGTCAGCTTTCTTGAGATTTTAAAAAAGTTTGACTTGACAGATGCGACTCCTTTTTTTTGGATAGTGAAAGTGTATGTTCATGTATGCCATCGGTGTCATGTCCTACTTTTTTGGGGGGGAGGGGGGAATAATGGATCAAAATATGTGTATGAAATTTTCCTTTATAATTCATGTTTCTTTTGTGAATCACTCCCCCATGGCAAGAGGAGAAGCTAACAAACCCTTTATAATTTTCCTTTATAGTTTTGAAGCTTTTTTGCTTTATAAAAGGACAAAAGAGGCAATCAATACCACCAAAGGCATCCGATAGAAACAAATTTCAAAGCTGTATAAAAGCTGCATCCATTCATAAGCACTCTTTAGAAGCTCCCCATTTGAACTTTTACCATTATTAAGAGTGCAAACTAAATTATAATCATTTCTCTAGCTAGTATTCTAATCCTTAACGACACACATGAAGACATTTGCAGTAACTTCAACTCACAACAAATTCAAGGATAGTGACTTGTGCATTACCTCAGCTGACACACATGCAATTATAAGTACCAAGGGCGTAGCTCTAATTTTTATTTTATTTTTTGGATAAGTAAGACGTAGCTACCAACCATCTACAAGTTTGAACGTTTAGAGACGAGCCTAACAATGTATATCAACCTGAACATGGGATGTGTGACCTGGTTCACACGTAGAGAGAGATAAAATGAGGTACATCACAAATGAAACAGGGTACCAATATGTGAAATCACAAAATTGGTGGAATTAATACACACAAATGACTTCAATCCAAGACCTTGCTTTACCTAAGCTTTGATACCATGTTACGGCCCAAATCATTTAAAAGCTTAAGCCATTAGAGAGGAGCCCAATAATGTGTATCAAGCTTAAAAATAGTAAATGAAGTTTCACTCACCAGCCTCGTAGTGTAAGTGCAATTAATCAGTTGGCGAATTGACATGGAAGGTGAGGGATCTAGGCCCCCCTGTAATTTTAAAAATCAATAATTTGTAAAATAGGGAGTTTTATAGTGTATCGGATGAGAAGGAGAAGGGATCTTTGACTGTAAATCTTAGGCGAGAGCCACAAGACTTAAGAGTAATCTTCTTCTTCTCGAGGAAAGTTCCAAGCAGGCACGCACAATCAGAGGTTGAAAGTCGGTGTGCGAGTGACTTGCTTCTTGTCAATAAGAGTCAACATGGATCAAACTGGAAAGGAAAGCTTCACATTCTGGGAAGTGCTAATTCTAGCTCCGTATCGCATGATGTTGAAGAGGGGATGAGGAATGGAGGTCATGTTATGTCCCTTGAGCCTATGGGGAAGGAGATTGACACTAGGGAACCTGATCATGTCCTTTCTCACATGGTGGTCAAGCTAGTGCATCTGTCGGGGAGTATATGAGAGTGGGTCTGTCATATGCCAATCATAAGAAAGATTGAGGGTCAAAGAGACACTTAGGTTGGTGTCGTGTAAGTTATGGAGAACCGCAACCTAGGCAAAGGGGCGGTGCCGGTTAGGGAATCCTGAGGTTGTAGATTGTCGAGTCCGTATCTTGTGGTCGTCTTGTTGATAGTATCTGGATGTAGGTTTCAGTCTTGTGAGTTGGGTAGTTAGTTTGTCTTGTTGGTTGTTATGGTGGATTTCTTATCCACTTTTTCGTTCTTTTCTTATCTCTGAAATCTTCTTTATCTATTAGAAAGAAAAATATATATTCATAGAAGTTTTAATTGTCATAACAAGAAAACAGTATCAAAATATTAGTCTAGGAAGTGAATGACAACAGGAGTTACAGGACTCATGTGTAAAACTACCCATGTATACCACAAGCGGGTAGAAAGATGAATTTATGCACCATACTGATGGTAAAAAGAAGAAAACTACAAAACCCACCCAATATCCATTGGTTGAGCTCTACTTTCAACTTTTGAACACAAAGAAAGTCTAACATGCAGATGAGGGCTTCCAACCTATGAACAACATGCATACTTACCAAGTGTGTTCCCCAACTCCGTAAACTGTTCATTTAGACGATCTCTCCTCAATTTCTCACGATCAGCCTTCTGAACTTTTCTTGACGAGTTACATTCTTTGAATTCTTGAGGCCTTTCAACAACAATGGAGTAAATGACATTAAAAGGGAAAAGAGGGAGGAAGAGAGCAAAAAAGAGATGCATCTAGAGACTAATTAAGGAGCAGGTAACAAACACTTGCTTTCGGATCAAAAAACTCTACCACCAATGCAATCATATTCTTAATTTCAATAGTCAAAATGGCGTGACAGCTCTAAACAACTGAAGAAAAACACATCATTTGTCCCCCTCCAAAAAGAACTCATCCACATAAAGTGGAAAGAAGTTGATGCATGGTCCAACTACGTAACATGATGCAAATCTATGGCTTTCTGTTGCAATGTCTAACATTGTGACATTATGCAATGACTTTACAGAGGAGCATTCAATAAAGACACAATATTTCACTTAGTATAATCCCATTACATGGTAGTTATTTATACAATGATAGGACATGTATATTACTAAGGAGAAATTAGTTAGAACTTTTTTTTTGATAGGTAAATGTGACTGTGACCCCTTGTTGGTATGGGGATTGAAACCAAGGACATCAACGTCTTTACCTAAGTGCCCTTGCCATCTCTCCCACCCCTTGGGGTCAAAATTAGTTAGAACTTTTGGGAGTAGTACCCGATAGCAATTCATATAGAATAATGAAGTATTATAATGAAACTTGTAGCAAAATCATAAGACTAAGATTTTCAAGGCAACCTATAACATTTTCGTGCTCAATGTTTGGCTGTTTGGTATGATAGAAGATTTCCATGCAATAATTATTATTGAATTTAAAGTGTGCCGGTCTACATTCTCTATCTCGCCTCTACTTGTCTTGCTACCCTTCCATTTCCATTTCCATTTTCTTTGCGGTCTACATATAGTGATCATAACAGTACTCTAATATTGCAAACACGGAAGACAACCAAGTTTGGCAGTCAGAAATTATGACCTCATAAACTTTCCCAAAAAAAAAAAACAAACAAACTTTCGCACTACATTGCTCCATTTGGCATAAGAAAAGTAAAATGATTTGATAATGTCCAAACATAATAATCCCAACGCATCTACACTTCCACTCTACTCTTTAAAATTCAATTAGATAGCAAATACCCTCTAGTTTTGGCACAAATTAGCAGTCTTAACATCAAAAACAGTCGGAAACTTTGGGACTCACCAATCCCTCTTCAAACAGCATATAGTTGTCGCATGTGGTATTCAACAAAACATAAAATGTATCCAGAATGCATAGCGAAAATGGGGACTACGGATTAGCCTATTCAAATTACTCATAAAAGTATGCCTCACTCAGCATAACATGAAACACATCCAAATTTACTGTAATGCTAGGGAATTCAAATTTATCATCTCATCTATAACTCACAAAATGATATGTTCAGATATAATAGATTACATGTTACTTAGTGAACTCAACAAGTGATATGGTACATGGCCAATCACACTTTATATCACGTAAACTAGAGTTAAAGCTAAAAACATCTTCCGGTTTCCTAGCATTAAACTAACGTGTGCTCAAACACTTACCGATCTCACACTTGACACATCAGTAAAAAAATCAAAATATCAGGCACTTGCTTTGAGATCCCAACCCTTTTCATTTATTGACCTAACATTGACAAGCCCCATTCATCCAAAATTTGTACAAAAGGTTTGGCTAACATGTGCTTTAAGAACACATTTTAAGAGCATTTTCATCCAAAATTTATACCAAAGGTTTGGCTAGCCTCACAATTACCACTTATGCACATATTTCAATACTACTCTCGAGACAAAACATTTTCAATAGGTCTCGTGTGACACCGTTTTACGAATCACAATTAGTAAGACAGAGCAGATCTTAATCAGTAGCAGATCTTAATTCGTGACACGAAGCCCCGCCCTCTCACAAATCACAAAAAATACAAGTATCTTTACTAAGTTTTTGGCAAACATGCTATAAAGGAATCAAAAGTGTGACCCATTTGGACATATGTACAATCCATAAGATAAATTATTGGATAAAACCATAGTTTATAACTTAGTACAAATTTCGTTCCATAAGTTCAAAAGAAATGGAAAATGAATTACGAAAATTGCGTATTACCGAGCACGCTGAGTGAAAGGGAATAAAATTGAACCTGGAGTCGGAATGAAATCGATTGGAGATTGGAGGCTGCTGAAGGTTATCAGTGAGTGATCGATTTGGGGGTTGAATGGATTGACAGCAGGCATCCTGATTCAATTGATCCATTGAATTTAAAAATGAATGAAGCTCAGCTCAGCGTAATCTAATTCGTAGCATATTGTATCAACAATCTGTGTGCCCTTTCAGAAACTTGATGGCCATTAAATGGGTTTATCCGATAAAAATATCAATTTACAACAATGCGTACGATTTCTATTTACCGCCTTTTCTTTGCAATGCGCCTACCCTAACCCAAACGGGTATTGTGGTAATAAAAATTCTAAACATTTTCCGTTTGTAAACAAAATGTTGGCGGGGATAATTACACCTCAAAATCTTATTTTTACATCTTATTTGAAATAATTACAAAAATATCATTAAGTGAAATGACTTAGGCAAGAGGACGGAGCCTCATTTAGAAATTTGCGGTTTAATAAGTAAATCTGTTATCAATAGTCAGAAAAATCAGCCGGTCGAGTTGGTCCTTAGTGAATAAAAAAGGCTTGGTCGAAGTTGGTCATGAGTTTGAAACTCTCCAGCTACTAAGCTATATTTTTATACTCATTTCCTCTATTTGCTACAGTGCCCCTCCACTTTCAATTTTTGTCACCGAATTCTCATGTTTTGCAGTTTAATCATTTGTCAGCTCCGTTAGCCATTCATTAGCATCAATTGGCTTAAGATACTTGACATATTCTAACGGACTTATAAATGAAAATTTATTATAATGACACATTTTAATGTTAAAAGTGACACTATAAATGAAAATTTATTATAATCTATATATATATATATAAAGCCTAGGTAGTCTAAAAATAGTAATTTTCCGCCAAAATTTGCATCCCTAAAATAGTAACCCCTATTTATAACAAACATTTAATGAATCCTATAATTAAATAATACAAATTTAAATATCTATAACTTTTTGAAACTAGAGCCTAGGAACTAGAACCATTGCATTCATTGCTTTGTTATCCAAACACAACCTTTTATGCATACAACCGTTAGTTTTCCATTGTTGCCAAATAAACTTCAGAAAAATCATGGATGACTTTGCGCAAGAAATTTTACTGAAAGGAATCACAAATACTCACAATTAATTCTAACTGAATGACTAATTTATATATATATATATATATATATATATATATATATATATGATTTTATTTATGATTTTTTTGTCTACTTAACCAGATTAAAAGTTATTAAAACAAATACTTTCAATGACATCACAAAAACTCACAATTCATTATAACTACATGAAATATATGAATATTTTTTTGTCTATTTCATTGGACCAAAATTCTTAAAATAAATATTATGAACAAAATTACAAATACTCATTATTGATATTAAATATATGACTGACCAACAAAAATATATAGATTTGAAATTTTGTTGTCCATTTCATCATATTAAAAATTTAAAAATCATCAAAAGTTCATCTAAAACACGAATGTATATGATTAATTATAAATAACTGACAGATCTAAAAAATATATCGATTTAAAATAAATAAAATTTAACAAATACTTCAAATAACAAAACGAAACAAACAATATTTCAGCATAATTTCCTCTAACAAGAGCAAAGTTACCTCTCTTTAAAAAAAATGAACCGACCATTTAATCATGAACGAATTGATTTGTCGTTGTGTTCGAAAAGTAATCAGATTTACATCAAATTGTAGAGTGTCCAAGTAATCTTAGTTGGAAAGTTACCTTAATGATCCCCTTTTATAGAGTTCTATATTTTAGAGGATAGAGAATAAGGAGAGGGATAATGAGTAAAGGGAGTGAAGAAGAAAAACTAAAATGAGACATGGTTCCATAAGTTGAGTTAATAGTTTGTTTTTTTCTTCGGTGAGAGGGCAAGGTTGCTGGAATAAATATCATGACAAGAGGTAGCGAGACTCAAGACAAGAGTTTTCCGTGAGTGGGGCGAAGTAACAAAGCCAAGAGATTAAATTTGTCTTTTTAATTGTTATTGATTATTGATATTGAAATAAGTCATAAACAGGCTTAAATCACTACAAATAGAATTATTTGAGTCAATTTTCAATCGATTATCGTCAATTAAATTTGTTTAGAGTAAGTTTTGTCATTCAATTAATATGTGTCGGGTTATGAACACGTCTGACCCATTTGTATTTTTTTGTCTTTTAAGGGTTTGAAAAGAATATGGTGAAAATTGGGTCGGTCTCTTTTGACAGATATTCAACCGATGTCCATTATGCTTTTTTAATCGGGAAAAAAAACATTTTTGATATGAAAGGACGCGTATACCTTTAATGAATCGGACATTCTTGCGATAAGCATTAGTTCATACATTGCCATGCATGATTCAAAATTGTATAATTGTCATTCTCATTCCATAGTAGTGCATCACGATTTTAAATCGATGCCTCACGTTCAAACTGGTCTATTTCCAATTCATAGCGATGTATTGCGATTCTAAATTAATACATCGTGAATCCAAATCGACGTATTGCTACTGAAAATCCATACACTGTGATACACATTTTTTGTATTTTCATTTTAATTATTTATTTAATTTTCATAAATTGCAGTTATTCCAATTTATTTATCTTATTATTATTAATCAAATAACACATATATTTCTTTATTTTCATATTAATTTTTAATCAAATGAATCAAATGATATTTTTCTATTCATTGAAATAATCTCTTCTTTTAGTTTTGTTTTTTGTTTTCATTTTGCTTGATTATAATTTAACTGAATATAATTTGATTGAAAAATATATATGACCGTGCGTTTAACGCACGGGTATAAAACTAGTTTTTATTAAAATACAAAGTAACACTTTTAATACTAAAAAATGACACATTTAATACTAAAAAGTCACACTTTTAATACTAAAAAGTGACATTCTTAATACTAAAAAGTGACACTCTTATAATACTAAAAAGTAACACTCTTAAATCTTAATACTGAAAAGTGACACTCTTATAATACTAAAAAATGACACTCTTAAAGCTAAAAAGTGACACTCTTAATTCTAAAAAGTGACACTATAAATAAAAATTTATTATAATTCTTATTAAAATACAAAATAACACTATTAATACTAAAAGGTGACACATTTAATACTAAAAAGTGACACACTTAAAGCTAAAAAGTGACACTCTTATAATACTAAAAAGTGATCCTCTTAATAGTAAAAAGTGACATTCTTAATACTAAAAAGTGACACTCTTATTACTAAAAAGTGACACTCTTATTAATAAATAGTGACACTCTTATTACTAAAAAGTGACACTCTTAATACTAAAAAGTGACACTCTTAATACTAAAAAGTGACACATTTAATACTAAAAAGTGACACTCTTAATACTAAAAAGTGATACTCTTAATACTAAAAAGTGACACTCTTATAATACTAAAAAGTGATCATCTTAATACTAAAAAGTAACAATCTTAATACTAAAAAGCGACACTCTTAATACTAAAAAGTGACACTCTTAATATTAAAAAATGACACTCTTAATACTAAAAATTGACAAATTTAATACTAAAAAGTGACACTCTTAATATTAAAAAGTGACACTCTTAATACTAAAAAGTGACAAATTTAATAATAAAAAGTTACACTCTTAATATTAAAAAGTGACACTCATAATACTAAAAAGTGACACTCTTAATTCTTTGATTCCTCTTCACCATGACTCTCATTTTTTTAGTATTAAAAGTGTCACTTTTTAGTATTAAATTTGTCAATTTTTAGTATCAAAAATGTCACTTTTTAGTATTAAGAATATTATGTTGTATTTTAATAAAAATTATAATAAATTACCCTTAATAGTGTCACTTTCATCCTTAAAATATATCATTTTTGTCTTTTCAATGTGTCACGTTTGGCTTTAAATGTGTCATTTAGCATTTTGTTAAATTTCATTAAGATCCGTTAAATATCTCAAGGCAATTGATGCTAACGGGGCTGACAAAGGTCGGAGCAAAACAACATATTTCTGACAATAGAACTTAATTATAGCATGAAGGAGTTTCGAACCATAGACCTAGGCACCACTATAAACTAAACTTTAAGCATTCTCCATGAACCATCTCAGCTAGTTGCATTTTGTAAATAATTATAACATATTATTTATTTATTATGACCCGTGAATTTTTAAATGGAGCTCCGTCTTACGGTAAGACCGTCTTACAGGAAACCACCTCAATGACTTAATACATTTTTTTAGGCATTATACCTCGTAAATTAATCTCTACATATCATTCAAATTACTATAATACCATTATACTACTCCCTCCGTTCCTAAATTATCGTCCTCTTTTCCTTTTTCGTCCGTTCCAAAATAATTGTCCATTTTAAAACTTACCTTTTTAGAACATCGCTTTTACCACTTTATCTTTACTTTTTCACTCAACTTTAATTATGGGTCACATATATATGGACATTAAAGAAAACTACACATTAAATTAATATAAATAATCAAGTCAATTACTTTTTCTTAAACTGTGCACCGGGTCAACCAGGACGATTATTTAGGGGCGGATGGAGTAAAAGATAAATAAAACTACCTACACCCCATTATGTTATATTTACACCCCAACCCAAAAATTATATAATAGCATTACGGTACACGGTGCATTTCATTCTTCCATCTTCATCTAATTTTTGTTTCAGAACTCTCTCAAAACCAACTCTAAACATAATCACATTGTGGAAAAAAAAAAAACCTTACAAGGAGCTTAAAGAAGTCATGGGATAGAATAATATAAGTATTCATTTCACTTTTATTCGATTAAAATTTGGTTTTTTGCAAAAGATATTCAAGTTGGGTATTCCAACTGTTCGACTCTAGTGTGATGAACACCTTTAAGGTTGTTCATCAAGAACTGGTCGAACGGCTTATAGGGTGTTCAACACACCTTGACCGAAAACCTACATATATGTTTATCTCAGCCTGGCCAAACACACACATAGTTGTTAATCACAGGTCAAACACACACACACGGTTGTTCATCACACAATGACCGAATAGTGTATAATCAGTAATTTAACATTTTTTTTGCTTATTTTCAGAAAGCAAACACATTTCCTACCGAGAACAGTGTCGTTAGTCTAGTAAATAATAGTAAGAGTAAAGTAACAAAGGCTAGCAAGAAAGAACGGGGATCAAAGAAATGTGGTTGTTCATTTCGTTTGAAGGGCATACAATCATCTTTGCTTTCATTTGCAGGTTCTTTTACGTGATGGTTACCCATTAGCACCCGTGCCTTATATTCGAAATCAGAATTGTTCGTCGTATACTCAAGTGTGAAAACTACTTTATATTAATAGATAACTTTCAATTAGTAACTCTATAGGCACGGCTAGAGTTATTGGTAGTTCTGACAGTATATATTTGGAGTAGTGTCTAACATGATGTTTGTAGACATGTATTTTAATGTATAATCTGTTTACTCATTTTGATCCTTATAATGCAAAACTTCATTTTTTAAGCTTTTAATTTGACTATAAAGTATATCATAGCATTACAAAAATCATAACATCATAACATTAAAAAAGATATATGAATGTTTAACCAGCCATCATAACCACAAATAGAAAATATTTTACAAATCATAACCTCAAATACCAATTGTTTTACAAGACATAATATTAAAATATATTTGTTTTCTAGCCGATGTCGTCGACCTTCTCCTTTCATACACATTTTCCCCATTTTTTCCTGTAAACATCAAATAAAAATAATAATAGTTAGATTGTAGTTCCTAAAACAACAAAATCACACAAGAAAAGTGTGTTCAGACTGAGTTCAGTCAATGTGTGATGAAATGCCAAGGGCAAGTTCAACCAGTATGACATGAACACATATATTTGTGTTCGGCCAACATGAGATAAACACTCTTAGGCGTGTTCGACCACCATGGGATGAACGGTTGTGCAACTATACGGCCAGTATGAGATGAACACGCAGGGTCTTGTTCGACCATCATGAGGTGAACACCAATAAGGGTGTTCATCAACCCAGGTATGAACCAAACATTATATTCAAATTTTCAATTTTATTTATATTTTTTAACAAATGCAAACCGAAATTATGAATGAAATAATCTTACATTGTTGTTGATACTTCAATTTGACCTAAAACTAGTATTCAAATATAAGAGGAGAATGAAAATTCATACCTATCCATGAAGACATTATTGTTGTTGTTGCTTCAATACAATTAGAGATGTTAAAAGGGCCGGAAACCGTAGGGTCGACCCTATTAACCGAAAACCGTAAAGGGTTAGGGTCGGGAATGCACGACACGTTTATTAAACGGGCTGACCCTGCAGGGTCACGGGTAAAATGGGTCATGCTGCGGGGTTGACGGGCTGAACCGCGGGCTGGGACTTTTTTTGGGGGGGAAACATCGAAACAGTCAAGTCGGATTAATAAAGGACGGAGAGTGGAGACACATTACTTTCACTTTTTTTGTTTTTCACCCAAAAAGCCGAAAGGAACCGGAAGGCGGCAAAGGAACTCATCAACTCAGATCCAGGAAGTCGTCTTCGCCGGTCTTCACTCTTCACAGCTTCACTGGAGGCTGGAGCCCGTCGTCTTTACAGTCACAGCTTCACGCGTCGTCTCGTCTTCACAGATTCAGACATTCAGTTCTCGCCGTCACTCGTCGTCTCTTCTTCAAGATTCAACTGGTAAGTTTTTAATTAAACCCTAGTTTAGAAATTATTAATTAGTGATGCTTAATTTTTGGTAGCCCAAGATGTATTTGGTTTCCAATTTCCTTCGATATCTTCATCATCAGCCAGTCCCCCGTCCCACCTCTTTTCCCTCCTCCTTGCCCTAATGGTTTGTACTTCAATTCCCTTTACTAACTCCCTCCTTCCTCTTAAAATAAATCACTAACAGAAATGGTCGCTTATTTTGAAATGAAGAAAAGTACTAACTGATCAAATATTCATTACATTATTTTCTTTGTTTTTGTTACAGAAAAATATTTTTTTATTGATTTGATGAAAATGTGGAATGTGCCTTTTGAATGTGTAGTTATTTATTTTTTAAAATTAATCCTGGCACACACTTCACTCATCATGTAGGTGTTTTTAGGAAGCGCTGGCCGCTGGATGTATTATCAAGTGTCTGTTTCGTGATTCATACAACTTGCTTTCCTAGGCTAAACAAAGGCTTTCTTAAAAACTGTGTTAACCAGAAGTGACACTCATTTAGGGATAGAGAGAGTGTTGTGTAAGCAGAACATACTAGATGTGTTAAATTACTTTTATTCATTGATGCAATTGCAGATTTTTATCTTGACATAATTTTGATTAGGATAAAATTGTAAGCTAAAGATTAGTTGTTCTCTGAAACTAGAAGGCTTGACCTAAACAAAGGAGATATAAGTATTACGTATGGTTCAAAGTTTGGACAGCAAGCTTGATCACAACAAGAAACAGGTAGGCAATATTCCACATATATTTCACTGTTGTCCAAGCAACAAACATTCTTTTGATGAAAGTAAAAACGACGTCAAAATACCAGTTCTTTCACTGCAATAAACTGCTCTTTAGTCAATTGACAGAGCCATCCCTAATAGCACAAAAACAATAAATATAAGCTTACAACCAAACGTAAAACGCCAATTGACTTTCAGTTCTTAGAGTTACATACTGAATGAATGTGCTCCCTTATATTGTTATACATTCAACAAAGCCACTACCTCCGATCCCCTCCACATCAGATTCAATCAAAGCTGCAAATTCAGTATATATGACTATATGTGGAAGCATCATGTGTAAGTAAGTATGTGTGTAAGTAAGTGTGTTTGTGGGGCTTGTATTATTTTTCTTCCATTTCGACTAAAATGTCTTTTTAAAGGTTAATTTTTTGGATCGTATATTCGTATTATTGTTAATCGTTTAATAGGGCTGACCCTATTTAAACCGAGACCTACAGCCTACAGGGTTAGGGTCAGGGTCACGATTTGAGCGGCCCGTTTAACCCACGGCCATATAGGGCTGACCCTGTAGGGTTAGGGCCGACCAAATTTAACATCTCTAACTACAATGGAGTTGTTCTTATTGTTTTGTTGTCAATCGTGTGTTCGTTTGATCCTGGACGAAGAAAAGGGAATGCGCACAACATATCGAAGAAGCGAAAAGAAAAAGTATTTGTTCTGTTATGCGCTATGCTCGTATTCGGCAAAGTTGGGAAAGGGGTGAGGTGGGTTTGTAAATCGTTAGGAAAAAAATGACAGGTTATTGATTAATTGGGTAGGTGGATTATTAATTAGGTTGAATACAAAAGGGTAAAATGGGTAGTTAGATGGGGTGTTGAGAGAGATGTGAGAAAGTAGTGGGGTGTAGAGATAAATGGGGTGTAGAAATAGGGAATTGGGGTGTAGTTATCCCCACCCAACAAAATATTAGGTTGAAAATTATTGAAGGGGCATATTGTTTTAATTAATAGTTGAGGGGGAAATTCAAACTCAACCCATAATGGAGAGGGTTATCTTTAACTTACCCATAAAAAAGAATCATAGAAGTTGGCGAAAACTTAGGAAACACGGTCTTACCAAAATTTTATATAAAATGGATTCTCTTAACCCGATGCACAGTGTATTGGTAGGTTTAGTTGTGAGAGATTGTGGCTCCGTCTTACTATTTAAGATTCGTTTTCACATAAGACCTACTAGGGAGTTTCTTTTTTGTTTTTTGTTTTCTTTCTCAACAAAAATTAAACTGATGATATTAGCGTGTGAGGTTTCAATTTCGAGTCATTACGTACGTAGATAATTTTTTATATAAAAATAATTGTTTCTAGTATTCAATAGTACCTCAAAAACTAGTCAGATTTTTTATATAAAAAAAACAAGTAATCAAGAGGCTTTAGTGATTATGCAGTATGAAATCCCATGTAAAGCAACTAGTGCAAGCTTGTGTGCATAACTATTGTCTTTGCACCAAGTATAAACATTTATCCACTGAGATTAGACCTGACAATTACAACTTATTACTAATTAACCCACCCAACCCATTAATTTCTTTGGGCTGAACCAGGTAACTCGTTGCGACCCAATAATATTAACGTGTTGGGTCGGGTCGGCTTATGACGTGTCGGACCCGTTACCCATTTCGGCACGTGCTGACGTGCCTTTTCATGCCATGGATTTATGTTTTTTAGGGAAAAATTTGGGTTGAGGCAGTCGACCCACTTTAATACGTTATACGTTTCGACTTAACTCATTTTAACCCGTTTGATATTTGGGTTCTAACGGGTTTCGACCTGCTACAACTCATTACCCATTCCAATCCAACCTAACCCACCCAATTGTCAGGCCTAACTGGGATGATTATTATATCCTTCATGGATGTGAACTAGAGCGATTTAGGAGTGATTTCGATGATAACCCGTTAATGGTTCTCTAAACTCTTAATGAAATAGTTATGCATCCTCTATTGTATACATGCATAAAGAATTAGGTGGTGGATTTAAACCATCTCAGTTCATCGACCACCATGACTGAATAGTGATATGAGAAAGTTTATGGGAGATTTTAACGATAGTTTAGAAACAAATGTTTTTACTCAATCATAAATACACTTTATAGCCGTGTTAAAAGGTTTATTCACATTGTGTTGGTATGTGGTAAATTGCGTCATATCTCATTGCAATCCATTTAGCTAACGGGTCAAATGGAGGCGGTTTAGTAGTGGGACAGACCGTGACCACATCAATGCGTTCTAATTTTTTTTTAAAACGGCTCAAAATTTTCTTTATTTTTTGGAAGGCTTCTACAAAAAGGGTAAATTACAGATAATGCTCCAACTATGGGTCGGGTTCAAATTACCCCTTTACTATCGATTGACGCAATGTGCCCCCCCACCTATAATATTTTTTTAAAATCACATTTGGTTTAGGAACTGTCGTATGAGTTGACGGATGACATGTTTGTCAGACCAACAAAATTTTATGAACTACCTCACTAAAAATCAGTGGAGTGTAAGTAGGATCGTCTCCATAGAGAACAGTTTATTTGATTATTTACAATATCTGAATGGTTGGATTTATAAAACTAATTATCGATTACACTTAAAATCAAATAACGCCCAATTAATAAAATAAAATAAAATATGATGAAGCTTTTAGCCAGATAAATTGTTTCCACTTTGATGCATTCAATTGATAATTCTTGCAAATATATACTCAATAGTTTGCACATAAATTGGTTATAGTCATTCAACAAGTGTTTGACACCCAATCTCTCTTCATGGTTCGGTGATTAAGAAAAGCTCATTAATCACTACTCTAATCAAAAGACAAACCTAGAGATGCTCGTAGGATTTATTGTTTCTACAACACTAAGAAATAGATAGACCAATTTTAATTATCAAACACACAAGCGAGTTCATTTTAAATTAGATTGCTTACTTCTATGTCTGTATTATAATGCTTACAAAGCTAATTGAATTCATATCATTTGCCACTTTATCAAAACAAATAAACACGACAAAACACGCATTTGGTCCACTGCACTTTATAAAAGGTTGCAATTAGGCCACTGAGACCACAAAATTTTCAGAGTCGCCATTGTACCAAAGTTATCTTGTAATTTAACTCATTTTTTTATGAACATTAAATTTAACCGTTAATTTATGTTAAATGCCCAATTTGCCCCGTCGTCATCATCATCATCATCTTTTCTGAACAACTAAGAAAAAAAAAACCCAAATTCTAAATATACACACACATATTCACATCTCTCCAAATTCAAAATTATTTTTTCATAACCCAAATCCCGTCACCGTACCGCACGCCTTCTTCATTTGCCTAAATGGATATATTACAGGTGTAAGGGCTTACGACTCAAACAGGATATATCATTACCTGTGTAAGTATAGGCTTGGCCCAAATGGGCAGCCCATTTAGGAAACCCAACCCAGCAACCCAAGACCCACAACCCACTCCCATCTCTTTGCTGTTATTTGTGCACCCGACTGCCTTTGGTTTTATTTTGGGAGGTCTTCTCTGTTACACCCAAAATATCCGACTCCTTCCTTCCTGCTTGTTCATCAGCCGTGACAATTGCTCTCTGGCGGATTTTTCGTGGTTGATAGCCGCATTTTGGCCCTATTTATACTCCCTCCGTTCTGCCGTTTGGAAGAAGGTAACAACACACACACCACCAACCAAGTGACTGATTTCTTTTCCGCCTCTCCTATGCTTCAATAAAGCTGAGTGGTGAGGTTTATTATGGATGGAAACACCATGATTTTGAGGTTCCTGAATCGAGTGTTCTGTAAGGGGAGGGTTTTCGGGTTTGTGGGTTTCTTGTTTGATGGTTGGGGTTTGTCTCCATAGTAGTGTGAAATCCTTGGATTAGTGTCCCTTCGATTGTGAACTCTTTGGTTGGACTGGTATACTTTGTGTATAGCCAGTGGGGATCTGAGCCTAAGCATTTTAAGGCCTAGACAGATTCGAGTTAGGCTCCGTTGAACCGAGGATATTCAGTTACAATTTAATTGTTATATTGCCTTATTATATTTTGTGTGTTGCAGGGGATACATTGGCAATATAGGATTGTTAACAGGTTGTTTGTGCATCTTCTTGTAAGTCTACTGCCAAAGTCGAAGACGGGTATCTTTGCAAAGTCACATAACGTGATTTGGTGTGGCTCTGTTTTTTTGGTTCTGTAAGTATCATAATATTTACTCTACAGTGGTATCATAGCTTAGGGTGTTTGCATCAAATATTTTTGAGAGCTTCCTTCAATCCAAATTTGGGTTGCGACTTTGGTGCTTTTTTGCCTATTAATTATGTTTCTTGTTTGCTCTGTTGTGCTTTCGGATTTTTTTTGCTCTTTGCCTGCTATTTTGTTTATTGTTGCATTCGAATTTTAAATCGGTGATTTTTCATAAACGTTAAATTGTAATTTTTTTTGACTATGTCTACTTACACTATAGAATCGTTTAATGGAAAATCTGATTTTTCAATTTGGCAACAAAAGATGAAAGAGATTTTGATAAAAGAAAATTGTGTTTCTGTTATAACTCAAAAATTCAAAAAGGATGCTACTGAAGATGCTATTCTAAAAATTGATGAATGTGCGTACTCGTCTATTATTTTGAACTTGACTGAATATGTGATTCGTAAGTGTGGTAAACAATCACATGCTAAAAATTTGTGGGATAAACTTGAGAAGATTTTACTCTGAGAATAATTTGCCTAATAAGACATATATTTTAGAAAAATTCTTTAGTTTTAAATTAGACCTCAATAAGGATATCGAAGATAATGTTGATGCATTTACCAAGTTAGTTCAAGAAATAAAGCAAACGGGTGATGAGCACATAGATAACTACACTTCTATTGTCCTATTAAATGTTATACCAGAATCTTACTTTGATGTTAAGTATGCAATCAAATATGATAAAGACCAAGTTAAACTTGATACGGTGATTAACGGGTTGAAGAGTAAAGAGTTATATTTAAATGTCAATAAAAAGAAATATAGTATGAATGATGTTAATATGGTTAGGGGCAGACCTTTCCATAGAAATAATGGTAAATCTCATCAAAATAAAAATCAAAATTCAGGCAAGAAAAATGGGAGAAGTAAAAGTAGGTCAAACTCTAAGTAAAGACATAAAACTTGTTACAATTGTGGTGAAGTAGGTCATTTTAAAAAAGAGTGCCCTAATCCAAAAAAGAATCATCAAAATCACGAAACAAACCAAAGTGACTGCAACTTAGCTTCTAGTAGTGATGCTTCCGCTAATGTGTATATAGTTACTGATTCTTGTGATAACATTGTGAATTTTGTGCATTCTGCTTGTGCTGGTGAATGACTTATAGATTTTGGTTACATGACACCATTGAAATCATTGTTTACTACTTATAAAGAAGTTGATGTTGGTTCAGTTTCTTTGGCTAATGAGAAAAAATGTCAAATACTTGAAATTGGTGATATTGATTTGAAATGTAATTCTGGTTATGTTTTAACTTTGAAAAATGTAAGACATGTGCCTGAATTATGTAGCAATTTGATTTCATGTGCCTCTTTGGATGATGATGGTTTGGAAGGAAAATGAGGAAGGGGTGTTATGAAAATACTAAAGGGGTATTTGGTTATTGCTTAATGTGAAAAACGTCGAAATTTATATGTTTGTTTTGCTTTACCTATGTCTATTTATGAGATTTATGCTAATGTTGTTAAAAAGGATAAAACGAGTTTGTGGCATAAGAGATTATGACACATAAGTAGTAAAGAGTTAGAAATTTTGCAAAAATCGGGAGTTTTTGGAAATGAAAAATTACATGATTTACCTTTTTGTGATACTTGTGTTAAGAGCAAACATCATAAAGTGAGTTTTCCACCCCCTTCTCTAGGAAAGCATTCTAGTAAGAAATTCCTTGACTACATACATGCCGATGTATGGGGGCCTTCTAGTGTGCCCACTCAAGGTGGCAATAGGTATTTTCCATCCATCATTGATGACTTTTCTCGAAAAGTCTGGGTTTTCTTAATGAGACACAAATCTGATTCGTTTGAAAATTTTAAAAATTGGAAAGTTTTTTATTGAAAATCAAACATGAAATAAAATCAAAATGCTTAGGACCGATAATGGGTTAGAATTCTGTAATCATGAGTTTGATGAATTATGTGCTATAAATTGTATTGGTCGACACAAAATTGTTCCCTATAACCCGCAACAAAATGGTGTTGTTGAGCGTATGATTAGGACTCTTTTGGAAATAGTTAGGGCTATGCTTAATACCTCGGGTCTCTCTAAACGGTTTTGGGGAGAAGCAGTTGTAATTGCCGCCTATATCATCAATAGGTCCCCCTTTGTGCCTTTGCATGGTAGATGCCCTGAAGCGGTCTTTACGGGCAGAGAGATTGATATCTCGCATGTGAGGATGTTCGGTTGTGCGGCTTATGCACATCAAAGACATGACAAACTTGAACCTAAGGCTGCTAGGTGTGTGTTTTTAGGGTACCCAGAGGGTGTGAAGGGGTATAGACTTTGGTTAAATGATGAGCATGATTTTAAAACCATAATAAGTAGGGATGTTGTCTTTAATTAACTTGAATTTCATTGCTTGATTCATGCTCAACCTATACCTGTTAATGATGCTCCCCCTCCCCAGGCTCCAATTACGGTGGAGCAACCCCATGTTATTGATGTTAATGTGCCAACTGAACATGTTGAAATTGATCATGAGAATGAACAAATTGAACACAATGAAGATGATGAAAATGTGGAAAATGAGCATGTCTCAGAAATAGAAAATCTAGATGACTACCAACTTGCTCGGGATTGACCTAGAAGGGAAATTAGGAAACCATATAAACTTAATGATTTTCAAATGACATCTTTTGTGTTTGGTGTTTTTGAATCTCTTGACAATTGTGATAAACCTAAATCTTACAACGACGCTTTAAAGTCATTTCATTTTGCTAAGTGGTTAAATGCTATGAAAGATTAAATGAACTCGTATCACTCTCCGAGTTCACATGTGTGAACGGCGGTTGAGCAACTATCCACTCTTTTTCTCTCCAATTCCCCCACTATTCATGATCTATAATATAATATAGCTCATAGTCGCACATGTGCAATTGACTAAAGCTATTTAGGGACTGAGATTGATTCATTTACTGAGATCTTACGGTCATTATCACTCCCCAAGTTCACATGTGTGAACGGCGGTTGAGTAACTATCCCCCCCCTCTCTCTCTCTCCAACTCCCCCCACTATTCACGATTGGTGGCCGCTAATCTTTCCTCCACCAAACTCACGTCCATTTTCTTTTTGATATTTTAATTAATTAATCAATTTTAAGCAAAAAAAATTCGTAAGTTTTGTAATTTGAAATATTTTTTTAACTGTTATCTTAATTAACTCAATCAATTTATTTTTTGAAACTGAATATCAATTTAATTTATATATAAGTTTTGAATATTTCTATTTTAATTTTTTTCTTTTTAATTGTTATCGTAATTAACTTAATCAATTTAATTTTTTTCCGGCCGGCAATTTCGTATACAAATAATTTTTTTTTTAAAGCGTAAGTTTTGTAATTTGAAATATTTGTTTTTTTGTCTTTTTAATTGTTATCATAATTAACTTAGACAAATTATAAGTAAATATTAATTAATTTCCACATTATCTGTTTTATTTATTGATAAATTCACAAACTGGCACCGTGCCATCGGCACGGGTAAGAATACTAGTAGTAATTAACAATAAGTCAATAACTAGTAAGTATAATATTAAAACAAAATTAATAAATATTAAAGTACTTTAATATTAAAGTTAATAACCAATAACAAAAATAATACTCCCTCCGTCCCTAAATTATCGTCCTCCTTTCCTTTTTCGCACGTCCCAAAATAATTATCCAGTTTGAAACTTACTTTTTTAGAACATCACTTTTACCACTTTACCCTTACTTTTTCACTCTACTTTAATTATGAGCCACATACACATGCATTTTAAAGGAAACTACACTTTAAACAAATATAAATAATCAAGTCAATTGTTTTTTCTTAAACTGTGCGCCGGGTCAACTAAGACGATTATTTAGGGACGAAGGGAGTAATACTTAATAATAATATAGATAATTAAAAACATAATTAATATAATATAGATAATTAAAAACATAATTAATATAATATAGATAATTAAAAACATAATTAATATAATTAGTAAACTTAGTAAATATTTGGAGAGTAGTAACTAGATTTAGTATCACACTTAGAGAGTTTTAGAATAATTGAAGAGTTTTAGAATTGAGAGAATTAGAGCATCATCATTGTGTAAAATTCTTATATAACTTCTTAGATGGGTCCCACTGGCCACTGTCACCTACACATTTTTCTCTTCTTACCTACTTAAGAATATATATTTATATTATATAATCTTCTTACATATCTTCGTACACAAATAAATAAATAAATTTAACACATCCCAATAAAAAAATATTATAGTTTGCCCCCTTACACACGAGTAATGCTAAAGCTACTCAATGAACACTTAAATCTGTGTACCAAATGATGTGGTTTTCAATGTGTCATCTTATTTGACATTTTATGGGCTCCACTATAAGTTAAAAAGTTATGTTAACAATATGACACATAAGATGCTACATCATTTGGTACCCAAAATTGAGTGATATTGTTGGAGTGGCCCTAGTATTACCCCTTACACACATGACATGACACTTAGGAAGATTCCTATTTTTCTTCCTAAATTGGAAGAAAAACTTACCTCTCCCCTACATGACAATAGGAAGAAAACTCTCACTGTATAATTTTATCTTCTTAATAAGAAGATGAATACGAAGAGTGGAATTTGCAACAAGGTGATGCTCTTAGAGAGAATATGAGTAGGAAAATTTGGAGAAAGAGTAGGAGTATCACACATGGAAAGTTTTTAGTCGGTTTTTTTTTTTTTCAAATTTAGCAATTGGAACCATGAATCGCCGGTTCACCAAAAATCAAACACGCGACCCTTTAGTGAACCTTCGGTTCTGATTCATTTCAACAACGGTTCCGATTCGGTTCGATTCTGTCGCGGTTTAGGGACAGTTTTGTTCACCGTGAACCGGATGTGCATGTCTAGCTAGATGACGTCATATATAAATATATATATATATATATAAATATATATATATATATATATATATATATATATATATATATATATATATATATATATAATGACAAAGGTATATTTCTCCATAAAAAATAACACTTTTTGAATTTTTGACTTTTGAGTTATCATTCTACTCTTTCTTTCTCATATCTTATCTCTTTTAGTTGTATTTCTCTTTCTCTCTCACGTCTTCTCCATATTTTCTTTGTCATCACCCCTATCTCATCTCTTTTAATTATATTTAAACATTTTTCTCTCTTTAAACAAAAAAAAAGTAACTAAAACAAAAATAATAGTTTCAGAGTAAAGAAAACAAAAATATAAGAGGTTAGTAAAATAAAAATAATTTATGGAACAAGCCACTATAAAAATATAATTTACAGAATCAATAAAACAAAAATAATTTAATGCAGAGGTTAGTAAAAATAAAATAATTTACGGAACAAAAGTTTTTAAAAAATTCTTATAAAAAAAAGTAAAACAAAAATATGTTAGTAAAATAAAAATATTTGATGGAACAAAAATAATAGTTACGGAATCAATAAAACAAAAACAATTTAAACTGAGGTTACTAAAATAATTTCATTATTTTTTATTTTAGCTTATCTTCTTATCAGAAATTTATTTATTCATAAAATACAAATATAATTTAATAAAAGTAATAATTCAAAATGAAGAACTTATTTGAGTTCAGATTTTATTTGTAGGGCGAAAAAAATTCAAGTTTATTTAAAGACATTCAAAGTTTTTAAATAATATAAAGTCTTCATGGTTGTCAGGTCATTAATTGATACTTAAAATTGGTGTTTCAGTATTGCTATTGAGAAACATTGACCATGCTGCAGGGTTGTGCAATAGAACAAGACTAAGCATCATAAATCTTGAGGATCATATTATTGAAACAAATTTTTTCAAATGAAACAATGCTGGAGAAAAAGTTTTTATCCTAAAATTGTTATTAACTTCATCCGATATAAGATTATTTTTCATGTTCAAAATAAGATAATTACCATTGCTGGTATCATATATAATAATAATTAACAAATGTCAAAGTCAATAATTACATGCAACCGTAGGTCTCTTTTTGAAAAAACTAGATATTGATATGCAGTGAAAATGAAAAACAAACTAATAAAATAACAAATACTGCGTATAAGAAATTTTTTTTAGAATCTATAATGATTAGTGATATATTTATGTGTACTTTTTAATAAACTGATTATTCTTATTTTATTATTTTTATTTTGTTTATATACGATTTAGTTGACGTGCGTTTAAAGCACGGGTTAAAAAAACTAGTTATAAACTTATAATTAGATTGGGGGTGTATTTGGCATTTTTGCAATTTTTCTATGGGGAAACCTTGGGCCGTGGATACCCCGCCGATCACAATATATATCCACCAAAAATCACGCCGATCCTCTTCTCCCCAAAAGAGAAAAGCGGGCGACCTGCGTTCCGTCCGTTGACGCTCGTTTTTTCCGGTGACGGAGAACTGAGTGGAAGGAGAGAAAGATGTCAGGAATGGGAGATGGGTACGTAGGGACGGCGCAAGACGCCGTCAGAATTCGAAGGCTGGAGAAGCAAAGAGAAGCCGAGAGGAAAAAAATTCAAGAGCTGAAGAACAAGTCCGCTTCTTCTCAAGGTCAAACCGGTCTTCTTCAATTCGGTTCCGGTACCTCTGAGGTCCGTCCACACTGTCTATGTCCAGATAATTTAATTTATTTGATTTGGTCTAGTTAAAGGTTTTTTTATTTGTTTCTTTCCTTGGCTTCTCGCCTCCTAATTCAGTCTAGGGATGCTAACTTTTGCTTGCTGTATGCTGCCTCGAATCAACTTAGCACTTGTCCCATTCAACTTATAATCTCTATAACCTTTTAAACGTTACCCTCTATATTTGTTATAGTCACCTTGGTTGCGTTCAAGCATTTACATGGACCCTTTGAGCGACTCAATATTTTAAAAAAATATGACGACAAGTTTTAGAAATTAGCAAAATTTAGTAAATTCATATAGTCAACGGTTCCATTTTGGATCTCTCATTTAAAAGAGTTCACTTTCGAAAATTAAGGCATTAGAGTTTTATTTTATTACTAATTACTAAAGAGCTACTAAAAAGTATAATTTTCTTAAAAAGTTTGACTTTCAAATTGGGATTTTTTACTTGGAACGGAGGGATTAAAATTTAGTCGATGAAGAACCATAGGGATTATGTCTATGAAGTAGTAGCTCTTTCCCATATGAGCATAAATGTTAGGAAAAACATGGAGATAGGTTCAGCTTGTTTTGGTGTAAAATAATTTTGCAGAAAAACTATAGTAAGTGCTTGTTTGGTATGCAAGAGTGGTCATTCTATTCCGTTCCATCTGAACTACCATAGAATGAAATTTACACTAAAATTGAATGGAATGGAATGCCTATTCTTGCGTACTAAACAAATATACAAACATTAATAGTTGCGTGCCAGGATATTCCAGTTCTGTTTCAAGCAAAAAATAAAATAACTCATTTATCTTGATGGTAACAATTAGGCCAGTTATAGGATCACATTCTTTTACATTGAAATTTATAGAGCCTACTAAATGAAGATTATAAGAACCAGTTGCTCTGAAACTATAAATTAGTTCGGATTAAATTACAACTCAAAAGTGACACTTATTTCGGGATTGAGGTACAAATAGCTGTTCAAGGAAGTAATTTCTTTTCAACACTCGATTGATTCCATTTAGGAACTTGCTCAAGATTGACAGTGGAGTTTTGTTGATGCCCAAAGATTATGGTCATGGTGCATGTTATTTTATTTAGGATTTTGTTGATGAGTAGCCCTATGCCACTTGTTTAGGTTTCTATTCATGGAGATA
Organism: Codonopsis lanceolata; assembly: GCA_013146195.2. Lineage (NCBI taxonomy): Eukaryota > Viridiplantae > Streptophyta > Magnoliopsida > Asterales > Campanulaceae > Codonopsis > Codonopsis lanceolata. The sequence goes on from CM028378.1 coordinate 177,038,726, forward strand.
GGTACATCAGAAGTGTCTAACAATGCATTGGTATTGGCTAAAAGAAACCTTAACAAGTGCCATAAGATTAGCAAGACCCTTTTATTTTACTGTTTTACATTTCTGAGTAATTACACAAAACTATTTTGTTGGGGTTTGAGGGGTAGGAGAAGGATGGTTGTGGCTAGCTATGCAGTGTTCATTTGTGACTATTTTTGACAAAATAATAACCAAAATGCATTTTATACAGATTCTTGAGACTGCCTTTAAGAAGGAAACAGTGGGGCTGGTTACAAGGGAGCAATATGTTGAGAAGGTAATTTGTTTTTGGGTAGCTTTTTGTTTCAGCTGTTTGCTGCTTATCCCTGCAGAGAGCATGTTGTGATTATACTTGTTGATATGCTTTATAGAGGGTTAATATTCGGAACAAAATTGAAGAAGAAGAAAAAGAAAAACTTCAGAAGTTGCAACAAGAGTGAGTAACATCTATGGGTTTATGCTTGCATTTGTTAGTTTCCTTTGAGTTTCATATTGTTTTTGATATCTTTATTTCCTTCTGCAGGGAAGAGGAGCTTCAGTTACAAAAGCAAAAAAAGAGGAAAATTAAGGCTAATCCCAAATTATCTTTTTCTGAAGATTTTGAGAATGGAAGTGAAGAAGAGGACGGGGAAAACAGTAAGCACTAGTTTGTCTACTTGAGTGTTTAGACCTTTTTTTTGTTTTTGCTAATGTTTTTTGTTGAAAGGGATTGTGATATTAATAATGAGTCTGTGAAGTATTATTTTACATACATGTGATTGATAGTTCCGGCTCATAAGTCTTGTGGTTTAGTCCTCGACTTCAAGATATCATACTTGCATCCTGTTAGGGTTCTTTTTATGTTTCAGTTTTCCATTCTCCCGACTCTCTCAGACAAATATCGAACCTTTATATTTTGCATAAGCATGTCAAGTTGAAAAACTCAAACTGGCTTAAGTATTCATGTCAATGTGCATGTGAGCAGGCCGAAGCTTCAATTTTGGTCTAACTCAAGATTTAGTTTGCCTAATTGCCGCTGGTCATGGGTATCTCGCGGAGTTTGCTTTGCCTTACTTCCCTGCATGCATGTGCATACATTTATTCCTCTTCTAATCGGTCAATTTTTATTTGCTTAGTTGAAGACTTGCAGTAGGTTAAGGTATATCTTCCATCATTTCGATTGCATCATCTCCCTGACTGTAATATACATATAATTATTCCTCTTTTGAATTGTTGTTGGTGGAGGTTTACATTACCCCCTTCCTCCGAAATGAAGTACACTTTCGTTTTTAGCTTTATAAAAGGACAGTTACAATTCCATGTTGGAAACGTTTTCTTAATCATAATGACTTTAATACTCTTTGAGGTGTTGGATGAGAATAACCAAATCAACTCAACTGAAGCAAGTTGAATTGTGTCCACACAATGACATGGGTGTTTAATATATTTTCAGCCATTTTCTCGATTTGCGCGATTTTGGGATGGAGCGAGTATTATTTGTCTGTTATTATTTTTTTGATAAGTATATATTAATAACAAAAGCAGTGAAGCAGGTGCCGCATCCTATGTACACAAGAGGTATATTCCAAAAATTACAGGTTACATATGTTCGCTACACAATCAGTAAAAGAGTTGACCTCAGGCCTAAGGCCTAACATCGTCTATACACCAAAAGAACATCAGCTTGAAGAAGTTCATTCTTCAGCACCGACAGAGGCCTTTCCTCATTTTCGAATGCTCTCCTATTTCTCTCTTTGCAAATCACCCAGCACACTCCCAAGGGAATAGCTTGCCAAATAAAATCTCTTCATTTCCTTTCGTGCAAAGACCAGAAAGGAAGAAAGGAAGAGACCTTTGATTGATTCCGGCATAACCCAAGATAAGTTGAAGAAGCAGAAAATGAAATCCCACAAAGCACCCACCACTGGACAATGAAGCATAAGATGATCAACATTCTCTCAATTCCTTTTACACATGTAACACCAGCTCACTATCACTTTACCATGCCTCCAAAGATTATCTCCCCCTAAGAATAACTTCATTCATCATTTCCCATATGAAAAAAAACAACTCTAGCCGGAGCCTTAGTCTTAAAAATAACTTTCCAGGAAACAGGCCCCTTCCCCCAATATCCGATCCAAAGTAGAATGAACTAACCGAGAACATTTTACATTTAGACCTTTCCCAGATGACCTTGTCATCATTACACATGTCCAGCTCTGCGAGTATAACAACTCAGAGAGCTGGAGAAAGCTCTTCACTTCCCAATCATAAAAGTACCTTCTAAACACCAAATGATCATGCCGTCTTCATGTGAAATAGAAGCACCGACGTTGACTTCTTTATCAATCACAATGTTAAAAAGGGTAGGAAAGGCCCTCCACAACTCCCAATCTCCACACCACCTATCCAACCAAAATCTGACCGTAGAACCTTTCCCTACTTCAAAAGGAGATATTTATAGTTAAAGCATCCCACCCTTTCCGGATTCCTTTGCAAACCCCCACTCCATAAGACAAGGAAGCCTCCTTGGGAAACTAAAAATGATTTCCTTCCCCATAATTACTCACCACCAATCTCCACGAAATCGCATCCTTATCGATGAAGTATCTCCACAACCATTTACCCAACAAAGCTCTATCCAACCAAGTGACGCTGAAATCTTTCTATCACCGGAACCCCCATTTTCGAGCTCTTATAAGAAGCTCTTAGCGGACCCAATAGGTAGAAGAAAAAAATTAGTGTTCCTGTCGCCTTCCTTGAGCCATTGAACCCGAGATTTCTGTCTCCAACAAGTTTCCTCTTTACTCAACAGAATTTCTGCCTCCTTCCTCAGCTCATTACGCCAAATGAACTCCTCCTCAGTCAACTATCCTGTGCTCTCTTTGGAATCCAGAATCCGGATACCTTCCAGCACTACCTTAATTTTCTCCTCAATCCTCCCAAAAGTCTCCCTATTCCACACAATGAGGTCTTTTTAAAGAAGTTTCAGCTTCTTCGCCATCTTAAAACTGGGATCTCCCTCCACTGTATAATTTACCCACTTAGCCCTAATCCAATCAAGAAATCCCTGATCCTTTAACCACATATTTTCGAAACGAAACGGAGATTTCCCTTTCACGATACCACCACACTCAAGAAGTAATGGAGCATGATCTGAAATAATTCTAGGCAAACAGGACTGGACCAAACTACTGCAGCATTCTTCCCATTCCACGTACACTAAGAATCTATAAATTCTGGAGCGTTGAGAACTAGAATTATTCCCGAACCATGTGAATCCGTCTCCTGCTAACGGTAGATCTATCAATGCCATATCATCAATAAAATCGCTGAATTCCAACATCACCCGCGAGAATTTGCAACAACTCCTTCACTCATGCGGATACCTGAACACATTGAAATCACCTCCTATACACCAAGGATAATTCCTCCTCTGTTTTACCACCTTTAATTCCTCCCACAATTCTCTGCGAGACGCATCCAAACAAGAGCCATACACACCCGAGAAAATGCAGAGCTTATCATTATCCACTTCTTTCAGCAAACAGGACACAGAGAAACGACCTTTTACTGTACTCATTTTAGATAGAACCCTATTATCCCACATCACTAAGATACGCCCCTAGATTCTCCCACTCTGCCCATCTACCTCCACCAACACTAAAGATGAAATCTCTATTCACGGTATCCATTGTAGTTTCTAGCAAGCATACCACATGAGTATTCCATCTTCTCATTGAAGCCTTTACCACCTTTCTTTTCTCCAAATTATTCAAAGCCACACATTCCAAGAAATGATTCTCAAATCCATGGCAAAATCAAGTCAGATTTCTTCTACGCCTCCTCTCCCCCTCCTTCAATTCCAAATGAGCCGAGTTAAAATTGCAGCATAATTGCTTCAGCTCTCTATTACATCTAGCTCGAGACTTTCCTTTCTTAGAACTGTTATCTCTCTTTGATGCCCTCCACCTTTCAATCTCCAATCTCCATTAACAAAGTCCTGAATTTTGTCCTCAAATCCATGGTTTGACACCCCTAAAAACCTGCCGAATCCCTTGACCCTTCTCTGAACCCATAACGAAATATCCTCCGACTCCCCATCACACAACAAAGGTTCAAAGCCACAACATTCGCCTGGTTTTACCATCGCTATTGGAGTACAACAGATTGAGTCTGAAAGATCCTCATCCACAATAACAGGAGAGGCAATTACCATATGACCATCTACCCCTGTATGGCCTGAGCTAACCTCTTCTTCCCCTTCACTGCAGCCATCACATTCCTTATCAAAACCTGACGCCGCTAGGTCCTCCTCTTTTCCCTATGGCAAGCAGCTCTGAAATGTAGAGCCTTCAAAATCATGTGACATACCTTCTTTCGCACAGCCGACACCTTCTACCCCTTCCTGATCATGATCCTCTCGCAACTGAATAGTCTCCTCTTCTAAATTAGCGTGCTCAACATTCTGAAACGAAGCCCCTCCACCATTTCCTTCCCCACTACCTTCCATCCCTTCATCAGAATCCCTCGTCACCACCTTCTGAGATGAATCTAGTTTCTGCTGCGAATCCTTCTCAAATACCTGTTCTTTGCTGTTCGAAAACGTCATATCATCTAACCTCTCTACGTCTGTTTGAAGGTGGGACTCCTCACTCTTGCTCGAATTGGCCCCAGAATTCTGCTCTTCTTCTTTACTGCTAGCACTTAACTCTTGATCCATGTTTTCATTCGAAGGGAACCTTTCTCTGCCAACATCCTGACTGTCACACACATCTGTATCATCCCTGACCAATGAAGTCGACCTCTTCTCTCCTTCATGAAGCTCGAACATCACTGAGTCTCGCCATCTCAAATGCGACACAACTGTCTCCTCAGAAGCTTCTTGAGCCCTATCTTCAATAATAATCGGGTCCTCTTTATGACGTGATCAAAGGCCACTGCTCGGACTGATGCTAGGGCCAACAGAGAAGTTGGACTTGAAAGGCCCACTAATTTTACCCCCCACTGTCTCCTTCTCCTTATCTACTCTCAATTTGGATTTAATAGGAGCCCAAAAAGGCTTATTCCTAACACTCCTTTTAAATGGTCCTCTACCAAACCCTTCTCAATTAAAAGGAAGCCCATTTCTCTTAAGCCCAAATCTTTTCTCTCAGGCTTATTCATCCCCTTAGAGAGATGACTCTTAGCAACTTTTTTTCGCAAATCACATTCAAAAAGTGAGCTCCCATGTGCTTGACCCCACCCCTGTCATTACCTCTGGAACCTTTGCAGCTTTTACTACCCGTCTCCTTCACGTGCTGATTATTTGCGTGCGCCTCACCTCCCTTCTTTGAGCTGGTGAAATTCTTTCTGTTCTTCTGCCTCTCTACTTCCACCACTCTCCGCCTATCATGACAAAATGTCGCTGATTCAGATTGGGACGGCAAAAATTCTATCTCCAACACCAATACGCACCACCCGGCGTTACTTCCTTTTATCGAACCAGAATAAGTGCCCATCTAGCATCTAATCTGTTTTTGGTGTGTTCGTCTACCCTCACGAAACCACCACATAACTTCCCAATCTCCGTAAAGACCTGTTTGCTCCACAAGTGAAGAGGTAGTCTCAGAGCCCTAATCCACACTTCCTTGGTCTTACGATCATCATGATGGCAAAGACCCACCTGGTCCCAAATGTCCAAGTGCATAGGACTCTGATTTACCAGCCACTTCTTGTAGTTTGAGATTCGATAAGCCTCCTTACTGGAACGGAAGATGAACAGGAAGTATCTGCCACTTAAGTCAATAACTTTGACTCCTCCAGCAACTTTCCAATGAACATTACCCATCTTTGAACTTCCTCTTGGGGTGGAATGGGCTCCTCCGGGTCCCCTATACTACCCACCAAGCATCTACCAAGAAACTCAAAATTCCCAAAATAAGATCTCTCGTCCATCTCAAAATCAACTGCGGAATCAACTATATGTTTCAAAATAGTTTGATTTAAGTTGGGCCAAGGGGGAATCTCAGCTGCTTCTTTACAAGATTTATCACTGCAAACCTTGTCGTCAATCAGAAATCTCCCCAGTTTTCCAGCTGCCATGTCCCATCCTGTTTCTGGTGTTACCTCCGGAATGAATATTGAACTCGAACCAGACCTGCCTCTGCCTCAAAGTGAAATTCGTAAAAACGTATCTTGAAGATTTCTTTCTTTATCAAACAACCCCTCCCTCCACTTTGCTGATAACTTCTTCCAAAATAATCCTCGATGAGCAGAGGCTTTCTTCAACCACTCGCTGTTCCAAATAGTTTCTTTGAAAGAGAAAATGAGCTTATGTACTCGTCCCTTACTTCTCTCCAGAAATTTGATGCATACTCGATTCTGATCGGAGCTCTTAATAACATCGAACGTCTTCCTACCCACCTGAAAGATGATTTTCTCTTCCCCGTCCATACTTGATAATTACCCTTAATTCTCAGCACTTAATCATCATTCTGTCCATTATTATTATTAAGGGTACTATGTACATCAGTGATCATAGTATCTTTAATCTTTCTACGGCTGGTAATTTACGTGGGGCACAAACCATAATTTGTATTCCAAATTCAGAAAAAAGGGGTTGATCATGGGAAGATACATGGAACTAGGGGGCCACACATTTGTGGGTACTTGAGGATTCTTGGATCTATACATCCCGAGATCAAGGATTGAGGCCTTGGTTTAGACTGAGTTTTGAGGACTTGACATTCGGCAGGAAGGTAGTTTCTTAGGCTTTATTTTATTAGACTTGGGTGTCTATGGTCCAAAGGAATGGTAGAATCTGCAGAAAAGAGTATTTTCATGTAGCTGTTGAAGGACTGGTTGGTCTTCTTTGCCACCGTAGGGGCTCCTACTAATGTTGCATGGACACGGATACACGGACATGAGATACGGGGATATTGGATTTTTGAAAAATATAGGAAACGGGTACGCGGGGGGGGGTAATATGTACATATTAAAAATATAAGGATCAAACGTAAATAAAAAATATACGGACCAAAATGTAAATTATATTATAGAACCAGACTAATCAACCAGTTTAGCAGATTACGAGGTTAAACTAAAAAAATACAACGAACACTCGAAAATGTGGTCTTGCCTGAGCCGCTTAGGTCGCAAATCGAAGCAGCCAAGTTACCGACGAAGGAAAACTGAGAGTGTTTGTCGATTTGGAAAACCAAGTCACAAATCGAAGCCCTAGCTAGTCGAAAGACAGCCAAGTCGCACACCGTAGCCCTAGTTAGTCGCATTCCCCTCTCTGTCGATTTGGAAGGTACAATTCATTTCAGACTACCATCACATCGGACACCCGTGTCCCGTGTCCAAACTTTTGAAAATTGCAAGTTCGATCCTTGTACGTATTTTGGGGTGTTCATACCGTGTCCGTGTTGGACACGTGTCCGACACAGAATACGCAGGGAATTTGGCGTGTCCGTGCTTCCTAGCCTACTATAGGAACGTTGCAGTTCCTGATGCATTAACCTTTCTTGTTTTTGTTTTTGTTTTTCTGGTGCGGGGGGAGAGGTATTCATTGTTTCCCTTTACTTTTATCTTCTTTTCACGTCTTAGGAATCTTTCTTCTTGTCCATGCATTGAGGGGAGGAACTGGTTTCAATTCCCATACTAAGGAGCCATACTGACCTGTAAAAAAATACTCCCTTCGTCCTTAAATTATCGTCCTCCTTCCCTTTTTCATCCGTCCCAAAATAATTGTCTAGTTTGAAACTTACCTTTTTAGAACATCACTTTTACCACTTTACCCTTACTTTTTCACTCTGCTTTAATTATGAGCCATATACACATGGGCTTTAAAGGAAACCACACATTAAGCCAATATAAATAATCTAGTCAATTGTTTTTCTTAATCCGTGCGCCAGGTGAACTAGGACGATTATTTAGGGATGGGGGGAGTATTGATTATAAATGTGCCCAATGCAAATTTCAGGTAAAGATAAATTTCCTCTCTTCTTCTTCTTATTTTTTTTCTTTTCATTTAAACAATATTCATACTCTAATAGCAAACCTGTGCTTTTACTCTAGATGGCTTATTGTGTACTAGTTATTATGCAATTGAAAAAGAAGCTGGCTGTATACTTGGAATCTCATGAATTTTCTCATCACAAGGAAATAAGGAGAATGCCCTTTCAGATGGAGGTTTCGTGAATATAGGAGTACTAGGTTTGAGAGAATACAAATCTAGAAGTTTTCTTGTAACAAATTTCTGTTTCTATTTTGTTTTATATTTCTCCCTTACAATGTGTTCTAGAAAAGTCATTGAAATTAGAATTAGCGGAGATTTTGCAACCGAACAGAGGAATTGCTATTGTAATACTTTCACCATTGGTTCTCATCATCTCAAGTGACCTTACAAACTTTTGGAACTATGGACAATAAATTTTCGGTTTAGATTTGGACTAGTTTGTAGTTGGAAGATCCTCTAAAATGATTTAAAGTGTACTGATTGACACCCAAATAGTTGATATAATCGGGTCAATTGTATTGTCACGACTTCCAAAAAATTGGTCTTGTCTTTGTTAACACAGCGTCCGCTATCAGATCCTTCTGTGCTCATGAAGTTGTTGGTGGATATTTTTGCACTTTCTATTGTCTGCTTCAGTTTTGGGTTTTTATCCATCTAAAATATTTGCATGTATATGTATCTGTTTGCTTTTCATTTGTTTGAGATACTTTTTGGCTTACTTGCAGTTTTTGTCTGCTTTCTTTGCAGTACTCACAATACATTGGATATCTGATAGGCACCTAGGGTCCTGTTATATTGTGAGCTGTTTGGCTTTTAGGTCATAAACTATATGAGGAAGTTCTGAATGCTAACAGATTAGTTAATGTCATACCACTGCAGAAAATACAGAAGCAATACGCCGGGGATTCGGCAAAGATCCTACAGTAGAAACTAGCTTTTTGCCTGACAGGTGTGGCATCTCTCTCTCTCTCTCTCTCTGTATACATATATATATATATATATATACATATGTATATATGTATTTATATTTGTCTGTGTTGCCTTTGAGCTTAATATTTATGGCCTTCGGGGTGTGAAGCATACTCTTTCAGTGAGAGGGAGGCTGAGGAACAAGCTGAACGTGAACGGCTGCGGAAACAGTGGACTCGTGAACAGGAACAGATTCGAAGTAATTTTACTTTTTAAGGTCACAATGTTGTTTTTGGTACAAGAATTTTCTTGGTGAGTTACATGTTAAGTGCATTTTCAGATGAGCCTCTTGAGATTACTTACAGCTACTGGGATGGAGCAGGCCATAGACGTGTGCTACAGGTTAGTAACAGCTGCCTCTCTCTCTCTCTCTCTCTCTCTCTCACACATTCTTGAAATGTTTTGGTTTCGGCATTTTATTTGGTTCTCATTGTCAGGTTCGGAAAGGTGATAGCATTGGAGAGTTCCTTAGGGCTGTTCAGCAGCAACTTGCTCCTGAGTTTCGAGAGATACGAACAGCTTCAGTTGAGAATCTTCTTTATGTGAAGGAAGATCTCATTATTCCACATGTAGGAAGCTTCTAGTTCCTTTTGGTTACAATTTCTGTATTTTGTGTGTTGACAACTTGTTATATATTTACCTTTTGCACCTTTTTTGTGCCCTCGTGTCTGTTTGTGTGCAGCAACATAGTTTCTATGAGCTGATTGTTAACAAAGCAAGGGGAAAAAGTGGTCCGGTATGCATCCTTTCTCTTTGCCTTTGCCTTTTTATTTATATTTATATATATGAAGTTCTCATTAATTTTGCGTGTGAAGTTTAAGAAAACTGCTTACTCCCAAGTCTGTCTGTGAACTAGGGAGAGGAAAGGGATGAACTCCGACTCATAATCAGTCAGCTGTTTTTTTCTTAATTTACGAAAAGTATGCCTATCTACTACCCCCCCCCAAAAAAAAAAAAAAAAAGAAAGAGTGTCAGTTTTGTAAACCTGGGAGGGAAGGATATCAATATAGCCTAAAAGTAACACTTGTTTAGAAACTCAAAACCAATTATTGTCACTAGTTTATGAATGGAGGTAATATTTTCATTCTCAACATGCTTCTAAACCCACATATTTGGTAGAACCATAAAAGGTGAGAGGTTTTCAACCAGCCATTTTGAATACAAATCTACAATGGTTGTATCCCACAACAGATGATCCTTTTCCATGTTGCATATTTATTGTGCAATATCTTCATGTTTCCTGGACATCAGTAATAAATTAATAAAGAAAGATGTGAATGAGTGTGGCAGTGTGGTGACCTTGCTTTCTTGACTGAGTTGAATGGGGGAAAAGGATTCATGTAGCAAGCCCAAGTGATTGGTATTGTTGTATTATAGTTTAAGAAAGCATTATTTGACAGGTTAGTTTTTTTTGGTGTACAGAGGATTATCTGAGTAATTTAGATTATTTTGTGAATGTATACTCCCTGTTTACAAAGGACGCGACAATTTCTTTGACGCTTTGTTAATATATTTATCTTATCATTTTTTTTGGGTGTTGACAACTCTCTTTATAAATCTTCATGCTGAGAAAAGACCTTTATGTTCCCTCATCCTTATCCAAAATTATGAGAAAAGTTAACTCTCTCTCTCAACCTCGGGGCTGCAAGCAAGCAAACAGTTTGTGAACTTAGCTTGGCCAGTTTGGGCATGGCCTTGTTCGTTTTATGCAAAACAAGCCAAGCTCAGGCTTGGTTTTTAGGCTCGTTTGATAAACATTCCAAGCTAGGGCGAAGTTACTTTTGGCTTGCTCTTATACTTTATGATGAGTAAAAGTATACTTCGTGCAAGATATAAGTATTTTCTTTGGAAGTTATGAAATATATAATTTAGACATTGTCTTTTATATGCCACATAATATAATTACCTTTTTTCATGACATCAAATTATATTCTATTTGATTTTTTTTTGTAAATGACTATCAACTTTTGCAAAGATTTATGGTACTTTCAAGTAAATGAGCTCGCAAAAAAGCTTAGCTAGGCTTCGTTTGTTTAGTAAATGAACCAAACTCTCGTGTTTTTTAAAGTTCTCTTAGTAAACGAGTACGAACAAATCAAAGCTCGGCTTGTGTCATTTGCAGCTCTTTACCTCCATACATATTTCTGAAAGTAAAAGTAACTATGGAAGCAATTAAATGTGCTTGATATCCAAGCGCTAGATCATGCTATTGTGGTATTATAATATAAGAAAGCATATTTGGGCACACACTATATGCTGGCCTGTGTACGAGTTAATGTCAAATATTCCTTTGATGAAACTTTAACAAGTGTCCCACCGTCGTCCTATGTGTGCAAAATAAAAATAATTATTTTGCAGTACAAATGAGCAAGTGTTAAAAAATATACAGAAATAAAACAATAAGCAAGTGTTAATTCTACTTGAGTTTATTACTAATCATAATAATATTAAAACTAATCGGACATTCCAGCATTTGTCCTTCTCCTGTTTGAAATTAGTGCTAGTATTTAGCGGACGTAGGACTGCTTTTGTAATCTGGTCTTACAATGTTTACTTATTTTGCAGACAGTGTCATGTAGTGCTTGATCTAGGTTGTATATATATTAGCTATGAAAATGAAACTAATAAATAAATGGAATTTCTCTCTCATTACTTCTCTCTCTCTCTCTCTCTCTCTCTCTCTCATGCCATGGGATTATTTTTGCAAGGTTTATTATTAACTGATGTTCCCTTCTTTTTATTTTTGTTTTATTACTTCCACAGCTTTTCCATTTTGATGTGCATGAAGATGTGCGAACAATTGCTGATGCGACTATAGAAAAGGATGAGGTATGGAAACTAACTTTGTCCATATTCTGCACTTGTTTGCAATAGTTAGTAGTGAACACATGCGGTAACGTAGATCTTAAGGAAGAGGATATGAAGAGATGCCAGTTGCTGTTATGATTTCTTGAACTCCGGTAGACGTTTATTTAGGAAGAATTAATCTTTTACTCCCTCCTTTCCAAAAGAAAGTCTGATTTGACACGTCAAACTTTAAGATTGTAGCTTTACTTGCTTGTACCTTCTTCAAATTGGACTAAAATTATTACTCCCTCCGTTCCACCCAAAGTGTCCACGTTTGAAAAGTCTTATAATTAAAAGATATATTAATGTCATTGGGGTTAGTCATTATTACAAAAAAAAAACACAACTGGGGCATAGTTATCAAAGGCGAGTGCCTCGCTTGCCTGAAGCGAGGTCGGAGGCGACAGGGCTACGCCTCAGAGGTGCCCTGGCAACAACACTAGTTCGCTAGTCCACAAACATGGTCTCCGGCCCAATCTTAGCTTCGTCTCGAGGTTGGTTTGTTGGCTTTGTGGAGATTCAGCATGGTTACTGAATGTAATTGTCATTTATTAAGTTAACTTACTGTGCCTTGTAGATTATTAAGCTGCCTTCCTTTAGTACTCTGCTCTTTTTACCTAGTCCTGAAGTCTCTCTCCACCTATGTTACACAGACACGCCAAACCCTTCGCGTATTCTGTGTCGGATACATGTCCGACATGGACACGGTACGGGTACGCCAAATACGGCTCCAAATATGTACAGGGACTGAATTTCATTTTCTAAACTTCCGACACAGACACGCATGTATCAGGGATTCGTGGGGCCATACCTTGACATTCTGACTTCCATTCCTTCCCAAATCGACTCAGACGAGACCTAGGGCTTGGAGTTTTCTTTACAAATCAAGTTCGAAGAGACAATTTTTGACATTCTGACCTCAGTTCCTTCCCAATCGGACAGAGACGCGACCTAGGGTTGGGGTTTTCTTCGCAAAACGATTCGCTCCATTCCTTCCCAACATAACTGTTGTCAAAAGTCCTCGAGTCTTGGAAGTCAAACTTGCACTCGCACCTCAGCTAGCACGTGCCCATTCGACGTCTGTCTTCAGCTGCAACATTGTTTACTTTAGTTAGCACATGCCCACGCGACAACCACCGAAGTCATTTTGTCTTCAAAATAGCTCTTTTGCTTCACTTTTCTATTCTCAGTCACTCGTGCACCTACAATCATCAAACAAACACAAAACCAACTAAAAATATCACGCATATGTGATATGTGCACTTTTTTTTTTGATGAGTAAAGTATATTATAAACTCGAGCCAAAAAGGTGGCGCGCCTTTGTACACTCGGAGTATACCCAACAATTAGAGTAAGTTAAAATTTATACAAGAACTCTACAAAAGAAATGGAAGAGCTCGCGCTGCCCTTCACCTGGGCCATCTCTGAGGAGCACCAAAAAGATAGAGTGCGAAGCAAAGACTCCTTCAAAGTAGGCATCGGCATTTCCACATTCTCAAATACCCTCCTATTTCTCTCCTGCCAAATCGTCGAGCACACTCCTAGCAAATCCCTAGCAAAGCGGTGTCCCAACCGAAGTTTCTTCTCTTGCACTTATACAAAGACAACTCTGAAAGAGTTCTTTGACCGAGCACGACATCACTCACGACATGAGATACCAAACAAATTGAGGACCAAATCCCACAACTCAACGAATGATTTACGCTCTCATTGCTCCTTTTACACATATAGCACCAATTCACATAGATTTTGTGACGCTTTCTCATATTGTCCCCCGTCAAAATAGCTTTGTGCATTGCTTCCCAAGCAAAAAAGGCTACTCTCACAGGGGCACTTGATCTCCCGATTTGCTTTCACGGGAATGTAATTCTGCGCCTATCGCTCAGCTTGAGATAATACGAGCGAACAGAGAAATTCTTGCTCTTCGCCCCATTCCAAACCACCTTATCAACCTGCTGTCCCACCTTATAGGAATGCAGCTTCTCGCTGAATAACATTAAGGGTTCCACCTCCCATTCTAAGGTTCCTACGAAAAACTGGGCACCACGAGATACTGTCTTCCCCAAAATTCAGAACTGAACTGATCAAACTGATCAAACAATCCTTCTCTGTAGCTACAGCGAACAAATCTGGAAAGGAGCGAGACAGCACCTCATTGTCGCACCATTTGTCCTTCCAAAACTTGATTTCATTGCCTCTGCCAATGTCAAAGGAAATAAATCTCTCAAAATAAACCCAACCCTTTCTAATAGCCCTCCAAACACCAGTTCCGTAAGGTGAAGAAATGTAGTTTGGGAACCATAAATGATCCCCTTCACCGAATTTGCATACTACCAACGTTCTCCATAAAGTCTCCCTCTCCTTCATAAATCTCCAAAACCATTTACCCGGCAAAGCTAGGTTAAACAGCTTCAAATTCTTGATACCCAGCCCACCTATCTTGATGATATCACACACTTTATCCCACTTGACTAGATGATATTTACGGTCCTCTGACAACCCTTCCCAAAGGAAATCTCTTTCCAGCTTCTCTAATCTACTTCTAACAGTATTCGGAAGAATGAGTAAGGACATAAAATATGTGGGAAGCCTTGAAAGAGTGTTTTTTACAAGCGTGAGTCTCCCACCCTTCGAAAGCAGCAACTTCTTCCAACCCACCAACAGACGTCCAAACCTTTCCACAACTGAATTCCACAAAGCTTTGCTCAGGGGCCCCTAAAGGAAGGCCCAGGTAAGAAGAGGGAAGGCTTCCAACCTTACACCCGGAGAACGAAGCTAAAACATCCATATTGTTAACATCCCCAACTGGAATAATCTCACTCTTGGCTATGTTGACACTGAGGCCCGAAACAACTTGAAAGAATAACAGAACTAGCCTCAAATAGCCCAATTGAGATGTATCCGCATCGCAGAAAATAGGGGTATCGTCCGCAAAAAGCAGATGAGAGATAGATAACTCCAAACTACTATCGCCAGCAATCTTGAAACCTCTAAACCCCCCTTCCACTACCTTTTCTAAGATCCGGCTTAGAGTCTCCATAACTATGAGAAATTAGAATGGAGAAAGAGGATCTCCCTGTCTCAATCCTCTCGAACCAGGAAATAAACCTGCTGGCTCTCCATTTACTAACACAAAAAAAGGGGCTGACGGAAATACAGAAGTGAATCCATCGCCTCTATTTGTCTCCAAAACCCAGCCTATCTAACATGTACAGCAAAAACTCCCAATTTACGTGATCATAAGCCTTCTCAATATCCAGCTTGCACAACAGACCCGGCACCCCACTTTTAATTCTATCATCCACCATTTCATTGGCAAGGAACGGAGCGTCAAGAATCTGTCAACCACCCACAAAGTCATGTTGAGATTCCGAAATAATTTTTCCCATTACCTTTCCCGTCCTCAAAGATAGGACTTTAGCTAGGATCTTATAAACTTCCCCCACCATACTGATAGGTCTAAAATCTCTTACATCAGAAGCATCCTTTTTCTTCGGAATGAGGGCAATAAACGTGGCATTCAAGCTTTTTTCAAAACACATCTTCTCATGAAAGAAGTGAAACACCCCCCATAATATCTGCTTTTACCACCTCCCAGCACTTCTGAAAAAAGAGGACCTGAGGCTTTTTCCCCACTCATGGTGCGTAGGGCACCTACCACCTCCTCCTCAGAGAAAGGATTCTCAAGGAAATCCTTATCAGTCTGCTCAATGGTGTTGAACTGGACTCCATGAAGCATGAAGGCTAGGACACCCTTTCCCCTTGTCTAAATATAAAGATTTGAAAAATTCTGCTACACCTTCCCTGATATCCTTCTCTTTATCCAACACAATACCATTAACCGCAATAGACTTGATGTGATTCGTGGTCTGATGAATACTAGCCATCCTATGGAAAAATTTAGTGTTCCTGTCGCCTTCCTTCAACCACCGAATCCGAGATTTCTGCCTCCAGCTAATCTCTTCATTAATTAGCAGTCTTCCCAACTCCACATTCAAAAGCTCTCTCTGAATTTTCTCATCCTCACTCAAACCACCATATGCTACTTTCTTATCTAGCCCACTGATCTCTTCCAATGTTGCCTTGATTTAGACTCCACTCTACCAAAAATCTCCTTATTCCACACTTTTAAATCCTCCTTGAGACACTTCAATTTTCTGGCCAAAGAAAAACAGGGATCTCCATTAAAGGCATTCGACCCCCACTTCTGTTTGAGCCAATCCATGAACCTGTCATCATTAAGCCACATGCTCTCAAATTTGAAAGGGATTTTTCCTCTACGAATGATACTGCTTTCAAGAATTAAAGGAGCGTGATCAGACGAAATTCTAGGAAGACACGACTGAACAGCATTTCTGAAGCAAGCCTCCCACTCCCACTCCCCCGTCACCAAAAATCTGTCAATCCTCGAAAACTGATTCCCAGTACTATTTCTGAACCATGTATAATTCCCACCTGATAAATCCAAATCTATTAAACCCATTTCATTAATAAAATCATTGAATTCCACTATAGCTTGCGAAAACAAACGCGAGCTAGAACGTTCATGAGGAAAGCGCTACGTTAAAATCTCCACCAATGCACCAAGGAACAGCTCAATTATCCCTAACCTGTTTAAGATCCTCCCATAACACCTTTCGATCTACATCAGGACATGGACCGTAAACTCCTGAGAAAGCCCACGACTGATTATTCACTTCTGACTCAAATAAACTGGAAACCGAGTGAATACCCTTCATTACCCCCCCTTTTTTTTTTATCTTCCTCGCATCCCACATTAGTAGGATACCTCCCAACAAAGACTGGTTCTGCAAATGACACTTTTAGTGTAACATCTGGAACGTCTTCCAGGGGGCGCTCACTCCTTGAACACTTCCCTTCCAAAAGATTAGTTTTTGAATTCCTGCTTGAGTCCAAAACAACAGACTCGCCTCTCCCTTCCCCACCCTCATTAGGCATAGCTGATGGCGAGAAACGGCTAGCCTCCAAAAACATTACCTTCAAGAGAATCAGTCGGAAAGTTACGCCCAAGAGAATCAGACGCATCCACAAAATCCTTCTCGTTATATGACTTGGAGAAAGTAGCCTCGTCGTCCTTAACCCCTGAAGTCGAGCGCCCTGAAGTTGACACTCCTTTCATCTCCTGAAAGGATTGGGCCGACCTGAAGCCTGAAGATGGTCCAGATCTGTTAACCCCCACCTCTTCTTGGGTTACCTTCTCATTTCCCTTCTTATTACCCAGACTTATGTTTTCTTTAAACGTCTCATCCTGGCCGCCACAAAATCCTTTTTAGCCTTTTCCCGGAAAACCCATTTTCCTTTATCACCAAAATTGGATTTCAATGGGCCTAAGTTACTCCCCTCTTTCCCCCTATCTGATCCAGCCCAACTGGGTTTCTTGGAGCCCCCACCTTCTTGAGATCGTCTTTTCTCGGAAACGCCACCGTTATGTGCTCCTGATTTGAATTTTGAAAATTCTGATCCCCACGTGTCTTTCCTGCTTTTTCTGAACTCTTCATTAACACCAACATTGTACGACTTCTGCCCTCCCGGAAACTTCGCGCCCTTATCTCGCGCGTGTGCTCCACCCGTCTTCCCTCTCCTTCCCCACTTTGGTTGCTCCCATGACTGTCTCCGTCACCTACCGGCTGTCTTGACGACCAAAAGGTGTCCAATTCCGCCCAAAGGGGAACATCGAAAGCACTTCCCCCCACCCCTATTCAGACACAAGCCGGCAAATCTTCGCCAAACCGAACTAGAATGCGTGCCCATCTCACATCAGATCGATCTCTTCTCAGTCGCTTCATCTACTGATACGAAACCTCCACATCTCTGCCCAATATGTGCACTTATCACTACTCCATCAGTTTGTTTCATGAATTGAAGCTTGTCAGGATTAATTATAGCGTGGGGCTATCAACACCCCAAATTATACTCCATACACCCCACCTCTTATCTCATTTAATACCCATTTCTTCATACACACCACGCTGTATACCTATTCTACCCTCCAATTGATTTTGTGGCAAATTGACTACACCCACCCCTTTCCCAACCCCATCCTCCCAAATTAACTACATGCAGCCCTCCTTCCCAAGTCCGTACTCCAAAGCAATGAAGAGCAGCCTCTCTCTATGCCATCTCCCTTGATCGAACACCTAGAAGATCCCCACTCATGCTCACCATCCTCTCTCAAGCTATGCCTTCAAGCATAGGTAACTCTCAAACTCTTTTCCCTCCCACTCTATGTCACTATATGTTGATGTTTTTTGGTTAAAAAATGTATGAATTTGGTGTGTCATTGTGTTAGATAGTGTATAGGGTTGACATTGTTTGATTTGAAGCTCCTTGGGTCTTATAATTTTCGGACATGGTTCAACTTGTTGAAGGAACTGAAGGAACTTACCACATGTTCTAACCGAACACTCTAAGGTGTGTTCGTCCACCTTTGGCCGCACATACCAAGGTGTGTTCATGATCTTGCTGAACACTCCCATGTCTGAATCATTGAACCATGGCTGAACACATAACTTGGCATTTGTTTACATTGAATTTCCCATAGTGTCTTTTACTTTATTTCATACATTGTGTTTTAGATATGATTGAGCCATAACCAAACACATAACTTGGCATTTGTTTACATTGGATTTCCCAGTGACATTTACTTTATTTCATACATTGTGTTTTACATATCTAATTTTCTCCAAAATGCATCAACTTGAAGTAAGGGAATTGACATGTTCAATCTCACATATTGAGAAATCTCACGAGCACAAGGCAGTTCACACGTCTTTCACGGCACGCACCCACACAACAAAGGGTCTAGAACAAATCGTGTTGGTATACTGGTCATTTCATTTTATGTAGATGATTGTCTGATTGCAATTGAGAAGTCTCAATGAAAGTGTGCATTTGTTCCAACATGTGTCAAAGTTACCCTCGTTCGATTCAAGCTCTCTTTTCAACGGTGCATGATGACTCTCTGTCCTGAAATAAGATACAATTACTAACAATTTTAGGTTTGTGTATTTCATTTCCAAATTTATAGAAAGCAATGAAGTATTGAAAACAATTAAATACTTGTTTGTTGTGTTATTGTAATTACATTATTCGTCCAACAAGATACAAATCTTTCCTTGTACGGCCCTAACCATTGCTCCATGATGTATTGAACGGCAACCGGATGATCTATGAAATTTGGATGTAGTCTCCGTACGAATTCGTAGTACTTTGACTCAATATTTGCGAGTGCCAACATATTCCAAAACATAACAAGCATATATCATTTCACTTTTGTGCGAAGGATTTTCTTACACTAGGCCACAATGTTTCTATTTATACGCCACTGATAAAAGAAATGTCTTGAGGTGGGAAAAGTTCTCTCAATTCCATTCATAAAAGTTTTCTAGACTGTGCACGGGTTAATGTAGTTGTCTTCCCCCTCGAACTTTAAATAAGCAGTTGCAAAAAAATTATGTGTCAACATAACACCAACAATTTTTAACAAAGGTAACTTCTACATGTTTGTCTTGTACAATCCATAAAGAGAACGTTCAGAAAAGTATGCAATTACTCAATGCTCATCGGGTGGGCAAATAACAAATCCTTCACTGTGTTAGTGATCTCGCACCTCCAATGATGATAGTAATATTCACGCTCAATAAGTTTTGACATACGTTACTGCATTTGCGATCTACCATCACGCTCGACAACTCTATTCTTCATTTGAGCATTGTAGATAGCCTTTATTGTGAGCTTATTATCCATGTTTTTTGTTGTTGTAAACCCGTCAAGACGTGGGCCGAGTATTGCCCCGTGTCATGTCTAGAACATAAGCCTTTTTGTCATGTGATAATCGACCTACATATGAGTGGCCATGCATGTTAGACGCAACCGGATGATTATGCAACCCACATTCGACCCCAAGTGCTCATTGTCCATCAACTGATACTTGTATGCCCCTCAAACGAAATGGACTACCACACTTCTTTGATCAACGTTCTCTCTTCCTCTCTTCCTTTGTTACTTTACTTTAATTTCCTCTTTCTATATCTTGCTTTATATAATATACTCGAGATGATGTCCCAATACCCTTGAATTGACGGTAATGCCCACTGCGTTCACAAGCGAAATACAACCGAGGTCCTCTCTTATACGAACCGCTGTCCGACCTACTAATTACTGTCACAAGCCATGTTCATTTTGCCAATTAAACAACTCCTCTGAGATGAATAATATACATGTGTCATATGGTGTAGTCCGTAACAATATCTTGAACTCAAATGATCTCATTATTGGTAGGACCAAAAACACTATATTCCATAGGGAACGTGTTTGATTCTTGAAAATAAGAAAAATATGTCAAAATGGTGATTTGATACTGTTCGGCCATGGTGTGAATGTGTGATGAACATACCTTGTTTGGTTCGGTCAACGATGCACACCTAGGCTTCTGTTTGGCCATGGTGTGATGAACACACCATGTTATGTTCGACCAATGCTTGCTGCAAATGCCATGGCTTGTTCCTCACACCACCAGGGTGAACATAAGCTACGAGCATCGCTTCAAAATTTTGGAACTTTTTGTAAAAAACGAACTAATCAGGGAAAGTGGAACAAATACTTACATTATTTATGCCAATGACTTCTTTAAGCTACGAGCATAAGCTACAAGCATGTATGGTATTTTTCCACAATGAGATATTTAAGGTTTGAGTTTGGGAGAAGTTCTTTTGGAAATTTTGTTGACAGGAAGTAACAAAAGAGAGAATGGAGGGAAGAGTTCAAAATCTATAAAAAAATTGGGGGTGTATTTAGAATATTTTTGGTGGTGTATGTAGTATATTTTGTCATTTTTATAAAATGACATTATTGTAAATATGTTAGTCGGGTGTATGAAGCATTTTTGGCATTGTATTTAGAATAAGGGGCTATATTGTCATTTTATACAATGACATTCTTAAAACTATTTGTAATGGGGTGTATGGAGGAGATTGTGGGTGTTAATATTAATAGCCCACTCTTAATTATAACCCTTCAGACGCATCATTGCTGCTAAAATCACAATGAGTATCCAACTTTTTTATTTCCTAAGTTTAACATCCTAAAGATGAGTGTATGTGGGGGTGGGGGGGTTGAGTTTTGTTTGGTGTTCTTCGTCCTTTGTCTTCCATAGAGAAGCCATGTCACAAACTTAAAAAGAAATGAGAATTGTAGTTCCCGTCTGGCTGTTTACTTTTTTCTATTTTTCCCTGGGTGACTAGCTGGGTTTGAAATGGGCTTAATTGAACAAGACATAATTCTCTATCCTACTTTTCTCAGTCCCATGCAGGGAAAGTTGTTGAAAGGCACTGGTATGAAAAGAACAAGCATATTTTTCCTGCTTCAAGATGGGAGGTACTCTCTCTCTCTCTCACACACACACACACACACACACACACACACACACACTCCTACATACGCACCCAACTCATACGCACATATGAATCACCTCCTCTTGAAAAAGTATATAACACAGAATGCTCACTTGATTGTTACTCCCAAGAATTCACCATGTTATACAAGGATCAAGTAAATTAGTGATTGCATAGTATAGGATTTTGAGCACTTCAAAAGTCAGGCAAACTTTAGTTACGAGGATCCCCTGATTGTTGATGTTCAGTACTCCTGGCTGCATGTCTAGAACTACTTGTCCTGAGTCATTAGCTTCGACACACATTCACTGTTTTATAATGACTTCAATATTAAATTGATCACACTACTTTGAACAATTATTCATTAGTGTCACTTTCACAATTTTTTTTCCCTCTATTTCATCATTACTTCACCTTAAATATTAAATTGATCATGGTACGTTGAACTATTATTCATTAATGTCACTTTTACTATTTTTTTTCCGTATATTTCATCATTACTTCACTTTTGGAGTCACGGTACTCACTCCATCCACTCCCGTCAAGGTATTTGGATGGAAAAAGCTAAAAACAGTTAACTTAGTTAGCAACTAAACAATATAAAACAATTAGTGCACGATTTGGATTTGGAAGTGACTTAACGTAGCTGCAAAGTTGAAGTATTGTGATGAAATTGACTAAACATATAGTAGGATGAGGTTAAAGTAGGACGACCAATTTGCTATTTTAACATCTTATAATTGAAAGAGATACTATAACCTTTGCGTATATTTTTACAGATATATGACCCGACGAGGAAGTGGGAGAGGTATACCATCCATGGGGACTGATGAACCAGGAGCAAAATGTGGCCATGTCATGTGGATGGAAATAAACATATTTTGTCCCAGGAATTTTGTTTGTCTTTATATCTTGCCTCGATGCTTATAATTATGTGGAGAAGTCTGTATGATTTAGGTCAGATTGTTGTGGCAGAAGATTATTGTTTTACAAGATGTTAAACCAACAAAAAGGCCATGGTTTGGATCATAGTTTCAAATTTCACACTTTTTTCTTTTCTGGAAAGCATTCAAATTTTATATTGTTTCATGCAAAGAGTTTATTATTTTATTTTGAGTACTTTCACTTAATAAGTCCATTTTTGATAATATCTTTATAATTTTAATAACCTTTCATCTTTGCTCACTTGTGTTGTAAGCATTTTGGTTGTGCTAAATTATTTTTGTTATTATAACTAACTTTAATGACAATAAATCACTAATATATCTCTTAGATATAAGATTTTTCAAATGTAGATTATTTGGGTGGAGTGTAATTTATTGAAGTAAACAACTCTTGTTAAATTTAATTTTATTAAATTTGATACGGCTAAATGGGTTGGGCAACCTGTCCCGTCACTTAAAAAAAGGGTGATGATCGGGTCGGTTCTTTTTTATTGAAATCATAATATCTTCAGTTCATTTTTTTTATTCAATCGGTTAAGTATACTTTTGAGGGTATCTTAATAAAGGAAAAGACAAGTGCGCAGAGCTATTATCCAAATTTGGGCATCAAAATGAAAACATTAGACATCGCTCAAAATTTTGGACATCGCAATATAAAAGCTATTGCCCAAATTTGGGCATCGCAAGAAAAAATATTGTGCATTGCTCGAAAAAATATTGTGTATCGAATTTGAAAAGAAGGAAGTTACATTGAACCAAGTCATCATTTTGAAGAGAGATATATCAAATTTCACCTCTTCTCTTCCCTCCCTTTAAACCAAAACCCCACAGGCCACAACCTCACTTTCTCACGGTGACACTGTCTCACCCACCCTCATCAAACCCAAATCAGGAATAAATCATTTCACTTCACCCACGTGAAGTAGCTCACTCTTAACATGTCGAGTGACCAGAACAACATAATCTATTATTTGATCATAAACAACTTTCTTCCTATGTTTCCATAATTCCCACGACGCCAACGATGGAATGAGAATATATAAAATTGAACCCTTTGATTTGAGCTACCAAGATAAGAGGGCTTGATAAATAGAAAAAGTGGTAAATTTTATTTCATACTCTTGAAAGAAATTGTGCCAAACCGAATTAGTAGTGACATTAGAAAGAAATTTTAAAGCACTTGTCTTCATCACCTCCAACGATGCCCACATCGAGGCAACGATGCCTAAATTGGAGGCAACCCACATTAGAGGAAGCGATGCCCATATTGGACGCAACGATGCCCACATCAGAGGCAACTCCAACCTGATCTTGATCTCGATCTCGCCTCCCTCTGTCTCATACAATTTCACACACACACACACACACATATCGAACGACAATCTCTGTGGTGATTCTAGGTTGATTCAGTAGGAGTATCTCTCTCGCTCGATTTCTCTGGTGTCACACATAGCTAGATATCACTTTTGAGATTTCTATCTCAGTGTTAAAGCTAAAAAGGGCAATTTGTTCTATTTTCTACCTTTCCTTGGATCCGAGAGTCGAGAGAATGACATAAAAGAGATTCGAAGTAATGTCTTATTAGAGATGCTATATCTTTTTTCTTGTAAAGGGGAAAGTGGGTCTGTTGAACTAGAATATCCCATGGAGAGTGGCTATGAGATTTTGGAGAAGAAAGGACGGTAGAGGAAAGACATTTAAGAAAGAACATAACGAAAATGGACTTATTCGGTTGAAAAAAAATGTTATTTGCAACGGGGCAGGTTGGCCTGCAGAGTTGTAAAATAATAAAAGGTAATCACAACTTTGATAATTGTAAGTTTAAATCCTCACCCTCAAAGGGTGAAATTATTTATGAAATAAAAAATGTAAGTAAATGATTATGAATTCGTTAAAAAATGTCAGTAGTAGAGAATGCTGTTTAAAAATTCTATTTAGATTATAATAATTGAAAATTTAGATTTTTTGATAAATCGTGAAGCTTTTTGTTCTATAATTATTATTTTTTGCGATGAATTGTGGGGGAAAAAATAGTGGGTTGACCAGGCTAACCCACAACCTAAAAGTCGGGTTGATAATTTTCAGGCCCACCAAATGATGTGTTTTGGTGGACTGACTCGTCCCACCAACTCACAGTGACCACTCTACCTTTAACTAAATTATGATTTTTCATTAATGAAAAAAAATGTTGAGAAAATGGAAGGTTACTATCAATTCATTATCCAATCAATTTTGGGTCAAAATATGTAAATGTTCAAAAAGTTTTTTTTTTCAAATGGTTTAGAGAGTATTAAATGTTTTTGATCCGAATCAATTAGAGTCATTTAACAATATTCTTTCTTAAATTATTCAAACAAGGAATCTTATTACAACACAAATTTGTATTTCCTTAAAATAAACAAAAGCCTTTCCGAAACTTCACAAATTGACATTAAATTTTTAGGTAAAATTCTGGCCGATCCATTTTACAAAGTTTCTAACCCCTCAAGTATGTTCTTTTTTTTTTCAACCGCAAAAGACATTTTTCGAAATATTGTTCCAAAATTGTGACAACTCCGACAAACACATTGTAATAGATCTGTGCTGGGTTGAAATTTTTTTCAGTATGATGAAGACGAAAGAGGAGGGGGAAGAAGAATGCTTACGACGGAGGAGATGGAACAAGAAGGTGGGAGACATGTTTGGTTCATGATCATTTTGTATCGCAGTGCAAAAATGAATTAGATAATATTATATGTATCGCAATGCAAAAATTAATTTATCGCGGTATATAAAAGTTAGTGCATCGCAATGCAATTTGGATTAAGTAATTAAAATTTATGTATCGTGGTGCAAAATTTGATTTATCTCGGTGCAAAATTGGATTTGTCATGTTAGTCGCGGTGCAAAAATCGATGCACCATAATACATTTTCGTAGTACATCTCAGACTCATTAAAGGTATTATAGTTTTTTTACCCCAAAAGTATCTTTTTCCGATTAAAAAAAAACACAAAATTAGAGCGATTGAAAATTTTGGAAAGTGGACCGACCCACAATTTCTCATAAAATTTTCTTCTTCTTCATAATATTAATAAAGTAACTTGAAAATAAGAATCAATAACAACATTTAATTCTAGATCACAAATTTTATTACTAACTAATTATATTAAGAAACTCTACTACTCCGTATATTAAAACCAAAAGTATTCCAAATTAACTTTATAATTGTCACTTTTAATTTAATTATCAACCTTAATTTTGTTTACACAAACAATTATTTAATATTTTAAAAAAAATAAAATTTGTTGTGTTTGGATTGAAACATGAATTTTGGATGGTACGGTACGGACTTGGATGGACTGAATCATGCCGAAGTTTAAGATGAAGCATTAAATATTGGTAAAAACTTGGGTAGGATGGTCTTACGGATATTTTTTGAAAGACGGATCTTCTTTATCCGACCTGCCGTGGGTTGGTGGGTTAAACTGTGAGACAGTGGAACTCCGTCTTACTAATTAATATCCGTAAGACGGTCTTACAGGAGATTCACTCTTAAATATTTTGTTTTGCATTGATTTTTGGTTAAACGGAGCATACTTTTTGAGTGGAGAACCGGAGAAGTACTGTATGACCACTTAGAGCATGGTTAATAATGAAATCAAACACAGCTCATTAAAAACTAATAATATAATCTATTTGATTCAAAACAAAAAAAATTCTTTCAACAGTGACACATAATCCAATACTTTTACATATCCCATCATATTTAATTATTTATCTCCATTACTTTAATATTTTTTTTTCTTCAAGAAATCGCTAAAAACTTGAAAAAATTATAAAAATCTTTTCTGATATCCAAATGAAACAAACCAAGTCTCTATTTATAGTTAAAGATGTGTACTTTAATTCAAGAAAAAAAATTTAAAAAAAAATTTTTTTAACCGAAAATTGGGCAAGAAAAACAATGGTAGAAAAGTTTTTTGAACCACTACAATGTTACCATGTGGAAAGGGTTGGGACCGGAGGCGGTTGTCGATCACTATCTTTTTGTTTTGTTTTGATTTTTTCGGTATGAAGCAACGCTGTTTCATATCGTTTGGGCATAAAACACGGTAGTTTTAATGTTCAATAACTTGGTTTGGTTTGTAGCCTATATTGATACGAATCAACTCAAATCAAATAAGAATTAGATTATATTTTATTTAGATATACCATTAAAAGCTAATATTAGATTTAATTTGGTTTGATTCGATATTTAATCCACCATTAACTATGCTCCTAGGGTTTTTACCTTTTTGGTTCAATATTAACCAAACAATAGTAAGAATGTTAAAAAAAAAACATTAAATGTGTTTGCCATTGACGTTGTCCTGAAGATATTTTTATTTCCCTCTCATTGGTCCGGTTTTTCTTTAATCTCTCTTATATTTTAATATTTTATACAAAATTCTTCTACAAACCACAAACCACAAAATAAATACCATGTTGAAAGCATCCATAAAAACCGTTGTCAAATTCAAATATAGAATTGGCCTCTATCCCTACAAACACGAAAATATAAAAAATTGCAGGTTGGTATATTTTTTCAAACATTTTTCTCTCTCTTTGTCCATTCAAGATTTTTTAATCCGGTTTTTCTTTAATCGTTGAAAGCATCCATAAAAACCGTTGTCAAATTCAAATATAGAATTGGCCTCTATTTATAAAAAATTAAAGCAATCATGCCCAGATCTTAAATGCCCAGATCGTCTTTTCCACAACTCTGATCAACACTTTGAGTTTGATAATCACTATTGTTTGCAACGAAATGAGGATGAAATGATATTTCAATAGGGATGAAGACGGGGGAGGAGGAAGAAGGCTAACGACGAAGGATATGGAAGAAGAAGACAAATGACATGGTCTGCAGGTTTGATTCATTATGATTTTGTATCGCGGTGAAACAAATGTGATGCAAAATTGGATAATAGATTTAAATTGATGCAACGCGATACATTTGAGTGAATGATGATTCGTAGCGTGCCTCAGTGTTTTTACGGGTATCATTTTTTTTTGTCCTTAAAAGTAATTTTTTCAGATTTGAAAAAAGAACACGATACTGGAGGGATTGAATTTTTTTTAAAAAAAATGGACCAACCTGAATTTACCTATTATTATTATTTGCTCGGAACGACATCGTTTTACGATGCGGCTTCATCATCGCCGTTAACTTACTTCCTTGCTCTGACTAGGAATTCCCTCAATCCAGTTGCCAAACACAATCAGTCTTGCTCTAGATGGGGTCGGCCACGCGTAGATGCGATTTGATTCGTCCAACTCAGCAGCCAGCCAAAACAGGAAAGACAAACAAAGCCAAACAAACCTCCTCCGTTCTCTTCACAAACTTGAACCTCCAGCGCTCGATCGATCGATACAATCTTTCTCTCTCGTTCCCTTTCTCTCTCTGCTGAATCAAAAATCATGGCGACGACTAGGGTTTCCTTCTTCATTTTCTCTCTCCTCCTCCTCCTCTCCGCTCCCTTCATCCAAGGTCCGTATCTCTTTCTCCATCAGATCTAGATTTCTATTCTTCAATCTCAACATTCCCCGATCGTGATCCATTTCTGCTTGGTGTTTCGAACTCAGCTGTTGCTCCTTGATCTGTTGATTTGTTGTTCATCGTTTGTGTTCTCAATTGTGTTATTGTATGTGTAGTTGACTATTTGACTTTTTGTATAATGGATACTTGAATTTTGAGTGAATTGTGGTGTTTGATACTGCTTCATTTGTTATTGTTTAGCTTAGATTGAGATTGTTGAATTATTTTGACTTGCATGCATAATATTTTTTTGGAAAAATATTTATCTTCTCTTGGGAATTAGTTGAATCAAATGGCGGTATGGAAATGTTTAGGTTAGATGTGGTTTTTACTTCTTCGAATTAGTCAACTTAGTATACTGATGCAGCAATGGCTTCCTTTTGGTAGATTATGGCTAGTTCACGTTCTTGTAAGGAGGGACAAGATTACTTTTCTGGCTTTTATTTTGTTTTGTATTAATAAGCTTGGCCTCATGGTTGGGAATCCAGGGACCTTGAGATCCTTGAGGTTGAGGATTGAGGTCTCAGCAGTTTGCCCTACCATTGGGGTTTAAATCACTTGCACGAACTTCTTAAAAAATGGTGATTAGGAGTTGCTCTCCCCATCATTAACCGATTATCGGAATCAGGAAAGTTATCAAGATTGACCCAGTTTCTGTTACTAGGCAGTGTGAGCACTTTATCTTTTTCTAAAGGTGATTCACTTGCATTTTTCCAAGACTAATTACCCTGACATTTATAGAGAAAGCACATATGAGATTCATCTGATTGTGGCCTTTCTCTTTATTGAATTGGTTGTAACCAATCGCAAATTTTTTTTAGGCATTGGGACTGCTTTGGGACCAGTCCAAAATTTATTTATTTATTTTTTCATTTTCATTTACCTAAAAAATGGCAAAGGGTAATTTGGTCCACTTTTTTAAAAAGTGCTGGATTAAGTATTTTATAGGTGCTGTATTAAGTATCAATGTTACCATATTATACTGATTGGATATGATTGGCTTTTTTTATGCAAACATATTTTTTCCCTCCAAAACTTAGTTGTGATTGTTTTAGTATATTGTTATGAATGTTTTTCAAAGATTCTTCATTTTGTTTTTTCTTTCTTGCTGGTGCTACTTTTAAGGAAATTATGTTATATAGCTGTGAGAAATGTGTTAAATTATTAGAAAACATTAAATAAAGATGTCTTTTGATTTAATTATTAAAAATAGGTTAACTGTTGAAACCTGAAAGGGTTTTAGCTGCCCATTTTTGCTAAGTTAAACCATGCTAGACAAAGGGTGAGCTCAGGTTACTTAATGCTCAAATCAGCTAAGTAGCACTCAGTTGTTAAACAATAGTAAGAGTTGGCTTAGAAGTTAAATACATAATTTTTTTGTCACCTATAAGTTCTACAATTTACGTTTTTTTTTTTTAATTGGGCCTGGGCCCTACTCATGCGCGTGGGCTCACCATAATCCCTTCACTCACATGTACCATGGTCAAACCCATTTTCTGCACTCTTCAGCAAAGAAGCCCAACTTTAAGCTTGGCTTGCAACTCTATTAATGGCATTGCATGATATCACTCAAGAGGTCATCTTTGCTGTTGTAATTGATGGTGTTGCTCAATAGTTGCTAGGTGCCAGTTGGACTCGGAAACAGAAGTTTCTGACACTGTTGAAGAAGGAGGAGATCTTGGGATTGTTGGTGATGATGTTCAAGATTTTGAAGGTGGAAGCTTTAGTCCAGCTCCGGAGTGGAAACAGTGTGTGTTTTCGAAAAACCCTTCAAAATGTGGGTATTACTTATCTTGTTGGGTTGTGTTCTAATGCATATTTCTTATTAGCGCACTTGTGTTTGAGTAGCATTTATTAGTTTTCAGTTTTCTTCTGTGAGTGACATGTTTTCATTTTGTGTCTTTGTATTTGCAGCGGTGGCGGCCGGGGAAGAGACTGAACTTTTAGTAGGAATGAAAAATGAAGGTACTGTTTTACCTTTTTTTTTTTGTGCTGTTTGGTGGTTTCATTCTCACTAGTGTAGTCGATTAGCTTGTTTATGATAACTGTTGATATTTGTACTTCTTTGAGAGTATTTTATTCGTACTGTGTGAATGATACTACGTTTTGGGGATCTTACTATTTATCATTCCCATTTCTAATCCTATATGCTAAATCTCACTTGCTACTGCTGGATGATGAATCAGGGGAAGTTAGTATCAATGTCATTGCAGTTCAGGCCAGCGTTCATCTTCCTTTTGATCATCGTATGTTGGTGCAAAATCTTTCTGCACAGGTAATTATGTGTTCTACATTAAGTAACAAAAGGAGAGAAAATATGTAAATGACTTCAACTGAATGCTTCAACCGTTGATCAAAGCTGCTCTATAGAGGTTACTTATATTTAGCTTCTTGGATTCGTTTCAGAAGATATGAACACCTGCCAATGCAATTCAAGCATAAATTGATTAGGCTCACTTGTTTATCGATTAGTTTAAACATACTTGGACACTTCAGTCATGAGGCAAAATGTGTGGAAAATTCTTTAAAGGGTTGTTTAAAATTTGAAATTCTTATTTATATGACAATGTCAGAACAAGGTTCTGGTTGGATCGCATTGTCCCTTTCTTTCGGTCTCCCCTAGTTTTTCAAGAAAGAGCATTCCCGCTTTGGGAGAGTGAATTTTTTTGGTTTTTGTTGTGTGGTGCTGATGAAAAACCCATAGTTTCATATTCATACATTGTTCTATAAATTACTCTGAAGCTGGTGGTTTAAATGCCCAAATTTCAATTCTGTCCGCTGATACCATTTTCCCTGTAGCTACTGGATCAGGAATGGCTTATATAGACTGTATTTAATAGGAAACGTAACTAATTTACCCATGTGGAGATAGTTTCTGGGATTGCTTCCTCTTCTTATCTCTGTTCTGGATTGAGCCAATGTCCACCGCATATAGAAGCTTAGTTTGTTCTCTCTTTTTAATATTTTTCGACTTCTAAGAAGAAAATATTTGGTAGTGCATAAAGATAGAACCTTCTAATCCTTCTCAGAGACAGAACAGGCTTGTACATCACTGATCGATGGTTGTTTGGGATAGTGAAATTAAAGCGGCCCAGGGGAATTGGTTTTCTGTTTTCTTTTTTCTGGCAGTTTTATTGAGATTTATTTGACACATGTGTTAATTAATATCAGTCTGCTGACTGTTATTTGGGATGGGCGTGGCCTTTTTCATGGTATGGAGGTAGGCTTTAATCATGAAGGCGAGAAATTTGTATAGTCAGATGAGAGACTGTAAGAGGGAAGCAAATTATATCCACATTCTGCCTGTGCTATAGATGGATGCATGGAGTTTTAACTGGTTTCATATCAAAACAACTTATACCTGCCTTTGTCAGTTTAAAGAAATATCCTTTTCTCTGACATGTCTACTTGCGTCTCTTCTTGGTGCTTACAAGGGGAGTTGTCATCTCGAGGCTGCTCATTTACATCTGTCTCACTAGGGCCTAATTAACTGTTTTTTACTTCCTGCCACATCTCAAATTTCTTGTTCCTGTCATGAGTTGTTGTATTCTTCCTCCAAATGTCCTTCATAGACAAATATAAACTGTTTTATGTTTTATGATAAACTATATCTTTCTCTCTGAACATTTTTCTTTTTCGGTTTTACAATGATTATGAGAATTTGGATTAGCCATTTGTTGCTGAAGCTAGTGTTTGATTTTTCTGTAGGCATTCAGAAACGCATCTGTTCCTCCTTCAGCTCAGGCTACCTTTCCCTACATATTCGCTGTCAGCAAATTCTTGCAGGTAGACTTATTGTTATCATGCATGCCATATTGGTATGCTCAAATTGATCAGTTTATTGTTGCAATTGCTAAGAATATTTTGTTTTTGAGCTGAAATATTAGTTTTTGATTGCAGCCTGGAACATTTGATCTTGTGGGAACAATTGTTTACGAGATAGAACAGCAACCATATCAAAGTACTTTCTACAACGGTACCATTGAAGTTATTGATGCCGGTGGACTTATCAGTGTTGAGTCTGTTTTCTTGATTTCCCTTGGAGTGGCTCTTCTTGTCCTTCTAGGGTTGTGGATTCGTAGTCAGTTTCAAAGCCTTTCCAAGGTATGCATGCGTACTCGTGGATATATGATTACTGTTTATTAGCGAAAGTTGTTAAAGATATTCCATTTCATTTCTGTCAAGTCTCTTTTGATGCAAGTTGTATTAGGCAATTATAGCTAGTATTTGGATCCTTTTATTTTCAGAAAACTAAGAGGGCTCCTAAGGTGGAAGTTGGAACTGGGACCACCGATGCATCAATGGATGAATGGCTGCAGGTCTGTTGCTCTTATTATTTTACTTATTACTTATTATATTATTTCCTTGAATGTGGTTTCTTGGATATACTTTGTGCTTATAACTTCTTTTCCAAGTTGTAAGGAAATTTAATGCATATTAATCATGAACAATTATTCATAGAACATCTTGGCGCGTCAGCTTTGATTTTAGCCTGCCTAACTTTAACCCTAGAATCTTTTATGTTGAAAAATTACATAACATCAACTGTCTAGTTAGAAACAGTCAATTTATTATATTTATGGTCATTGCTTTGATTTGGTCACTGCGACTCTTTAGTAACTAACACATCCATTTTATCTCTTGTTGCGCAGGGAACTGCATATACTCAATCGCAATCCAACAAGTCAAAGAAGAAGAAGTAGAGCAGAGTGCCACATGCAGGGTAGCGGTACCAAGCACCAAAATCAGGATTAGATTGATGTAACTCAGGTTAGGTGAGAAAGAGGCCATAAGAAAATGCTTTGAGACAAATATACCTGGCTTACTGTTGTAGCATGAGGAAGAAACTAAACTTTTTACGTCACATTTTTCTTGGAGATTTTAAAAGTTGAGCCATTTCAGGAAATCATGAGCAATGCTAAAGAGGATTTGTGGTAGAAGAAGAAAAATACAATTTTGTTAAAGCTCAAGGTTTATGCTTTCCAGTTTATTAATTCTTGGCTTCTGGGAATTTAAATGTGGTTATTGGTTGGTAGCATATACAGAAAATTTGCAAAGGACAGTTAATTACCCTCCGTTGTCTGAAATTTATGTCTATCATTACTCATTGCGAAAAGCTTCTCAAAGTGACACCTTAAAGATGGAAGGAGAACTTTTAACTTTAGAAACGTCGGTTTTTGCCCAACCTGTGTTTAACAAAGTTCTGGCTTTAGTTATATCTCAGTGGCCTCAAGGAATCTCTACATCCCACATGACATGGCTGGTCTTGGAAACTCTATTATAATAGTGTCACTGATCTTGCTGTTCTATTTGGGGATTGAATCCTATTATTAGAGTTCTAAAGAGAGAGAGAGAGCTTCTTCCTCTCTGACCTTCTATGTAAGGCCCAGCCTCTCTATTTTCTTCTCTTTCTTTGGAATCTCTTATGTGGAAACTCCAAGTGGTGTCGACTTCAGCTATGGTCCATGTAAAATTGATTTGAAGCATGACCGACTGACTGACCGATGCGATCGGGGTCATAGAATCAAGGTCGAACGGAGTTTGGAGAAGATGCCACTAGGGGTGTCAATTGGGTTGGGTTGGAGTGAGTAATGGGTTGAAATGAGTCATGACCTGCAACAACCCAAATATTAAATGGGTCAGATGGTTGGATCATAAATGTGTCGGGTTAAAACGGGTCAACCCGTTTTAATTTTTAAATTTTTATTTTTTTATGGATAAATAAAATATACCCCCAACATATTAAATAACGAAACATCGTTCATAAGAATTTAATCAAAGTACAGAAAATGTTCATGTCAAAAATAAAAAATATATATTTAAGACATTTCTCATTAAAGTCGCGATGCGACACGGTACAACCCAAAAATAATAAACGAGTCAAATAGGTCGGGTTAAGACAGGTGAATTCATTTAAACTTTAAGTCATTCGTATATAAATAAAATATACATCCAACACATCAAACAACGAAACATGGTCAATAAGAATTGAAACAAAGTCATGTCGAAGATAAACAAAAATATATATCTACTTGAACAATTCTTAACAGGGCTGTAGCATAGAACAGTACAAATTACATCACAGATCTAGTAATATATGTGTGTGTGTGTGTGTGTGTGATAAAAATAAAAGATATGCCCATTTAAATTTTTAGTTACAGTATCCAAAGCATATAAACTTTGAGCCTAATCGCGGTGAACCTCTTTTATTGAGTTGAAGAATCACGCAAGTCTGTTGACATTTTTTGCAAGTTGGAGGCGAGGGTTTTACATCATGTTGAGAAAATCACTATAGGTTTTAATTGTTGGGTTTATTCAAGTTAGTGGGTTCAACCCAACTTAACCCATGAGATTAAATGGGTTAAGTTGGGTAACCCATTTAAATTTATTTTATTAATAGATTGGGTTGGATTGGATAATTAATGGGTTGAGTTGGATAGGTTCATGGTAATAGGTTGAAATTGGCATGCCTACTTGCCACCAAATTTTTTGGTCAAGAGGGTATACTTGATACTCCACATTTTATTGAAAGGATGTTTTCTTTGGAAGAAAGAGAAACATAACACGGCAGGAAGGTTTGGTGACTGGACTGAATAATTGGGGGTTGGCCATGGACCAGGGACCAGGGTAAGCCTCATCTTTATTGGTACAGAGATGAATGAGAATAATTCTGATGTTCGTGGGAGAACAAAACTATGTTTTATTTTAGAATCTCGTACAATCAGTTAACTCCACAACTCGGCTTGACAATTGGGTAGGTTGTGTAGAATATGAGTCTGATCTAGACAACTAACATGTCGAAACCCATTACAACTTAGATATCAAGCGGGACAAAATGGTTCGGGTTGAGCCATGTCAGGTTATAATGGGTAATGAGACCCGTCTTAATCCGAATTCCTCCTGCAAAAAGCATACATTTTAAAAATCTTGGGGCAAAATAGGTAATGTGCCCGACCCATTTTAACCCGACTCAATTAGTTAACTTTTTCTTTTTTGAAAAAATCACGGGTCGGTCTCCTTTTCAAAAAAAAATTTCTCGCTAAAGTACTCTATTTTTATTTTCTACCACAAAAAATCACTTTTGGATGGGAAAAAACTACGTTTCCCTTAATGAGCACGAAATGCGTGTCACAGATGACTAGCCTCTGAATCGCAGTTCATAGTTGTATATACCGCAGTGTAAAACCTATACTTCAAATTTAATTTGTATTGCTATATATAATAATGTTGCACCGCGATATAAATTATTGTTTACTTACATTTCTCTATTCAAATACTGTGTGAATTATTATTTTTGTACGGCGGTGTATAATTTTTATATATCACGGTACAAAACATATATATAAAAACTATGAACCGCGATATATAAAAAGTTGTACCGCGATACAAATATCTATTTACTTCAATTTTTCTATTAAAACTTCAATAATGTAAAAAATAATGAAAATTAATTGTTATGAACACTGGTTAACAATATATGTGCACCGCGGCGTATCTTTCAAAATCTTTGAATTGCAGTGAATATATTTGTGAATCGCGGTGCAAAAGTGTGTAAAATTAATTGATTAAGGAAACTTTGCACCACGATAAATAAATTTGCACTTTATAAACTTTGCACCGCGACATATAAGCTTGCTGTAAAAAATATTTAAAAACGAATCTTTGAATCCCGGTGCAAAAATATGTAAAATTAATTGATGAAAGAAACTTTGCACTGCGATATATAAACTTGCACTTTATAAACTTTGCACCGCGATATATAAACTTGTTGTAACGCGCCTATTGCTCATTAATGGTATCACATTCTTTTCGCGTCAAAAAATGGTTTTTTTTCGGGTTTTTTTTAATGTATACTATAGCGATTAAAAACTTGGAAAAGTGGACCGACCTTTTTTTTGCCCTTTTTTTTAAGGTCGGAAGGAGTAACATACTTCGACCAAAAAATATTAACTGGTTGGGTCATGTGCAATTTTTTAGGTTGGGTCAGGTGGCTTAACGAGTTATAAGTTGTAATTGTCAGGCCTACCTCGCAACTTATGTAAATTTTCGACGATTCCTTTAATTTTGGGATATTTCATTTTGAAGAGTCTACTTTTAAATATTTTGTTCACAATCTTTATAACTTTTCAACACTACCCTTCATATGTGATATAAATATTTGGATCACTAATGATACTTATATACTCCCTCCGTTATGGGCAAAGAGTTCCCGTTTGAAAGTCAAACTTAAAAAAATGACATTTTTAGTAGCTTATTAATAATAAAATGACACTTTTAGTTTTACGCCTTAATTTTTAAAAGTGGACTCTTTAAGTGAAACATCAAAAAATAAAATAGTAGACTTTTTGTCCGGAACGAAGGATTATCTCTTAATTATTAAAATTTTCAAATATGAATTGTTTGGATGGAACGAAAAGAGTATATGTTTTTTCCAAGAATGTTTGGATACTTAGATAAAAATATACTCCTTCCGTTCCTAAAAAAAATCCACCTCTTTTTTTGTTCGTCTAAAAAAAAATAATAAACTTTGTAAGATTTCTTTTTAAGAAAGTTATTTTATCATTTTACCCTTATCTTCTTTTTTATTTGATAATAAAATCAATTAATTATTTTTAATTTGTGTACTGAATCAAATCAGAGTCCTCTTTTTTAGGAAGGGAGGGAGTTACCAAGTAAAATGCCATAACATGGTTTGCAATACTTGGGGGTGGAAATCAATTTATGATCTCCACATTAACTGCCTCTTGAATCTTGTCACCCCCAACCACTGCCACCATCACCACCACCCATGACATTGACTGCAGATGATGCTATTACATGCTGAGAAAGTAGCCAATCAACCCTAAAATTCACGAAAATGGTAGGAGGCTCGACTCCCTTCCGATCCATTAGGTCACTACAAACAAGTTAAGGTTTTGGTTTGACTTTTTGAGTTAAATCGAACGTTTTTCCGATAAAAAAATTGACTCAGATTTTCATTTGAAAGATACTCGGCTTTACTCCAAAAGTCAAACGAAGATAATAGATTAGGAATGGATGAAGTTCAAGTTAAGAAATTTCAAATGTGAAATCCTTTTTGGAATAATCTATCTGAAATAAATGGAGTGCAAGAGACAATGAGGTAAGTATAAGAAGATAATAAACATCAACAGGGCAATGTGAGAGGCTCTAGTTTTATTGAGTTCAGATCTTCTGTATCACTTGTGTGTATCATTGGTGTACCATTTTTCATCTCAACCATTGGTTAAGATGCGATAGTTAGGATGCAATGATTGAGATGAAAAGTGGTACACCAGTAATACACACAAGTGGTACATGAAATCTGGATTAAGTTTTATCTATCTTTGGAAGACAAATTTAATTTTGAGAAAATACATCAATGAAACATGAACCTATGGTGCACCATACCTGGATTAGTTTTTGTTGGACCATTTTGTAATTTTAGATTCTCTCTCTCTGAACCCATCGGCTTTCTCCCTATCTCTTTTCTTCAATCACTCCATTCTCATGATATCGATGTTCGTTCTTCACTCTAACAGAAATGCAATACTTGTGTATTGACAACTTATTTGTGTTCAAAATCGAATTTAGCATGTTCGTTTAGAATAGTTATTTACTGTACTAGTCATTTAGCCCGTGTTTCGTATGTGTATAATGTGAGATATATATATATATATATTTTATAATAATAATATAACTTTTGAACATTATAATTAGATTGTTAATCTCTTCCATGGTTATAATATTATTTTTTCTATTGTTACTAATATTAAACGATTTTTTTTTACTTAAATACTTTTAAATTAACATAAGTTTCTAAGTTCTAACTAACGTGAGATACATATTTTGTATTAGTAATAATAGTAAAAATATTTGATCTAAAGACTTTTAAAATTAACATCTAACTTGATAATAATATTACAAGTTTTTTTGTTAAAATTTTTTAAAATCATATTTCATTTTTAAACAATGTGAGATACTTATTTTCTATTTTTATTGGTAATGAAAGTTTAAGTCTTTTATCTAAAAACTTTTAAAACCAACCTCACATTCTAACCATGTGGTATACATATTTCCTATTAGTAATAATAATTTCTAAACAATGTGGATACATATTTTTTATTGGTAATAATATAAAAATGTCTTTATCTAATGACTTTTATAACCAACTAGATCTTCATGCTCGTGCCTATGACACGATGCCAGTATATCTGATTTCGTCAATTGAAATAATAGTCCATAAATAGAAGGTGAGATTTAAAAAATGTTATAGTTGAGGGTACATTGCTTCAAGTGATATTGATGGATTGATGTTTTATAAGGGGTGACTGTTCAGAAGATTAATGGCAAGGTGTGACTATTCAGAAGATTAATCGCAGAGTGTGACTTTGTAATATGGAGATTAAACATAGGGAGAAGAAAAAAGGGTGACTGTTCATAATATTAATTGTAGGGGGTGACTTGTAATAGAGAAAGAAAAAATATGGAGTTAAAAATGGATAACTACTTACACATGTGAATGTGAGAGTGAATCTCAACCGTTAAAATTTTTAAGATAATTTAATCTCAACCTCTGAATAGCCCTAGTCAATTACCAAGCTGTTTTATAATATAGATACTTATTTTTAAATAATGTGAAATACATTTATTTATAATCAATATGAGATACATCATCTAAAAACTTTTAAAACCAATATCATTTTTCTAACTAATGTAAAATATTTCTCTTCTATTGTTAATAATGGTAGACTTTTAAAATCAACATCACTCTCTAACCAGTGTGGAATACATATCCTCATTTGGTAATAATAGTATAAGTTTTTTATCTTAAAAATTTATAACCAACATCTATTTCTAAATAATGTGGGATACATCTATTCTATTATAAAACTATAAGTCTTTTATTTAAATATTTTTAAAACCAACATCATTTTTTAACCAATGTAGGATATCTCTTCTATTAGTAATAATAGTAAAAGTCTTTTATCTAAAAT
The DNA here is from genome assembly GCA_013146195.2 of Codonopsis lanceolata. Taxonomy (NCBI): domain Eukaryota; kingdom Viridiplantae; phylum Streptophyta; class Magnoliopsida; order Asterales; family Campanulaceae; genus Codonopsis; species Codonopsis lanceolata. The sequence goes on from CM028378.1 coordinate 177,077,451, forward strand.
TAAAATCAACATCACTTTCTAACCAATGTGAGATATACATCTTCTATTGGTAATAAGGTAGAAGTCTTATATCTAAAGACTTTGAAAACTAATATTATCCTCTACCAAATTTATGATTATTGGAATATGCTTCTTGATAATTTACTTATCACCTTGCATATTTCATATATGTTGATTTGCTTGTTCCCATTACAGTGAGTCATCACGAGTGATTAAAAGGTCTGCGTACCGGTTAGCGTGGCAACTCGTGTGACATCACATAGGTCTTAGGTTAGGTGAAACCTGATCGAGTCCTATCTTCCTACATGATTAAACAGATCAGCACTCCATATGCACCAAGCATCGGCAGACTTGCAGTAATGTCAAAAGTCTTCAGTAGACTAGTCACCAGCAGACTTGTCATAAGAAGATCAGAACATCTTGAAGACTCACCACCGGAAGACATGCTACAAGTTAACTGTTCGCACCAGCAGAGATCAACTCTCCTGAAACAGAAGACATGATCCACTGGCCCAAACATCCTACCGGCAGACCTAATTTTGCACGTGCTACAGAGAAAAGACTAAAGTAGTTCAAATCAAGACAAATATGTTCAAGCCTCAAAAAGCCTGACATAGTTAAAGCTACAAAACTTTCTCTCACTCACGTGGTCTGATAAAGTCAAAAGTAAATACTTTATTGAACAGACCACCTGACAGTGTATCAGACATCAGACTTACTTTTCAGAGACTTATCAACCCAGTCTGACAGACAACAAGTTCTAAGATCTACAGGACTAAACCTTTGCCCCAAACAGTCAAAGATCTTTTGGACAGAAATCTTTATCCGATAGACTTCAACAACTATATCTCTAAACGGATAGAAACATCAACTCTTCATCTCTCAACGATCACTTTGACTTCAGTCGATATAAATCCTTTCTCTTGCCCAAAACGATAGAGTGACGAGCAACGAGCAACAAGCGAACAAATACTCAGAGCGAAGTCAAAAACAAGGACTTACTCAAGAGCTTCAAAGAAACAAAGAGATCTACAACGAGATCATCTTCACCAACGCATCTTAGATCTCTACAGAAGATTGCAGTGAATCCATCCAGCTCTTAGTAAGACACACTCTGTGGATTGCAAGGAAGAAAAGCTTAGATCGAGAAGAAAAGAGATAGATCAGAAACTTCAAAAGACAGAGATCAAGATCGTAGAAAGATCTGAAGATTGATGTTAGATAATATCTGAAGAAAATGAAGAGCTGCCTGTAGATATTGCATTCATATCTTCAGATGTGTATTCTTATACAAATGTTGTTGATTGTGCAATAATCATTCATCATGGAAGGGTGAGTGCTCTGCACTCAATCGTTCAGATATTTTTTTATCTGAACGACCTTGAAAATTCTCTTCTCATAACAGTTTCTCGTTCTGGTCTTCCTTTTGCCCTCGTTGCTTAAAAATTCAGTTATGGATAATTAAGTAAGGGTTAATGCTTAGGATGACAAGGACATAAACTGTATATAGAATATTTAGGCTGATGTAATATGCAATTTATCTTTGAATAAATTCATATGTTCTTACAAATACTTTATCCCTCAGTCTTTATATATTTATAAGCTTTTAGAAATTGATTTATCTTTTGAAAAGATATTCTCTAATTGATTTCCTAAATCAGCATTTGAAAGAAGTATTAAGTGTGTTGTTGTTCTGATCATATATTCGTGTACAGTCACTTAAGACTTCTACAAATCTAAAGCCTCTCTATTTTCCGCTGCTTAAACTTTTTATAATTGGCTTTTGATTAAGCTAGCAGTTTACCGGCAGAGTTGTTACTTCAGCTCAGAGCAAGTCTACCGTTAGCCACTACCGGCAGACATGCTCGATAAGCTAAATTGCAGATGCCACTAAATTTATATTTAAAATATATCCAAAAGAAAAGTTTTCAAAATGGCATCATAGGCTATTCACCCCCCTCTAGCCTATTAGAGCATAATTGTCGACCAACAATGATACATCTATTCTATTTGTAATAATAGTATTTTTAAAACAAACATTAATTTATAACCAATATGTGATACATATATATTTTATATTGATAATAATAGTAGAATACTTTGTAACCAATGTGAGATGCATGCATCTATTCTATTTGTAACAAAAAGTTTTTAATCTAAACACTTTTTAAACAAATATTTATTTTTAAACAATGTGAGATACATATCTTTTATTGGTAATAAGAGTAAAAGTCTTTAAAATAAGACTTTTAAAACTAAAATATTTTTTTAAACAATGTAAGATACATCTAATCTATGGTGATAAAAGTAGAAATTATTTATCAAAATACTTTCAAAACTAACATCAATTTATAACTAATGTAAGATACATATTTTCTATTGGTAATATTAGTAGATATGTATTTCATATTTGTTATAAATTGATTTTGATTTTAAAAGTCATTAGATTAAAAATCTAACATTTTATTACTAATATAAAAGTTATATCACACATTGGTTTGAAAATAATATTGGCTATAAATATAAATAAATAAATAAATAATATATATATATATATATATATATATATATATATATATATATATATATAACTTCTACTATTAACAATAGAAGATATTAATATCTCATTATTGTATTAATTATTAATAGGTAATGGTTGAGAAACAATGAGTCACAGATGAATGCTTGAAAATAATAATAGTATTATTGTTATAAAAATAGCAATAGTAATAATAAAAATAATATTGTATAATTTTTATCATCATTGTCATCAATGAAAATGAAAAATAAATTTTCGTCCAAATGAAAGCTTTTTAACATATCCGCGTTAGTAGACACCTTAAATTTTGGACTCTATGCTATTAAAATATTTATTTTGAGACTTTTAAAATCATTATTCATATTCTAACAATGTGAGATATTTCTTTTCAATTTCTATTGGTAATAAAAGTTTAAAACTTTTATCTAAAGACTTTTAAAACAAATATCTCTTTCTAACCATGTGGAATACATATTTTCTATTGGTTATAATAGTATTTTTAAAACCAACACTAATTTCTAACAAATGTGAGATACATTATTTTAAAGTAATAATAATAGTTTTTTATATAAAAACTTTTGAAATCAATATCTCTTTATAAACAATGTGAGATACATTTCTTCTATTGGTTATAACATAAAAATAATTATAGTAATAGTATTTTATCTAAAGAGTTTTGAAACCAACATCTCTTTATAAACAACGTGTGATACATCTCGTGTATTGATAATAACTTAAAAATTCTTTTATCTATGAATTTTATAACCAATATATGTTTCTAAATAATGTGGATCTCTTTGTAACCAAGGCGAGATACACTATTTAAAAACATTTTAAACCAATATCACTTTCCTAACCAAAGTGAAATCCATATTTTTTCTATTGGCATTAAGTCTTTTATAAAAAGACTTTTAATACATGCATCACTCTCTAACCAATTTGGAATACATCTCATCATTTGGTAATAGTAGCAGAAGTTTTTTATCTAAAAAAATAATCTAAAACCAACATCTCTTTCTATATAATGAGATACATATATTATCTTCACTTTTATTAATGATAAAAGTAGAAGTCTTTTTATTTAAAAACTTTTAAAATCAATATCAAATTTTAACAAATGTAAGATTTATCTCTTTTATTGGTAATAATAGTAATTTACTAATTTAAAACCAACATCAATTTATAACAAATGTGTGATGAATATCTTCTATTTCTAATAATAGTAAAGCCTTTTATATAATCTAAAATAATTAAAAATCAACATCATTTTTTAACCAATGTGAGATATACATATTCTATTGGTAGTAATGGTAGAAGTCTTTTATCAAAAGACTTTAAAAACCAACATCACTTTCTAACCAATGTATGATACATATCTTCAATTGTTAAGTATTTTTAAAACAAACATCAATTTCTAACTAATGTGAGATATATATCTTTTATTGGTAATAATAGTAGAATATTTTGTAACCAATGTGAGATACATCTCTTGTAAAAGTGAAAGTTTTTAGCCTTAAGACTTTAAAATCTAAGATTTTCGTTTTAAACAATGTGTTATAAATATCTTTTATTGGTAATAATATAAAATAATTTAAATCAACATCATTTTCTAACCAATGTGAGATATACATTTTCTATTAGTAATAATGGTAGAAGTCTTTTATCAAATGCTTTTGAAAACCAACATCACTTTTCAACTAATGTATAATACATCACTTCTATTGATACTTAATAACAATATTTTTAAAATCAACATCAATTTCTAATAAATATGTGATACATATGTTCTATTGTTGAAAAATTAATGTTTTTAGTGAAAAAAATTGTGCAACTTAAGGCACGACGTGTCATTTGTTTGTTGGCAAAAATAATTATGCAAATGTGTTGTATTCGGCAAGAGCATCAGAATGATATATTTATTTGTCCAAATCAAATTTTAAATAAATAAGATATTAAGGCTTAAAGTATGATGTTAGAAGTGATTTATTAGAAGTAATATCCCACCTTGAAGAGTTTTATCATACATTGGTAAGAAATAATGTTAGTTGTAAAAGTTTTTAAATATAAGCCTTCTACTATTGATAATAGAAGAAGTTATATATGCTAATACTAATACCACTTATCATATTGATTATTATTATGTATTATTATTAGTTAATGGTTAGAAAACCAAATTTTTTTAAGCCTCCACATAGATACTTTACAATGAATATTTATTAAAAGGTGGTGAGGTGGCACAATTATAGAGCTCCTCAAAACTTTATATATATATATATATATATATATATATATGATTTGACAAAATAAATTCTTGTTTGGAAGATCTAGTGTGCCTTAAGAGTACTATTTCAACTACGTCCCAAAATCAACAACCATATATATATATATATATATATGATTTGACAAAATAAATTCTTGTTTGGAAGATCTAGTGTGCCTTAAGAGTACTATTTCAACTACGTCCCAAAATCAACAACCACTTAAGTTGCAGCATTATGACAACAATAACGAAGGCATAAAGTAAACGACTTGGAAAAAGAAGAGGAAGATATTGTTTGGCATCATGAGGTTACGGGTGGATGGATATTGTCCATAAATCCTCACATGCAAACTAATAACTCCAACTTCCCCCCTTCATATCTTTTGAATATTGGAAAATGATGGGTACACTCAATTTTAGGAGTATATAATTTCCATTTACTCCAATAAAAAGGATTTTTTTTAAAAAAAAAATCAATGGTAAAAAGAAAAGCACATGTTACTTGATTCGGAACCTCCCTCCTGAAAGTTTTTGTGTGGGTGGTGTCAAAATACCGCTAATTAATTAAATATAAAAAATTGTATAAAATGGTGTTACAAATATTTTTTGTAAGACGAATCCTCCTTAACCAATTAACCGTGTGTTGATGGGTTGAACCGTAAAAGAGTGAAGTCTCGTCTTACGAATTAAGATCCGTAAAACAATCTTACAAGAGACTTACTCCTCATTAAATGAGTTAATCGACACTCTAAATCAAACAAAACAATTTGTTGTTTTATTGCGTTTTAATTACTCCTAATTATTTACACTTGTCAGATAAACTCACTAAATAACGTGACATAATCGTGGTCGAACACCACAAATCCTTTCACCAACGAGAGGTTTTGGATCCCAAATTAATCCCCTAAATAGTTCAAAGAAAGAAACATCTATTAGTTATATGGTACAATGATTTTGTAATGAGTCTAGATCTCTTGTACCACTTATGTGTACCACTGGTGTACCACTTTTCATCTCAACCATTGGTTGAGATGCAATGATTGGAATGCAATGATGAAGATAAAAAGTGATACATTAGTGATACACATAAGTGGTACAGAAGATCTGGACTCTTTTGTAATACACCAACTTAATCCTTTGATTTGCTACTTTTTTTTCTTTTTTACTTACAATTTTTCTGTAAGTATTTGTTACTCTTTTCTGAAAGTGGTCCTCTCCCATTAATAATATCTTTTATTAATGATAAAAATTTATATAAGACGGTCTTATAAATATTCTTTGTAAGACGGATCATTTTTATCTGACTCATTATATATTAGTATATTAAAGTGTAAGAAAGTAAGATTCTGTCTTACTAATTAAGATTCGTAAAATGATTTTATAGGAGACTTACCCATTATCAATTGATTTATTAGGTATGAGAAAATGGAGATCTTAACTCAACAAACTAAGTCTTTAGCTCCTTTTCTGAAAATGACAAATTAGTTTTGTCTCGTCAAATTAATAGCCGCCAAAGTTTGGTTGAAAGTGATAAAATTAGTTCTCTCAATCATGTTCACGAATACATGATATAATAAGATTTAGGGACACTTTAATAAGTTTTTGATTGCTTTACTATCCTATATTTTTTTTAGAATAATTATAGGTCAGTCTACTTTTCAAATTATATAACTCTTTTAGTTTTGTGTTTTTTTTTTCAACAAAAAAAAGATATTTTATGGGGAAAAAAACGACGATATCTTTAATGAGCTTGAGGCGCGCTACTAAAATACATCGCGATACATAATTTTTTCATCGCGATACATCAATTTAAATGGAAAATTTTAATTACCTAATTCAATTTTGCATCACGATGCAAAAATTGATACATCGTGAGACAAAAATCATTACGAAAACAGAAATTCATCTACCTTTTTTTGCACTACACAATTAAAAATTTATTCAAATTTTTACGCATCTTTCATGCATACCAAATCCAAATCGATGCATCACGATTTACAAATAATGTATTGTAATTCAAAATTGATGCATTCAGATTCAAAAAGGTGTCAAACAATGAAAAAAAATCAGAAATTTCATCGGACATTTACATGCATAACAACACAAAACACAAAAAGAGTTTTGTGTTACTAAATATATTTTGAATGACATAAACACAAATAATGAAAGAACAACAACAACATGAGCAACATATATGAATTAATAAAAGAGTAGGAAGTTCAGGTATTGAAAAAACAGTATGTAGTAACTACCGTTCTTCCTCGCTACCCAACTCCCTACTCTCTTTCAACTTCATACTTTTTTTTGTGTCTTCGGGTGAACAAGGGAAATAAAAAGAAAAAAAATTTATAGTGTTTTCTGAAATTGAGTATTATATGAATATTTATTTCGAAAATGATATTTTAACGTTGAAAAAAAAAGGGGGACTAGGGGGTTATAAGTTTGGAAAAGTGGACCCACCCGAATTTTACTCATTTTTTAACAGGAAAAAGTCACTTTTAAAGGCAAAAAACTACGATTCCCTTAATGAGTCTGAGACACTCTGCAGATCACTCATTTAAATGCATCGCGTTGCATCAATTTTTAAACCACGATGCATCAATTTAATTACCTAATCCACTTTTGCATCGCGCTCCATCAATTTTAATTACTCAATTCAATTTTGTATCGCACTGCATCAATTTTTGCACCGCAATGCATCAATTTTAATGATCTAATTCAATTTTACATCGTGCTGCAAAATCATAATGAATCAAACATTCATGTCATCTGCCATCTTATTCTTCCTCCTCCTCATCTGCCTTCGTCCCTACAGTAAAATCCTTCAGCCCATCACAGGTCTATTACAGTTTCATACTTAATGAATCAGAAAAATTGTTTATCTTTCAGAATCATTTCCCCCTCAACCCTCGCGATCTGAACATGTCGATTCTTGTTTTGTTGTGCAACAATCGTGATTTCGAATTGTAAAGGGTTGACCGGAGCTGTGGAAGAAGACGCTCTGGGCATTTTAGGACCAATATTTCTAAAAATAGATTTTAGCGATTGGAAAAAATAACAACAGACTGTAGCGAAAGTCTTTGGGAAAAGGTACCGGCTAGCAATTTCTCCCAAGTGTTTGTAATATGCCAAGTCCGAGTGTATAAACAAATAGTCTATTTAAAAAACCAATTGTTTTAATATATATATATATATATATATATATATATATATATTAATCGCCATCCCCTTCTAAATTAACTTCATAACTTGAATTTTTTTAGTCAAATTAATTATTTTTAAATAAAAATTTTATGTATCTTTTTTAACTTTTTTTTCAAAATAAAAATAATTTGTAATTCATATTACTAACGTCAAAATCAATATTTTGTTTATGAGTAATGCATCTCAAAATAATTGTCATTATTTCGACTTTTACATATCCATGAAATTAAGAAAATACACATTTAGAAACTATTCCTTCTGTTCCGGACAAAAAGTCGTCTTTTGAAAATCAAACTTTTTAAAAAAATGATATTTTTAGTGGTCAATTAGTAACAAAATAACATTTTTATATTTTAATTTTTGAAAATAGACTCTTTATGTGAAACATTTTAAAATAAAATAGTATACTCTTTGTCTAAAACGAAATAAGTTAAGAAAAATAAAACGATTGTTGATTTTGACACTTGATTTTGAAACAAGCTACGGTCGAAAATATATGTAGATGCAAATGTCTCCGACTTCTCCGTGTGATGGACCCTACATTGACACAAGTCAAGTACCATTTTCTCCATGGAATCCAAATTTCATATGATTATATTTATACATATATGAAAATTTAGCTGGCAAATCACAATCACCACAAATACCACTTTTATTGCTCGTTTCCTATTTTCACATCTTCCAACTGTGTCGTACCTAAACTAGGGTCACAAATTCATACATGTATAAACTATATATAAGTACTATTTTCAACTAGTATTTTAAAATGTTGCTCACCACTGCTTCATACCAGTAAATATTGAGTGTAATCGTAATACTGTTGACGTAATATTTTAACAAATAAGAAGTTACATCGACAAATTTGTTGATTTATTGTGATGTTACTAGATAATGATAACATACTGATAACAGTATCTTCGTTGCATTTAATATATTTCCGTCAAATGCTATACTTTTATACCTCAAAAAGAAAGTTTTATTTTATGTTATGTTTTTTTGGTTCGAGGGCAATGACCCAAAAGCAATTAAATTGCCCCCTATGAGCCGTGTGAGATGACAACCGTTTTTTTCTTTCCCTTTTTTATATATGTTTAAAGGAAAGTAGTAGTGGTTCCTACTTATTCCTAAAATGACTCGAACCGACAATCTATTTGGTATAAATGGCAACCATAACGCTCACAAGGGAGTAACCCAGTGGTAGAGATGAGGAATGATAACGTGTGATGTCTCAGGTTCAATTCCTTCCCACATTCCTTTAGGAGGAAGAAAGAAAACCGGAAAAAACAACGAGGTTTAACTTTGTAGTACTACTTCTACCATCACAAAAATCATGAAATAACAAGTATTTTACGTATATACCCATTCAAATACGAATGTACTCACAAAAAAGCATATAAAAATAGGAGCAATGTTAAAAACTCATAAATATATGGCCATAAAATCGTTGTTGGCATTATTGATCGATTACATATATAGCTTGCAATCCTGTCACTATAGAAGTAACGAAACAATCAATCAACAAATTTTGCGGCGAAAATTTTATGACTTTTTTGTGCCCTTGGCATTACATAATGTGTTAATGCACTGACAGAGTAATACAACACTTAAATATTTTCAATATTTAGTAAATTAATCTATCTCATTGCTCATTACAGAAAGCTATAATCTTGCTTTGTTATATAGAGTAAAGTGTAAAAGCCATTTATGAGAAGCTGTTTAATTGGTTTACAGATACTATAGCATAAATAAACCAAAAATGCCTAGCTGTTATGTGTGCAGTTGAAAACTCATTGAATGAATGATAATGGCAGCCTCTTAGATCAAAACCACCCTTCTCCCTTAAGCTCATTTCCCATATGGGCCCTCAACCTCATGTGATCTTCTTAAATACTGTCGGTAATGTCCACCCCAATAACCCCAACTTCCCCTTAACAAGATCTCATTGTATATATAGCAAGCTTATCTTTGATTCAAAGTACTCAGCAAGCTTCTCTCAGAAGCACTTATAACTAAGTAGCTTAATTCTTGGGAGGAGCTAGAGGCCATTAGTGTACCATTTGTGCTGGGGACATAAGGGGTAGGTTGTGGAGTTTTGGGGTCAGATCCCAATGAGGATACATTCTTCTGCTTGTCAGGAAGCCCTTTTGGGCTTCTTGGTGGTGGTGTTGCTATTTTCAGCTGGAAGCAACTTTTGCAATGGCAGCAGTACTGACAAAACTGTAGAGGTTGTTGGTGCTGGAGAATGTGCTGATTGTAAGGATATTAATATCAAGACTAGCCATGCATTGTCAGGTATAACATATATACTCCTAATTTAATTTACTATATCAGTTTGTCCATCTTTTTGTTTCTTGCAGTTGCAGACCACTTTGTTAGAAACAAATTTGGAAATATATTAGAATGCTCATAGTCATATAGTATGACCTTGTGACTTGTGTGTGTGTGTGTGTGAGAGAGAGAGAGAGAGAGAGAGAGAGCTTTGGCAATGATGAACATGGTACTGTACTACTGTGAAACTAGCCTTAACTGTTGGTATATATGCAACGCGGTTTCACTGTCCAAATAAAAAAAATTGCTAAATAAATTTAAAATTAAAATACTTGCTAACCAACTTAGATAAAATGAAGGGATCTGAGGTGTTTTCTTTCTCTTAACGATTTGGGTGTCGATATATGGTGTAAGTTTCCTGTAAGACCGTCTTACGGATCTTAGTTCATAAGACGGAGCAGCACTCTCTCACAACTCAACACACCAACACACAATGAGTCAGGTAAAAAGGATATATCTTACAAAAAATACCCGTAATTAAGATCGTGTTACCCAAGTATTTGCCTTCGATATAATGCGTCCTTTTACTTTTAAAAGGTCTCAATTTGTGAGTTTGAGCTTTTTCTTGAATGGATGGTTGAGAATTGAGATCACTAAGAAAATGCAAGGTTTTGCAAATGAAATGCTCATATTTTTCTTTATTTCCCTTGTGCAGGACTACGAGTGACCGTTGATTGCAAGCAGGCAAGTGGAGAATTCGAGACAAAAGGAGTTGGAGAGCTTGACAAAGAAGGAAACTTCAAAGTATCTCTTCCTCAAGAGATTGTAAAAGATGGTAAATTACAAGAAGAATGTTATGCACAACTTCATAGTGCATCATCAGCACCTTGTGCAGTCCACAATGGCCTAGAAGCCTCGAAAATCACCTTCCTATCTAAGACTGATGATAAGCACACCTTTCGCCCAACCGGGAAGCTCAAATTCTCGTCAGCAGTTTGCACTTCTGCCTTCTTGTGGCCATACTTTAAGTACCCACCTCTACCACCTATCCCAAAATTGCCACCCTTCCACAAGACTCATCCTTGGTTTAAAAATTTTGGCCATCCTTTCCCACTTCCACCGGTTCCAATTTACAAAAAGCCATGTCCACCACCCATAGTCAAGCCCACACCACCAATTATCGAGCCACCTACGGTCCCAATTAAACCAAAGCCACCGGTTATCATTAATCCTCCAGTCCCAGTTTACACGCCAAAGCCACCAGTTGTTAAACCTCCCTCGGTCCCAGTTTACAAGCCAAAGCCACCAGTTGTTAAACCTCCCTCAGTCCCAGTTAACAAGCCAAAACCACCAGCTCCCGTCCCCAAGCCAAAACCACCAGCTCCCGTCCCCAAGCCAAAACCACCAGTTGTCATCAAGCCTCCAGTTCCTGTTTACAGTACGCCAAAGCCACCATGCAAACTTCCTCCAGTCCCAGTTTACAAGCCAGTGCCAAAAGGCCCAAAACCTCTTCCTCCAATCATCTACAAGCCATTGCCTCCCATCCCAAAGATCCCGCCATTTAACAAGAAACCTTGCCCACCCAAATCTCCAATCATATTGCCTCCCATCCCAAAGATCCCGCCATTTTACAAGAAACCTTGCCCACCCAAATCTCCACTCATATTGCCTCCCATCCCAAAGATCCCGCCATTTTACAAGAAACCTTGCCCACCCAAATCTCCACTCCCTAAGTATCCTCCATTCATTCCCACCATTCCTCCAAAGGTCTTCCACCACCCCAAGTATGGCGGTTTCCCACCGCTACCACCACATCATCCTTAGGCCTTAATTCTGTTCCATTCCATCGCATTTCAATTTGGTTATTTATGAATCAATGAATGCTGCATGCTTCTGGGTAATCAAAAGGGATTCATAGAGATCGAGTGAGAACTTTCTAAGAGATAAATAAAGCCTTTAAAATGATGGACTGATTAAACAGAGAGTAGCAGTCAGAATTTGATTACATGTCTTAATGATTTGGAGGTCAATGTGTGTGAATTTTCTATGTAACTATGTTATTTGTAATTTTAAAAAATTTCAAGTTTGATATATCAATGCTTCTGCGTAAAAATATGTACTTTTCTTTTTTAATTTATTCAATTAATGAAGTTATATCAGTTGTTCTCATTCGTGATCTACACGTTCATTTTAACTCAATTCAGAGTATATTTTTTTAGTAAAAAGTTTCTTATGCTGTGTCCTTGTGATATGAGAATTTATACGTTATATATTCGTTTTGTAATAATTGAAAAAAAAATAAGAAAGATAAAAAGAAGTTGTTGGGAGGCGAAAGAGCTAGAAAATGAAAAACCAATTGCAAAAATTTAGGTAAAACGGTCTTATTGTCATTTTTTTATAAGACGGATCCTCCTTACTCAACTCACCGCGTATTGGTGAGTTGAGTTATAAGAGATGAGATTTATCAAATCCGATTATTTGACCCGGTGAGTAAACAAATATAGCCTTTGACCATTGGTTTACTGGTAAACCAGTGTAAACCACTTGGTCAACCACACTTGTTGACTAGTGATTTCGTATATTGAGGCGTGCATTTTTACTGGTTTACTGATAAACCAGTGATGGTTTATCAGTGGTTTATCAATAAACCAGTTTATAATAGAGTATTTTTTTTTTAAAGTGAGACTACAAATGATCAAATCATCTTTGACTTAGCCATTTGCATAAATCCTCTGTTATAAGAGTGTGCATCCATCTTATAAATTAAGATATCTGTAATGAAAGATGGAATGAATTCCTTGCGTTGCATTGATACTTGATAGACGTATTTTATACGTCTTTATCGGGTACTTTTATGACTTAGAAATAGCAATTCCATGAGGCTTTTGGCTACTAATATGTGTTTTTGAGCTATACTGTGAGTTTCAAGGTTTTAGGTGAACTTATGGGATTTATAGAATTTTTATTAAAGATTTCGAGGAAGTGTGCAAAGTGCAACATGTGAAAAGATGCAAAAGAAGACATCTGGGCACCTTGCGGTCGCAAGCCTCCAAGGCCTTGCCCTCGCAAGGTAGACAGTATGCAGCCTAGCCCGTTCAAGACCCTTGCGGACGGAAGGTATAAACACCATGCGGCTGCAAGGTCCCCAAAAACCGCATCTACGGGTGTTTCACTTGGATTGAACCTCCTATTCTCCTAAAACAGTTGGATATATATAGAAGACGGTAGCCAAAGTCAAAAGACGTCCGAAAATTCTTAGGAAACGGTTCTAATACCGATTTTAGTTTGTATTACATAGTTTAGTCATTGTAATTATAATTTTGAAGATCGATTCATGTATTCCTTCATCCCGCTGTTTGGTTCATCTTCAAGGATGAACTAACCGTCCATTAATTTAGGAATTGAGAGGTAACTTGTATCGAATCTATTGATTAATATATTTTTATTCATTCAATTTTTGTTGATCATGATGTTTATCAACCCCTTTATTGTCCTGCTTTGACCAAATGAATGGAATCACAAGTAATAAATGCCTAGAGGTGCGGATAGCTGCACGACCAAATGCATATGTCGTACACTTGCTCACCATCATGATAAATTGATCTTATCGATGCACGAGAGTGATAAGTTAGAGTCAGGTTCATAGATATGACCTAAGTGACAGATATGATCCATATGTTCTTGTTCTTAAGATATAGATTGGATGAATTATTTGGGATGGAGACTAAACTATAATTTGACAATTTATATCTATCTTTTGTGAACGAACCCAAGGTATTGAATGATACTTTATTTTTAAAAAAAAAAACAATAGAGTAGATGCAAGTGAAATCTCAATCCTAGATTTTTCTCCTCCATAAGATCTTTATAAACTGTGATTGCTGCTTAGTTAAATAAATTTCCTGTTTTAGTAGAATAAATTAGTTTAATTAAAACAAAATAAAAACCCCACTTAGTTTAAATAGCTACCAATATTCCTGTCATTAGTATTCTTCTTGTCTCTGTGGTTCGACCCTTGCTTCTCCAATCTATTCTACAATAGTCTTGTGCACTTGCAAGAAATTAAATAAAATAAGACACGGAAATTAGTCTGATCGGCGCGCATAATATGAGTATTTGGGACGGCCAAAAACCCTCCCAAATGCTGTCAAAACCGTGACAAAAGGTATTTGGGACGGTTTTGGCTCCCTCCCAAATACAAGGGTGCCAAATACATTTTGTCTCAGGCCAAAACCGTCCCAAAAAGTATTTGGCACAAAAAATACGACGGTTTTGCATGTCTGTGCCGATTGACGCGTATTGGCGACGCTTTTCAAAATGTCGTTCCAAAAAGTATTTGGGACGGTTTTCCTACCGTCCCAATTACATTTGGCACGATTGTATTTGCCCTTCCAATTACATTTGGCTCGGTTATATTTGCCCTCCCAATTATATTTGACACGATTATATTTGCTCTATCGATTACATTGGGGACGGTTTGATGTACCCTCCCAATTACATTTGGCATGGTTTGTTTGCTTCCTACATACATTTGGCACGGGTTGTTATCCATTACCAAAAAGTATTTGGGACGGTTGTGTCCCTCCTAATTACATTCCCACAATTCAGATCCAAGCAAACACTATAAGAAAAATACGTATTAAGCCCGTGTGTTGCAATATTCAATCCACCATACATTATTAAAAAGAGAACAATTGCATTTCTTGAAAATACCCATACAAAGTTATACCAGTTAATTAAGTAACATAAACCCATAAACATATATCAGCATATCCAAATCAAAAGCAATATCACATGTACATATTCAAAAGAAAAACTGTGAATTTGTATCAACTTCTGTTAAAAAACAAAAGTGTCATCCCTAGAATTTGCTAGCTCAAGTCATCCATAGGAGAATTGGGAAGGTTGATCCGAGCCTACAATAAAAATAATATAATAAGTAAAAATTCCACAAAAAATTAACAACTCAATGAAAGATGAAAGGGTGAACACGATAAGGGTATACCTGCCCTACACTAGATCCAGAGGCACCATTTCCGCCATTTGTGTCTGGACATGGTGACAATGGCAGTAGTCTTGAACAGGATGAGAGTCTTGATGTTCTACTAAAGACCTGTGCTTATTCATCCACCACTGGAGTTGTGTCAAGACAGTACGTTGCTGGAATAGTCCTCCAGGTAGAACTTGAAGACCAGACGACTTATTTAGAGCAATCTGAACACATCAAACACAACTCTAAAATGAACCTAATCTAGCCATAACAACATGATAGAAACAATTTGATATGGCATGCCTATATACCTAAGGTGTTTCTGGTTATCTGAAACACCAAAACTTGACATGTGTGCAGCATTGATGCATTGGCCATTGGGCTTCCCAGGATTCATGAATACTTTCTAAATAGCAGGACAAGAGGTTATGCAAACACTATTAATGCAAATCTTTTACATGTTAAGAAGGAAATTGGACTATCTTAAGACATCTAGTAGATATGTGCATCAATATCCAATCATGTAGGGGCCAAGGGAAAAGAACCAAGTAAGATGGTTTGAATGTAAATTGGGAAGTACAAATGCAAGAAGATACATTTATTGTCATGTACCAAATGATCATTTTCAAATAGTACTTCTAGCATTGTGGAGCATCAGGTTCTCTACAAGGGAATTGTTGATATACTAGTTCAGAACCAACCCTACAAAAATAGTATTATCAAGGAACAATGGATGATTTGTAATACAGAAAAACCAAAAGTATCTTCCTAATAAAAATAACCTTAGAGCAGTTTTTGCATCTTTCACCACTGTACCATCAGTAGTTATCTGCATACCACTTAAGTTGTCAATCCACGAATCACCCACTTCCACAATGCTCAACCAAAATTCGAACCATAAAGGCAATTTTCAGTTACTAACCTGTCCATTTTCAATTCTCTGCAACAACTACTCACTGTTCAGTCTGCACAAATTGGCACACACAACAAATTGGCACACACAAGCACATTCGATTCAACTTTACTCCATACATACGTTCACACGATTCAAGTGCCAATTCAATCTCTAGGAATTGTATTACAAAAACTAAGAATAGTTTTCAAATGTTTAACTCCTTTTGTCACTGTCTACAATGAGTCATTATATTTTCCATACAAGGAAAGACCGAAACTGATTTTAATTGAAATTAAATTAGTAGTACACAACATTTGGTGCTTGGTCGAGTAGAACTCAATCAATCTCAACCCTACAGAAAAAAAATGTACAATTTCAACTCTAGTACGGTAATACTTGTAGACAAATTTCACACACACACACACGCACACAACAGAGGTGGGGAGAGAGAGTGGGGCCGGAACCGGGAGTTCGGATGAGATCACGATAGGAAAGACCTTCGTTGAATTCGGGCCTCAGCTCACCAAATGCCAGAGTTGTTGACTCAATGTTTGACATTTTTACCGTTCTGACTTCCAACGATGCGTGATGACCCAGCGGCGGGGGTTGCCTACGGAAGTGCAGAATGCGGACTGTATATAAGCTGCTTAAGTTGAGATTAGACATCTTACTCTTATTTCTCAAGGATATCACATTGATCAACTTACTTGATCCCAAAGACACCATTGGTTTGTAAATGTGTTTGCTCGGTTACTCTCAACAGGATCTAATTTCTGACCTACAATTCTGGTTACAGCTCTTGTATTTCAATTGAAAGCATTAATGAGCTTCATTTATAATACTACTAATAATAATAATAATAAAACTTCCTCTACATTTTTTATTGTATGCAAAACAAGGAGATAAAGCTCAGCTGACCATTTTTGGGAATATGCATTTTATTTGTAGTATTCCATATTTAGTAGTATGATTACTTTGTATCTTCATCACAGTTGCTTGTCTTTTTGTGAAAATTTACAATTGTGGCTGACAACCACTCCAGGCAATACTAATTGGAGGCTATTGGGTTCAGAAGTTTACTCTGTTGAGATAGATGTAGAGCAACAGAAGGTCAAAGTGATAGGAAATGTGGACTCAGCTATACTCATCAAAAATTGGTCAATTCAGGTAAATATGCAGAACTTTGGTCATCAAACCCCAACCAGAACATGTTTGCCAGTGCTGGAATGAAATGCTATTATTTGTTTGACTTGTCATCAATCTGTGTGGTGTAATTTTCTTACCTATTATTGATTCCTTTTACTCAGGACTCTCATATCTTTAGTTACATTGGCAACCTTTCTCCTATAAATCCTGATAAGGCAGCATCAGTTACACAAGGCTTTCCTGGACTTAATTCTCCTCCCCTTGTGTTCACGTCACCTAGGATCAATCCTCCTTGACAGTCACTTGATTTGAAGAGGTTTGATGTGATTTAAATTTTTTAACTTTACGTCTGTTTGTTATCTAACTAAAAGCAATTTTGTGACTGATTTGGTGATGCTACATTCTTTACAGGACTCAATGCCCTCTTTCATTCAGTGTCGAATTATATCAACATGATTATGAAGGGAAGAATATCCCCACTGGTGTGAATGAATCTGAGAAATTCATTTACCAATTGTTCCAGATGTGTTTTCTGCTGCAAAATACATTTCTGTAAGTGGGTATCAGTGATGTGCAAGCACCACTACCCACCTCGTAAATTACGAACACTAATCTAATAAGGTTGCCTCAGGCATTGAGAACACAAACTTGTTACGGATGAACCAAATTGATATGGAGTGTTATTGGCGCTATTGCAACAGTTGTGTTGCAACTGCATCAAACTGCTACAGAAAGATCATACGTTTAGGAGGCACGGAAAGATTACACTTTTAGGAGGCACAGAGTAGATTGGAACAACTAGGTAGGCGTGGTTGTTTCATACTGCAATGAAAGAGGCTTCTTTGTTCTGCAATGAAAAAGGCACAATCGACGCTACGATTCGATTATCTAACAAATGTTATTTCCTGCAAATGAATTCAGGAAACTTCGTAGCCCACACGACACTGAATTCGAACCATAACTATGGGTCCTAAGAAGCTCATTGGACTTCTGAACTGCAACCAAGTACGTTTTCTGAATTAATATGCTATTTGGGTATTGTAGGACCCGAGTTTTTGTATCAGATTGTTATATCTTGTGCATAAATGTTTGGCATGAGTTTGGATAAATTTATCAAACCAACATTTGATTTTCTAATGTCAAAATTTCATTTCGTTTTCTTCGTCTTGCAAGCGAAAGTGATAATTGTTGCATGTAGCAACAACGAGATTGATGATTCAAAGTTAAAGAGGGAGTTCCCGAAACTACTTTCAATTAAGGATTCGTTGATGAAGTATGTATTCAAACCCAACAAGAAAGTAGCAGCTTAAGCAGGTCTAAAGGCTGTAAATTTAAGGGTTGGCTGCTACTTGGAACCAACGTGTTCCAAGCCTAAGTGTTCCTCTTTTTTAAAAACAATTATTGGCTGTAAGTTTATTTATGAAGACATCTTCAATGTTATTCAATTTTTTTTGGATAACTTCATAAGTTTGATATGTTGTATTTCCAGGATGGGAAGCGCAATTGTTATGCCCATAAATGTATCCTAAATTCTTGATGTAAAGTATTTGACCTTCAATTAGAGAAACAAATAGTCTAGGCCTGACCCAAAACCTCAAATTCGGTAAATAAAGTAACACCTTGTTAGTCATAATGATCTAAGACTAATGAGACCTAATCTAAGTTTATATATTAGTGCAACACCTCGTTATCTTTCTTTTCTCTGCATGTGTATGTGTGTGGGTGCATTGTATTATGAGAATGCATGTCATCACGTATGCACCTGAAGTTGAAAAACCATACCAAGTTAGTCAAACAAACTCCAGATATAACTAGGACACACAAACTCATCTATAATGCAGTGCATTTTTTGGATTAGTAGTGCAAATTTAGCTAAGAGAAGACTCAATTTTACCGAAGATGTAAAGGATTCCAAGTACTCAATCAGCAAATTAGTAACCTTTGCATATCGACCATAATCAACATATAGTTGAAATAATGATGCAGGGCTTGATTCATTACCAGCCATCCCCCATGTACCTTCCCTTCGGACAGCCTGTTGTAACAAAGAAATGAGAAACTCCATTAATAAACTGCAAATAGAACAACAAGGGATAGTGGGGAGGTAATATACATGTTTATTGATTCAAATAATGTAAATATTCTCTCTGTCCCAAAATAATAGTCCCATTTGACAAGTCAACCTTTTTAAAATTGTAGCTTCACTTGTTTGTACGTTATTTGAATTGCAATATAGCTAATCCTTTTAAAAGATGGGACTATTTTTTTGGGACATATCAAAGAGGAAAGTGGGAAAAACTTTTGGGGACAAAGGGAGTATACATCATTGACATTGCATTAACATTGGAAAAAAAAAAACAAGTTCAAAGCAGATCATATGGCAATAATAACTTTGACAGAGAGATTTATCAAATTGACATAACCACAATACACAACCTGGTTGTCATTATAATTTCTCAAGCAGTTCACATGATTTTAGAAGGAAAAAATTGAAATCTTAAATATGAATACCTTTCTTTTTTTTCTTTATTTGGTGCATGACAGAGCAAAGCCCAAACAAAAGAAAGAAAAAGCTAAATAAAAATAAAACTATCTTCCACAACTTAAAAGTCAAAATCGACACAACTCGCAAAAGAAATTGATTTCATACTAGTTGAAGCTCAAGCATGGAAACACAAATTAACCCATGAATTACAGGTAGTACTCCTAACTCCTAAGCCTAAACCAAAATCAAACACAAATTACAGGCACACAGAATCAAACATTACGATTCACATATACAAACACGAAAATCAAACATCATGGGTTTATGAACTAGGGTGCAATAGTGAAAGCTAGGTTAGGGCACAAATAAAGGGAGAATAAAGAAAGAATACAGAAGGAGAAAGAGAGGTTCTTACCAAAGGGATTCTCAAGCAAGTAATCGAACAAAAGAGAAAGTTTCTCACAGATTTCGTAACAGCCCTAGCAAACACGAAGATAGAGTGCCTGTAATTTGTGAAAATTGACTATTTGTTATAAACTAGATCACAAATCAGGGGAGAATAGATAAAGAATACGAGAGGGAGAGAGAGGGAAAGAGAGAAAAGTTCTTACCAAAGATTCCCAACCAGATGCAGCAGCAATTGAACAGAGAGACCTAGAAAGCGAGAGAGAGGGTGACCACTGGAAAGAAATTGCACGAAAGAGGGGAAAAGGAGCCCTAGCTAGGAGAAAATACTTGAGGCACGTCTTTTGTTATGGAGGGAAATATTTGCGTGAAATGAAAATTATAATTGGCCCCCACATCAAAACATTTAGTACGGGGAAAGGTTACACTGTCCTAAAAAATAATATTTGGGAAGGGAAGTGGAAAAAGGGTGCCAAGTACTTAGGCCCTGTTTGATTGGGCTTATGGGAGAGTACTTTTGACTTATGACTTCCCATAAGTCAAAAAATGAATGTTTGATTTCAATTAGCCATAAGTTTGTTTACAAAATAAGTCATAAGCACCAAAAGTAATCTCTGATTGTTTTTAATGAATTTTTCAAATTCCCAATTGAATTAGGTTTTCCGTATTTGGCCAAATCCCTCCAACGCAAGTTCACCTCTCCAAATAAAACCGTTCATAGTGCATTCTCCATTTTGCCCCTCTTATTATTTTTCCTCCCGACTCATCATGAGATCGGCGAAAATAGACAATATTTGGAAATAAATTTGATAGTTATCACGCTTATTTTAACAAGGAAAAGATTATATGATGAGGTTATTTTAGTCTTTATAGTTTTATTCAAAGACTTTTTCAACTTATTAATCGACTTTGAAAAAACTAAATCAAACAAAGATCATTCATCACCATCACGGTCCATCAAGACTTATTTCCTTTCATAATTTCCCAAAATCTAGTATTTGGGACCCTTTTTGGCCCTCCCATAAAGGGGTCACAAATAGTCCTTTTTCTCTCAAGTATTATTTCCTCCCGACTCATCATGAGTCGAAGCCCAAGTTTCTTCCTCTTTCGTTAGGCGGTCCACTTATTTCCTTTTGATATTTCTCCTCCATCAACCCTCTCATAGGACATTCCTCAATTTTGAGGACAAAATAAAATTAAAGTTTGGAGGGGGGGAATTCTAAGCCCAGGGCCTTTGCAAGTCCCAGCCTAAGGAAGAGTGGAGTTGGGCTACGTTTTTTAGGGTGAGGGAAAAATTTTGTCCCTCTATCGTCTCTCCTCCTCACTCTATTTTCAAGCTTTTTATATTTTCTTATTTTAGGAGATGTTGCGCTGACCAGAATACTATAATATTCGGTTCCTTCGGGGACCCATCAAAAGAGTCATCGTCATCGCCCATCTCCATTTTCTTTATATAAAAATTTTCAAAAAAAATGTTTTAATTCAAAAATTTATCCTCGAGTCCTGGTATAGTCATTTCAGTCGATGAGGAGTTAATGCAATGAACCACATAACTTTTCCATATATTAGTCTGAAATTTACTTGATTCTGCAAAATTCTTGATTTTCTCCAAATCTTTGTGCACTTATACCAGTCATGATTATGGATTGATTTGAATATTTTTACTAAGTTTATAGCACATATTTCATTTTAGCAACAAAGATATGCACAAGAATATGATGAATATCCGTTCTAACATGATTGTTGCATTAAATTGTAACTTAGGATCAATTGCATGATAGTTAGATCCCTTGTATTTTGCTTACTAATATATCTCAAGCACACTTTTGAACCGTATCTGCATGTTAGTCTTGATTTCCCCTACATCTTTTCTAGCGAATGCTTATGCGAAATCCAGTGATGCTAAATTTTCAATTCCACAACTTTCATGCTGGATGTGATATTTATGTGTTTTGCTTTCTTAAAAACTGCATGAGTATTTTAGTATTAAGATATGATATAGGTCATCTTTGGATCGTTTTAGCGACTTGAGATTGAAGCCAAAAATATTTTTGTTTATTTTGTATTTATTGTTTTTAGAGTAATTTTTGCTTGCTTTTGTATTTATTAGTTTTTATATTTATCTGCATAGTCGAGTCGCTCGCTAGAGTCTCCTTGAGTTTGTGGGTTTCTAGAGGAGTGTAAATAGTATCACCCTCCAAAAAGATTTTCTTAATTTTGTATTTTTAATTGTTTTTGTATTTATAAGTATTGTTTACTCGTGGACAAGCAAAGTCTAAGTTTTGAGGTATTTGATAGACGTATTTTATACGTCTTTATCTGGTACTTTTATGACTTAGAAATAGCAATTTCATGAGGCTTTTGGCTACTAATATGTGTTTTTGAGCTATATTGTGAGTTTCAGGGTTTTAGGTGAACTTATGGGATTTATAGAGCTTTTATTGAAGATTTCGAGGAAGGGTGCAAAGTGCAACATGTGAAAAGATGCAAAAGAAGACATCTGGGCACCTTGCGGCCACAAGCCTTCAAGGCCTTGCCCTCGCAAGGTAGACAGTATGCATCCTAGCCCGTTCAAGACCCTTGCAGACGCAAGGTATAAACACCATGCGGCTGTAAGGTCCCCAAAAACCGCCTCTACGGGTGTTTCACTTGGATTTAACCTCTTATTCCCCTAAAACACTTGGATATATATATAGAAGACGGTAACCAAAGCCAAAGGACGTCCAGAAATTCTTAGGAAACGGTTCTAATACCAATTTTAGTTTGTATTACATAGTTTAGTCATTGTAATTATAGTTCTGAAGATCAATTCATGTATTCCTTCATCCTATTGTTTGGTTCATCTTCAAGGATGAACTAACCGTCCATTAATCTAGGAATTAGGAGGTAACTTGTATCGAATCTATTGCTTAATATATTTTTATTCATTCAATTCTTGTTGATCATGATGTCTATCAACCCCTTTATTGTCTAGCTTTGACCAAATGAATGGAATCGCAAGTAATGAAGGCCTAGAGGTGCGGATAGCTGCACGACCAAATGCATATGCCGTACACTGGCTCACCATCATGATAAATTGATCTTATCGATGCACGAGAGTGATAAGTTAGGGTCAAGTTCATATATATGACCTAAGTGACAAATATGATCCATATGTTCTTGTTCTTAGGATATAGATTTGATGAATTATTTGGGATGGAGGCTGAACTATAATTTGACAATCTATATCTATCTTTTGTGAACGAACCCAATGTAATGAATGATACTTTATTGCAAAAAAAAAAAGCAATTGAGTAGATGCAAGTGAAACCCCAATCCTAGATTTCCCTCCTCCATAAGATCTTTATAAATTGTGATTGCTACTTAGTTAAATAAATTTCCTGTTTTTGTAGAATAAATTAGTTTAATTAAAACAAAATAAAAAACCCCCTTAGTTTAAATAGCTACCAATATTCCCGCCATTAGTATTCTTCTTGTCTTTGTGGTTCAATCCTTGCTTCCCATATTATTCTACAATAGTCGTGTGCACTTGGAAAGAATTAAATAAAATAAGACACGATCAATACTGTAGATGACCATACATACAAATAGGGGTGGCAAAATTGGTATTTTGGATCAATGGATAATAGGCCATTATCCATGGATAACCATGGATAATGGCCTATTATCCATTGATCCAAAACACCCATTTTGCCACCCCTACATACAAATAATATGAAATAACCTAGCCTATCACTTTGCTAACCGAAGATACACTAGCTATAATATAGGAAATAAACTATTACTATATTTATAATATTTGCTTGATCTATATGGATTCTATTACTCCCCCACAGTCGAAACAGGAGGAGGATGAACGCTGAGACTGTCCCGAAAGTCATCAAAAAGAAGCAATGGAAGACCTTTGGTGAAGATGTTCGTAATTTGGTAGCGAGATGGGATATATAGAACACGGATCTGCCCTCGAGCGACCTTCTCACAAACAAAGTGAATGTCCATCTCGACATGATTGGTGCGCTGATGCTGGACTGGGTTACCGGAGAGATAGATGGCACTTACATTATCACAATACGCTAAGGTGGCTTTTGTGATTGGGCAATGTAGTTCAAGAAGTAGGTTGTGCAATCAACAAGATTATGAAACAACATTGGTGACGCCCCTGTATTCAGCTTCAGCACTAGAACGAGACAAGGTGGTTTGCCATTTTGAGGACCAAGAGACAAGATTATCACCAAGGAACACGCAGTGGCCAGAAGTGGAACGTCTGGTGTCAAGGCAGCCACCCCAGTCTACGTCGGTGTACGAGACCAGAGTAGTCGTTGAAGAGGGGTAGAGATGCAAGACATGAGTGAGAATGCCTTGAATGTAACGTATGATGTGCTTGAGAGCCTGCACGTGAACCTCCATCGGATTGTGCATGAAGAGACATATTTGATGGACAGTATATGATATGTCCGGTCTGGTGAATGTAAGATATTGTAATGCTCTGGTGAGGCTGCGGTAGTGGGATGGATCAACATATAGTGTATTGGGTGAAGAACTGAGCTTGGGTTTAGTATCAATTGATGTAAGGCAAGGATTGTGATAGACGTATTTTATACGTCTATATCGAGTACTTTTATGACTTAGAAATAGCAATTTCACGAGGCTTTTGGCTACTAATATGTGTTTTTGAGCTATATTGTGAGTTTCAGGGTTTTAGGTGAACTTATGAGATTAATAGAGCTTTTATTGAAGAATTCGAGGATGGGTGCAAAGTGCAACATTTGAAAAGATGCTAAAGAGTCAAATGGACACCTTGCGGTTGCAAGCCTAAAAGGCCTTGCAAGCCTAAAAGGCATTGCCCATTCAAGCAATGTAAAAAGTAGCATTGCCATGCAAGACCCTCCCCGTAAACGACTTACGAGGTCTTTCACCTGGATTGAACCTCCTATTCCCCTACAACACCTTGGATATAAATAGAGGACGGTAGCCAAAGCCTAAGGACGTCTAGAAATTGTTAGGAAACGGTTCTAACACCGATTTTAGTTTGTATTACATAATTTAGTCATTGTAATTACAGTTTTGAAGATCGATTCATGTATTCCTTCATCCCACTGTGTGGTTCATCTTCAAGGATGAACTAACTGTCCATTAATCTAGTAATTGGGAGGTAACTTGTATCGAATCTATTGCTTAATATATTTTTATTCATTCAATTCTTGTTGATCATGATGATAATCAATCCCTTTATTGTCTATCTTTGACCAATTGAATGGAATCGCAAGTAATAAAGGCCTAGAGGTGCGGATAACTGCACGGCCAAATGCATATGTCTTACACTGGCTCACCACCATGATAAATTGAACCTATCGATGCACGAGAGTGATAAGTTAGGGTCAGGTTCATATATATGACCTAAGTGACAGATAGGATCCATATATTCTTGTTCTTAGGATATAGATTGGATGAATTATTTGGGATGGAGACTGAACTATAATTTGACAATCTATATCTATCTTTCGTGAACGAACTCAAGTTATTGAATGATACTTTATTTAAAAAAACAATAGAGTAGATGCAAGTGAAACCCTAATCCTAGATTTCCCTCCTCCATAAGATCTTTATAATTGTAATTGCTAGTTAGTTAAATAAATTTCCTGCTTTAGTAAAATAAATTAGTTTAAATAAAGGAAATAAAAAACCCCCTTGGTTTAAATAGCTACTAATATACTTTCCATTAGTATTCTTCTTGTCTCTGTGGTTTGACCATTGCTTCCCAAGCTATTCTACAATAGTCTTGTGCACTTGCAAGGAATTAATTAAAATAAGACACGATCAAGTTTTTGGCGCCGTTGCCGGGGACAAGCTAGTTTGCTTAGTTTGTTTGTTGGTAACGTTGTTTTTAAATTCAATTTTTATAAAAATAAAAATCCAAATTTTGTTTTTTAGTTTTTAGTTTTTGTTTTTAATTGCTTTTATTTTATGCACGGTCGTAGATCTCTAAATCTCAAGCTAGCAGAATTAAATCATAATATAAATAATCTTTGAAAGAATAAGGAAGACCCTGATAATTTAGAAAACCAGCCCGTTAATCAAGAACAGCTCGATAGAGAGGATCCTCTGGTTGATCCTCCAATGGATATCAGCAATAATCAAAATCCTGAAAATCATGTTCCTCCGGTGAATCTAAATCATAGAAGGGAAAAATCTGCTGATAGAAATATGGAAGTAGTAATCAATCAAAGAACTATAAATGATTATGGTCGTCTCATGTTGAATGCAACACCATCATGTTTAGTTTTACCAGAAGCAATAACAAATTTTGAATATAAAGGTCATTTTTATAACATGTTGCCTTCATTCCATGGATTGCCATCTGAAGATCCAGTAACTTTTGTTAAGGAATATGGTTTTATGATTGATAATTTTTCGTTAGGAGGTTTGACAGAAGATCAGATAAAAATGAGATATTTTCAATGTGCATTAAAAGATGCGACGAGAAGATGGTTTATGAATCTAGCACCTAGAAGTGTTTATACATAGGCTCAACTATATGATTTGTTTATGGGTAAATTTTATCAACATGCATCCCTTTTAGAATATAGAAAACAAATTATATCTTTTCAAACTGAACTGGGTGAGACATTCCACGAAGCATGGGATAGATTTAAAAATTTACTTATTTTGTGTCCCCATCATAATTTATCTCAAGATGTGCTAGTAACTCATTTTATCATGCTCTTTCGCCTGCCTTGCAAACTATGGTTGATAGTGCAGCCGGTGGTTCTATTAATAGAATGACACCAGCTGAATTAGAAAACTTGCTTGAGATGTTAAGTGCAAATTCTCAACAGAAAAGTATAAGAGCAAAAAGTAGTAGAAATTTGTTTCAGGTCCAAGAAAACTCAGATACTCAAACTCAAATATCTCAATTAGCTCAAATGAAAGCTCAAATTGAACTTTTGCAATCACAAATTCCAGAAGCATGTTCTATTTATGGATTAAATTCCCATGTTACTAATTTGTGTTCATCTAGTGTTGTGTATCCTGAACAGGTTAATGCGATGAACATGTACCCTCAAAGGCAAAAGAATGATCCCTTTTCCAACACATACAATTCAGGTTGGAGGAATCATCCTAACTTTTCATGGGGAGGAAATAAGCCATTGCATCCTCAACAATTCCCTAAGCAAGGACAGCTACAGATTGAAGGAGCTCCAAAATCGGAAGGATTACATAGTGGACAAGTTGCTCTTAATAAATATCTATTGGAAACTGTGGAAAGATTGCAGAAAGATCTTGCCAAATATCAAGAAAGAGAAGAAGGGAAGTTCCTTAGTCAAACAGAACAAGCAAAATCTATCACAACTATGTGAAGTGGTAGAATCATTGGAGATGAGGTAAGTAACCATGCTCAATCAACTGATGTGCCTGATAAAATAGATAACTCTGGTAAAGAAATTGAAAAGGATAAAAGTGAAAATATTCAAGCAAAAGATAAAGAGGTAGAAAAAGAAATTTTAAATAAAGAAAGTCAAGAAAAAATCACTCAAGAAAAAGAGCAAGAGGTAGAACCTCTTGAGGAACCATATGTTGCTCCTCCACCATATGTTCCTCCAATACCATTCCCTGGTAGACTGATGAAAAACAAGCTGAATAAGCATTTTACAGAAATTTATAATATGTTGTTCAAAGTGAACATTAATCTCCCTTTGCTTAATGTCATTAAAAATATTTCATCTTATGTTAAGTTTTTCAAAGATCTCCACTCTAGGAAACACAAATTTGAAAAGAATGAAAAAATAATTGTTTCTGAAAACGTTAGTGCAGTAGTACAACCCGAACTTCCTCCTAAATTAAAAGATCTAGGTAGTTTTAATATCCAAGTCTCCTTGGGTAGTTCTAAAAAGATGAAAGCTATGCTAGATTTAGGAGAGAGCATCAATTTAATGCCTTTCGCTGTTTATAAACAATTAGGACTAGGTGAATTAAAACCCACTACTATGTCTTTACAGTTAGCCGATCACTCGGTCAAACATCCTTTGGGAATATTAGAGGACATTCTAGTACAAGTAGATAAGTTAATCATCCCAGTCAACTTTGTGGTTTTAGAGATGGAAAGAAAAATATGTACTAATAATGAAGTTCCTATTCTGTTAGGAAGACCTTTCATGGCTACAACTAATACCATGATTAATGTGAAAAATGGTAAGCTTTCAATATCAGTTATAGGAGAAACTGTAGAAATTTCAGTTTTTGATGCATTAGATAGACCGAGTGACATGAATGCATGTTTCTCAATTGATGAAATTGAAAATCTTACATCCCAAAGCTTTGAAGCTAATTTAAATGATGATGAGTTAGAGAAAGATATGTTTGGAGAAGAAGATGATGATCTAATTTTCCCCAGGATAAGAACCGACATAGAAGAGTTAGAAGGAGAACTTCAAGAAACCGATGCTAGGAAAGAAAAAGAGAGATTAGAAGCTCTCAAGAATGATAGCAGAAATAATGAAGGAATAGAAAATCCCAAATCAGAAATAAGTCTGATAAAATAGAATTTGGTGAAGTAGAAGAAGAAATTCTTAAGGATGATAAAGAAGAAAAAGTGAAACCGGAAATTCCCAAATTTATTCATTCTGTTAAATCCCCTCCTGAAGTAGAATTAAAGTCATTGCCATCCCATTTAAAATATGCATTTTTAGGGGAAGGTAAAACTTTTCTAGTTATAATTGCTGCAGATTTAACAGAAGAACAAGAATCAAGTCTGTTAAAAGTTTTATGAACTCATAGAGAAGCTATAGGTTGGTCCTTAGCAGACTTGAAGGGTATTAGTCCATCTATGTGTATGTATAGAATTCATTTAGAAGAAGGTAGTAAACCTTCTCGAGAACGTCAAAGAAGACTTAACCCTCATTTGGAATAAACAGTTAGAAAAGAAGTGCTTAAGCTTCTTGATGTGGGTATAATTTATTCGATATCTGATAGTAAATGGGTGAGTCCAGTCCAAGTAGTTCCAAAGAACTATCACTGGTTATAGGATGTGCATTGATTTGAGGAAACTAAATGCTGCAATAAGGAAAGATCACTTTCTCTTGCCTTTTATTGACCAAATCCTTGAAAGATTAGCTGGCCATGAATATTATTGTTTTCTTGATGGTTTTTCTGGTTACAATCAAATTCCAGTGGCACCGGAAGATCAAGAGAAAACCACTTTTACATGTCCCTTTGGTACCTTTGCGTTTAGGAGAATGCCCTTTGGACTATGTAATGCCCCAGCTACTTTTCAAAGGTGCATGATTTCTATATTTTCTGATCTAGTTGAAAGATGTGTAGAAGTATTTATGGATTTCTTTTGATCATTTCCTAGAAAATCTAACGTCAGTTCTAAAAAGATTTTGTGAAACTAATTTGACTCTAAGTTGGGAGAAAAGTCATTTCATTGTTAAACATGGGATAATTTTAGGTCATGTTGTGTCTAACAAAGGAATTGAGGTCGATAAAGCCAAAATTGAAGTTATATCACAATTACCTCCCCCAACTACAGTCAAGGGCGTTAGAAGTTTTCTAGGACATACAGGATTTTACAGAAGATTTATAAAAGATTTTTCTAAAATCTGTAAACCTTTATGTAATCTTTTGGCAAAAGATACCGAATTCATTTTTGACCAAGAATGCTTAAACGCATTCAATTTGTTAAAAGAACAATTAACATCAGCTCCTATTTTAACCAGCCCTGATTAGTCTCTCCCTTTCGAAATCATGTGTGATGCTTCAGATTTTGCAATTGGAGCCGTGTTAGGACAAAGGATAGACAAGAAACCGCATGTGATTCATTATGCGAGTAGGACATTAAATGATGCACAACTCAATTATACAACCACCGAAAAATAATTTTTAGTAGTTGTGTTTGCACTAAAAAAATTTAGGTCCAATTTGTTAGGTTTAAAAGTTATAATATTTTCGGATCATGCAGCCCTAAAATATCTTTTGAGTAAAAAGGAGGGAAAACCTAGACTCATTAGATGGATGTTATTATTGCAAGAATTTGACATTACGATAAAAGATAAAAAGGGAACAGAAAACGTTGTAGCCGACCATTTGTCTAGGTTAGAATTTTTACCCTTGCTTGAACGTCAATTTCTTGATAATAAAATCCCGATGAATGAAGATTTCCCAGATGAGCAACTGTTAGCTGTTAAAAATTTTGAACCATGGTATGTTGATTTTGTTAATTACCATGTAGTCGATATCATCAATCCTGATTTTGATTTCTATCAAAGAAAGAAATTTTTAACTGATGCAAAACAATATTTTTGGGAAGAACCACATTTATTCAAAATATGTTCAGATTCCATAATTAGAAGGTGTATTCCAGAACAAGAACAACAAAGTATTATGACATTTTGTCATGAATACTCTTGTGGTGGTCATTTTAGTGGTAACAAAACTACTAGGAAAATCATGCAATCTGGATTATATTGGCCTACTGTTTTTAGGGACTCTGAAATATTTTACAAAACATGCGATAAATGCCAAAGGACTGGCGGAATTAGTAAAAGGAATGAAATGCCCTTGCATAATAATATAGTTGTTGAAATTTTTTATGTTTGGGGTGTTGATTTTATGGGTCCTTTTCCAGTCTCTAATGGTTGTGAGTATATTTTAGTCGATGTTGATTATGTGTCCAAATGGATAGAAGCCATAGCTACTCGAAATAATGATGGCCAAACGGTTGTCAAGTTTTTGGACGATATATTCTCTCGGTATGGAGTACCGAAAGCAATAATTAGTGATCAATGAACACATTTCACCAGTCGGTTATTAAATGCGAACCTTAGGAAACATGGTGTAACTCACAAGCTAGCTACGTCATATCATCCTCAGACTTCTGGCCAAGTAGAAGTTAGCAATAGACAGATAAAAACAGTCTTAGAAAAGACTATTCGACCAAATCGTAAGGATTGGGAACCAAAACTGAAAGATGCTCTATGGGCATATCGAACTGCATATAAAACTCCAATTGGTATGAGTCCATATCGAATGATGTACGGTAAAGCATGTCATTTACCAGTAGAAATTGAACACAAGGCTTATTGGGCCATTAAAACTCTTAATTTTGACCTATCTTTAGCCGGTGAAGAAAGACTTTTTCAGTTAAACGAGTTAGAAGAACATAGGTTAAATTCGTATGAAAATGCAAAAATCTATAAAGAAAAGACCAAAAGATACCATGATATGAGAATTTCTAAAAAAATGTTACATCCAGGATTGAAAGTCCTTCTTTTTAATTCTAGACTCCGATTATTTCCAGGTAAGTTGAAATCAAAATGGTCAGGTCCCTTCATTATAGTACGAATTTACCCCCATGGAGCAGTCGATATTAAGAATCCAAAGACTAATGAAATATTTAAGGTTAATGGTCACCGACTCAAACCATACTTTGAACCCATGTCAGTAGAGAGAACAATCGAACTCATTCGTCTCTCTGACACCGAACCCCCAAGAGAATATGTTTGCAGTTGGGTCGAGCCAAAGACATTAAACAAGTGCGCTAGGTGGGAGGCAACCCATTATGATGAAATTTTACTTGCTTTCGTAGTGTAATTTAAATATGTTGTTCTCCATCTTATTTAATTATGTGCATTTAATTTAAATGTTCTCCAGTATTTGCATAATTCAAGCTTAGGGAGAAAAGCATCTTAGTGTTGTATTTATATGTTTCTTATATTTTAGTCTAGAAGTTTGTGTAGAATTTTCAGAGTGCAAGAAAGAAACGGACTTAACGGAACGTAACGAAAGGACTAAAACGAAAAATGCCAAAAATTTGTAAAACAGCTCCCAAGGTTGAAGAATATGTGGACCTTGCGGACGCAAGGCCTAAAACACCTTGTGGTCGCAAGGCCTTAGTAATGACAAAACGCGTGACTCATGCGGCGGCAAGCCCAAAAGACCATGCCCCCACAAGCCATCATCAATTTTCGTGCCCTTTGACTGGGGACCTTGCGAACGCAAGGCATAAACACCTTGCAGCCGCAAGGCCCTCTTTATAAGTCGGATCAGGGCAGCCACAACAGCTCACAGAAATTCAATCTCTCTCTCAAGCATCCGAAAATCTCTCTCTCTCTCTCTCTCTCTCAAGAATTCGGCGAAGCTCTTCTCCAGTCCGGCCAAGTCAAAGTTCAAGCTCTCCTCTCTTCAAGCTCCCCCATTATTTCTGTGGGTCCCAATGAGCACAATAATAAGCTAGAAGGGGGGGTTGAATAGCTTATTAACACTTTAAAACTTTTTAAGTAAGTTCCTTGAAAGTTACTTGCAATATATGAAAAGAATCAAGTAGCGGAAGACCTTCAAGAAAATTGTTCTAGGTCTGCCGATAAGGACTACCGGTAGACCTTTTACAGATTACTTAAGTTCTGCTGAAATGGATAATATAAACAATGAAACTAAGCAGTTCAAATAAATAGACAGACATTAGGAAATAACACAAGTATTTTGGGATGGTTCACACTATAATGAGTGCTACGTCCACCACCAAGGCAGTCAACCTTGGATTTAAATTGTGCACTATGTTTTCCACTTAGATCAATTACAAAGAATATCCCTAATGGATCGTGTACAAAATATTGACTTGTGTTTGGGTCTAGGGAATTAAATATCTGTAAAAACAAGATATTTAATTAGATGCAAGTATAGTTAATGGAAGTTAACAACAAGAAGAATAAAGCAATAAATGTTGAAGAAGCGACTTCTTGTTGTTGCGAGGACTTCTAGATCTGTTGAGGATCTATTGAATGCACCGAGCCGAAAGACTTGGAGTTGTGAAGATTGAGCAATTCTTTAAGTGTTCGATTGATTACATGCTTGTCTCTTTGTTCCATCTTCAATGGCGTATTTAAAGCGAGTGCATTTCAAAAGAATCCGTTGGAGAGGACGAAGACTTCAACAAATCTATTCATAAATGCATTAAATGCATGGGTCGATCAAGGATTTTCGTCTTCACAGATATCTAGAGCGAGATAATCATTTACGAGATCTTCAAAAGGTGGGCGATTTGATGTCGATCGAGAGATGTAGCGAAAGTAGGGGCGATGCGCTTTTACGCTTTCATTTCGGGGCGAAAAGTATTCCTGCTTTTCGGAAAGTTGCTTTCGGCTGTATGACATGTCAGGGAATGACTTGGATTAATTCAAATAATATATGGAAATAAGTTTGAATTAATCCAGCTAGCTTTCTGCTGGAGAGGACACGTAGAAGCAGATCAGCTGGACACGAGGTCTACCGATCTTAGGCTTTGAGCGAGGTCTTAGGTGAAGGCGAGAAGGGGTCTTCATTTTCTGAAAAAGTCCTACAAAAAATATACAAGGCAAAGTTCTATACACAGTTGCCACACTAATCGATACGCAGCCCGATTAGCCACTGAAGTATAAAACTAATGTAATGTACTGATCAGATATAAATTTAACATAAGAACCAACAATTTCCATCCTCCATATCCCTCCATTCAAGCTTCGAGGAAGGAAGCCACCATTGTTGCCGACGTTACTGCTTTGGAACTCCGACCAACCTAACATCTCAGCGAAAAGCATAGCACTATCCACGTATCTTCTATCCCTGCTTCATTAAATTTTTGATATTTCAAAATTTTTGCATGTTAGGGTGTTAGAATTATTTTTGTATTGTTGACGTGCATGCTTTAGTTGTTTTTGTTAGGTTGTTTAATTTTAATTTTTAGATAGTAGATTTTTACATTTTTTTTGTGCCCATATAATGGCCCCTAAGCGTAGAAACACCGGACCGTCCTCGTCGCGCTCCGGAGAGGAGGAGAAACATTATGACCCCACTAGGTTCGTGTCCTACGAGGCATCAGAGAGTTACACTAGGAAGCTCTCCAAAAGCATAATCCCTGAAAGAGGATTTAAGGTCAAGGACTTTGCTCTCCCTGCCCACATCGCCCGTCGAAGGTAGGGCAATCTTTGTGCGGCCCTGGGCGTGGCCATTTTGGCTTTAGTCCGTGAATTATACGCCAACGGGCGTATTTCTATTTCTGGCGAAATGCTTGATATCACTGCTGTTAGGGGTAGGAATGTCGACTTTTCGTCCCGTAGTATTAACCATTATTTCGGCACTCATAATTTTGCGAGTGGTACTGACCAACACAGTATCCACATCGCGGACCATGTCCGTCTCCCGTTGTTAAATGTGAAAATCGCAACACCTGACGCGGTTTGGACCTTCCATCAAGGTCCACCGTTTGGCCCCCGCACCATGAACGAGACTTATCCCACGAACACAGCCAAGGCTGTGTTCAAATTTATCTGTGCACATCTTATGCCTTCCAGCTAG
Source organism: Codonopsis lanceolata (assembly GCA_013146195.2). NCBI lineage: Eukaryota > Viridiplantae > Streptophyta > Magnoliopsida > Asterales > Campanulaceae > Codonopsis > Codonopsis lanceolata. Next base: position 177,111,971 of record CM028378.1, read on the forward strand.
CAACACACAGTGTCTTGGCATACGGCCGTTTTGATCTACACCATCTTGACCGATGGGTCTGTTGATGTTGGGCGTCTGATCAACGCCAAAACTCAGACCCTTATTAGAGGTACGACAAACTCGGGATTTGTTTTCCCGAGTTTGATTACCGGACTGTGTAGTGGGGCTGGAGTCGTTTGGACTCTAGATTTGTAGAGAGTTCGGGCAGTCCCCAACATCACTAGGGCGTTGCTGTTTGCGTACCCTCGCCAGCCACGTGAGAGAGGCCCACGTGAGGAGCCTCAAGAGGAGGATGATCCCTTAGAGGCTATCTCCAATAGGCAGGAGGAGACCCTACTCCAGCAAGAGATGATTAGTCAGCAGCTGGCGCAAATGCGCGCCAACCAGACTAGTTTCTTTGGTTGGGTTAACCAGGTGGGGCACAATGTTTCCACTCTTTATGGGATGCCACCTGGCACGATCCCCGAGTTTCGTCCTCCTTCGTTATTTCCTCCCGACTCACCATGAGTCGACGCCCAATTTTCTTCTTCTTTCGTTAGGCAGGCCACCTATTTCCTTTTGATATTTCTCCTCCATCAACCCTCTCATAGGATATTCCTCAATTTTGGGGACAAAATAAAATTTATGTTTGTGGAGGGGGAATTCTAAGCCCAGGGCCTTTGCAGGTCCCAGCCTAAGAAAGAGTGGAGTTGGGCTACGTTTTTTAGGGTAAGGGAAATTTTCTGTCCCTTTATCGTGTCTTCTCCTCACTCTATTTTCTTGCTTTTTATATTTTCTTATTTTAGAAGATGTTGCCTTGACCAGAATATACTAATATTTGGTTCCCTCGAGGACCCATCAAAAGAGTCATCGTCATCACCCATCTCCATTTTCTTTTTATAAAAATTTTCAAAAATGAAAATAAAAAAAAATTCTTAATTTTCATCCTCGAGTCCTGGTATGGTCATTTCGGTCGATGAGGAGTTAATGCAAGGAACCACATAAATTTTCCATGGATCATTCTGGAATTTACTTGATTCTGCAAAATTCTTGATTTTCTACAAATCTATGTGCACTCACACCAGTCATGATCAGGGATTGATTTGAATATTTTTAGTAAGTTTATAGCATACATTTCATTTTAGTGACAAGATATGCACAAGAATATGATGAATAGCCGTCCTAACATGATTGTTGCATTAAATTGTAACTTAGGGTAAATTGCATGATAGTTAGATCCCTTGGATTGTTCTTGCTAATATATCTCAAGCACACTTTTGAACCGTGTCTGCATGTTAGTCTTGATTTCCCCTACCATCTGTTCTAGTGAATGCTTATGTGAAATCCAGTGATGTTAAATCTTCAATTCCACAACTTTCATAATGGATGTGATATTTTATGTGTTTTACTTTCTTAAAAACTGCATGAGTATTTTGGCATTAAGATATGATATAGGTCATCTTTGGATCGTTTGAGCCTAAATATTCCCTGACCCTTACTAAAAATATCCCTAGTGTCCCCTTTTAGCTTTATTAAAAAGAATGGAGTGTGCTAAGCACACATTGAACCCCCATTCGACTTCGTTTCTTTAACCCACATTTACTTAACCCTAAAGCCTATACACTTTAGCCTACCCTTTGAGCGAGTAGGATGTGGGTGGGGAATTAATTTTATGGAACCAATTTTCAGTTAGAAAAATTTTTCCGACTTCTTCTTCCCCGTCGAAAAAAAAAGGAAAAGAAAAATAAGTCGACGAAAAATGAAACGGAAGAAGATTCAAATGAAAGCATAATTTTCATCAGAAAAATATGATAGAAAAGTTCTTCTGAAACCAGAACACTAGATATTTTTAGCTCGATATATTGTACAAAACAAGTTTTGGGGGAAAAGTCCCCACTTGTGGTCTTTATAGGTTCTAGCCTAATTGGGAAAAACTTCATTTTGCTTGGAAGTATTTGGGGTAAAGGGTAGTCTTGCTCTCTCACTTTGTATTCTATTCCCTTTCCATCATATCCCCCAACATCTTGGCCTTACATTACAAGCTTATTAAAAACCTATTGATCTTCTTGTCAATGCTTGTGTTTGTCAAATTGATGGTAATGCATGTAAATTGATCATCACTTCATATATTCATATTATTCGCAAGCTCACTGTGTTAGCATAATCTTAGCTATTGCAAGTAATTGGGGGTATGAAAGCATTGTAAGTCATGCCTAGGAAGTGCATGTAATGGATGTATAAGTATTTGAAATCCTTGGTGTTCTCTCTCTCTGTAATAGACCGGATTTGGATGGTAGATCTCATACTCTATGTGCATTGGTTTTATTGAAAATCCTGATTTTTTTAATGAATGTTGTGTTTAGCTTAATAAAATTGTTTATGTTAAGATATTCTCTATGACTGTGTTATCACACACACTGAGAAATTGAAACCGGTAGCAGTTTGAGTAAAAGCCAGTTCGTTCTGTGAATTAGTCTGCACGTATGTGGTGAGCATCTTACTGAGACAACTATGATATGCCATCCTTTTGTGACTTGAGTTTGAAACCAAAAATATTTTTGTTTATTGTTTTTTGTATTTATTGCTTTTAGTTTAATTTTACTCGTTTTTGTATTTATTAGTTTTTATATTTATATGCATAGTCGAGTCACTCGTTAGAGTCTCCTTGAGTTTGTGGGTTTCTAAAAGTGTGTAAATAGTGTCACCCTCCAAAAATATTTTCTTAATTTTTGTATTTATTTAATTGTTTTTGTATTTATAAGTATTGTTTACTCGTTGACGAGCAAAGTCTAAGTTTTGGGGTATTTGATAGATGTATTTTATACGTCTATATCGAGTACTTTTATGACTTATAAATAGCAATTCCAAGTCTTTTGGCTACTAATATATGTTTTTGAGCTATATTGTGAGTTTCAGGGTTTTAGGTGAACTTATGAGATTTATAGAGCTTTTATTGAAGAATTCGAGGAAGGGTGCAAAGTGCAACATTTGAAAAGATGCAAAAGAGTCAAACTGGACACCTTGTGGCCGCAAGCCTAAAAGGCCTTGCCCTCGCAAGGTAGGCAGAAAGTAGCATTGCCCGTTCAAGACCCTTGTGGACGCAAGGTATAAACACCATGCAGCCGCAAGGTCCCCAGAAACCGACTTACGGGGTCTTTCACCTGGATTGAACCTCCTATTCTCGTACAACACCTTGGATATAAATAGAGGACGGTAGCCAAAGCCTAATGACGTCTAGAAATTGTTAGGAAACGATTCTAACACCGATTTTAGTTTGTATTACTTAATTTAGTCATTGTAATTACAGTTTTGAAGATCGATTCATGTATTCCTTCATCCCGCTGTGTGGTTCATCTTCAAGGATGAACTAGCTATCCATTAATCTAGGAATTAGGAGGTAACTTGTATCGAATCTATTGCTGAATATATTTTTATTCATTCAATTCTTGTTGATCATGATGATAATCAATCCATTTATTGTCTAGTTTTGACCAAATGAATGGAATCACAAGTAATAAAGGCCTAGAGGTGCGGATAATTGCACGGCCAAATGCATATTTCTTACACGGGCTCACTGATCGATGTATTTTATACGTCGATTTTATATGCTTCTATGACTTAAATTATGCTATTTCACGAGGCTTTTGGCTACTGATATGTGTTTTCAGTGAGTTTTGTAAGTTACAGGGTTTTTAGTGAAAATATGCAAAACACAAGGCTTTTATATGCAAATTCCAAGAAGGGCCCAAGATGAAAAATGAAGAAGAAATGAAGATATGCCAAACTGGAGACCTTGCGGTCGCAAGGTGTTTCGGACCTTGCCCCCGCAAGGTGGACAGAAAGTCAGAAAACAAAAAGCCCGAAGTGCTGGAGACCTTACGGACGCAAGGTACCTCAGACCTTGCGACCGCAAGGTGGTCAGAATGCGATAAAGTCGTATTTTCACAAGAGATTCAATTGGAATACAACTCCCTGGTATAAATAGGAACCGATTGCCATAGCCTAGGATATAAAGAAAAACGGCTGGAAACAGTTTTGTATAGCTTTAGAGTAGATTTTAGGTTGTATAACATATTTAGATTGTGTAATTACAAGTATTGAAGATCGGATCATGTTTCCGTTCATCTCCGTGTGTTGTTCATTGTCTATGATGAACTAAATCATCCATAATCTAGGAGGTGAGAGGTAACTTGTATCGAATTTATGTTTTAATTCATCTTTATGTTCATTTAATTCTTATTGATTGTGATGTTTATCAATCCCTCTATTATTTCTCTTTGAACAAATGAATGTAATTGCAAATAATAAAGGCCTAGAGGTGCGGATAACTGCATGACCAATGTGCATATGTCGTACACTGGCTCACCATTACAATAAATTGAACATATCGATGCACGAGAGTGATAAGTTAGGACCAGGTTCATACATGATTTAGGTGACAGATAAAATCATATGTTCTTGTGTTTATGATATAGAATGGATGAATGTTGTGGGGATGGAGGCTGAATCAATAGTTCAACAGACTTTATCTATCTTTTGTGAACGAACCCAAGAAATTGAATGATAATTATTGTGGATTAGACATAAAGGAGATACAAGTGAAACCCGAATCCTAGATTGTCATCTACCATAAAGATCTTCATAACTGTAATTACTGCTAATTAGTTAAACACCTAAATATTAATAGTAGATTAGAATAAAATCATTATAAAAACCCCTTAAATTAATAATTTGCTATCAATAAATCGCACTATTCGTGATCTCTTGTCTCTGTGGGTTCGGCGTTGCTTCCAATACTATTCTATAATAGTCTTGTCCACTTGTAAGGAAAATAATTAAAATAAGACATCGATCACTCACCACCATGATAAATTGAACCTATTGATGCACGAGAGTGATAAGTTAGGATCAGGTTCATATATATGACCTAAGTGACAGATAGGATCCATATGTTCTTGTTCTTAGGATATAGATTGGATGAAGTATTTGGGATGAAGACTGAACTATAATTTGACAATCTATATCTATCTTTCGTAAACGAACTCAAGTTATTGAATGATATTTTATTTAAACAAGCAATAGAGTAGATGCAAGTGAAACCCCAATCCTAGATTTTCCTCCTCCATAAGATCTTTATAATTGTAATTGTTAGTTAATTAAATAAATTTCATGTTTTAGTAGAATAAATTAGTTTAAATAAAGCAAATAAAAAAACCCCTTGGTTTAAATAGCTACCAATATACTTGCCATTAGTATTCTTCTTGTCTCTGTGGTTCGACCCTTGCTTCCCAAGCTATTCTACAATAGTTTTGTGCACTTGTAAAGAATTAATTAAAATAAAACACGATCAAGTTTTTGGCACCGTTGCCGGGGACAGGCTAGTTTTGCTTAGTTAGTTTGTTGGTAGCGTTGTTTTTAAATTCAGTTTTTATAAAAATAAAAAAACAAAAAGAATTTTTTTTTAATTTTTAGGTTTTGTTTTTAATTGCTTTTATTTTATGCACGGTCGTAGATCTCTAAATCCCAAGCTAGCAGAATTAAATCATAATATAAATAATCTTGGAAATAATCAGGAAGACCCTGATAATTTCGAAAACCAGCCCGTTAATCAAGAATAGCTCGATAGAGAGGATTCTCTGGTTGATCTTCCAATGGATAGCAACAATAATCAAAATCCTGAAAATCATGTTCTTCCGGTGAATCTAAATCAAAGAAGGGAAAAACCTGCTGATAGAAATATGGAAGTAGTAATCAATCAAAGAACTATAAATGATTATGGTTGTCCCATGTTGAATGCAACACCATCATGTTTAGTTTTACCAGAAGCAGTAAGAACAGTGCGAATGGTTGTCGGTTTGACAATCGGACTGAAAGTCTCACCACAATCCACGCCAACTTGTTGAGTTTTCTCATCACCTACAAGATGGGCTTTATGCCGCTCAAAAGAACCATCAAAATTTTCTTTGTGTTTAAAAATCCACATGGAGTGTGTGACATTAATATTGGGCGGACGGGGTACCAACTCCCACGTCTTATTTTGAATAAGAGCATGAAATTCATCATCCATGGCCATTTTCCAATTCGGGTCATTAAGTGCGGACACACGGTTGTGAAGGAGATTGGATTTAGCAACCTGGGAGAGGGGACCATATTTGGTGTTGGGAAATGGGGCTCGTAGAAGATGGACTGCGAGATGCTGGGCTGCTAGGCGCTGGGTTAGCAGAAACTCGATCAGGTTGTAAAAGGAAGAGAGGTGGACTTTGTTTAGATCCTAAGTGATGGACTACAAATGGGGAGAGCCCACTGTCGAGAAACTCATATGCTTGAGAAGATGGGGTGCGTATTTTTGTAAACGGAAATGGGGTTTCATCAAAAAGAACGTGACAACTAATTATGATTTTTTTTCATGATAAATCATAGAACTTGTAGCCACTATGATGAGGAGGGTAACCCAAAAATACACACGCAGTAGAACGGGCTTGAAGTTTGTTAATTGTAGTAGATGGAAAGAGAGGGTAGCACAAACACCCAAAGACTCGAAGGTGAGAATATGAGGGATTTTTGTGATAAAGAATTTGAAGAGGAGTGGTATAGGAAAGTTGTTTACTTGGATGAATGTTAAGAAGATAAGTAGCCATTTGGAGAGCATGATGCCAAAATGTGGAAGGGACGGAGGCATGAACAAGTATAGTTCGAACTATATTATTGATGGTGCGAAGTTTTCGTTCGAACTTGCCATTTTGGGAAGAAGTGTGGGGATAAGAAAAACGAAAAGAAAGACCATTTGTATTACAATAATCCCAGAATTGTCCATTATCAAATTCACGACCATTATCACATTGTAATGTTTTTATTTCCCGTTCAAACTGAGTACGGATAAAGGCCCGAAATTTAGAAAAAATAGAGTAAACCTGGGACTTTTTGGAGAGAGGAAAGGTCCACAAAAAAATTGAGTAGTCATCCAAAAAGACTAGATAACAACGATGACCCAAAGAGCTCAACACAGGAGAAGTCCAAATATCACTATGAATTATATCAAACGGCATAAATATGCGTGAAGTAGATGCAACAAAAGGTAGTTTAATATGTTTTCCAAGAGACATGAATGACAAATAGTGGAGCTACGAGTATGAATGACCCAAACGGGCATGTCATAAAGAAGACGCTAAGGCAGTAAAAGAAGCAGCAGGAGAAGAGGTGAGAGATGTGGTGATGGGGTAAAGGTTGCCTTGACTGTCACATCTCATGAGAGGGGTCCCCCTCCAAAAATCCTTCACACAGAAACCAAAAGGATCAAATTCGACAGAAACAGAATTATCAGTGGTGAATTTGCGTATAGAAATTAAGTTCTTAATAATCTTAAGTTCATGGAGGACATTTTTTTAAAGAGAATAGGGGGTGTGGATGGGACAATTGTGCATCACCATAACCATGAATTGGAATAAAATGGCCATTACCGACAAGAATACCACGATTAATGCTCGAATTAAAATAAGAGAAGAGAATACCCTGTTCGGATGTCATATGAGAGGTGGCTCCAATGTCCATGTGCCATGTCGCAACCGGAGGGGTAAGGCCAAGAGTGTGCATCGCAGTTTCAATGTTAGTTGGAGAGGGCGGTGTAGATGTTGAATATGATTGCTGTGGACGGGGACCAAGGAGGCCAGCGGGCTGAGAGGAAGGATTGGGCCTTGTCCAGAGAGCCGTTTGGTAAGGAGAGAGAGGAACAGCCCAAGGGAGATAGGAGTATGGCCACTGTGGACTCAACCACGGTTGCTACTGCCAGCGTTGTTGTTACTTGGGTTACTGCGGCTGTGACCTACTGCCCCGATTTCCATTATGGCCACCACCACCCCTGTTGCCAGAACAACCATTACCACGGTGTTTACCTATGTTATTGCGATTGTCGGTTTTTCTGGTCGAGTGATAACCAACTTCATCAGTACTTTCCACTTGGACTTTGGCGAGCATGGCGGCATGATTGGACCCTGTAGAAACCCGTTTGGCTAGGCCTGCTTCCTCAAGAATGAGCATGGAACCGGGTTGATAAAAGGGCGAAAGAGGGTTGCTTTGACAGATGAGGGTGCCTACCCCGCTATACGCCTCCATTAAGCCAATAACCATCTGAAAAACCAAACGATTGTTGGTGACCATAGCCCCAACATTCTTGAGCTGATCCGACAGACCCTTGAGGCGTTGGCAATAGGCGGAGGCATTGGGAAAATCCTCCAGGTTGGTATGGGAAAATTCTTGGTTAAGGGTTACAGCACGGGAATGTTTTTTGTCCTGGAAAATATCACGTAAACGATTCTAGGCTTCCATTGCTGTTGAGTCGGGTTCAAGGATAGTGTGCAACAAGTCACTCGAGATCGTGGTGTAGATCCACTGGAGGACCGTAGCATCAATGGTCGACCACAATTCCTTCTCTTCGTCGGTGGTCGGATCTTTTGTAGAAGTTCCTTCGGCTGGCGGGATGATGTGGTGGATAACCATGTAAGATCGTGCGTGGATCTTAAACAGTTTGGCCCAGGTTGCATACTAAACATTCTTCATCTCAAGAATGATGGAGATGTGGTTCTTGATGTTGGAAACAACAAGAGCCGGGTGGAAAGAAGATTTCGATGCAGCCATGGAGACAAAGAAGAAAAACGAAAAAAAAAAAGTGCAGCGGAAGATGTATTCGTGCCCTAGGGCTCTGATACCATGAAAGATGGAATGAATTCCTTACGTTGCATTGATACTGTAGATAACCATATATACAATAATATGAAAGATTCTAGCCTATCGCTTTGCTAATCGAAGATACACTAGCTATAATATAGGAAATAAACTATTAATATATTTACAATATTAGCATGATCTATATGGATTCTATTGTGTAAGACCGTCTTTTATGATATTTACTCAAAACCAATATCTTAAAATCTTGCGCGGTAAAGAAACCCTTAAATTACTATAAATGCTAAGTCTATCAAATGATGAAGGGACTGGCACCGCAACTACATTTTGACCCAAAACAACCGTAACATATATAAATAGAGGGTTTAAAAATGGGACAACGTTTCACTACAAAGTAAAAAAACTTGGTAAAAATGTAGGTCTTTTTTTCTTGAGTGGTCAAATCGACTAAAAAAAGTCAAAGTTATTACTCTTGAGATAAAGGGTTTACTACAACAAACTCAATAGTTACTGCTCTAAAAATGTGCAAATTTGAAGAATAAATAAAAAGGTGTATGCATTAAAGGGGACCTTCTTCTCGTGGTAGGTTGGTATTCATTGATCGCCCAATATTTTGTCGAAAAGGTAAAAAAAAAAAAAAAGAAGATTTTATAAAAATGAAGGATAACGATGAACTTATAGCTACCCCCAAATCCCAATACTTTAAAAAAAAAAATCTAGGATTCAGTAGTCATATGGTTTCACATCAATGTAACTTATTTTGTTTTATTGATATCGGAGTGTCTTATGAAAATGAATCCACGGAGGGGCAGGGCAGTGGTCAAGAAATGGGGTTAAGGGTGGCCAATGTCCAGAAATCCATAACAAAATTTCAGCCAATTTTAACTAATAAACTGTATTAACTCGGGAGGTTCCAGAAGGCGTGGTTATATGCATTGGAAAGATATACAAGTCTAGTTTTAGGGAGAGGAAACAGTTTGTCGTTTAGAGCCATGTGGAGTAGGATGAGGCATTTTTCGTACGAGGTGTCTGAGCTGTCTGCACACATTTCTTTCATCTTTATTTTGATCTTTCCTCTCAATTTCTTCTCCCAAGGACAAGGCTGGAAGTTCAACATCCCTAGTAGTTATACAAATTCAGATCATCTCTTTTGATTTGGATAAGTACTTTGTATTTTGTTTGTAATGTTCTGGCTTTTCATATTTCCCCATTCATGATGAATTCTCTAGGTTCATGTGAAAGTGCAATAGTAGTTAGGATTACAAGAATTAATGTCAATACAGCTTCAAATGCAGTTGCATTTAATGACGTATTGATCAGATAACTTATTTGTTGATCCTCACATGTTCTATATTTGGTAGAGTCATCCTCTAATTCTATTGTACAGTGGCTAAAAGGTCTGCGTACCGGTTAGTGTGGCAACTGTCTTTAGAATCTAGGTTGTATTAGAATAGTTTAAGTGTTAGTTTCTTCAAAGGCGCGGACCAGCAGGCTTCAACAGCAGCCTTGAAAGCACATCTCACCAGCAGACTTTGAAGTTTTGAAGTCTGCCCAGCTAAAAAACGAAGATTAGCCAAACACATAGATTTAGATCATATATATTATTTGATCTAGAAACTTTTCTTAACTAGTCAAATAATATTCAAATTATCTTTATCAGATTTCTCTCCAATTAAGTGAACCATGTCATTATCTGACTTAGACAACTGTACAGACAATCTGTCCTCACTGGGTCTGAATCATGAAGTCTGAAGACATTACCCCTTTTGGCTAAGAAGACTTTCAACCTGTAACACCTGCAAGATACAACATTACTCTGTTTGAAATGTCTGCCCATGCATCAATGCATCTCTGATGACTGTCTTGCTACACTCATTCTACAAAGCGTCGAAATGCATTCATTGCATTATAACGTTAGATACAGCCTCTCCATCTCAATCCAACAGTCCTGAAGATCTCCCTCAGTATTTATTCGAGATTTGAAGATTTGGACAAACACACATCTCTTATGCATTCAATACTCAAGCTTCATCTTCAACACTCAAGCATTCAAGAGATCAAAGGACAAGAACTAACACTTCAACAAACTTTCTGAAGCTGCAAATCTGCAAGTCACGACTCATTATCAGATTCTCCTAGTTTGCTATTAACTGTTTTACTTTAGCACTTGAGAGAGCAATTATTCATTGGTTGTTTCTCTCATCATTAAACACTTGGTTGAAAACTATTTTGTACACGATCCATTAGAGATCTAATTTTATCACCTAGTAGATAAACAAGTGCACCTTTCAAAATCCAAAGCTAACCACTTTGGTAATAGACGTAGTACTTTTCAAAGTATGAACCACTTCTACATCCTTGTGTATTGTCTCGATTGAACTGTCTCTACTTATCTTGTTTGAACTGCTTCTGCTACTGTTCTTAACTGTTTAAGTATGCTGCTAAACCTTATTACTAGCAGTAGCCTTCCTAGCTGTTTGATCTCCCTTTATTCCGCTGCCTTAACTCTTCTTAAGAGTTATAAGTTATTTTCAAAAGGAGAAAACACTTCGAAAAGATTTTAAAGTATTTTTAAAAGTATAACTAGGCTATTCAAACCCCCTCCCCTCTCTTCTAGCCTGGATTGAGCCTATTTGGGACCAACATTATCAAATAAACATCGGAAGATTTTATTCTAATAACGTAGTAATAAAACACCGAAATATACCAAACAGTCTACAAGCAATGCTTGTAGATCCAACCTTATGACCAAAAATGTTTTCACTAAAAAGATTATAAGTCTTACAACCAAATAACAAGTGAAAACAACTAAAAATCAAAACCTCTCACACGACTATGAAATCTTGTAGAGAAACCCACAAAAACACAGTAAAGCAAACATGAGATTAAAAAATAAGTTTCCTATCGACTAGGAAAACAAACAATCGATGTAGCTTCTAATGCAGTTGCAATCAGAACTACAACAGCTCTTCCAGTAAGCTCTCAACTTTCTCTCTCTTGCAGATCTTCTCTTTGAGCGTCTCTCTATATCTGCACAAGCTTTTTTTCCTCTTATACATGAGCTAGATTCCTAAACAAACAAGAAAACCAAATTCTTCAAGGAAACATAAGATTAGGAAATAAAATGATTAGTTTCCAAAAATGGTTTTCTCATTTAAACCAAAGATTTTGTCAAACTTAATTATGGACTCTTGAGAGCTTTTGGAAATATTAAATATGGTAACTACTTTACCATTGCTTTTGGACCAAGAAGAGCATAACAATAAATAAAATAGGATGACCAATTTAACCCTTACAATCTCCCCCTTTATTGAACTTTTTTTGTCAAATCAAATGACAAGTGTTTTTTCAACACCAATCAAAGCATCTAAATCTAACCTGCATTGGTTAGTTTTTCTCCCCCTGAATTTGTGTAAGTATATAAACTTAGAAATAATCACTAAGAACTAATTAGAAATAAATAATATGCAAACACAATTTAGATTATCCAACATACAAAACAAAACAAAACAAACATGACATTGTTTATGGGAAACACAAGCACAATGATGAATCTACACAAAATCAGATTCATCATCATCACCAACATTATCTTCATCATCTCCATCTTCAGCATCTTCATAATCAGCAGCACCTATAGCACCTACAACACCTATAGCATCAGCACTTGTCTCCTATCCCCCTATTTGACCATAATTGGAGGGAATAGTGTAGAATGCAAGTCAAGTAGTATACTGAGCTTCCAAGGTCCAGAGATAAGCAATCTGAGACTAAATTTGTGGAAGCTGGTTTCTGACAAAGGACAAAGCATATTGGAGCATTCTCGCCAGTAGACATCAAAGGTAAGACTAGTGGGTCTGATGCAATTGCAGATGCAGCAGCATTACCAGCTGCATTGATCATACTAGTTGCAGATGATTGATGTTCTGGTTGCACAACTAGAGGATGAGCAGGGGCAGATTCTGTATATGGTGTAAAAGGATAAATAAAAGGTAGATTTCTAATCCTATCTCCCTTCAGTAATTTTGGTGAAATGGGAAAGGGGTCCAAAACAGGGATTAGTCTTTCCTTTTCCAAAGGTTCAACACCCTGAGCAATCAACAAGCTGTAAATGAGGGATGGAAAAGAAGGGTTATTTTATCACCTTCAGAGTCAGCCATGGCAATTACCTTCTTGAACACCAAATCTCCAAAATTGAATGGCAACCCTAAACCAATTTGATATATCAGCTTTGCATGTTCTTTAGTTACAGAATTTGCATTGGAGGTAGGGCACAATTTACACAACAAATTTTATGCATAACATCATATAAAGAAGTGAACTTAGTTGTGCTAACTTTGGACTTCTTTCCAGGTCAATCTCTTATAAGGCCACCACTTAATTCCTTCACACACACATTCAGATCACAAATTGACCCACTCACAGGCACATCATTTGTTCCACAATGCCTATTTATCAGGAAGGGGGAAATTTCTACCAACATATTCATAACAAACACTTTTTAAACATTTGATCACCAACACAAGTTATCCTTTTCTCCAGATTTGCATAAAATTCCATGACCATTTCCTTGATATATGGAGCAACAGAGGTAAGGGTGGAAAGAAGGTTCCTATCACTAAAGAACTGGATTAAGTTTTGTATAGTTAAGTCCTCAATAGAGATTAACCTTTCCTTAATGACTTTCATACTCATATTATATCTAAGGGAGACTTCTTGTGTAAAGAAAACATAAGAAAAGAGATTACCTACTTCCAAATTTTTCGATGCTCCTCTGGATGTAGCTTCACTAGCAGCTGCATTGGTCATTGGAATGGCTCTGCTTCTCAGAATTCTAGCTGGAGGATTGTCACTCTCTTCAGAGGCATATTTTTCCTCAAAATCCTTGTCTGAGCTGTCATCCAATTATAAGGAGCTGGAGGAGGGAACATGGCTAGATCTTGGAGTTAAAGCCCTTGGAGCATTCCTTAGATTTGATAGAAAATCTGCCAAAGTGATTTGTTTTTCAGAAAACTCCAGCTCAGGTTCTTCAGTAGGAGCAGATAAAGGAGACAGGTCTTGAGCTTGACTGGGAGAAGCACTTTGAAAAACTACTTTGGGGGATGGAATGGGCTAGTCATCTTCTTCAATGACATCAATAGCATCATCCAAAGGTGATGCTACTTTAGAACTGTTTTCAATTTGAGAGGAAGGGGCACGTGGAGCCAAAACAAATTGGGAACCATCTCCAGTAGGGTCAAAATCTTCATCATCACTATCTAATAGGATTTGAATTTCTTCCTCCATTTGACATGGATTAACTTTCAGTTTCTTAGCTTTTGCAACATCTGCATCTGTGGGGTTGTCATAATTTGTAGGAATTCCCCTTAGTTGTTTGGATTTTCTTACCTGAGGGTTTCCAATTGGGAGAAAGAGGGTCAAATCCCCATGGGCTTTAACATCAATCACATTCTTTGGTTCGTCAGGAAGAATTCTGGAAAGAGGACCTGGCAGAGGCTTGGCTACAACAATCTCTAAGGCAACAGAGGGCTCAGCCACAAGGATTTCTTGTGATGTAGCTTCAGATGAAACCACATTCTGAGCTTCATCAGTCTGAATGGTCATATTATGAGAGTTTGTAGGATTGGTAGGACTGGAAGCCATTAGAACAGAACTAGGCCTTGTAGAAGAAGAGAAGAAGTAGCAAGGGCTTTTTGCAATTTTGGGGAAATTTGCCAAAGAGATAATTTTTTAGGGAATGGGGGTACCTGACTTCTTCAACCTGTTAATAAATACTTCAAATAGCTACAAACCAAGAAATTAGCCGTTAGGAGATAAGAATACCTTGAATTTGAAGAGTCCAATTTGGATATGATTGTGTTTGGTTTTGAAAAAAAAAAGGTTTCATTGACTGCAATAACCACAAGTCCTTAATATATGTACTTTGAGCATGAAATCATGTGTAAGTAGTGTAGATAAATGGCAAGTACCAAATTAGGGCAAAATTGTTCTCTTTTTCAAAAATAATTTAGGATTCCTCAAATAAATCCAATATTTTTAGAAAACACAATTAAGTGTAACCCAAAAATTGATCAAACCTTAGCAACACTTTAGGAGCTCATATCTAGATTCAATATCTCTTAATTCCCCACAAAAATTAGACATCCACTAAATATTTTTAACAAGGAAATTTTTGTGAATTGATTTGTACATTTTATTTTTGGACAAATTTCAACAGGTTGATATTTTCACCAACAATGCATGTCCTAAAATTATGCCTAAAATATGATTTGGAAAGAGGAAGCAGGCAAAGAGATAATGCAATCACACACATACGTGAGAAAAGACCAGATCAAAGGATGTAGTTCTTGATGCAGCTGCATTGGGAGGTACATTCAGCAGTTGCATTTTGTGCAATTTTGCATCTTTTATTTTCTCAATCATACTTCTCTCTCAAGATCAAAAAATTTCTCATAACAAATTCCATAGGTATTTTATTTCTCTAGGATTATAGCTCTACTTTATTTCAAGCTATACAATCATGCCACTAGGAAGCTTTCACACAAATACCAAGGGTAGCCATCTTGCACAAAATCAACCCATGTGAACCAAAGCTCTATAGTTCCAAGAGAGAATGGCTACAAACCTTGTTCATTGGTAGCTCTTTTCCTTTAGGTAGCTTTCACACTCTTCCAATGGGTATTCATTTTGCTCAAGATCAACCCATGTGAACCAAAGTTCCATAGTACCAAGAGACAATGCTACAACCTTTGTACTTTAGGTAGCTCTTTCCTTTTTGGACTTCAAACTTGCTCAAGAATTGGGAGAGAGAGAGAGTGAGAAATATAAACCAAAGCCATAATTGGATTAGAATGTAATTCCCAAGCAAACAACAAACAAACACAAAAATGTGAACCAATTGATCTAGAGTGCCCACTAAAGTTACTATGCAAGGATGCCTACATTTTTTTTTATTTTTAAATATAACTAAGTGTAAAATCATATGACACACATATCCAGACTCTTAGTAAATATATCAGCTAATTGATTTTCTGTCCTAACATGTTCTATGAAACAATCCCTTGCTCAACCAAGTCTCTAATTAAGTGTTGTCTTATATCAATGTGTTTTGTTTGAGAATGTTGAACGAGATTTTTTGAAATACTGATTGTACTAGTATTATGACAATGCATGGTTAACACGTCACTGTGTAGACCATAATCCTTGATCATCTGATTCATCCATAAATGTTGTGTGCATCTACTACCAGCTGCAATGTATTCATATCCAGTTATAGATAGAACAACACAATTATGTTTTTTACTAAACCAATAATCAAGTTATTTCCCAAGTAAAAACACCCACCGGATATACTTCTCATGTCATCTACACTACCAGCCCAATCAGCATCACTAAAACCAACAAAATTGGTATTAGTTTCTTTTGTGTACCACAAACCCATATTTGTTGTGTCTCTAACATATCGAATGATACGTTTGACAACTTTTAAATGAGTAACTTTTGAGTTTGCTTGATATCTAACACACAAACACACACTATACAAAATATCAAGACATGTGGTAGTCAAATACAACAAACTCCATATCATGCTTCTATATAAATTATGATCCACACTTTCACAATCCTCATCTTTGGACAATTTGTTGGATGACCCCACTGGAGTTTTCTTTTTCTTCCCATTCTCAAGACTGAATTTCTTCACCAATTGGTACTGCTCAACTGGTACTGCTCACTTCTCCTAACGGAGAGGTTGGGTGTTCGAGTCTCACTAGAGACACCCTGGACTTTACAACTCTCGAGAGGTCGGTGTTCAAGCCTCTTCGAGGCATCGTTGTTGTTAAAGCCTTATCCAAAGGCCCCATTTAGCTACTCACCTATCTTAACGGAGGTTGAGTATTTAAGCAAGGCACCACGGGACTTAACTACTCTCAACCGGAGGTCGGTGTTCAAAAGCCTCCCAGAGGCACCAATTGTTCGAGCCATACCAAAGGCATCATATATATATAATTGTAGCCTTTCAAGGCATTAAATATAATTAAAAAAAATTAAGGGTTGGGGTACGGTCTATGTCCCCTCCAACCTTTAAAAAAAAAAATTAAAAAAAAAAAAATTTCTTCACCAAGTTAATAGCATACTTGGCTTGAGAAATGAATATCCTTTCATGCATTTGTTTCACTTGAATACAAAGAAAATAACTTAACTCTCCTACCATGCTCATTTCAAAAGATGATGCCATGCAATGCACAAACTCTTTTTCCAAATATTTGGAAGTGGACCCAAACACAATGTCATCAACATAGATTTGTGTAATCAAAATATGTTTGTCTTTTCTTTGAATAAATAATGTTTTGTCTACTTCTCCTCTTTTAAAGCCATTTTTTAAAAGATGGTTTGTAAGTCTCCCATACCAAGCTCTATCAGTCACACTGGAATCAGTTCCAGCCTGTTCAGTTTCAGCTTCTCCAGAAGTTCTAACCAATGCATCTTTCAATACAGCTGCATAAGTGTGGGTTCCCGGGACTTGCGCCCGCGCCCCGCGCGCCCTTGGATAGGGGTGCACGTACGGGCGGATACGGGACACCACTGCTCTCATTCCACCCTCCCTTGTTTAGGGGAAGACAAAATTAAAAGTGCGAGAGGAGTGCTGTCTAAGATAGCGCGTTTGAATACACCTTGGTAACTTTCAGTGAATTTTTGGTCCAATATGGGAGTTTTGGGTTTTCTACATCAAGTTATCCCTTGTTTATGAGATACCAGAATATAGGAATACATCACCCTTTCATTCTCATTCTCCCTTTTTTAGGGAAAAACGGAAAAGTGCAAGAAAGGAGTGTTACGAGGCCGCACTATGGATTTTATAAAAATAACCCTATGGCCTATTTCGGATCACTATGGGTGCTTTGGGTTTTCTATATCAAGTTATCCCTTGTTTAGGGGATACCAGGATATAGGAATACATCACCTTTTTATTCCCATTTTCCCTTTTTTTAGGGGAAAACGGAAAAGTGCAAGAAAAGATGTTGCGATGCCCCACTGGATCCAAAATGTTTTATAGAGTCGCCAACTTTATTTTGAGGAAGAAATAAAGCAAAACAAAAAAAGAAAACCAAAGATTGCAAAAACGGGTTCGGAGGCTAAGTTACGAGTTGGGAAGGTGCTAGGCACCCAACTCGCCCTTTCGGTCTCAAAAATAGTTTTTGGCTAAAGTATGCTTTTTGTTATATTTATTTAGCAAATAAATAAAGCATTAAAAGACAGGAAATAAAAACAAATACATCCGCAGCTACATTATTTGCGGACTTGCAGCCGTCTTTTTACAAATAGTTACAAATATACTTAAAAATATTTGGCCATAATAATGGCTCTTTTTAGTGTTATTTCCTAACTAAATCCAGACAACACAACGTCTTATATTTTTACATTAGGCCAGATGGAAAGTAGCACTTTTTACAAATAAATATTTTAAAACTTACCTACTAGCGGACTAGGGTGTGCTCGCTCTGTCCTTCAGGGAGATGGAGTCTTTTTTGATGAGGTGGTGTGGGGATTCGGGCAGAATGACTGCTTCCGAAAGTTACTTTTTGCCTCGGGATCCGGGCAGAGTAACTGCTTAAGATTGGTTGTTTGATCGCTTGAGGGAGGCAAAAATCGGGCAGAATAACGGCTTATTTCTGACTGATTTGGCATTTTAAATCTTGCAGAGCAACTGCTCTTTCCGAGATTTTTGGACCGGCGAAATAGGGTGGAAACCTAGCTGGGGGGCTAAGGCTCACTTTGACCGGTTGGTTTTGAGTTTGGAGGAGATTTGGCAGGGTTTTGAGGCTTTAGGGAGATCACTCACTATCTCACGTTGCTCTTTATTTCTCCAGCGTAACAACGACGCAGAGAATTTTGGGAAGGAAATGTGTTTCTGGAGTGTTTGAAAGTGAACCCCAAAGGCTTTATTTATAGCCTGGGAAGAGGACATCGATGGGATTTCTTTTTCTCTCTTCAGGCTTCAGTCAGTTGTACAGAACGCCGAGAAAATTACACATTACGCGAACTGTAGCTGTCTGTAGCAACTTTGGGGATCCTGTAGCACAAACCAGGCGCCACCCATTAGTGAACTGGGCGCCACCCCCATTTTGAGTGTGGGTGGCGCCAGCTTTGGCTTTGTTGTTTCATTTTTGGCACCTTTAGCCCCTGCATTTCACTGTTTTGCGCATCCTGCTTTGTCCTTTTGCATTTTCAACCCTGTAACTTGACATTTGTTAAGTTTTAACAGGTCTTGATATTTCATGTCATGTTATATACCAGAGATACGAAATTGGGGTGTCTACAATAAGTTGCATCCGTATTTCCCGAGTTTCTTGAATTTCATCTTCTGGAATTTGTGAGGCTGGAATGGTGTCTAGCTGATCACCTTCTACAAGTTCTGAATCTTGTGGAGCTATTTCTAGATCACCAAAATTAAGTAAAACTGAAACATCATCCTCAACATTTTTGTGGTCAAGATCTGTTAGGTCATCAAAGATAACATTCATGCACGACTTGTGGGGTACCCCATAAAAACACACTTGTCAATCCTTGGATCAAATTTGGATAGATGATCTCTATCATTAAGCAAGTAACACACACATCCAAAGACATGGAAGTATTTCAAAGTGAGTTTCTTTCCTAGCAAAATTTCATAAGGAGTTATGGTGCTACCTGATCTCAAGTAAATCATATTGCCAATATGACAAGTTGCATTTAAGGCTTCAGCCCAAAATCTTTTTGACAATTTTTTTGAACTTAACATAACCCTAGCCATCTCTTGCAATGTACGATTCTTTCTCCCCCCACTCTATGTTGTTGTAGAGTTTTAGGAACAATAAACTCATGAGTTATGCCATTAGAATCACAATAGGTAGAAAAGGAAGAATTTTCATATTCTGTGCCATGATCTGATCTAATTCTAATAAGCTTTAGATCATACAAGTTCATAACATGGGCATACCAAGTTTTAAAAGCCTCAAATATGTTATATTTTTCTCTTAAGAAAACAACCCAAGTATATCTAGAAAAATCATCAACACATACAAAAGTATACCTTTTCTTACCAAAGACTTTCTACCTCAATAGGACACGTGAGATCTATGTGAATCATCTCAAGGCAAGAAGAAGTGGAACAATGTTGGATTGCAGGATGAGATGCCTTAGTTTGCTTGCCTTTTTGACATGGTACATACACCTTTGTGGAATTTTTGTTCAAACTAGGCAATCCTCTCACAGCCTCATGTTTCACAAGCTCATGAAGCTTACGATAGCTCATATGCCCCAACTTTTGATGTCATAACTCAGTGACATCAATACTAGCACTATGACAAGTTTGCACATTATTGTACTTATAGCAATTATCTGAAGATCTTGTACCTGACATTAATAAGCATTTGTTAGCTTTATCAAAAACTTCACAATAATTTTTATCAAAACGTACCTGAAGATCACCATCACATAGTTGACTTATGCTTATGAGATTAGTTTTAAGCCCATCAACATGATATACATTTTTGAGCTTAGGTAAACCATCTACATTCAATGTGCCTTTCCCAACTATTTTGCCTTTTGCATCACCTCCACAAATCATGGATCCTCCATTAATGTTCACATAATCCTCCAAGTTCTCAATAGAATCAATCATATGCCGTGAACAGACACTGTCAAAGTACCAAGATCTAACGATGTGAGATTTTAAGGAAGTGAAGGTTACATTGCAACATTCTGAATCTGGTAGAGGAGCTCCTGGACAAATATCGAAAGGTTCTTGCATGGGAACTCCACTAGGTCTGAAATTTCTATTAGGAAACCAAGCTTTTATGAACTTCTTTGGTTGGTGCAACTTCTGATGTTACTACATTCGGTGTTGCACTGGTTGCATTTCAGGTAGGCTTATCTAACTTCTTCAGCATAGTCGACCTTTTTCTGGTAGCAGAATGGCTGAATGTGTCCAGGTCTATGGCAGCAGTGACACGTAAAATTTCTCTTCCTAGGTTTAGATTTTTCAAAGAAGTTGGTGCTTTGAAGGTATGCGAGGGCTGTTTTGGTTCAAAAGAAGATGATGAGGTTCCTTCACCTTCCTTGACAAAGGTTTTTGGCTTAAATCCAAGTCCATATTTGCCATTTTGTCCAACCTTCAGCATCTCATCAAGTTTGAGTTTACCTGAATTCCACTTAGCCATAGTTTCATTGGCTTTGTCAAGCTCACCTTTCAAAGATTCTAACTCAACATCCTTCTTTGTGAGCAAACACTCCAACCTTGCAATGCACTCCTTTTGATTTTCATTTTCCTTCTTGAGTGCATCATTTGTTCTTACAAGAACCTTGACTTGGGATGCTCTTTTCTCCCAATCATTGTACAGTTCCTTGTAAGCTTCCATTAGTTCAGACTCTTCTATGCATTCTGATTCTGAAGTACATGTAGTATCTTTAGTTATAGAAGAATTAAAGCATAAAGAATCATCCCAACTTTTGTCTGATATAGCTTCTGATGCAGCTGCATTGTAAGCTTCACCACGCGAAACACCTGTAGGATTGATCTCTAAACATTGCACTGTTGTGAGAGTGATAAGATCATCTGAATCTTCATCATCACTATCACTCAAAGTAGCAGAGAAATTCAAACCCTTCTTACGCAAAGTATTAGCACATTGATTAGCATAATGACTAAACCATTGACAAGCCCTACATTAAATATAATCAATATTCTTTCCACTTGATATAGATTGTTTAGCAAAAGGGTTGGTAAAAGTTTTTTCAGGGGTTTGGAAGGAATTTTCTTTGGGAATAAGCTTACTAGGCTCAGGTTTGAAAAAGTTTTGGTGTTTGAAGATGGAGATCTATTTTGTCCTTTTGCTTTCAAAATGTTCTTAAACTTTGTTGTTAAAAGAGCCATAGAGTCTTCACCAAAATCAGACTCTTCAATTTCTTAGTGTAATTCAAGCAAGTCAGAAAACACATCAACAACATAAGGTAAGGCAATGCTTTTCACATAAGGAGTAGAGGATGATGCATCTTTGCCTTTTTGCTTAATTTGCTCATTTAGGTTTAGCTCAAAATTTTAGAGAATACCAGCAAGTTTATCAAAACTTACTTTATCAATGTCATGAGCTTCGTCAACAGCACACATTTTGGCATTAAATATTTTAGGCAGAGTGCACATCATCTTGCTAAAAAGACGTTCATTAGTGATAAGATCACCTAAAGCAAGACCAATATTGGATATATCAAGTAATCTACTATAGTAAGACATAATATCATCATTCTTATTCATTTTAGTGTTTTCAAATTGAGTGGTAAGCATTATAAGTTTGGAAGCACGAACACTAGCAGGTCCTTCACATAAGGTTTGAAGAGCCTACCAAACATCCTTAGTAGAGTCATAATTTGCAATAACCTTGAAGGTGTTGGAATCTAAGGTTTTGTATATGGCTGAAAGAGCCTTAGAGTTAAACGAGGCTGTGGTTCTATCTTCAGTGGTCCAATTTGCCTCACTGGTGATTTTAATATCACCATCATCATCAGTGGTTCTAGGTGGAGTCCACACATTCAACACACCAAGTCACGCTCTCTCATCAATTGATACGAAGAAGATACACATCTTGACTTTCCAAATTGAGTAATTAACATTCGTCAAGGTAGAAGAACGAACATCATTCTCATATTGAGAATCCATTATGGCTACAACCAGAATCTTCTCTTAGTGACATCAAGAGAAGGCTCTGATACCAATTGAAAGTGCAATATTAGCTAGAATTCCAAAAATAATGTCAATGCAGTTTCTAATGCAGTTGCATTCAAATGTGCATTGACCAAATAACTTATCAAATAAACAACGAAATATTTTATTCTAGTAAAGTAGTAATAAAACACAGAAATATACCAAACAGTCTACAAGCAATGCTTGTAGATCCAGCCTTATGACCAAAAAGGTTTTCACTAAAAAATTATAAGTCTTACAACCAAATAACAAGTGAAAACTACTAAAAACCAAAATCTCTCACAAGACTATGAAGTCTTGTAGAGAAACCCACATAAACATAATAAAACAAACGTGAGATTAAAAAATAAGTTTCCTATCAACTAGGAAAACAAACAGTCGATGTAGTTTTTAATGCAATTGCAATCAGAACTACAACGACTCTTCTAGTAAGCTCTCAGCTTTCTCTCTCTTGCAGATCTTCTCTCTGAGCGTCTCTCTCTATCTGCACGAGCTTTTCTTCCTCTTCTACACGAGCTAGAGTCATGAACAAACAAGATAACCAAATTCTCAAGGAAACATAAGATTAGGAAATAAAAGGATTAGTTTCCAAAAAATGTTTCCTCATTTAAACCAAATATTTTGTCAAACTTAATTATGGACTTTTGAGAGCTTTTCGAAGTATTAAATATGGTAACTACTTTACCATTGCTTTTGGACCAAGAAAGGGTACAACCATAAATTAAATAGGATGACCAATTTTACCCTTACAATCTCCCCCTTTGTTGAGCATTTCTGGTTAAATTAAATGACAAGTGTTTTTTCAACACCAATCAAAACATCTAACTAAACCCCTCACCCCCCCAACAAATATATTAACTTCTTCCCTTGTCATTTGTACGCATTTGTGAACAATAATCAAAAGTTTTCTTCCCACAAACCTTTCAAAACCTTCATCAACCTTCAATC
Organism: Codonopsis lanceolata; assembly: GCA_013146195.2. NCBI lineage: Eukaryota > Viridiplantae > Streptophyta > Magnoliopsida > Asterales > Campanulaceae > Codonopsis > Codonopsis lanceolata. Next base: position 177,135,315 of record CM028378.1, read on the forward strand.
TTAATGTAAAAAATCAAGCATGGAGCAAAACATTTCTAACTATTTTTATGCTTACAATTGTATAAATCATGTTTTTTTTTAAATGAAGCCTTCGTTGTCAAATGTTCGGCCACCATCAAAGGAACATTGCTCAAATCTTCGGTCGGAGCCAACTTACTGTTTGGTCTCTGTTAATCGAACATTACTCAAATGTTCAGGCGTAAGTGATGGAACAAATGCAAGATCTTCGGTCGGAACCGATGAAACAAATGCAAGATGTTCGACCTGAGTTGATAGAACAATTGCTAAATGTTCCATCGGTCTTGACCGAACATCTTGCATTTGTTCCATGAACTAGGGCCGAAAATCAAACAAAATCCATATCATTTTGTTCAATGTTTTGGCCATAAAACTACTCACAATCAACAAAATTCATATCCTAATTCCTAACTCAACCCCAAACACTTCACATACAAATTACATTGTAATAAAATACCAAAAACTATGCTTTCCATTTTGCCAAAAAAGATGATGAGGTGGGTTTGTTTCTCTATTTTGCCAAATCACCAGAGCAAAAAAGATGAATATGGGTTGTGTGATGAGTTATATGAAGATGGGTTTGATTTTTGGTAGTCTTTTCTCTTCTCTTTTCTTCTCTTCAAATTTTTGCTCTATCTCGTTTTGTTGTGTAGTATGTAAGATATGGGGTTTATCAGTTTTGATGGGAGTTTGGTAGAGAGAGGGGGTTTGTGTAGAAATGGTGGGTAAGGGAGGGGGTTTGTGTAACATGATGGTTTCAAAATTGAAAAGGACAAAATAGGTAAACATGTGGGGGGTCACACAGTGTTTTGAAGTATTTTTAAATTGGACGGAGTCTAATTAGAAAGGGGTATTAGCACTATCTGTCATGTGGAAAACTACAAAACCTCGAGCATATATATTAATCATGATACTAATGAATTAGAAAAGAGGGTTGAACTGTCGCCGGAAGACTCGGAAAGATAGGGAAAGCGAGAAAAGAGAGGAAATAGTTGGGGAGAGGGGCATGCACACAAAGGGAGAAGAGGTAGGAAAGGGGTTGCTCAATCGCCGTTCACACATGTGAACTCGGGCATCAATTATGACCGTAGGATTTTCGTAAAGGAATCAATCTCAGCTCCTGAATAGTCTTTGTCAATTGCAAGCGTGCGACTATGAACTATATTGTATTATAGAGCGACTATGAGCTATATTGTATTATAGATAGCACCATACTTTTTTTGAGGTGGTCTCCTGTAAGACGGTCTTACGGATCCTTATCCGTAAGACGGAGCCCCATTTAGAAATTTGCGGGTCATAATAAATTAATAATACGTTATAAAAAGTCATAAAAACCAATCTATTGAGATGATTCATAGCGAATCTCATAAGGTCTAAGAATTAGCTCGCCCAGTCTTAGGTTTGAAACCTCCTAGGACTGTTTTTAAGTTTTATTGGCAAGATGTGTCATTTGGCTTCGGTGCCCCTGCACTTTCAAGGTTTGCCATTTCTCACGTCTTACACTTTAATCCTTTGTCAGCCCCGTTAGCATCAATTGCCTTGAGATACTTGATGGATCTTAATGGAGTTTAACGAAATGTTAAATGACACGTTTAAAGCCTAACGTGATACATTGAAAAGACAAAAGTGACATATTTTAAGGTTGAAAGTGACACTATAAAAGGAAATTTATTATAATTCTCATTAAAATACAAAGTAATACTCTTAATGCTAAAAAGTGACACATTCTTAATACTAAAAAGTGACACTTTTAATACTAAAAAGTGACACATTTAATACTTTGACGGACCTTAATGGATTTTAACGAAATGCTAAATGACACGTTTAAAGCCAAACGTGACACATTGAAAAGACAAAAGTGACACATTTTAAGGTTGAAAGTGACACTATAAAGGAAAATTTATTATAATTCTCATTAAAATTCAAAGTAATACTCTTAATGCTAAAAAGTGACACTCTTATAATACTAAAAAGCGACACTCTTAATACTAAAAAGTGACACTCTTAATACTAAAAAGTGACACATTTAATACTAAAAAGTGACACTATTAATACTAAAAAGTGACACATTTAATACTAAAAAATGTTACTTTTTAGCATTGAAAATACCACGTTTTAGTATTAAATGTGTCACTTTTTAGTATTAAGAGTGTCACGTTTTAGTATTAAGAGTGTCACGTTTTAGTATAAAATGTGTCACTTTTTAGCATTAAAAATGTCACTTTGTATTTTAATAAGAATTATAATAAATTTTCATTTATAGTGTCACTTTTAACATTAAAATGTGTCACTTTTAACATTAAAATGTATGACTTTTGTGTTTTTAACGTATCATTTAACATTTCGTCAAAGTCCGTTAGGATCTGTCAAGTATCCCAAGGCAATTGATGCTAACGGAACTGACAAATGATTAAACTGCAAGGTGTCGTGGGAATTCGACGACAAACATTGAAAGTGAAGGGACACCGGTGCAAATATATGAAATGAGCATTGAAATATAATAATTTTGACATGTCGAACCTTGGACTAAACCTCTAAGTTTCACCAATAACCAACTCGACTGACCAATTTTGATGATTTTTTTTTAAACAGAATTAATTATTGACCCGCGAATTCCGTAAGACCAGCCTCGGTAATTTTTTATTTTTGTTTTTTTCCCATTAAAACTCCCCATTTTAACTTCACCATCGGACAAAAACATGAGAGCTCTTGCAACTTCGAAGCACATAAGCGCGGGCTCTTCCGGGTAAAACCCTCTCTAAACGGCTATTAGGGTTTTTCAATTACCAGAGGTCCAGAGCGGAGGTCCGAAGTCCGGCAATAAATGGCGTCAGTCCTGCCAATTGCTAACAATTCATCAGCCAGCACCACCACAGTTGACGCCTCACTCTGGTGGGACCCATTTGATCAGCTACTTACCGAACTGGAGAATGCTTCTCTTTCGTCTGACGACCTCCCAATTTCTCTGGTATAATTTGAATTTTCTAGCTCCAGTTTTTTAACTGTGTTTATCTCTGCTTGAAATTGAGTTTGAACTGTTTTGCCGTAATTGTTTGTTAAGGTCAAGAAACTGAAAGAAAATCATGTCTGGTTATTGGAAACCGTGTTTCAATTCAAACCTCCGAATCAGAAATCGAAAGAGGCTTTGGAGTCGCAACAAGTCAAAATTGGCTCGCATCAGTTGACCGTGCAGCCTGAACTGAAAGATACAGCATTAAAACTTAGTTCCACTCTGGTAAGATCATTGTGGTTCATTTTGTGGAGAATCAATGCATTGGAAACAATGTCTGAGCCCCAGGGGCACTTATTGCAACTCCATTTTTGAATATTTTGGAAATTGGGCGTACGAAATTGAAACCATATACATAACTGTAAGAAATATATTGGTCAATACTTGGCCTATTAGTGATTTCAGTGATATGATGCATTTGCTTGTGCAACAAAAATAAAAATTTGCCACTGTGTGGAATATTAACTGGAGTATACTTGGTTCAGATGTCCTGTTGGTGTGCATACGATTCATGTACTGAATTCAGCTGGCAGTATACCTACTGATTCAGATTTCATGAGGTATGCTTGAAATATCACCAAATTTAAACGGAAGGAGATACCCTATCACCAACACAGCTAAGGAGTGAGGAGCGGAAAGACCTTGAAAATTACAAACTGCTGTTACTCTAACCACATAAAAGTGGCTAGATGGTACCACTACGGCTAACTGTCCCTGTCTCAAGCACAAATCTTTAAGTAGGGGCAATTTCCCATCAACATCACAGATCAGTACATTAACGATAACAGTTGTTCTATGATTCCTGTGCCACGAGTCTTCCGTTTAGGGACATTGCACCTTCCTCTTAACTCTCTTTGGAGGGATCTCGCAATATCATGACTAAAAGCTTGGGTATTGTCATTCAAGCTGATTAGGAGGGCATCTCATCTCAACATTCGATCTTGGAGCCTTGTTTGATAGGCAACTTCCAGTGTGTGGCTGGGTCGCAATATCATGACTAAAAGCTTGGGTATTGTCATTCAAGCTGATTAGGAGGGCATCTCATCTCGGCATTCGATCTTGGAGCCTTGTTTGATAGGCAGCTTCAAGTGTGTGGCTGGGTCGAAAACTGATCTAGCTGTTTGGTTGTCTAAGCCGCGGAGTGCCCAAATGAAAGTTCAGGTCTCCATCCCCACGGAGATAGTTACTTGCCCGTGTTTTCCTTACCTAGTGAAGCAGGAGGGGTTTTTAGTTTTGGAGTTTGTGTCTCTGTTCTTCTCATAGAGCTGCATAGATGGGATGTGTCCTTCAGAGAGGATCAGAGGAGTTGTGCATTGGAAGCATGGGTGTCGGGGAATGGTACTCTGCTCCATTGTGGTATTTTGAACCTTCCATGCTATCGACGACTTATGCGGTGGTTTCCTAGGAATTGATGAAAGGCGTAGTTTGTTTATTGGGTAATCTGGATATTGGGTGGCATTAGTCAAATACGGCCATTTGACCCGGTTGATGAACATATATAGCCTTTGACTAAAAACCAACAAAAAATGACTTGGTCGACCACTGGTCGACCAGATAAACCAGTTGGTCGACCAACTGGTTTTACACTTGTTTATCAACAAACCACTGGTTGACCAAGTGGTCGGTCTGTCGACCACGTGGTTTACACTGGTTTATCAATAAACCACTGTAAACCACTTGGTCGACCAAGTGGTCGGTCTGTTGACCACGTGGTTTACAATGGTTTATCAATAAATCACTGTAAACCACTTGGTCGACCAAGTGGTCGGCCTGTCGACCACTCTGTCGACTAGTGATTTCGTATGTTAAGGGGGTGCATTTTTACTGGTTTACCGATAAACCAGTCGTGGTTTATCAGTGGTTTATCGATAAACCTGGCCATAAAAGAGTATTTTTTTTGAGGCTACAAATGACCAAGTCATCTTTGACTTGGCCATTTTTGTAAATACCCCGGATATTGGTGAAGGTCAAGGGTCTGATTCCAACAAATCTCTCAGTTACAAACGGTGCCCGAAGCTACTGGGTTGAATTGTTTGTGGAGAATCCCCCCAACAAAAATTTCCTTGGATGTTGACTCAAACTCTAATTTGGATGTGACGATGTCATTGCCTGCCACTCTGTTAGCTCGGAAGTATTTTCAACAATTTTGGAGGGGGAGATTGGCACAATATGGATCTGGTTTAGGGCCAGAGGGGAGGCGGCGGCACATGAAGCTTAAGTACGTATTGAATGAGAAAAGGGAAAACAATGGGCAGATTGGGCATTACCAAACATCTCAGCACCATCAATGATATTAGTCCCCAAAGCTGTTACGCTCAATTTCATATTTATGGGCCAAGGCAAGTGACTAGCCCTGCGGTCTAGTGGATGGGACACAGAACAATGTTTTCTCAAGTCTGGACCGCAAGGGAGATTACAGACCCCGTGTTAAATTCGTTTTGCAGAGGTCTAGTGAACACTCAAGGTTGGGTCAATTTAATAGATGGGTTTTGGAGTTGTTGGGTTTGCTAGGTTTTGGGTGTCAACTTCATGTAGTAGGCTGAATTTCTGTCACGTGACTCTTGTAGTCAATTCAGAGAGGAAACAAAAACTGCGAATTGTCCCATACGGTGGACAGGGAAGCTGGAGAAACGACAAGCGAGCTGCAATTGTTTAGGCTGTTGGATTGCCACCTCCTACAGTGTTTCTCCTTCTGCTCTTTAGAGAGACCGCATGGGGCAAACAACATTGAAGGCTTAAGTGGAGCCTGTTTCTACAGAATATGTTGGGAAGACAACTGCAAAGGTCAATGTGGATTTGGAGGAGATTGTGAAGGTATTTTTCTCTAATTGGGAATTTAAAAAGCAATCTTTTGTTTGATGCGAAATTTAACTTTTTAAGGGCGATAAAACTGAAGAATCTGCAGAGGAGTGTGATATATATATTTTTTCTTTTGATAAGTAATACTCCCTCCGTCCCTAAATTATCGTCCTCCTTTCCTTTTTCGCCCATCCCAAAATAATTGTCCAGTTTGAAACTTACCTTTTTAAAACATCACTTTTACCACTTTACCCTAACTTTTTCACCCTACTTTAATTATGAGTCACATACACATGGCCTTTTAAAGGAAACTACACATTAAACTAATATAAATAATCAAGTCAATTGTTTTTTCTTAATCTGTGCATCGGGTCAACTAGGACGATAATTTCGGGACGGAGGGAGTAGAATATATACCAACAGGTGTTTGGTGACTTTGGTGTTTCGTGTGTCCGTGGGAGTTGAGAAGGATGTGAAATAGGAAAACCTTAATACTAGTGAGCACGATGCGCACTCAAGGTAATTTGTCCTCGTTTAATCCCAACATTACTAGTGATGAAAAGTTGAACAAGTGCATGCCTATTTTGACAGGAGAGGGAGACTGAGACTGCGTATGCTGCGGAGGAGGTGGAGGAGAAGGAGGAAATGGAAGAGGAGAAGAGGATGAGGATGTAGAGGAAGGGATTCTAACTGAATCATTGTGACAGGAGTATGAACTTCAGAGTTTAATGGTTCAGTTGATTATTACGATGAGGAGTTTAAATAGTGTGGGGCTCATATGAGGAGGAGGAGGAGGTATTGCTGACTGAAATCTTAGGCAATAGTCGCGAGACATAGACTATTCTTCTTCTTGTTAAAAATTACTACTTCGTATAAATTATAAATAGTATATATAGCAGATTTAATATAAACATACAATATAAAATGTGTTTTTATTCACTTTTTTTTAAAAATGTAGCAATGTGTGCATGAGAGTGAAAGGGAAAAGGCGGTGGTGTGGCAAGCATGTTGACATATGGGGTGGGGTCGGGGGGGAAGCGACATGTGAAGGGATGTCAGAGAGTTGGAGTTTACTGTTTCAAACACTTGGGAGAGCCAAGGATTCTTGGGGTGTCATTTTGGAAAATGTCTTATGGAGGAACACCCTGGTAGATCATTTTCCAGTTGATCGTAAAATGTTTTACATTGAATGTATTTTCCTAGCATTACCAAACACTGGAAAATGTTTACCGGAAATTATTTTCCGTGCAACAAACAGAGTCTTATAGTGCATTCTTTGCAAGGGCGAAGCTTTTGTAGTTTGCAGACTCGTAGTGCAAGGGTGATACAAACCAAATGTTCATATCTTCTCACCTCTTGCTGCATGATTGTAGGATAAGATTTACCAATTGTCAAATACTGGTAACTATGTGCCTTGGATTATGTTGCTAGTAATAAGACTAGAACTATCTTCTCTAGTAAACACTTGAGAATGCGGGTTAAGAAATTAGGTTTATACTAAGGTACCAACTGAGGACCTACAGAAGTGGAACCATTTTTCCTGTTGACCTTTTCTATATGCCGTGTGTTATATACGGAACTCTATACCATTGCCACCAAAATAGTTTCTAAGATTTCCAATCGGAGTTCTCTATTTAAATAATTCATTCCTATTTCTCTTAATTGAAAGCATCTCAGAGTGACATGCTTTCTCTTTCACGGTTAGATAATACATGGATCAAGTAGGGCCCATATTTTTATAGAGGCACAATGGGTATGATATAATTTTCAACTGTAGCTCTTGATAGTCGATGTATCAGCTCATTCATATTGTTTGATCGAACATTTCATTCTTTTCAGTGTTTAGATGAGGTGCAATCCTATATTCTTGTGAAAAGATCGATTGAGCGCAATGCTGTTGCACTTGATCTTGTAGTTCTTGAGCCTCTTCATTTGGTTAGTCGTTTTTCCTTGTACAGCTCTTTCTTTTTTCTTACTATAGTAGGACTTCTATATTTCTCTCCCACTTACTTTTTTATTGTCGATGGACAAGTGGTGCCTTCAAATTAACTTCATGTTTAAAGTGTGATTTATGAGGCATTTGTACAGATGGATTATCGATAGGACATGATAATGGGCAACAGTTACTCCCCCTGTCCCAAAAAAAGTCTCATTGAAAAGTCAAGCTTTTTAAAGTTGCACTTTACTTCCTTATATCTCTGTTTTTTTTTTTTTGATAAGTAAGTATTATATAAAAAGCATCAAAAGAGGTGATGCGTCCTTTGTACACTAGAGGTATACCAAACCAAACATTAATCAGTGTCTAATCTATTTACAAGATCTACAAAATCAGTGTTGGATCTAGGAAAAGATTGATTAGTCTCGAAACACCAAAAATAAAGAGTGCACAAATAGGAGAAATATCATGTCTCCGGAAAGAAAGAAAAAAATTGAAAAAATGACTTAATTAAGAAATGCAACTCTCTTTTTGGGACACTAAATAGGAACTTCTGATTCTTTTTTGGGACAGAGGGAGTATTAAATAATGTGTAATTAATGCAAAGATATGAACATTATCTGTTTTTTTAACTAGGGATGGTTATTGATAGTGAATTTTTTACCATAATAAGGTTTCTATGCTGTAATGTACGTACAATTGGTGAAACTGAGACAAGTTGCATAGACATGACTTTGAAGAAATTGAACGGGAACTTCTCATTCTATCCCCCATTTTCCTGTATCATAACAAAAACCAGAACATCAGACATGAAACCTTTCATATGTTTTCCCCGACTTCATTTCATTATGTCATGCTTATGATTTTGTATTTCCTGCTCAAGATTTGCCTTACTCATCAAGAAATAAGAAAGATGTGCCATATCTGAATATGCCATGATCTATCTTTCTCTAGGAAAAAAATCTAAATATGGAACCATTTATGTTTTAAGTGGTTGTTTTTACTAGTAATGAGTCGAGTCTGTCAATAATATCTACTAGCGTGACTAATCAACCATCAACAATCCTCGTTTTATTGAAACAACCATTTGACCTTTTTTTTTTCTTATATGTTTTTCTTCCTTCTTTTTTCTTATTTTCACAAAGGTAATGCTTCAGTACTACATTGAGCGACAATGCTTGTTGAAGTGTACGCGGCAGATTCTCATTCATGCTTGTAAGTTTATTGTGTGACCTTCATTGATCCTTGTCCCCCTACCCCCCTTCCCAAACAGCTTTAGTCCCCTTTATATACACGCACACACACATACATACAACCGTGTAAATATACGTGTTTATATAGGCAATTCTCAGGGATACTCCTTACATAAATAGGTATCTTCCAAGCCTCTGTGCCTTTACATTGTCATTTGCATTTCGTCGTCTCTCTTTCTCCCTTGCTCATGTTGATGAAACAGATAGTATGACACTTAGTTAATGCATTATTTAGTGGATGAATGAGTCGAATGACTGCAAATGGGGAGGAATATAAGTTAAAAGGCCAAGAATTTACACAACCTAATCACTTCCGTTGGCTGGTATCAATTTATTGGGAGGAGAGGTGGGAGATGATGCTAGTCATAGATTTGGGGTTGGATAAAGTGGAATGTTAGCAACCAGAGAACATCATGTCGGTTGAATGAACACAGCCTACCAAATGAGAATGTTATGACGGAATGGTGGTAAAACTATGACAGATGAACAGAGTAATGAACTTTCTAGAGAGACCATAAAGTATACCCAAATTAATAGAGTAGGAGATTGGGTAAGATGGCTTGGATGTGTACAGCTTAGACCAATAGTTGTGCTACTGAAGAACATTGATAATATCAAAAAAATAAAAAAATAGAAAAATGTCAATGTCAATGAAACTCCTAAAGCAGGGAACTCTTAATCACAAGGGAAATAATAATCAAGAAGTATCCATGTAGGCAAAGTTAAGTAGCTGAGGGCTAGTGCTGAGTTGAGCTGTGCGCTATTCTAATATATTATCCATTATAGTGTATGACTTCTCAAGTATAGTACTGCTGATTGTCTCTTTTTTACATTTTTCGTCGCAAGTGTATTACCAGATAAAGCTTTCATGGAGGATTCCAGCCATGTGTGTCGGGGCAAAAATACATTAAAAAAAACAGCCTCCATAAGTCCACAGAATTACTGCCCAAATCTCACCAAAAAAACTATCCCCTTGGTCTTAGACATTGTATTTCCCACCAAATCCATAGCACAAAGTTGTCTGAATAGTTTCCTCATACTGGATTTTCTTAGCACCAATGATTGGAGGCAAAAGTATAGGCCCAGTTGGGCTTTATCTCTATAAATAAGGCTTTATCTCCCTAGGTAAAGCTAAACGAGCCAAGGATTTGTGGTGTAAATTCTGAAAGAGCTCCACACAAAGCTGTAGAGTATACAATTTGGTGGGAGTCTTTGTTTCCTTCAAAGGAAGCCTTGCTTCTTACTGATTTTGTGGGCTTGGGGATGGCGAGGATGGGAGTATTATGTAACTTTTTGGTGTGTTTGCTACTCAGGTTCTTTGGACACCGAGTAACTGTAGGATGTTTTGGGGTCAGGTTTCTACCCTTTTGCATTTAAGGGAGAGTGGGTCTCTTTTATCTTCCTTTTGGGCTTCATTTATGGTGCTTTTAGAGGCAGAGGCTGCATAGCCCATCACAGATGTATGCTGGGTGGTACTTATTTCCCCCCTTTTTTAATTCACTGTAAAGTTCTTCTATCAAGAAAATGAATGTTATGAGAACCTAATGATGTTGCACTTTAGAGTTGATAGAAGATGCTTTGGGCCTTTTCCTACTTTAATAATTAAGAGAAAATATAATTTTTTCCTTGCTAAGAAGCATTATACGAGTCGTATAACTGGAGAATACTTCCTGGGAAGATATTTTCTAAAAAACAATTAGGCCAGTTGGGTAGCCTGAACTATATAGTCTTGAATCAAGTTCTGGTGGTACTTAATGGTTTGTTGTTCTCTACATATGGAGGAATTTGTTGACATGTTTTCTTTGTAAAATAAAAAAAAGGGTATTGCCAGCCTGGACACGAGTGGAATACTTGGGACACCTGTTGCAAGCTATTAATGTACACACTTGAATCCATGTTTATATTCTGTTTTTTCCGGGTTAGCATGCTCGTACTGATCTGCACTGTCATATTTTCTCACGTTTGCCTTCTTTCTTTATGCTTTTCCCGCTTCCCTTATTATATTGTTCTTCTCTACATTTTCTCCGTCGCTTGGCTCGGTTCGTTCTGTTAGTGTTTTTGTGCAGTATATGCAGGAGTGGGATCAAATGAAGGAGGTGCCATGAGGGAGGAGGCACTGAAGCTGGTTTCTGATGGCTTGGAAAGCAGACTACTGACTGTCCTCGAGGTCTTTTTATCCTCCAGTTATCCAGAGCACATGGTAAGTACAATTTCTAGAAGTAAGTGCAGTTATTTTAGTTCATCAGCTCCATGGCATAATTTGTAGAGCATCTGTTTATAGCCAGACATTTGGGTGAATGCTTCCCCATTTCAATTCTTTGTCCGGACAGGAGCATTGTTGGGGGTTTGCTCCTAGAAGAGATCATCAATGTCGAGATTCTGTCTAAATCACAGACATTTAGTGAGGCGAGAGAGCTCTTGGTTTGCTAGTGAATGGTATTACAGCTGTTTAGTTTATAGTGCGTGGCTCATTTATCAAGTGAGGTAGTGTGTATATATCGTGAAGCATGTGTGTGCTCTTTGGTGACAATCTTGTACTCTCCCCTTCCCAAAAAAATAGTCCCATTTGACAAGTCAAACTTTTTAAAGGTTGTTGCTTTACCCATTTTTACCTCCTTTAAATTGCACATTTATTGTATCCTTTTTTAGAAATGGAACTATTGTTTTGGGACAAACCAAAAACGAAAGTTGGACGGACTAATTCTTTTTGGACGGGGGGAGCATTTTTGTTCTTATAAGTTATCTGCTCTGAGCTAAGGAAGGGTTGGTTGGAATCTACAAATCACTGGCTCCACGAAACCGTGGAATGATTATTTTGCTTGCTTACTTATCCTATGGCTCCCTGTGAATTATTTTTTCCTGATTCCAGATGGGATGCTGATCATGCTACTACTGGTAGTTAGCTGTTTGCAGTCTCTGTTAAATGAATTTATGGCATTATATAATTTGTAACAGAAAGCAGTTCTTCCAAAGGAGTGTTGTATGTGCAAAATGGTTTGCTGTTCTGCTGTGCATTGTATAGTGGGAATCACAGGTCCTTTTTTAGCTTTTCTGATATGGTGCCCTTATTCTAGAGATGACTTGTATCTCCTGAAATGCTAAAAGGAAAAGAATGTGAACGGAAAAGACTTCACTAAGATGGATGTCTAGGATGAAGGAAAAATATTCTGGGAGATATAACAGAGAGGTTGACAAAAACCTGACCAGATGGGTTGAACTTATTTGTCATATGCTTATACACATGTTCTGTTGTGGAAAGGAAACTGGTGAACAATCTTCAATTCTCAACAAATCAGCTCTACTTTCTTTCTTGCGCCATGGATATCACATCTTCAGGGATTGGGGAAAAATTAGTGTTTTAGATTAACTGTGTTTCTCTTTGCTCTTGGAATTTTAGGTGAAGTTTGTTTTGTTTCGAGTGAAAGCAATTAATTTTTTATTAGGGTTTTATAACTATTGTCTATAATGTCCGACCAAAGCAACTTTGCGAAAAAAACTGGTACATTATACTTTGCTGTTTATCTTTAAGTCCACCATTTGGATTGTATTAACCCATGGGCACTTGTGGAACGTGTTGCAGGACATTGACCTTTTCACTTTGTGGGCGGAGGAGATACTTATTGAAGACAATCTGGTCCTGGACATTCTTTTCCTTGCTTATTATGAATCCTTTTGTACTTGTGAGGGCAAACAATGGAAAAAATTGTGTTTGCTGTACGAGGTATCTTTTTATCCTTATGTTGTGATTGGCTTTTGAAACCTTTGTACTTCATATTAAGAACATGGCAATGTAGGGTATGATATCTGGGTCCTGTAACTTTGGAAAACTGGCCATATCGAATGAAGTGGTGCAGTCTATTTATCAGGCCAAAGTACAGCTGCTGCTTATTCTTATAGAAACCCTGGACTTGGAGCATCTTCTACAAATGATTCATGATGAATTGCCTTTAAGGTTTGTAACAATTTGTTAGTTCCTCATTAGTATTTATATCTTTAATATTTCAATAACTTGTAGTGTAGTCTTAGTAGGAGGAAAATAGCTTAAATAGGTTTCATTGCATATATTTTCTGAGAGTGAATGCAACACTGACATCAGACCTGTTGGGATTTATTTTTCCCATGTGTCAAGTAAAGCATTGTCACTCAATATATAGGATCCTGGGACCAAACCACTTTCACTAGCTAATTGGTTAAGTTGGACCTAGATTCAATATCATTAGAAAATCTGTCTGAAATCAGTACTCCTTCTCCCCCAAAATAAGTGTCCGCTGTTCACCATACACATTTTTAAGTAAAATATTTGACTTCAAGTATTTTTTCTTTAATACCCTTAAATCATCCTTTGATAGTGTCAAATTGGTGGGACCCAATTAAAAAGGGTATTATAGACACTTGGTTTGAAAGAAGTTCAAAAAAAGGAAAGGGAACACATTTTTGGACGGAGGGATAGTACAATTTATGATATAAATGACCTGCCATCAAAGCATATAGGTTCATGCCTTTTGAATCTTTACTGAAGATCAAGGTTGAGAAGCCATTAGGTATATGCCCCTGTTATGATGCACTAACTAGAATGATACCTTATGCAACTTCATCTCATGATTCAGATTTATGGATAATCATTCCAAAGTATTGGACGTGATACTGTGAATGCAGCTGGCTAGACACGTTTTATCTTCTTGAAACTTCCATTTCAGCGGAATGATTTTACAGTCTCAAATGCATTTTTCATAGTCTATATTGTGTGGACGCTTGTCTTCTTTGGTTCCTAAATGTGTGCAGGCTACGGTATTTTCCACGCAAGTACTCACATGCATGGTAATGTTGATGTAACATGAGTTGGGGAGAGTTGCCTTTCTTGAAAAGAGTCCACTTTCTTTTCTTTTTCTTTTTTCCTGCTTCCAGTTTGAGCTGAAACCTTTTCAGGATTGCAGTGCCAATTATTCAGTAACAAATAGGTTCAAATATTTATAAATTTTTACTATTTTGAGCTCTCTTGTTCTGGGAACCTGGGATTCTTGCTGGTTCAGTGCAGTTAAGCTTATGCCTAAAGTTAGAGTTGGCAAACTTTTCGCTGTATATATTTTGTGTTGTTGGAAGATATAGATTCATTTTGTTATTTGGGCCGAGGATATAAATGCAAATATATTTCGATTAGGATACATACTTCAGTTCTTTCTTTGGGTGTAGTCTTGGGGCTAGGCTTTATCTCCACATCTTTGGACTCTTCAAGTTTCAGTGATTGTAAATTTCTGTCTTTGTTCATGGACGTAGCTTACTAACATCATGAGATGAAGTACTTCAACCTGTGTTACTTTTTTTTTTTGCATCTGTTTTTCTCTGTTTCTGGCAACATTTTTCTTTCTCTCTTTATTTTCTTGTTGGCAGTTGTGGAAAGAGGTTAAAAAGGCAAGATAACCAGCCTGTTTTTCTTTTTTCCTACTGCCCAATTATCCATGTTTTTAGTGTTTGTTTTAACCATTTAGTGGGTTTCTTTTTTGCCTCAGGCAGGACACTATTTCTTTTGCCATGATTGACATTCAAGAGATAGATGCGATTATGTCTAGTTTTGATGCTTTAGAGATGAAAGAAGCAGGCCCTCTTATTTTAACATGGGCAGTGTTTCTCTGTCTCATTTCATCTCTTCCAAAAGAACAGGAACATAATGTGCTAATGGTACACTTTTTTTTGTTAATTCCGACATTCATCTACTGGATTCTTACTGTCTCAATAACATAACTTGGATATATTATTTCTGATTTTATTCTCCAGGAGATTGATCATGCTGGTTATGTTCGTCAAGCCTTTGGAGCTGCGTCTTTAAACTATTTCCTTGAAATTCTTCAAAGTAACATTTTGAAGGATTCAGATGTGAGTTATTCACATCGATGTTAATGTGTTTGAGGTGCACCTTGCCATTAGTATCCCTAACATATAGAATTTGCAAATACTCTTTTTAGGGTCCAGCTGCTGGTTATCGAAGTGTCTTAAGAACATTTATATCTGCATTCATTGCATCTTATGAGATCAGTCTTCAGGTAACTGCAGTCTGCACTTTTCTGAGGAGCATGTAAGGATATAGTGTTCGTAGTACAGGAAAAAGTGATCAAATAAGTTGTGTTCTAACTTGTTTACAGGGCCACCCTCCTCATTTATTATGCTTTCTGTCTTGCAGTTAGAGGACAATAACCTCAAATTGATACTGGATATCCTTGGCCAAATTTATCGAGGAGAGGTTTGAATGTATAATAGTTATCTAGAATAGATTGAGTGATAACCGTTTTCTTCATATGTGCTCTATTTTGTTTGTTTATTAGAGCTTTATCTATAATATATGGTGTAGGAGTCGCTTTGCATTCAGTTCTGGGACAGAGACAGTTTCATTGATGGTCCCATCCGATGTTTGCTTTGCAACTTAGAAGGTGAATTTCCATATCGGACCAAGGAACTAGTTCGCTTGTTATCGGCCCTCTCCGAAGGAACTTGGCCAGCGGCTTGTGTGTAAGAATAACTATTGTGTTTTTCTTGATAATCTTCTTGGACTCATTTGAATTTTCTTCATGCATCAGGAGACTATTTATTTTATGGCACACTTGTCTTTTAGATCTCTTTGTATTTACTGCTGATAGGCTTGTCTATTTTGAAATATAGTTGCTTGCTGTGCAGAGCAATCTATTGACTATGCATTGCAACAACATATTTGGGCTTATTAACAAAACTCAACTTGAAAATGCTTGGATTTGTGTAGAAATCAGTAACATTGTGGTTCAATAAGTAAATTTTATGGATGAGCCCCTCATACTTCTTTCAAATGATATTGCATGGAGGTTTATCAAAAAAATGAAAATAAAATGATATTGCATGAAGATAGCATGTTTATCACAATATGAGTAAAACATAATGGAGAACATTTATATACTTTTATGCCAACTAGTGTGCCTCAACTTGTGTAAATGTTTACACAGCTGGCCCAAGCACAGCTGAAGGAGGATGGTAGGATTAGGCAGCTCAGTATCTACTATCTAGCCTAAATCTTGTCAAATCCCTACGAACCTAAATGGTAAAGATATGTGCGTAAATGTTGGGTCACTTGCCGTCGGGTGGTAGGTGAATGACTTTTGTGCTTTCCTTTATTCTTGCATTAAGTTATCAGAAGCAAATATAGTATTTAACGGGATGAATGTGAGGCCAGCATGGGATCCTAGCCTATTGAAATTCATAATGTGTTTGGGCTATAATCTCGAACAGGTTATTGCAACTTGACTTGGATTTGACCTGCAAAAATGGCCCTCAGCTCAGACCTAGGCTTAAAATCGAGCCAAGCTCAACAATCGTGGTAAGCTCGTCAAGTTATTTGAACTCGACACAGCTGTTTGCGTGGAGGCTTGTATTTAACGGATTAGAGAATGCATAAAGGGTGAAGCATGCCTTGACTTTGCCTTCTTTTAGACTGATCGTCCGGAATTTCGTGAAGTAGACCGGAGACGATTGCCCAAGCAGATTTAGTTTGGGGGCGACGTTGATTTTTGTTCGAGGGCAAGAATGAGTGATTCAAAGAAGTGAAGAGAAAGTTATGGCTGCGTTTTGAAAGAGGGGTGGACAAATAGCTCGATTAGGGTTTTGAGGATTATTTACTGCTTTGGGCTCATTTATTGTGCTTTTAATTGGGTAAAGATTGGCCCATTTTCAAGTGAAAGAGCAGTTTTGCATGAGAGAAAGAGCTACAGGCTGTGGGTGCCGAACTCCTTGATCAGCCGATTCCAAGTTTAACCCAACGTGTCTAAAACTAGACTTAGCTTAAATTAATCAAAACTCGACTATTTTCAACATGATTCAACTCATTTACAGTTCTAATCTGTGTTAATGTCTCTTTTTTCCTCACATGCGATTGGTTGTGGGGAATCATGCCCGAGTGCATTCTTTAGGAAAGATGAATGGGACTAGCTTTCCTTGTTTATACTCATTATCATCCCATCAAAATTCACCTTTCTTCATATTTTAAGCAGGGGTGGTCGCTCGTCATCCTAGAACTTGCAGATTTTCAAATATCCCAATGATGGGGAGTCGGAGGACTTGGTAGCTAAGCATGTAGATGAGCCGAGCTGGCTTGAGGGCTTGAACCAAACGCGTCAGGCTCGACTTGATTTGTGACTTTATAGGAGTCGAGCTGAGCTCAAGGATCCGTCATTAGTGTGGCTCAGAATATAGAGTTGTCTCCAACTCATAGCTACTTTGGTGAGACTTGAACCATATCATTGAGCGAGGGGAAGAACCTACCTTATAACAATGTGTTGGTGAAAACTAAAGATTTCAACTAGGTGAAGTATTTATTTATTATTATATTTTTTTGAGAGGGGGTGGAGGCACTGATGGGTTCTAGTTCAAGGTTAGGAAATGCTCTATAGGCAGACAAATTATGCTCCCTATGTTTTCAAATTATCGTCCTCCTTTCCTTTTTCGTCCGTTCTAAAATAATTGTCCTCTTTCAAAACTTTCCCTTTTAGGAAAACACTTTTACCACTTTACCCTTACTTTTTCTACCTACTTTAATTATGGCCACATACTTGAGGGCATTAAAAGAAACCACACAGTTCACCAATATTTATAATACAACCAATTACTTTTTCTTAAACGGTGTGCCGGGTCAAAGAGGACAATAATTTGAAAATGGAAGGAGTATTTTGAGAAATTATTAAGTTAATAACATGCAGGAAACGTAGTCACAAAGGAACTTCAAGAAAAGTAGAGAGATTATGTTTCTCTTGATGCAGGAGCAAAAGTTCAAGCCCAGACCATGACTTATTCTGCAGATTTATTAGAAGCCCAAACATTATATTGACATTTAGATCCAATTTAATAATATATGAAGTTACTTTTAATATAGGGTTAATGACACTACAAGTCCTTGACTGTGACCAATTCCACCATTAGTCCCTTTAGAAAAATTCGCATCAAAATCGTCCTAAAATTTTAAAATTGTCACGCGGTCCATCCTTTTGATGGATGCCGTTAGAAAAAACCCATTAAATACCTCATGTGCCTCCAACGTGCATTTGGGTAAGGGCTAAAATGAAATTTTAAAATGCAATAGAGTCCCTAGGGTTTGGTAAAAAACCACAAGTCCTTCCCCAAACTATTTCACCCAAATTTATCTCTCTCCTCTCCCCACTAGCCTCCTCTCTCCCTCCCTCCCTCTCCCCAAACATTTTCAATAACGACACCATGCTCACATTTCACTTTCATATATAGTGCAACTTTTCAATAAATGGTTAAATAGTGCAACTTTTCAATAAACGGTTAAATAGTGAAACCTTTGATTGCAGTTTGGTTGATTCAGCTCCTTTATGGAGGTGATGATTATTTTTTTTTTGATAAAGGTGAAGTATGTATAGATAAAGAGCGTCAAAATAGGTGACTCGTCCTTTACATAGAAGAAAACTACACAAAAAATATATCCACTAGCCAATGTGAAAAATATTCACAACATCTGCACTAGTGTCGCCACTAAGATCCATATTATGATCTGCCCATACACTCCATTCAAGCGTGTTTGAGAGCAGCGATTTCCTCAAAGCTAACATAGAACCCTCTTCATTATCAAACGCCCTTTGATTTCTTTCTTTCCAGATCGTCCAGCATACGCTTAACAGGGTGACATTCCAAAGCCTATTCCTGCTCTTGCTCCTCCCAAAGTAAGACCAATTCCAGAAGAGGTCCTTGGTAGAGTTTGGAAGCACCCACGATATGTTAAAGAGACCAAAAAGAGTAGACCAAAGAGTCCCCGCCACTGGACAGTGTACCATCAGATGATTAGCACTCTCCTCATCCCCCTTGCAGAGATAGCACCGGTTAGTAAAAAGAAGGCCCCTTTTCCTCAAGTTATCACCTGTTAAAATGGCTCCGTTTGCTACCTCCCACGCCAATAAGGATACTCTACTTGGGACCCCAGATTTCCATATTGACCTCCACGGGAATAAGTTTCTATCGCTGCTGTCCAGCTTCGAGTAATACCCTTTCACCGAGAACACTTAACTTTTGACGTCATCCCATAATATTTTATCCGCTGGAAGGCCAACCTTCTGAGTATATAATAACTTGAGTAATCTCGCGACAGACTCGATCTCCCAGTCTTGAAAATTTCTGCTGAAAGAAGGATTCCACGAGATCCTTCCTTCCTCCAAATTGAGCACAGATTTTATAGAGCACTCCTTTTCTCTGGCCAGAGCAAACAGATTTGCGAATAATCTGCGCAACTCCCCTCCATTGCACCAATTAATATATACTTGTACTAATATATTAGTAGCAACAATTTGGAGAGATACAAAGTTAGGTACAAAAATCAATCCCATGATTCCCCGTGATAAAGCATAGTGTATGTATGACATTTGAACATCAAATTCCAATTCCAAGGCAGAAATACCATGATTTCCTGAACACTAACAGAGAGATAAATAACGGAAAATCAACGGTTACCCAAAGGAAGGTATAAGCTCAACAGGATCACAAAATGCAATGTACGTTTTCATACATTTGTACGAGAGGAAGATTTGGATAACTCTCATTTGTTAGGTTCTTGCTTTTGTTTGCAGAGACCAGCAACAGAATGCCCAAGCGAATAATAACTGTTTTGTAATCTGTTCAATTATAAATTTTCAAGTTGCATGTGTTTGGATCCAACATTCTAATGAAATTTCTCACCCTCGATTATTACATTGTAATCACAAATTCTCACTATGTTAACTAGACGCGGAGAGAGTATAAAAGTTTGGCCCAATGTGTTGATTTCTACATATAGAAAATAAATTTGCAACAAAATGTAAAAATAATGGGGAGCAGCTCTAATATAACAGGTCTTTAATTGATAACTAAAAAAGAAAAATAGTATCCTTTAATCTGTATACAACATTGCAATTAGTGGGAACTCCTGAGGGAAGTTGATTGCAACAGAATTGCTCCAGCTCTTGGAGAACGTAAAAAATGGTCATTCTCAAACTCTTAGAGAGAGTTTGGTGAGGACACAGTGTGGTGAGTTGAGGTGAGGTTTTTAGAGAGAGAAAGAGAGGAGGCGGCTGGTGGGGAGAGAGAGGGGATAGGGGTGGGGTGGGTGATAAGAGGAGAGATATAAATTTGGGTGAAATAGTTTGGGGAAGAAGGCCTTGTGGTCTTTTTCCAAACCCTAGAGACTTGATTGCATTTTAATATTTCATTTAGCCCTTACCCAAAAGCACGTGGGAAGCACACCACACATAGGGTATGTAACGAAATGTTTTTAACGACATCCATCAAAAAGACTCACCGCATGACAATTTTAAACTTTTTGGACGATTTGATGCGAATTTTTCTTTTTTTTGGTAATGTATTAATAACAAAAGCGGCAAAGGCAAAGCATGTGCCGCATTACAGATTACATTTGTTTACTACAAATTAGCAAAAGAGTTGACCTCAGGCCTAACACCGTCAATACACCAAAAAAAACAGCCAAAGAAGTTCCTTCAGCACTGACAGAGGCCTTTCCTCATTGTCAAACGCTCTCCTATTTCTCTCTCTCCAAATCACCCAGCACACTCCCAAAGGAATAGTCTGCCAAATAAAATCTCTTCGTTTCCTTTTGTGCAAAGACCAGCAAAGGAAGAGATCCTTGATTGATTCTGGCATAGCCCAAGATAAGTTAAAGATGCAGAAAATGAAATCCCACAACGCACCCACCGCTGGACAGTGAAGCATAAGATGATCAGCACTCTCACCATTCCTTTTACACATGTAACACCTGATGCGAATTTTTCTTAAGGGACTAATGGTGGAATTGGTCAGAGTCAAGGGACTTGCAGTGTCATTATATATATATATATGCATGTATCTTTGATAAGTAAATATTTTATTATATACCCAAAAACATGTGACACGTCATGTGTACACTAGAAGTATACCCTTACCCAAACTAAGAAATTATAAAGTTATTAACAAAATCAACATGATAGTGATCAGAGCTAAGCGAGAAAGTCTCTGAGCACCAAAAAGAGATGGTACGAATCAGCTTGCTTGTCATGTGAGCTGTGGATCCTTTTTCATTACGATTACGCTCTTTCCAAATTGTCCAGCAAATTCCCAATAGAGCAGTTTTCCATACCAAAATTTTCCTGTTCCGAGCATAGAAGACCAGCACCTAAATAGCTCCTTAGTCGATCTCGGCATTACCCAAGGAACTCCAAAGAGACTCAATAGAAAATTCCATACTTCCGTACCACCGGACAATGAAGAAGCAGATGATTGGCGTTCTCTTCATCTCTTTTACACAAAAAGCAGCAATTAACATAAGTTATGTTCCTTTTCCTCAAATTTTTCCGTCATAATGGCTTCATGCACCGCTACCCATGCAAAGAAGGCCACTCTATGCAGAGCCTTGGACTTCCTGATTGTTTTTGAAGTAAACTGATCCCTACCTTTTCCAGTCAAGAGATTATAATAAGATTTCACTGTAAACTTTCTACTTGCTGATCCATCCCACACTAACATGTGAAAGTGATCCTAGGGGCCCAGAATCATATTCTACAATTAGAGGGATTCACATGTCATGTTTGGAAGCTTAAGGGCAAGTTAGAAGGTTTAAAAAGATGTTCTACAACTTCAGGGATAAAATGACAATTATGAAAGTTCAGGGGTTAAAGTGTAACTCTGCTAACTTAGTAGAAATCTGCCACAAACAAATTCCAGCAGCTTTCGCAAATAGACGCGCACACGTCTAGAAGGTCAGCGCGCACGTGTTCGATCGGGAGGAATTTTGCCATGTTTTTATTTATTTGATTTTTAGGGTTTTATTGTTTTTGTAACTTTTATTAGTTAGGGTTTTTGGTTTCCTTATTTAATTAGGGTTTCTTATTTTTTTTTTCCTACAAGTTTTAGGGTTGTAAGCCTATTTAAAAGGCATCTCAAACATTGTTTAAGATTAAGTTGAATTATATTATTGATTTGGGTTTTCACATTATTGTGAGTTTCTTGAGAGAATTTCTTGTTTGGAATTTTCTTGTCCTTCGAACTTACCAGGCTTGTTGAGCTGCAAGTTTGTGGCGTTCCGTAGCATTGGTTCCTAGTTAATTGCGACTAGTGGGTCAAGGTTGCACCCCAAGGTTCTAGGGTTCGATTTATCACCCTAGGGTTGAAGGAAGCTCCTTGTCAATTTCTTCGATTCATTGTTATACACTGTTTCCGCAATTCAAAGGTTGGTTAATTTATTTGTAACCGTTCTTGGGTTCACATCATTTGGTATCAGAGCCACAAAGATGTAACCAACGATTTCTTCTTTTCTTGCTATAAAAAATATATATCTATCTTCGTTGAACATAATTTCTTCGTGCTTCTTCATAGTTTCTTTCTGTCCCAATTTTTTTTCATACGTTCTAGTATAAATTTTCTCTGGTTATTTTCCAATCCCTAGTAGCAAAAAAAAAAACAAAAAACAAAAAAAAAGTGAAAATTGAATAAAATAAAATTACTTGTTGTTTTCTAAACTTGGGTCATCAACCCTAGTTTATTTGTCAATCTTCATATTTGTCAAAAAAATAATTGTTCTTTAAAAAAAAAAATTCTTTTCTAAACTTGGGTCATCAACCCTGGTTTTTTTTGTCAAAAAAAAAAAGAGTAAGAAAAAAAAAGTCATTCATAGCTTTATAAGCATCATGATCATACCTTTCATTCTCGTTGTCACATCCAAGGGAAAGTATGTAAATTCAACATAGATGTATATAGTGATTATAATATGGTGAGTACGGAAGTCATTCAAAAATTGGGAATTCCTGTCAAGTGGGTTTGTGACCGAAGAGAATAGGGTGACCAAGTAAGCACTAATTTATTTCTCTTTGGGGAGGTATAAGGATGAAGTTTGGTGTGATGTAGTGGCGGCATTGGATGGGCATTTGGTGCTTGGCCTTCCGTGGTTAGTTGATCGCTACCTAAGCGTAATGCTTTCAATAGATATTCTGTTCAAAAGAAAATCACCCTTGCACCTTTGACACCAACGGGGCTTTATGCAATAGAAAGAATTGAGAATAAGCAAAGGTTAGAGAGAGAAAGAGTTGAGAAAGAGAGGATAGAAAAAGAGAGACTTGAATTGGAGAGAATTGAAAAGGTAGTGATTGAGATGAGGGAGGACCTAAATGCTATGATGGCGTTGGTAAAGGAAATTTAAGAAGAAAGACTCGAAAATGAGAGTTGAAAAAGAGATAACTGAAAGAGAAATGAGAGAAACACTTGAGAGAATGGAGGAGGAAAGAAAGTTAATGGCAATTCGAGAAGATATGAAGCTCTTGCATGTTTATGAAGATCCGTGCTTCTTGGTTCAAGCAAATGATCAACGATTACTTCTTCTCAACGGAATGGGCAGATTGAATGGACCTCATCTCGAGAGTAGATTCATAAGGTTGCACGTGTAGATTTGAGGACAAATCTTTTTCAAGAAGAGGGGAATGAAGTGATCCTAGGGGCCCATAATCATATTCTGCAATTAGAGGGATTCACATGTCATGTTTGGAAGCTTAAGGGCAAGTTAGAAGGCTAAAAAAGATGTTCTACAACTTTAGGGATAAAAATGACAATTATGAAAGTTCAGGGGTTAAAGTATAACATCAGCTAACTTGGTAGAAATCTGCCGCAAACAAATTCCAGTAACTTTCGCAAATAGACACGCACACGTCCAAAGGTCAGCGCGCACGTGTTCGATCCGGAGGAATTCTGCCATGTTTTTATTTATTTGATTTTTAGGGTTTTATTGTTTTGGTAACTTTTATTAGTTAGGGTGTTTGGTTTCCTTATTTAATTAGGGTTTCTTATATTTCTTTTCCTACAAGTTTTAGGGTTTTGTAAACCTATTTAAAAGGCATCTCAAACATTGTTTAAGATTAAGTTGAATTATATTATTGATTTGGGTTTTCACATAATTGTGAGTTTGTTGATAGAATTTCTTGTTTGGAATTTTCTTGTCCTTCAAACTTACCAAGCTTGTTGAGCTGCAAGTTTGTGGCGTACCGTAGTGTTGGTTCCTAGGTAATTGCGACTAGCGGGTCAAGGTTGCACCCCAAGGTTCTAGGGATCGATTTATCACCCTAGGGTTGAGGGAAGCTCCCTATCAATTTCTTCGATTCGTTGTTATACATCGTTTCCGCAATTCAAAGGTTGGTTAATTTCTTTGTAACCGTTTTTGGGTTCACATCAACATGTCCTCATGCTGGTTGATTTTCTGAGAATACAATTTATCGAAGAAACTAGCCAATGAATCTACCTCCCAATCCTGCATGTTTATACGGAATGTGGGACACCAGGTTGCTCTACCATCATTCAGCTGTAGCCTGTAGCACCGAACTGACCTTACAGTCCTTGCCCATTGCTAAATTTTATAAACTAGGAGAGGCTCTTCTGAACTATAGATCATCACACCACCTATCTTTCTAGAATTTTACGGAATCACCAATCCCTATCTAGAGTACTTAGTAAAGTCAAATTAATGCTCAGGTAGTATTGATGGAATATTTCTGTTTTAACTAGTATCTAGAGTATTTAGGTAACTAGAGTAGGATGCTTTTCTTGGCCATCAAGTTTTAGTAGCCTATATATAGGTCCTCGATGTAAAAGACTAGTTAGCTTTTGAAATAATATAAACTGATAAACACTTTGTGTTCTTGGTGATTGATTCCCCGTTAAATCGAGCATCGAGGCTTGGAGGAGTGAAATCAAAGGCATGGGGAAGGAAGAGTTTATCAATTCTTGCTGATTTGATTTGGGTTTCCCCTATCTTTCCTGCATCATCTCCCCTAAATTAGTGAGTTTAAGATGAATATTGTACAGATGATGGTGACGATAGGGGAAGACAAGACCAGATGAAATTCATAGTTTTATTGAGGTGTGAAACTACCTCGGATGTAGGAGTGCCTTTTCTAGTGACTTTTTCTGAAAGTAATATTCTCTTGAAGAGAATACCTGATGGGTGATGGAGGAGCATTAGGGTCAATCTGGCAATCTTCAGACGCAAAGGAGATATCCAAAATGTTACAGATTATAGAGGCTGATGAATTATATGATGAAGCTTTGGGAGAGAGTTGTTGAGAGTGGAACAACATGTGAAAGTATGGTATCTGAGAATCAGTTTAGTTAAGGTTTTTCATTTGTGTGGCAATGAACACCAAAGCTACGTCTTTGTTGACAAAATTGATGGAGAGTTAGGTGTATAACCGGGTGCCTAGATAGATAGTTTGGTGTTACAGCTAGAAAAGGAGTAAAGTGAGATATGTAGATGTGATTATGGAGATATGACTATCCTTAGAACTAAAGCCGGATAAAGTTATAACTTATAAGTTCCAAGTTACATCGCAACTATGTCTGGGATTGAGAACTCCAAAAACATTGATGAAGCGATGATTTTGATTTGACTCAATTGCTAGCT
This sequence comes from Codonopsis lanceolata, assembly GCA_013146195.2. Lineage (NCBI taxonomy): Eukaryota > Viridiplantae > Streptophyta > Magnoliopsida > Asterales > Campanulaceae > Codonopsis > Codonopsis lanceolata. The sequence goes on from CM028378.1 coordinate 177,160,760, forward strand.
GTTCATTGTTATCTCAAGCTTATCGAGGTGGAAGGGGGAGAAGTGGTCAGTTCATGGGAATATAGCTGGGCTTGTGACCAGAAGAATCGCTGGTACATGACGGATCTGGATTTTTGTTTTACTGCATCCCCTTCTAGACTTCGTGGAAACTGGAGGTTTGATCGGAGATGAGCAGGCAGATAACTGGAAGAAAATGAAGGCTCTTGATAGATGATGGTAATACTGGTTGGCCTTATTTGTTTAATTATTATTTTATTCAGTTTTTCAAGATACTGGATTGGTTTATTATTGAACTACAGTTTTAGTCATCAGGATTAGGTTAATAATGGAACCAAGATGCAAGTAAATCAGTTTAGACTAGGTCAAGTGATGGGGTCTGACAGGCCGCTACCTCAGCTTCTACATCGTTTTCTGGCCAAGGTGTTGTGTTCATTGTGCTCCTATCCTTGCCCATATAAGCCAGCAACTATTGCAATGCATAGCTACCAGATAGAGCAAATTGTGATGCTATCCATATATTCTTGTAAACATGTTTTCCTCTCTAATATTAGTCATTTCTCATGTATTGTGTAAATTAGTTAATTTTATTTCCCTTTGAATATGTCAACAGGTATAACTTCCTTGATAAGTCTGTCGGACTATCATCTTTACTGGAGATAAGTGGCAATATGGTGGATAATGATTTGGGGATTGTCGAAACTCAGTTGCCATTGTGTGTCCCCGGACTTGAAGGAGTGCTCATTCCTTCCAATACACGTGGTCATGTGTTGAAAGTGATTGATGAGAGCACTGCCCTTGTGCGGTGGGAGGTACATTGATTATGGTCATTCTACTCCTATATATTCATTGGATTTCTGGCCTCTTTTACTCACTTTTCTGTTCCTGCCGCCTTCAGCTCTGTATCCAAGTTTGATGTATTATATACATTATAAAAGAACTGTCGTAGGCAAAGTACTTATTTTCTTACTCAAAGAGCTTTACTACTCACCAGATTTTTATTAATTTATCCAGCAGGCTTATTTCCTTTGACTTGGTTGATAGATATTTTGTTGGTTTGTTAACTATTATTTAGTTGATCCTGAATGGCATATATCTCTATTTTTCAAACTTATTCTCAATTTCTTTTGTTGCTAGTTGATTTGTTCTAACACAAACGTTTCCGTGTAGTACACACAATCTGGCGTACTTGTGTTGCTCCTGCATCTGGCCCAGGAGAGGAATCCAGATGGCTCTGAGGAAGTCCTCGTTACTCTCGATTTGCTAGGTCGGTTGGTCTCCTTTAATGAGGTAATTGATTTTGAAATTTAACTTTGATTTTTGCTGCTTTTTATCAAGTAGCTAATCTCCTTCTCACCCACACACTATCAGATACAACCACAAGCATTGCAGCATTAAATAATCAGATGAAAAAGTTATATTATTCTAGTTATTTGGGATCAATTTTATGGTGATGACTAACACTTGCATCCTTGAGCCGTAGATTTGTTAGCATTACTGTGTTTGCTGTATTTCTTTTGCTGCTAATGTTAAGCTTGAACAGGTACCAAATATATGCCTGTGAAACTTCTTAGAGTAACTGAGACATTGCTTAGTTTTAACAAGGTCTGTTTGGGAATCTTGTAAACTGAGCCAGTTCGGATCAAGAACACCTCAAGCTGGCTTGTTCTAGTTAACTTAACTTTAAGGAAAACCATGTTGTAACCATAAAGGCGTTTTTGGTTGAGATAGATGAATTATAGCTATAAGCCATATGAAGCTTTGTTTTATATTTCATTCATCTACCCATGGTGTTCGCAATTTTTTAATATCAAACTCCACTAAAATTTGGTTATAGAAATAAACTACAAATTAGTTTACAATCTTCAATCAGATTATTTATATCTGAAGCTAATTAATAATCCATCTGAGATGTTTTTTAATTGGATCAAAGAGAAATTTATAGGTGAGCATTTATAAATTCCACCCCCCCCCAAAAAAAAAAAGGGACAAAGTCACTTGTTTTGGCAAGGATTCTTCCTTGGCCCGACCAAGTCACTTGTTTTGGCAAGGATCAGGAGAAGAAGGTTGTGGACTTTCAGGTGAATGCGGACTCTTGCAGTGGAGCTTTGGAGTTTTTGGAAAGATGTTTGGTGGGGAGAGTCGATTGGAAGATAACTCCTAATTTGGATAGGTCGGAAATACAAAGTTGGGTGGATCGCAAATGGAAGATAGCAGGGGGAGCTTGGGTGGTAAAGGGCGGGGAGTCTTTCTTCTTCATCTTTCCGTCTAAAATGGAAGCTGAGCGTATTTTAATGGAGAAGAATTGGAGGATAAATCAGCACGATTTTTTTCTGGAACGATGGCATCCGAAAAGCAAGCGTTTCGAAAAAGAAAGGAGACCTAGAGAAGTGCGGGTTAGAGGCGATGGGCCTTCCTGCATCTATGGGGAAATCAAGTTTTTCGCCATTGGGGATTCTGTGGAGGGTTCGTGCGAATTGATGAAGATCTGAGCGCGTTCGAATTTGCTGGGCCCGTATTCTTGTCCGTTTCAATGAATCAATTCCGGCATGCGTTCGTATAGGGGTAGGAGGAAGTGTGTTCACAATTCCTATTTGGGCTGAAACTGCTGCCTTTTTCTATCCTTCGCATTCTCGGGGTGGTGGTGGAGATGGAATCCCTGGCAAGCATTCGCGGTGGACGAATGTTAGGAAGACGAGTGGATTACACACGTCGGTTTCTGGTGTTAAGGCTTCAATTGGACGAAACCACTTTGACTCTTTGTACGGGTTCGAAAAGGTGGGTAGGCACGTGGGGTGCAGGTATTTCAAATTTTAATCAGGATGGTCAAAACGATGGCGTTCAGAGGGGGGACTTTTTTCAAGGCGCTCCAGATTCCAGGCCGTTTTATTTTTTTGATAAGTAAGGTATATATTAAAAATCAAAAGCGGCAAATAAGGAGCCGCAGCCTATTTACACAGGAGGGAAACTCCAATAATTACAGATTACAAAAATTCACTACAAAGTCAAGAAAAGAATTGACCTCAGACCTAACACCATCACTACACCAAAAACAGCAGCTGAAGCGGCTCATTCTTCAAAGAACGACAAAGACCTTTCCACGTTATCAAAAACTCTCCTATTCCTTTCTTTCCAAATCACCCAGATACTCCCAAAGGAATAGTCTGCCAAATAAAATATCTCCGTTTCCTCTTGTGCAAGGACCAACAAAGGAAGAGATCCTTAATGGATTCCGGCATAGCCCAAGACAAGTTAAAAATGTGAAAAATGTAGTCCCACAAGGCACCTGCTACCGGACAGTGAAGCAAAAGATGATCAGCACTCTCACCATTACATTTGCACATATAACACCAGCTCACTACCACCTTCCCGCTTCTCCTAAGATTATCCCTGTAAGAATGGCTTCGCACCGCTTCACCGCTTCCCAAATAGCTTTAGACTTCCAAATAGCTTTCAGGAAAGCAGACCCCTTCCCCAAAATCTGAACCAAAGTAGTAAGACTTAGCGAGAACACTTTATTTTTAGCCCTATCCCGGATGACCTTGTCAACACAACTCCTATCCAGTGCTGAGAATAAAGCAACTCGAGAGCTGGAGGAAACTCGCACTTCCCAATCTGAAGAAACCTTCTAAAAACTGGATTCCAACTAATCGAACCTCCTTCGAGCGAAATAATATCACTAATCGAACTTCTTTGTCACTCACAATGCTAAAAAGACTAGGAAAGGCTCTCCATAGCTCCACGGGACCACACCACCTATCCAACCAAAATCGACCGAAGATCCATCTCCTACTTTAAAAGAAATATTTCTAGCGAAAGCGCCCCACCCTTTCCGATTCCTTTCCAAACTCCCACCCCACGAGACAAGGAAACATCCTTAGGAAACCAAAGATGATTTCCTTCCCCATACTTGCTCACCACCAATCTCCTCCACAGAGCGTCCTTATCGATCAAGAATCTCCACAACCATTTACCCAACAAAGCTCTATTGAAAGCTCGGATGTTTTTAACCCCTAAGCCACCGGATTTTATACTAGAACACATTTTGGACCACTTGACTAGGTGATACTTCCGATCCACCATCGAACCTTCCCATAAGAAATCCCTTTCTAATTTTTCCAGTCTTCGGCTAACTGATGACGGGATGACGAACAAGGACATAAAGTAAGTAGGCATCGAAGACAACGTGCTCTTTATGAGAGTAAGGCGGCCTCGCTTGAAGACAAGACAAACACGCTTCTTCCAGCTGCCAGCGCCGTTGAAATCTTTCTAACACCGGAACCCACATATTTGAGCTCTTGAAAGCAGCTCCTAAGGGAAGACCCAAGTAGGTAGAAGGAAGGGAAGTCACCTTACAACCAAAGAAGGCAGCCAATTCCCCGATATTTTCTACATTCCCCACAGGGATAATTTCAGACTTAGAAATGTTCACTTTTAGACCCGAAACAGCCTGAAAAAAGAGTAAGACTATCCATAAATAGCCTAACTGAGAGTCCTTCGCTTCACAGAACACAAGAGAATCATCAGCGAATAGGAGATGCGACACTGAGACAGGAACTCTACCATTCCCGACTATGAAACCACTGATAAAACCTCCTGATATAGCTTTATCCATCATTAAGCTCAGAGCTTCCATCACTAAAATGAAGAGGAAAGGAGAAAGAGGGTCTCCTTGGCGAAGGCCCCTCGAGGTTCCAAAAAAACCAGCCGGCTCTCCATCAATCATCACTGAAAATCTCACCGTAGAAATACACCAAAAAATCCATCTTCTCCATTTGTCACCAAACCCCATTCTGTTTAGAAGATAAATGAGAAATTCCCAATTAACATGATCATAAGCTTTTTCAATATCCAGCTTGCAAATCAGGCCCAGCTCTCCTTTCCTTAACCTGTCATCCACCGCTTCATTGGCAATAAAGGAAGCATCAATAATTTGGCGATTCCCCACGAAGGCATGTTGCGACTCCGAAATGACTTTGCCCACGACCTTCCTCAATCTAATCGAGAGCACCTTTGCAATGATTTTATAAACACTTCCAATATGACTAATGGGTCTATAATCTTTAATCTCAATCGCATTAGACTTTTTAGGAATCAAAGAGATGAATGAAGCATTAAGACTCTTTTCAAAGACCATGTTCGAATGAAAGAACTGAAAAACCTCCATGATGTCCTTCTTCAAAATCTCCCAGCTATGTTGAAAAATGCCATAGAGAAACTGTCAGGCCGGGCGCTTTATCGCCATTCAAACTCCAGGGCTGCCCTAACTTCCTCTTCCGAGAAGGAAGATTCCAGCACTAAATTATCCTCCTGATTAAGAACATTAAAGAACATCCCATCTAACTGCGGTCTTTGAATTCCCTCATCAGCATACAGCTTCTGATAAAAATCTACTATACCTGCCCTAATTGCAGATTTATCCTCCAGCAAGTTACCATCCACGGAAATGCTATGAATGTGATTGACCCTTCTATTTGCCTTCGGCCCTATGAAAAAATTTGGTGTTCCTGTCACCTTCCTTTAGCCACTGAACCCGAGATTTCTGTCTCCAACAAATTTCCTCTTTAATCAACAAGGACTCTGCCTCCTTTCTCAACTCATTACGTCGAAAAAATTCTTCCTCTGATAACTCTCCTGAGCTCTCTTTAGTATCCAACAGCTGAATACCTTCCAGCACTTCTTTGATTTTAACCTCAATCCTCCCAAATGTCTCCTTATTCCACAGAATGAGGTCAGTTTTCAACAGCTTCAGCTTCTTCGCCAGTTTAAAACTAGGATCTCCCACCACTGAGTAACCTGCCCACTTAATCCGAAGCCAATCCAGAAACCCTGCTCTTTAACCACATATTTTCGGGTTTAAACGGAGATTTCCCTTTTGCGATACCACCACACTGAAGAAGTAAGGGGGCATGATCAGAATTAGTTCGAGGCAGACAAGACTGAACCAGACTACCGCAGCATTCTTCCCATTCCATTGACACTAAGAATCTATCGATTCTGGAACATTGAGAATTAGAGCTGTTTCTGAACCAAGTAAATCTGTCACCTGCTAAAGGGAGATCTATCAAGGCCATATCATCAATAAAATCACTGAATTCCAACATTGCCCGAGAGAATCTGCTACAACCCTTACGCTCATGCGGGAACCTGATTACATTGAAGTCACCCCTATACACCACGGATGATTCCACTCGCTTAACTACCTTTAACTCTTCCCACAGCTCACTACGGACATATCCAAGCAAGGACCATATACGCCCGAGAAACCGTAAATCTTATCATTATCCACCATTTTAAGCAAACAGGACACCGAGAAACGACCTTTTATAGCATCCAATTTAGAAAGAACCCTTTTGTCCCACAATAACTAGAATTCCTCCCGCTGCCCCTGACGCCCAAGATGTTCCTGGCCGCCCATCTACCTCCACCAACACCGTAAATGAACTCACTATCCACTATATCCATTTTAGTCTCTAGCAAGCAAATCACATGAGGCTTCCATCTTCTCAAAGACGCCTTAACCACAGTTCTTTTCTCCAAATTATTTAATCCCCGCACATTCCAAGAAATGATTTTTAAATCCTGAAGCAGTTATGCCGTGATTTTAATTCCAGGCCGTTTTATTGGGCTGGTCAAAACAGATTGAAACATGGACGCATTAGTGGACCGACCTTCTAAATTCTCTAAGGCAGACAAGGGCAAATGGGTGGTTCGTGATACCCAGTCAGTTGGGCTGAAGGATTTTAATGGGCCTCGACCTTCTAGTTGTAATTTTTCCTGGGGAAATTTTTCTAAGGGGACGATGGGCCTGGGGAAAGTCTAGTGAGAAGGTTGGTGAGCCTGATTCTGGCCAGCTTCGTTAGCGCCAACAGAGATGAGGCAGCAACGACGATCAGTTCTGGAGTCCCATCTACTGATGAGAGGGGTAGAAGTTCGGTGGTTAGATCCGATTTCAAGCCCGACGAATGTATAAGGCAGACGACTCGCATGCTCAATCTCTCAATAAAGATGATGTTTTAGGGCAGAATTTGTCAAGGAAGGAGGGCCTGGAAGGGGCCTTCGTCGATATGGTCGGAGGTAGAAAGGTCTTTATCATCGATGTAGAGGCGGTGCAGAGGTTACAAAACAAGGAGAGACCTCGAGTTGAGCGCCTTGAGGATGGTGTTCTGTCCTGCGAATGAAAGGATTCCTGGGAGAAAGCCACCATTTGAAATCGTTGGAAGAGTTGGTTATTTCGAGCCGCTGAATTTGGAGAGGCTGTTGCCGGTGCTACCTCGTGTTCTTTGGAAGGACCCGCGACTTGCGAGGAAGCTATTCGCATGCAGCCTCGCATGGGCGCTGGCTTTTCGATCCTAATCAAGGAAAGGGTTACTACTCTCCAAGTGGTGCCATTAGTGAGTGTTCAGTGATGAATTGAAGAGCCTTTGGTTTGCACCCCACTTGCGGAGATCCACCCTCCCGTGTCGGGTGTCGAATCTCTTAAGGATGCTACACGGGTAGAGGATTTATCGCTTGGGTTAAATCCGCATTGAAGATTTTCGAGATTTTTTAGGAGTGTCTTATGGGGTTACGAAGACAAAATTTTGGATCTGCTACGGGATATGGATCAGCATCGTAAGTTCCCAAGGATAACAAGATCAAAAAGCCGCAGCTACAAAGAAGGGGTTAAGGGAATTGAAGCAACTGCGCTGTAGTCTAAATTTTGAACAGATTGATAACAGTGGGCTGCTGGATAGGGTGGAAAATAGACTGTAATTATGAATACTTGAATTATTGCTTGGAACGTGTGGGGACTTAATGACGAGAGAAGAGACTTCTCATTAGGGCTGCTTTTCAAGATGGAAGCCGCGTAGTGTGTCTTGTCGAAACAAAAATTGAGGCTATGGATTGGGAATTGGTTAATAGTGTCTGGGATAATAGATGGGTCGACTGGGTTTGTTTAAAGGCCTCGGTACAGCGGGTGGCATTCTTGTTATGTGGGATCGGAGTTTTGTCTCGAAGGTAGAAGTTTAAGCGACTATCGGTGTTCACTCTGTTTCTTGTGTTCTGAAGTTTGAGGAAACCAACAAAAATTGGCTGTTTTCTGGAGTTTACGGTCCCTCTTCAGTAGTGGAGAGAAGGAACTTATGGGAGGAATTAGTAGTAGCTAGGAGGAGGTGGAATATTCCGTGGTGCATGGGGGTGATTTTAATGTTGTCCGCTTCCTCACGAAGCAGTCGGGAGCCAGCTTTCACGCCTGCGATGACCTAGTTTAATGATTTCCTCAATACAGCAGGATTAGTAGACCTGCCTCTGGAGGGGGGAGAATTCACATGGTTCAGAAATGGAGGTAGACATCAGTTCTCTAGGATCGACAGTGTTCCTCGTATCCGCAGATTGGGGAGATAGTTTTTGCGTATCTAGACAATCCTGCCTTCCCAGAATAGTATCAGACCATGTTCCATTACTTCTTGAAAGTGGTGAAGTGATTAGCAGGAAAAGTCCGTTCAGGTTTGAGAATATGTGGCTTAAAGAGCAGGGTTTTATGGAGTGGGTTAAAGCGAGATGGAAGTCGTATATTGTCGAGGGGGATCCAGGTTTCATAGTGGCCAAGAAGCTGCAAGCGCTGAAGCAGGACTTAAAAACATGGAACAGAGAAGTTTTCGGAAGGGTAGACCTTAAAATCAAAGACCTGGAAGAGAAGATAAGGAGTATAGATGAAAGTACTGGGAGAGAAGAGAGTTATGAGATCGAGGTAAGTCGTAGAGAGGAAATCATTGTAGAGCTGGAACGTCTTCTTAAAAGTGAGGAGATTAGTTGGAGGCAAAAATCCCGTATTCAGTGGCTAAGGGAGGGAGATAGAAATACTAAATTTTTTCAACGTATGGCGAGTGTTCACCATGCAGCAAACCAGATCCATAAGGTCACCATAGATGGTTTAACTTTGCAAGATCCTGTAGAGGTAAAGAAAGGCATTGTGGAGTTCTATCAGAATCTGTACAAGGACAGAAGTGAATGGAGAGCTGATTTGGGCGGTGTCAGCTTCAAATCTCTAAGCTCCGCAGATGCGGATGGTCTGGAACATGCTTTTTCAGAGGAGGAAGTAGTGGCAGCTTTGCGTAGCTTGAGTGGAGATAAAGCTCCAGGGCCAGATGGTTTCTCCTTGGCCTTTTTTCAGCATTGCTGGGAAGTAGTGAAAGACGACATTCTGAAGGTTTTTAATCATTTCCACGATAACTTTCGGTTTGAGAAGAGTCGGAACTCTACCTTTATTGTGTTGATTCCTAAGAAAAAGGAGCCAGCTGACGCCAAGGACTTCAGCCTATCGCCTAGTCAAGGGTGTACAAGCTCATCTCCAAGGTGATGTCTCGTAGGTCGAGGAAGGTGTTGGGCAAGATCATCTCCGATTCCCAAAGATGCTTTTGTCATGGAAAGGCAAATTCTTGATGCATCTTTGATTGCCAATGAAATTGTGGATGCTAGATTAAAAAGTGGCGCTCCGGGATTCTTTGCAAGTCGGATATAGAAAAGGCATATGATCATGTAAATTGGGATTTTTATTACACCTTATGGAAAGGATGGGTTTCGGTTTCAAGTGGAGAAGATGGATCCAGCATATCTTCGGCTAGGTTCTCTGTTGGTCAATGGAGATTCCGCAGGTTTTTTCCCGAGCTCGAGGGGTTTGAGACAAGGAGATCCTCTCTCCCCTTTTTTGTACATCATAGTCATGGAGGCCCTTAGCAAACTTCTGGAGAAAGCTACTTTGGGTGGCTACATCAGTGGGTTCAAAGTGGGTGGGGAAAACTCTACGGGGACTTTGGTGTCTCATCTCCTCTTCGCAGACGACACTCTAGTTTTTTGCGAGCAGCCCCAATCGGATATCTTAGATGGTCCGCTTTTCAGCGGCTTCGGTTGCGCATCAATATTTCCAAAAGTGATATCATTCCAAATGGGCGATGTTCGTGATGTTAACGCTGGCTTTTTTCGGATGCAAGGTTGCCTATCTTCCGTCCGTGTACCTTGGTTTGCCTATCGGAGCCACGTATAAGAACAAGAATGTATGGAACTCAGTGGTTGCTAGATTTGAACGTAGTTTGGCGGGCTGGAAGAAGCAGTTTTTGTCGAAAGGGGGGAGATTGGTGTTGGTGAAAAATACTCTCTCGAATTTGCCTACGTACTTTCTGTCACTCTTCGTAATCCCAGCTTCGGTTCGTAATAGATTAGAGAAGCTGGAAGGGATTTTTTGTGGGATGGTTGGTCTTCAGTGCGGAAACTTCATCTTGTTAATTGGGACATAGTTTGCTCTGATTTGGGGAAAGAGGGCTTAGGAGTGAAAAATCTCAAATTGTTTAATGAAGCCCTGCTTGGGAAGTGGTTGTGGAGGTACTTGGTAGATAAGGGGGCCTTATGGAGGAAAGTGGTGGAGAGTAAATATGGCTTAGGGAATCATTTGTGGTTTCCAGCAGAGGTCTGAAGCTTTTGGGGCAGGAGTATGGAAAGGTATTAGTAAAGGCTGGAATGCTTTTGGTAGGAATATTTCTTTCGAGATTGGGTCGGGGGCGAAGGTGGAATTTTGGAAAGACTTATGGCGTGGAGACGAGGTGTTATCCAGATCATTTCCAGAGCTCTTCTCCTGGTCTAGGGAAAGGAATAGTTTGATCAGCTCAATGCTCTCTTTAGAGGGAGGTCGAGTATCTTGGAACCCGACGTTTAGAAGAAATTTTCAGGATTAGGAGATGGATTTGGTGACTAGATTCTTTGAGCTCCTTTACGCTCAAAAAGTTGGTGGCGAGTCTGATAGGGTGGTTTGGAGATGGTCGAAGGACAGCAATTTCTCAGTGAAAGGTTATTATGCCAAACTGTCAAATAGAGATCGGTCATCTTTTCCATGGAAGTCGGTGTGGAAGACGGTAGCTCCAAGTCGCGTAGCCTTTTTTGCATGGGAAGTGGCGAACGAGGCTATTCTAACCGGGGATAACCTGAGGAAAAGAGGGATCATATATGTTAACAGATGCTTCTTATGCAAGGAGAGTGTAAATCACTTGGTTTTGCACTGCCCGGTGGTTGGGGAATTGTGGAACCTTTTGTTCCGCTTGTTCAAAGTGGAGTGGGTACTCCCGGAGACCTCCAAAGATTTGCTGTGGAACCGGAGGTATTTTTGGCGTAGGAAGGAAAGAAATCTTTTGTGGGAAGTTGCTCCGTTGGGGGTGTGGTGGACAATATGGAAGGAAAGAAATCGGAGAGCTTTTGATAACGAGGAAGGACCTATTTCAAATTTGAAGAGTGCTCTGCTTCATCTCTTGTTTGTGTGGTGTACAGTGGGCACTTACATTCTCCCCCGTCTTCCTCTTTTGTAGATTTTGTGCAGAACTTTCCTTTACGATAGTTAGTCTTTTGTCTTTTTTCTTCTTTGTATATAGGACGCGTCACCTGTTTTGACGCTTTGATATTTATATGCATTTACCATTATCAAAAAAAAAAAAAAAGGGACAAACAAGATGAATTAGAGCTAGCAAAGTGAAGATGAAAGATCATTATGTAATATTTTAAGATCAAAGATTGTAGAGGCGACTCCTCGCTGCCTCAACCATAGTTATCAAAGGCGAGTGGCGAGCACCTTGCTAGCCCAAGGTGAAGCGGGAGGCGAGGGGGCTATGCCTCAAAGGTGTTCAGGCAAGGCTATTTCGCCTTGGTGACCTAGGGTGGTTGCCTTTTGGGAAGGCCACAGGCGCGGTATGGTGGGCTAAGGTGAACGTATCGAGAAACCCTTAAACTTTGGTGGAAACAACGTATTTTATAGGTTGTATACGTAATAAAATTACCTTTTGGGAAGGCCACAGGCGCGGTATGGTGGGCTAAGGTGAACATATCGAGAAACCCTTAAACTTTGGTGGAAACGACGTATTTTATAGGTTGTATACGTAATAAAATTACCTTAATTGACAACTGACTTCCCCTCCAAACCAAATCGAGAGATTTAGAAAAACCTTACTAAGTGGTGTAGGTTGCATGCATCTAAACCATCACAAGTGATTTTCTTTCTTTTCATTTCGTATTGGGGTGACTTTTACCGTCTTGAGAATATGTTACTCTGTCCTACTCAATATTCAATATGTTAATTCTTCCATGACATTTTGTAGTTAAATTATTTTTTCTTTGGTAAGATTTTATGTATCCGCATAAATACAATTACCTTTATAAAAAAAAAAAGATTTTATGCATCCGCTCAACTCATTTGACAAAAAATAATAATTTTAGTTGCTCAACAGTCTGTTCCGTAAAGTAGTGGCAGTTGTTGGCAAACTTCTGATATGATTTTTATTCATCCTTGTCTCCTTGTCAACTCATTTTACAAACATTTTCCTTTTTAGTTACCCAACAGGTTTACTTTTTCTCATAAAGATGGCTTATGCTCTTCCCACCTCACCACCCTATTTAAAAGCACTTTAAGTTGTTTTTTTTTGTTTTATTGATGAACTGAATTGAGCGTGTTATACACATATTGACAGGCTGTGTGCTACTCGCTTATGGAAACTGGCAACTCAATCCATGACAAAGACAACCCCATGACTGGGAACATAGAGAAGTATGTATTGTTGTTAACTCGCATGATTTAGTTGTTATACTGCTACTGACGGTTTCTCTTTTTTTTTTTTTTTTTTAATTACTGATTCCTTTAGTCTGCATTAATAGTACATGTTCTTTATGCAGGGTCAGTGTGGTTGAGATCATCTGCAACTTGATCAAGAAGTTGTCTTCTAGTTGCAATGGAGCATCAATGATGTCGATGGGTGTTAATATTCTAGCAATAATGTTAAAATGGTAATACTTTCTAATTCTTATTGATCCAGTTATATTAAATGAATAACCTGTCTATACTTTTCATTCCTCGCTTCTGGTAAACTTTGAAAAGAATAAAATTTCTGAACTATTTAGTGCATCACTAAAATGTTCTGTTATTTTCTATTTTGTCTATGTTGCATTTTAATTATGAGAGGTCGCCTGGGTGGGTGCCTGGGCTATGACCTAGGTGACATGCCTAGGCCTTAACAATAGTCCTCTCCCGTAGTTGGGCGATCGCACAACGGCCTTGACGTAGCCCCCTATCCAATGTTTTATTGTGTATTGGATATGAAATTGAGTGGCCACTCACTTTTATATTGTTCTTGAAATTATTGATTGTTGGGCAAATGGGTGGTTGCCTGGGGATACGGGAAGCCACCTCCTACAACTGCGTTGTTGTTTTGATGACCATGTATTGGAAAAAGTGGCGCAGCGGAAGCTCAATTTGTTCGAGATTACCATCACGACAACTACATGGTACAAGTAAAAAACAAATAAGCCAAGAAAAAATAATGACAAGAGAACACACAATATTTATGTGGTTCATCAAAACCTGCCTACATCTACGTAGAGCCATCAATGTCACTAAATAAGAGAAATACATTGTACAAAGTTCACTTGTGTATATACCCAATAGGGCCAATACAAAATCCCTTACCCACCCGGATAAGCCCTTTGTACACCAACTCTAAAAACCGCCAATGAAATTACATACTCTCACCCCTCTATTGCTCTCTCCCCCTAACTTGACTTTGACACCCACCAAAGCCTCTTTGGCCTCATCCCGACATCCTAGCCTGTAACCGGCCTTCACCTATTTCCAACCTCTTTGGCCTCATCCCGACATCCTAGCCTGTAACCGGCCTTCACCTATTTCCAACCTCTTTGGCTCTGTGTCACATGTCTTCGGCCTACTCTGACCATCCCATTGACCTCGTTTTATACTTGAAAATGAACCTCCAAAGAACCTAGATTCATTGTCCATGTACATGTATTACCATATACATTTCACCCCTTAGTACATTTACCACCAAGTACAAAGCATGGGTAGCCATCAACTTTGACATTTACTTCTCACTGAGAGGAGCCCTTTCTCCTAACGACATGCTTTGTGATGAGTTCATTTGATTAGAAAATGTTTAGCATTACATGTTTTGGGTGCAAGTAGGTGACAGCACATAAATCTGTTATGTCAATCAGGAGTTGTGAGTAGTGTGACCTAATAAACATATTGTTTCACAAGAGCTTAGGTTATTATGTAATGAGTCCTTTCTCTTTTTTTTCCATAAGTTTTATCCTATATTGTTACTTACATGTTTCAAATAACACTTTTTGGTGTAATGTTTTATTTGTTGCAGCTCACCATCCCATGTTACATCAATGGTTCTGAATACAAATATATTTGATGTTGCTTTAAGAAGTAATCCATTTGGCTCCGATCATTTATCAAGGTGTGTTTCACCTTTACAGATTTGTCTCTTCATCGCTCAGGTATTTATGCTTTGTAGCCCCATCATGAGCTCTCTTTGAGATTTCAAAGGTGTATCTGTATTTGGCGGAGTAGGTGAACCTACTCGTGAAGGAAATAAATCCCCTAGGGAAGTTCTTTTCTCTTCAGAGTGTTTGAACTCAGAATAGATGACTCTCGGATCCCTGTCATTAGAATTAGTAGTACTATCTTTATTGTCCGATTAATCAATTCTTCCAAAGATCTATCAGAATTATAGGACATGGATCAGGTTATTACATTCTTTTTCACATCCTTATCCTTATTCTTCTTCATCTCTCCCTTTCGGCGAATCATGAGAAGTTCCTTTTGACATACGAGGTTTTGCATTTACCCTGTCGTGAAAATTTTCTCCCTTCGTAGACTTCAGTATTTTGTTATCGACGAAATGACGAATTTGCTACTTGTTAATTATGTTATCCAATATATTTGATCTCATTTCATGGTGAAGGGGCAAGGGAGATGGGTTTCCTACTCCTTTGTATCGATGTGTCGGGTATTAATTTTGTGCCCTAGTTTCCATTGCCATTGGAGAGTTTTTTCAAGTGGGTTTATGTTTTAAATGATAGTGACATAGACTAGTTTCCATTGGAAACTCTTGTCAAGTGGGTTTATGTTTTAATGATTTTGACATAGACTAGGTTCTTCTCTAACAAAATTCCTTTACCCTTTTGTTGTTCCAGTGGCTCCTGGTTACTCTCTGGAAGACTTGCAAAAATGATTCTGATTGATTCTGAGCACAATGATGGCTACTACCCGTTGGCTGTATCAGGCATGCTATTGATTATTGGCGTATTTTCTGATGTCTTGTTAAGCATGTTATTTATGTTGATAGAGTTCAATGAGCCAAGTGTTACTTTTGCAGCTGCTTGCTGAGTTTTTTTCTTTGATTTATTGCACTTCTCTACTTTTTAGACCTCCTTAATTTTCTTCACAAAATTGCCTGATGCAGTTGCTAGCCTAATTTTATGAACATGATAGCTATATGCATTTGTAATTTACAGATTGTAGCTGTTTCTGGGGTCATTTTGTAATTTATAATTGAACATGCTTAAGAGTGATTTGGTATTTGTTTTCCCATGGGTGTAATTACTTTTTTTTTTTGGTAAGTAAAGAGTATTATATATCAGGCACCACCGACCTTGTACACGGGGTATACAAGACAAAAGCATTATATAACAAAAGACCTATCCATTGTATATACAGAAGAATCCCCTGATCTGGGAACATCTTCTAAGCACCAAAATCTAAGGGTCTGAAGAGTGATTTGGTATTTGTTTTCCCATGGGTGTAATTACTTTTTTTTTTTGGTAAGTAAAGAGTATTATATATCAGGCACCACCGACCTTGTACACGGGGTATACAAGACAAAAGCATTATATAACAAAAGACCTATCCATTGTATATACAGAAGAATCCCCTGATCTGGGAACATCTTCTAAGCACCAAAATCTAAGGGTCTGGAGAAAGGCTTCCTTGATCCCTCCTATATCAGTCTCAACGTTCTCAAAGATCGTTCGGTTCCTTTCCTTCCAAATGATCCACCAAATCGCTGAAGGAGCAGAGATCCAGAAAGTATTCCTGTTTCTTCTTTTGTATAGAGACCACCCACGCAAAAGCTCAATAGCAGACCAAGGCATGACCCAGGAAAGCCCAACCAAATTGAAAAACAGATTCCATACTTCTTGCAAGAGCAGATGATTCACATTCTCCTCCTTTTTACACAAAAAGCACCAATTAACTTAAATCTTACCACGAGTTCTCAAATTCTCCCCCGTCAAAATGGCTTCCCGGGCTGCCTCCCACACAGAAAAAATTCACCCCCTACTGGGCACCTTTACTCTCCATATGTCTTTCCAAGGGAACAAAATTCTGTCACTGATATTCAGCTTGGAATAGAAAGACTTTACTGAGAATTTTCTATCCTTAGTCCCCTCCTAGGAAATTCTATCTTCGCCCGAATCTCGTCTCTTTGCTTCGTGGAGCATAGCCATCATTTGGACCAGTTCCCCAAACTCCCAATCCTGGAAATTACTGCGAAAAACAGGATTCCAAGAATCTGCCCCACCATGGGCTTCTAGAAGCGAACTCACAATATCATCCTTGTTGACCGCAATGCTTCTAGAAACTGAATTGTAGCAGTGTGTCCCCACACCACTTATCCTTCCAGATCTGACAGAATTACCGAAACCTATATCGAAAGAAATGAACCGACTGAAAGTATCCCATCCTCTCATGATACCTTTCCAAACACTACAACCATGATTACTATGGACTTTCTTGGGGAACCACTGATGATCATTCATACCATACTTTCCCACAACTAATCTCCTCCATAATCCTTCTTTATCAACTAAAAACCTCCACAACCACTTGCCTAACAGAGCATCATTGAATTTTCTGAGATTCTTGATACCTAAACCTCCAGCCCCCTTACTGCTGCACACTGAATCCCACTTCACTAAATGATATTTCCTATCCTCCTTACCTCCTCTTCCCAAAGGAAGTCTCTTTCCAACTTTTCAATCCGCTTAACTGAAATCAGAATCACGAAGAGAGACAGAAATACATGGGTAAGTTGGACAAGGTACAATTAATCAATGTCAACCTACCTCCCTTTGATAAATACTGCCTCTTCCAGCCGGCAAGTCTTCTTTCAAACCTTTCCACTACAGAATTCCACAGATTGACATTCTTGAACGAAGCTCCTAGGGGAAGACCCAAATACATCGAAGGAAGAGCAGATAATTTACACCCAAAAAATTAAGCCAAACTCTCCACATTATCCACCATACCTACTGGATGTAGTTTTGCCCCTCCATGAATTTTGACTTGTCATTGATGAGAAGTAACTACCCCACTGGACTAAGGCCACCTCTCTACAAGGTCTTGGGCTATTATCAGAAGCTACAATAGGAATACAAGGATTTGTAAGTCAAACAATTTACTGACGGTTAGATGCTACAATAAGAGTAAACAGATATATAGGTTAAAACAGTTTATTGTGTACTCTTTGGTTACATGTTTATCATTACTAATCTATTTCCATGGTCAGGGCAATCTCAAGCGTGCTGTAGTTGCTGCAAGCTTACTTGAACAATTGAACTTGATTTTACATCCATATTTCATAATCTTATTTGCATGCTCTTCATCTTATCAGTTCTGGAATTTACCATCCAGCTTGTGGAGACTGGAGTGCAAAATGATTTTGTCCTGGCTCTTGTCGTTTTCTCCATTCAGTATGTCCTAGTCAACCATGAGTACTGGAAATTCAAGGCAAGACATCTTCGCTGGAAGGTGACACTGAAGGTACCTCTTGGTTTCCCTCTACCTTTACATTTTGCATAAAGGTGTCCCTAATTGACTTGGTTCAAGTGCTCAATTGAGTCATATGGATGTTTTATCTCATGGTAATATAATTGTCGCAAATATTTATTTCTGTCCACGAGCTAAGTTTACTGTCTCATGATGATATTTGTGAGAGTAAACACAACCAACAATGCTCATCAAGCTTAGCACTCCCCCTTACTTGTGAGCCGCCAACATTTGGAGAGATAACAAAGATGCCTTTGTTGTGGGCATTGCAAATCAAACAGTGGCGGAGTCGCATTGGTTCTTAAAGGGGCCATGGCCCCCGGGGACCTTTAAAAAAATTCCACTACCGCAATGAACGAGTTATTGAGTTTTGGTTATTTTTGTTAAAAATTGTACTATTGGCCCCCCTAAAGCATAGTTATTAAAGGTGGAAGGCGAGAGGCGGGCGAGAGGTCCATTTTTGAGGCGAGAGGCGGGCGACCGAAAGGCGAACATGGCGAGAAATTAAGAAAAATAGTATATATATATATATATTATTATAACATAATCCAAAGCATATTTTAATGACCATCTTACAAAAGAGTAAGTACTGTTGTATTTTATTTTTCATAAATACACAAGCAAATTGTTTTAATTTCATAAAAAAACTAAAAAGACATTGTAGACAGAAGCAGCAGTGTTACAGAACTACATTGCAGTCAAATAAATAGCAGTGTACCCTGTACAGTGGTACACACAGTGCAGATGAAGCATAGGAACATTGCTCTTTTTCATGAATACACAACAAAAATACACATACAAAAAAACAGAGTGAAAGAAGCATAGAAATAGTTTTTCATTTCATAAATACACACAGAAAAATAACAACAAAGTAAACAAAAACAGAGTTTAAAAAATGAAAGAAGAAGCAGAGTAGAAGTCAAATTTAACCAAAAAAAAAGAAGAGAAAGTAAAGGTTCAGTACAGTAAGGAGAGTCAAAAACAGAGTTAAAATTTTGAAGAAAAGAAGCAGGAAGAAGTCGAATTACCATGCAATTTAGCCACAAAAAAAGAAGAGAAAGTTACGTGGTTGTTGAACACGTCAGTACTCTATCGACAAAGACTCGAGGGTAAAAGACGAAACCTAGAAAGTCTTCGTTCTTGTAAAGCGAAGCCCAAACAGAGTCAACAGTCACGAACTCACGTCTGTCTCTGTTTAGCGTGTCTCTGTTTAGCGAACTGGAAGGCTTGTTGTACTGTTCGTGTATTTGTATCTCTCCATTCGAAGTTGAAGAGTCTAACTGGAAGACTAAAAGTCTAAGTCGCACGTGGTCTGATAAGGTAAGTACGTTTCTTTTAAGTAAAGACCCTAAAAACCTAAAAAGTACGTCATATTAAGTTTTTTTCTAGAATGTTCGCCTTTATCCGCCTCTTCTTGCCTCTTCAAAAGGCGAGAAAGGCGACCGCCTAGCCTCGCTTTTGGGTATTCGCCTCGCCCAGCACTTCAAGAGGCGTAACCCCCTCGCCTCGCCTCTCATAACTATGCCCTAAAGTCAAAATCTATTAATGGATTCTTCCTTCCATGATCGGTAAAAGAAAAATATAAATACGGCCCCCGTGGAAACAAAATCCTTGCTTCGCCACTACCAAACACAGTTTCCTATATGTGCACTTTATAACCGGAACTATGATACCATGTTAGCTACAAATTCATCTAAAAGCTTATGCTATTAGAGGGGCCCCAAACAATGTATATGAAGCATAACAGAGTGAAAATCCTTTCAGATTGTTTGTGTACGTATGATTTGGATGGTTAGCACACGTAGGTAGCGTGGATATTAATACCAACAACCGTGTAGAAGGTAGAGGAAGAAAAAATTTAACAAGGACAACAATTATAAAGAAGGATAGTTTGATTGTGATTTGACCGATGATCTTGCATTGGATGGGACGAAATGCTAAAAAATGATTCACATTGCCAGTGCCTGGTGATTGGAACAAAAACTGAGTTGGGTTGAGTTAAGCTACTCTTCAGCAGAACTGATAAGAAAGACTAGGATAAAGGAAGAAGAAAACTTACTTGCGGCACAAGGTATAAGATGCATTGAGAATTCTCTAAGAAAGTTGTTGAACTGTGTGATTTGGGTTGTTCAGGAACAAGGTAGACACTTGTCAAATGACTCAAACCAAATCTATTTTCCTCGACTCCTCGTCTAATGTAGATTTGGTGATAAATACCAGAATGTCTCATGAACTTTACATGGTTTCTCCAAGGGATCGAATGGGGCTCTCTGTAGTAGTTCGTTTATGCAATATGGTACACAAAGTTGATGCCGAGAAAACTTTCAAGTTTCAGTGCTAGGCACTTATTATATTTATAGATTGTGATGATATATGTGTAGTGATATCTTATCATCTGTGTGTACTCTATGTTAGTGACATGTTTGCATTATCTTGCATGGTACTTTATATATGACCATCTTACAAATTAATCTGCTCATTTCTGTCACCTGATATGCTTGCTGGAGTCTAGAAGCAGTCTCATTCTTCTTTATCAACTTTAAAATAAATACACATAGTGGACTCCGTTCCACAAAAAGAATCCTCATTTGAAAAGTCTAACAATTAAGGGATATATAACTAACATTAGATTTGCTCATAATTTCGATAATGTCCAAGCGTAATTAATATGTTAATATCAAATGTGGAGGGTAAAGTTAAAATGTAATGGAGATTATAGACGTTATTTTTGAAAGTGGGCTCTTAAAGTGAAACATCGCAAAATAGTATAGTGGACTCTTTACCTAAAATGGAGGGAATATGTATTTGTTCAGCCAAGAGTTGCTTTAACGAGTAGATTTGGTTTCCTTTAGCTTAGAAAACTGATTTTATGCTCCACAAATTGATTTCCATGTGAGTACTCTGTAGATGTTAGGACCATTTTTGTGCTGTAAACTAGAGATTTTTTACTGTGCTTTTGTACTTGTGCCATAAAATTACTGGGGTTAATATGGTGCCATCATTTCAAATTTTTTATTTTTAAAAAAGTGAGCTTCTGGGGGATCATATATTTGATTTATTTACTTCTTGCTCTAGGTGCTTGAAGTGATGAAAACATGCCTTTCATGTATCCCACACTCTGAGAAACTGGGAGAGGTGGTTCAGGATATGTTGCTTTGTGATTCTTCTATCCATAGTGCCATCTTCCGAGTTGTTTGCATGACTACACCAGCCTTGGAGGTTAGCTTTGATGTGGCTTGCCCTTATTTGAAAAGTCCATGATCCATAACAGTTCGATTGCAGCAGTGAATTAACAAATTGTTATTGTTTTTGGTAGAAACTCTATGTTAGCCGCCTCTACGATCTGTTGGAGATTGAAGGAGTACAGCTCACAGTTTGTTCTGTCTTGGATATTTTTTCAAGCATTCTTTCTGAACTCTCCAAGGTGTGTTTTAAAGGTTTAAATTTTCATTCATCCTTGGTTAAGTTACAAATATTTGTAGGTTTAATAGAGGTACCTTCAGTTTTGATGCATGTTTTCTCAGTTGCTCTAGTTTTTCACTATAGATCTGATCAATAATGTATCTGGTCGATTTGGAAGTTGCAATCTTCCCCCTCTAACCTATCTCTCTCTCTCTCACACACACCCACACTTGCTTATTGATGTGGCCATTTGAACATATATGTATACATATAATAGCTGATGGCGCACTTTGTAACGTAGCTCTCCTAACTTTGCTTCTTCCAATATGTTAAGATGTTATTCTGAACACAAATTAAACTTTGATTGTCCTTTGTTTCCAGGATAATTTGCCCTCTGCTCCTGTCTTTTATCAAGCAATGCTGTCTTCTACAACGAAACCAGTTCCTGTTTTTACTGCATTGATATCCTTGATATCATGCTTTCGAAATCCTGTACGAGAGTATATGAACGCAATTGATTATGTGTAAATCATTACCTTTTACTTTCCTTTTGAATTTGGCAATCGTTAGTGTTACTTTTCCTATGTTATCACAACTTTGTTTTTCTAACCCTATGGTCTTATCTCCATAGTACTACCATAATGTTTTTCATGCTTATGTTGCTATGTTGTTTCTAATATATATCTATCGATTTCCAAAAGCTGCAAAGATAAATATCTATTTTGCTACCTGCCTCGTGTCGTCTAGTTTTTTAACGTGTAGGTAATTTCGTGAGACTGTTCTTATAGCTTGAATTTTATTACGATGAGCTGCATATAGACTCGTACCATGCTCACTCCATTCCGATATATTGGGGGGTGGTTGATAGGGTTTTGTTGATGAGATGGAATTGCCATGTTGTTGTCTTGTTGGTATACTGAAACTTTGAAGTTTCATTCTGAAAGATGTGTAATTCCCATGCAACTTAATGTTCTACACTACTAGTTTTAGTCATACGTTGCTGGGGTGGGGCTAGGATTGGACGTGGTAAGATTGCCTATGCTCCCTCTTCCCTAGAGAACCGTTGGTTTTATGTATCCATTTCTTTTGGCTAATTCTAATACCTTGGCTAACAAATATGAGCTTGATGGGACAGTCTGTTCATGCGAATTCTGCCCAAGGTTTTGCTGAACCCAAAGCAGTTTCTCTAATGAACTCGATAGGTGCAGTTAGGCTAGATTACATTCTTTTTGTTATATAACAATCATAACAGTCGTCTCTGCGCTGAATTTATTAATTTATTTATGTAACTGATGTCTTTGTTGTTGTTTGAGAATATTGCGACTGTCTTTCAAGGAGCTTTCTCGTGCTAATGTCTAGTTGATAAATCATAAGGCACTTGCCGGATTGTTACATTCGTACTAATTGTATTGTGTTCTTCATGCAGAAGATCCAAGTAGGTGCTGCGAGAGTGCTATCTATGTTATTCATTACTGCAGATTATTTACAACCATTTGTTTCTGGGAATGCTTCCTTTGCTCTGGATGATAAGGAGGTTCGGCATTTTGTTTGAGCTCTGTTTATACGCCTTTTGTTAGCTCATAATATTAACTGGTCAGATAGTTGTTCCAATCTAAAGTCCTGCATGCTTTCTGAGACAGATTGCAGATTTCAGAACTTCTGTGAATGCGATTATCCGTGATAAGTCACCATTTAATGAAGATCTCATTGTTAATACGTTCAAAATGCTGGCTTCTGCGGCACATTTCCAGGTTTAATGTCTATTGTTGCATTCACAGAATTGGTTCATCTTCTGCTTAAGACATAGTTGGAATATATCTTTGACTAATTAAAGTGATTTCCTTTGATTCATCATTAATCAGTTCTTATTTGGTGATGTTGATATCCAACCCTTGGATTTCATAAATGTATTTAGTTTTTGACAACATTTAGGATACAACATCCAGATTTTTCGATACATGTTTCTGTTATTGTTATGGAAAGTTGGTGGTGTCTGAGTTGGTCAACTAGAATTATTTCAATAGTGAACATTTGTTCTTCATGTAAGTATATCTGTTTTTCCTTTTACTCGAGGGCTCAAACCAACTTCTTCTCGGACACAAATGAAATTATGTTTGCTTTTCTCTTTTTTTTTCTAGTATTATGTAAATTAACAATCGCCTTCCCTCGAGATCATAATCAATCAATTGTTATGGGGGTTGGTGTCAGCGCCAACTCTAATTATTTCCATAGTGAATATTTTGATCTGTATAATAGTAAAAATGTTTTTCCTTCTACTTCACGGTTCTAACCTCCTTAATCTTATACATGTTGTGGGCCTTTACCCATGTTTTTCTAGTATTATGAAAAACAACAATCTACACGCCATTGAAGATCAGAATGAATCTAAGATCATTAGCCTCATGATTAAAAAAATAATCCAAGATCATACTAATAGTTTTTTTATCACAGTAGATTATGCTGTTACCTATGCCAAACTCAGTTTTGTCATGATATGAACAATAACCTATCTTCTTGTCTCTCTTCCTTGCAATCAATCACTCTGTCATCTGAATTTGTTTTTATTCTAGCTTTCATTGGCATTTTTTTTCCCTGTATTAACGATGCATTTTTCAGCCTGCTTTTCTTCTTATGATAATTGGTGCAAAGGATAACATAAGAGACATTAATTTCGGGTCATTGGATTCTAAGGAAGAAAATCTGCTAGATGCAATAAGGGAATATGTTGGAAAATCCGCTGAGCTTATGAAGAGGTACATTTTGTTTTTTACCATGCTGGGTGGATCTTTTGAACTGGTTTTCATGTCTCTGAGGGACCTTTTTAATTTGAGTTTTATATGTTATTAGCGATCCACACGTACTGTTGAATGTGCTAAACTTCATGAAGGCATTGTGGCAAGGAGGTGCTCAATTTATTTATGTTTTGGAGTGGTTGAAGAATTCTGAAAACTTCTGGAAACAGTTATCGTCCGTCATGCTAATTGGTAGTATGCAAGATAACAATTCTGACACCCTCAGTAAAACAGACTTTTCCAGCTCAGCATACAGATATCAGTGTCAATCTGATGCACTGCAAATTATGGCTTATGAGATATTCCTACAGAAGAAGGTATTACATGCGGAGGTACATGCAAATCAAGCTTCTAAATCAGTAAAAGATAATATAGAGAAGGCCAAAGGCGTGAGTTTATGTGGTCCAAAGGATATCTCAGTTTCCTGGTGCGAGAACTCAGTACTTAGCAACCTGATCAAGTCATATATTTCATTTGAGTATGACAGTGACAAATACCTCAAGGCAAAGGTGCACTTTGCCTCCACTTTTCTTTGTTTCTTTGCTATCTTTCTTATTTTTGCAATTCGGTTCAGGGACATAATATAATAGTGCATTCATACGTGCTTCTCTCTTTGCTGCTTTTTATTAAGCAAACATTAGTATATATGATGTTGGTTATGAAAAGTGTAGACTCCTGGTTAGAGTATAGTTTCTTTATTTCTTTTCCTAGCCTCCTACCGGTACTGCAAATGTTTGATTGATGTTGTTTGATATAGTTACTGTTGGGTGCTGTAGTATCCCTTGAAACTTCCGCATGATAGTCATGTCACTCCCTGAACTGAGACCTAGCCCGTGCAAAAAGCACCCTACGCCCACAACTGTTGGCCGTCCAAAATGGGTGCCAAGATCAAGTATGTTAGCTCAAGGGGAAAGGCACTTGGTTCCAGGGCGGAACTCAACACCATTAAGGACCTCCATGAGCGAGCTTGGCCACGGTCGGAACTTAACAAGGAGGATTCTAATCTCAACCTGACCTTGGAGGTTGAGCCTGCCCAAGACCCGCAGCCTCCTAGGAACATTTCCAAGTTCAAAGATGGGGGCAACACTCCACGAGGATGGCTTGAACAAGGTGTAGTGGTTGGCTTAGAGGCAAGGGCCTCTTAGCTCATGCCAAGCAAGACGACTTTTAGACAATAGATCTGAGCTCGACTGAGCAACAGGCTTGGAGGCAATAGCTTCTCAATGCTGGCTGAGCAGCTAACTTGGTGCCGGTGGCATCAGCCTCTGAGACTGGGCTGAGTGGTTGCCTTGGAGGCTCACCTACAAGTCCAGACCGACTATGGGAGTCTTGAGGGTTATTGGCTTGGTTGCTGAAATCAGGACCAAGCCCATGTGCAGTGCCAATGCCACACGTGTGGCTAGATTATTAAAAAGAGAGCTGTTCTGGGTCCACTTATGGCACACTTGTCTTGGGATTCTTAAAGAGTCACAAGCATGACTTTACCTGGTGGGAAATGTGGAATATCCCCTCATCATCCGCCATTCGCCAGAATTAGAGTTCTTCGCCCCATTTCCAAGGCATCAAGAATCCACCTAAGACTTAGGATAGTGTAGTTATGGAGCATCTTAAATAGATATCTCTCATCAGCTCTAGTGATCTTACGTGGGTGGATATTTTAGGGAATAAAACATTATTTTACTTATTGTTTAGCAGTTTAGACTAACAAGTCTGGCCCACTGATTAAATAACGGTGGTGACCGCAGCCGTGGAAGCGGTGTTGTGAACTCTATTGGCGGTATGTAATGCAAATGGCTACTGAGTGCGCATTATCATTTAGATGTTGGAACAATAAATTTGGCACTAATTGGGGGGAATATAATCAATATATTAGTTTTTAGATGTTGGACTCTCTCTCTCCCCCCCCCCCTGTAATTGTATGTGAAATATCAATAATTAATGTAGCTTTTTGAGATACCAACAAAAAAAATTAAATTAAGTAATGAGATTTCATCGTCTAAAGCGCCACATGTATGTATTATAATAATTTGTAAGTTTGGGTTGGGCCAAGATGAAGCTGACCCGATTGTTGTTGTAGAACTAGATCGTGGAGTGGGTTGTTTGAGTGGGCCTTATCCTTCTTTCTTTATTATTGAGGAGGATATCCAATCAGGAAAAGTTGGAGGTTTGGACCCCAAGGAGAAGAGGCCGGAGGTTGAGCCTGAGGAGCTTTGCAGTTCGCAGGGCTTAGACAGGGAGTTTTTGGTTGGTGCTGCTACCTCGGTCGGGGGCAACGACTTTGAGGTCAACGACAGTGGGGTCGTTAGCGAGTGTAACAGGGGTCCTGTGACTTGGACCCGAAGTCGACTACACCGACGTCCATTACGAAGCGAAAGGGTTCGAGTGTTGAAGGGGAATGTCGTCGACTTAATTGCGAGCAGGAGTCTGCTCCCAAGTTGGTGACGCAATCTCAAACAGTAGAACCGATGGATTTTTTGGATTGGATTACTGATAGAGATCTCCGACAAGGGTCTGCGAGTTTGTTTGAGTCTGCAAGTAGAGATTTTGAAGGGGAGGCTACAGTGTCGAAGAGAACAGAGTCTGCCCTGAACAATTCTGGTGAGTCTTGTCCAGAGGCCGAAGTAACTCGGAATAATGAAAACGATTTTTGCTCGCCTTGCGATCAGTTTGACGAGTCTGTAATTGAGGAGAATAATACTCCATTGTGCTCCACCCCTCTTGCAGTAATCAGACCTGAAGATTTGTGCGAGATGGCCAATCTCACGGACAGAGAAATGGATGAAGATATTTTGGTTTGGGTTCAACAGAGAGCAAAGGGTTTTGGGAAATTTCTGGGAGTGTCGTGCACAGGTTTTGAGGATAACATAGTGGATTTACTTCTTGACATAGAGAAGAAGTGGAGATCGTCTAGGGAAGGTAGCAGCAAGTGATTAAACAAATCGAGGGAAAAAGGCAAGAGGGAGCTTAAGCTGCTGTAGCCCGAACTTTGAGATGTTGAAGGGGCTGGAAGGAGAGGGGTGAAGGAGGAAAAAAATTAGTTGATATGCATCTAATTTTTTTTATCTTGGAATGTGTGGGGATTAAATGATTCAAGTAAGAGACCTTGATAAAAGGTTTGGTGACGAGGTGGACACCGCATCTAGTCCGTCTCCAAGAAACCAAAATGGAGAAAGTCGATGTTAGGATTATTAATAGTGTTTGGGGTACGAGATGGGTGGAATGGGAACATTTAGGGGCTGTAGGAGCAGCAGGGGGTGTTCTGGTTACGTGGGATAGAAGGGTGCTGTCAAGTGACAAAGGTGGATTCTCTTTTAGGCGATTTCACATTTTCTTGTTTGTTGAAGAATGTGGAAAATGACAGTGGATTTTTACAGGAGTCTACGGGCCTTGTAATGATGCTGATCGGAGGCATTTATGGGATGAGCTGAAGGCTTCAAAAACCAAGTGGGATGTTCCGTGGTGTTTAGGTGGTGATTTTAACGTAGTGAGGTTTCCACATGAGCACTCCGACTCGCGCGCCTACACTAAGGAGATGATTGAGTTCAATGATTTCATTAATAATATGGAGTTGATGGATCTCGCTTTAGGTGGAGGAGACTTGGTTCAGGAATGGAGATCGAAATCAATTTTCTAGGATTGACAGATTTCTCATTTCAGGGGATTGGGATGAATGCTTTAGTGGTGCGACCCAGTCTTGTTTTCCTAGAGTCTCCTCGGATCATGTTCCATTGCTGCTGGAATGTGGTGGTTTCGACAAAGGGAAATCTTCGTTTCGATTCGAGAATATGTGGTTAAAAGAAGTGGGGTTCAAGGATTGGGTGATGAATAGATGATCCGAGTTTCAAGTTGGCTAGGAAATTGAAGTTATTAAAGGAAGATTTGAAAGTGTGGAACAAGGAGGTCTATGGTTTGGTGGACATCAAAATTAAAGCTATATCGGAGGAGATCAGCCTCTGGATGAGAGAGTGGGGGCACGGCAGTTGGATGAGGTTGAAGATTCTCACAGGTTTGAGCTTAAACAGGAATTAATGCGCTTACTCATCAATGTAGAGATCAGCTCGAACCAAAAATCACGGGTTCAGTGGCTCAAAGAAGGAGATAGCAATACAAAATTCTTCCATAGAATGGCTAGCATTCGTGGAGTGGCAAAGCGAATTCAGAAAATAAAGATTGATGGTGAAGAACTGGAAGATAGGGAAGATATTAGGCGTGGTATTGTGGATCTTGGAGACCTAATTTGGATTGGGTAACCTTTGGAAGACTTGATAAGGCAGATTCAAATTCTTTGGAGCGTCCCTTCACCAAAGAGGAGGTGGTGTCTTGCTAAGAAGAATGCCCATGTTGTGGCAATTCCACCCAGAAGGTGATGGGTTACTCCTACAGCACATAAGGCTTATGAGTGGTGATAAAGCCCTAGGTCCGGATGGGTTCTCTATTGCTTTTTTCCAGCATTGTTGGGAGGTGGTCAAGGGTGACATTATGGAGGTTTTTCCGTTTTTCTATACCAATATGTATTTTGAAAAAAACTTTAATGTTGCTTTCATATTGTTGATTCCGAAAAAGAAAGGCGCGATTGATTTGAGGGATTACACACCCATTAGTCTAGTTGGGGGCATTTATAAGTTACTTGCGAGGGTCCTTTCCCAGAGGTTGAAGAAGGTGATTGGCAAGGTTGTTACGGCGTCTCAACATGCTTTTGTTAAGGATGGACAAATACTGGATGCATCCCTATTAGCTAAAGAGAGGAGCTCTGGGTTTATTGTGTAAGCTGGATATTGAGAAAGCATATGACCATGTTAATTGAGACTTTGTGATGTATTTGATGGATAGAATGGGGTTTGGGGAGAAATGGTGGAGGTGGCTTCGCTTTTGCATCCCTTTGGTGCGCTTTTTAGTTTTGGTTGACGAGGTGGGAAGGGGAGGTGTGACGGAGTTGGAGGTTTCTCACTTGCTCTTTGCAGGTGATACTCTGATTTTTTGCGGGGCAGAGAAGTTGAGTCTCAACTGGGTTACCTTTGTATGGTGCTACTGGTTTTTCAAGCAGTTTTGGGTGTCATAGTGAATATACTCAAGAGTGAGATTATTCCAGTAGGTGTGATGGATGATATTGGGTGCTTAGCGGGTTTTTTTGGGTGCAAGACCGTGACTCTCCCTTTCTCTTACCTTGGGCTTCCCATAGGTGCTTCGGCCAGAAGCAAAGCTATGGGGGTACCGGTGATCGAGCGGTTTGAGCACTGCTTGGTGGGATGGAAGAAACAATTTCTTTCCAAGGGGGGTAGATTGGTGCTGGTCAAGAACACTTTATCAAACTTATCGACCTACTTTCTTTCTCTGTTTGTGATTCCTGCCTCTATCCGGAATAGACTAGAAAAACTGGAAAGAAATTTTTTATGGGAAGGTCGGTCAGAGGAGCGGAAATTCCATTTGGTCAAATGGGATAAGGTTTGTGTTAGAGTGCAAGAGGGAGGATTGGGGGTTAGAAAACTCAAATTAATGAGGCATTGTTGGGGAAGTGGTTGTGGAGGTATCTTATGGAAAGGGAGGCCCTTTGGAGGAGATTGGTGGTGTGTAAGTATGGCTTGGGTGGTCATGTGTGGTTTCCAGTAGAGGTTGTTTCTCCTTTTGGGGTGGGGTTGTGGAAGGGTATTAGAAAAGGGTGGAGTTCCCTTGAGAGGTTCCTTGCCTTCGAGGTGGGAAGTGGAGAGACTGTTAGTTTTTGAGAGATAGATGGTTTGGCGATACGAAGCTGAAGGTGGAATTTCCTTTGTTGTTTGAAGTCACAAGGGATAAGGGTTGCTGCTCGGTCAGCTCGGTGTTGTCTAGGGAGGATGGAAGACATACTTGGAATCCAGTCTTCACGAGGAATTTCCTTGATTGGGAGGTGGACTCGCTGCTACGATTTCTTGGGTTGTTACAGGCTCAGAAGATTGATAGGGGGTGACCTGGAAGGTAGTGAAGGGTCATATTTTTACGGTTAAATCTTATTACCTGAAGCTATTGAACTGTGATAGGAATTTTTTTCCCTGGAAAGCGGTGTGGAAATCTTTGGTGCCCAAGAGAGTGGCCTTCTTTGTTTGGGAAGCCATTCACGAGGCTATCCTCACAGGAGATAACCTCAAGAAGCGGAATATAACTTTAGTGAACAGGTGTTTCATGTGTAAGGCAAGTGAGGAGAGCGTGAAACATCTGCTCCTCCATTGCCCTGTTGCATCAGAACTGTGGAGTTTGTTGCTGAGTCTGTTCAAAGTGTCTTGGGTGATGCCGAGATCAGTTTCTGAGTTGTTCAGGTGCTGTTCAGAACAGAAACATGAGTCTTGGGGCTTGGGAGGCTGCCCCTTTGGCAGTTTGTTGGATGATTTGGAAGGAGAGAAATCAACGGGTATTCAAAAATGAGGAGAAGTCTATCCCTGTCTTGAAGAATTCTCTGCTCCGCACTCTCTTCTCTTGGTGCGTTGAGGCTGCGATTTCTCCCCACGGAGTGAATATGTCTTTTGTAGAATTTGTAAATAGCATATCCTTTGGATAGTAGCTCTTGAGCTTTGTATACTTCTAGTGTACTAAGGACGCGTCACCTGTTTTGACGCTTACATTTATATACTCTTTACTTATCAAAATAAAAATAAAAATTGTAAGTTTGGGAGTATCCAAGTTCATTTATATATATTTGGGTTGGGTTTGGCTATTTCTGTACCCGTTCCCAGCCTGAAAGCTTTTGAAAATATTTCCCGAACCCGGAACATTAGCAACTGGTTTGATTTGTGTTTTGGGATGGGTTCACATATTTTGGCATCCCTGGTTATATGGTATGTGTAATCTAGATTGTCTGTTAATATATAGTTTATACTTTAAATATCTTAAATTACAATACTTCAATTATTGAACGAGAGAAGAAACCCTTGACTATCATTATTTGCATAATTGTGAACAACGACAAGGTGGGAAGTCACAACCGAGATAAAAGATAAAGTCAAATAAATGAGATAAAAAGAAAACAAATTAAAGTCATAGGAAGTGAACTCAACCAAAAGCAATATGGATACCACAGGAATTGAACGCCAGACCTCTAATAGCAAAGAAGAGCCTTAAGCAACAATGCTAAATCTACAATTGTGTACAACATGTGAGGACTGAACATATATAACCTAAAGTACGAATTACCAAAAAGAAATTCCAAAATTCCAGTGGCCCATGGCGTGCGTCCTTCACTCCGCTGTGGCGAATCCCTTGGTTAGATTTCTGCCAGCCAATTTTTATGCTGTTTAACAAAAAAGGTGGTCTTCACGCACTCTTTAGTAATGGCAAAGCTGTTAGTGGTCAATTTGCCCGCTACTTAATGGTAACAGGACGCGTCGTTACTGATTCTGTTACACAGCCCAGAAGCGGGGTGCATCTGAATCAGGGTCACCATTTCAACTATGCAACACATTGTGCAACGGTAATGGCTGATTATGAAACCTAGGGTTTGAGCTAAGAATACGCCTGGAGATAGATGGTTATGTCGTGAAAAGTACAGAAATTTTAATCTGGTGCCAACATATTGTGGGTTAATCTTTATGCATAAATTATGTCAATGTTCTAATGGTGAAAACTATGGAAGTCCTAATCCTGTACAACAAAAATATCAGAAGCGTTTATCCTTTAATACCCATAAAGCAGAAGAGAGATGAGATGGAGGTTTGATTTAAGATCTTATAAACTAGGGTTCGAACAATTGGGGCTGTTGGGGGAGATGATAATGAAATAATAGAGAGAGGCAGAGAATCGGAAGGGAGGAGATGTTGGTATGAGAAGTGAGACAGGGGGAAGAGTCTGATCTTCTCTTTGCCCTTTGGATATTGACTTTGATCTTTTAAGCTTGGACTTTTAGGCTTATAGGCTTTTAGGCTTTAGCTGGTGAATGTTTCCACCGAATGGAGAGAGAAGAATAAAAGATAAGTTTAGTTTGTTTCTTATTTCTTAGTTATTACTTATTACTATATTCCTTTTCTTAAACATTTATTAATAATT
Organism: Codonopsis lanceolata; assembly: GCA_013146195.2. Classification (NCBI taxonomy): domain Eukaryota; kingdom Viridiplantae; phylum Streptophyta; class Magnoliopsida; order Asterales; family Campanulaceae; genus Codonopsis; species Codonopsis lanceolata. The sequence goes on from CM028378.1 coordinate 177,192,602, forward strand.
CTTTTTCAATTTGTTTCTTGGTTTAATCTTGCAATGTGATAATTGTTTTTAGATTATTTAGTACTCCCTCCGTCCCTAAATTATCGTCCTCCTTTCCTTTTTCGTCCGTCCTAAAATAATTATCCACTTTGAAACTTACCTTTTTAGAACATCACTTTTACCACTTTACCCTTACTTTTTCACTCTACTTTAATTATGGACCACATATACATGGACATTAAAGGAAACTACACATTAAACCAATATAAATAATCAAGTCAATTACTTTTTCTTAGACTGTGCGCCGGGTCAACCCAGACGATTATTTAGGGACGGAGGGAGTAATATTTAATTATTTACTATTAGTATATGAAGGTTTCTGTCTTGTTAATTAGGTTATATAATTTTTTTATCGAAATAAGGGTGATTATTCCTTAATTCTAGGCCCTGCCTAGGCGCTAGGCGTTGGTCCGGCACCTGGCGGCCACCTAGCGATTCCTAACTGTCCAAAGCCCTTCTTTTTCTCTTCTTCCAAATAGTCCAACAAACCCCCAAAAGAGCTACCTGTCAGATGGAATTTCTCCTCCTCCGTTTGTGCAGAGACAACTCAGAAAAAGTTGTTAACTGATCTAGGCATAACCCACGAGAGACTGAACCAGCTGAATATCAAATTCCACAGAACCCTCTCCACTGGACAATGAATTAACAAAAAATTAACACTCTCCGGTCCCCTTGCATCTGTAGCACCAATGTTGAGAAAGATTAATATTACTAGGGTGCAACTTTGAATCTTTTTTTGTCCTGTTTAATTCAAGTTCAATGCTTACTGATGTACTTTTTCCAGGTTGCTGCTACTCTATTATGTGTTCATGTGATGGAGAAGTTAAGAAGCGGTGATACAGGAAGTTTATCTGTATCATTTATTGAAAGAATTAACATCTTATCACAAAAGGTTTCTTCCTCTTTCTAACCTCTTCAGTTCAGTTTCTCTGGTATTTTGTCAGATACTTTATTTTAGTGTTTTCACCCAATTATTTGCTCTTCCTAGGCTGCAATCGAAACAAGCTTTGATAAACAATTGTGAGCTCGACCTCTAGAGGCGATTAATTTGATATTGTTTGACTTCACACACAAATTAAGAAAGATTGTAGTACATTTTTGGATTATGTTTAAATTTGCTAGATCTTTTGGATGCTATGACTTCTCAGCCCCAAAAAAACTTGTTTGACTTGCACAAAAGAACGATTATTAGCTAGCGTCTATTTCGAATAATGTTTTAAATCGCCCCTATTATTATGGCATTGCTTTTTCAGTTACACTGTTGATGAGTCGCGAAGTCATAGAAACTAGGTATCAGATGAGAGGTATAGTAGAATATTAAAATAATTAACTGGTCCCCTTTTAAAAAGTGGACAAGCATCTTGGAGACAGATAAAAAGTAGTGATCAAGACAATCTTTTCGGAACAGAGGGAGTATTATACCATTGATTTTAAACATATTAAGTATAAAATCTCAGGATGAGTTTATTTTGATTCTAGTTCAGTTGATGTTGAGACTCTGATTCATATTTTCTCACTTCCACATTGCTTACAGCATGCACAAATGAGAATAAACAAGCTGAATCACTGAGTCATGAGGCCAGCTGAGCATTGTGCATATAACTTTAAACAAGCCTGGGCCAAGTTTGACCAAAGCCTAAAAATATTTATTCCCTGAGCTTTGGTTGCTCAATTCATTTGCAGCCCTAGTTTTTCTATCTATGTACTCTCCTATCATATCTTTTTCTATTTAGTCTTTCTCCTTCCTCCTTTGAGCTCTCTTCTTGTCTAACTAAGCTTTTGCGTGCTTTGCATTTGCAGTTGAGCGATCTGCCAGCTTTCTCTGAATTGTTGACTCAATACAAACTGCGTGGTTACAGGTATATGTCAGCATTGCAATGTTTCCTTGGTCTTGAGTCAATGTGAATCAAATGTAATTTGTCACAATCTGGATTGATGGATGCTCTCTTCACACTAGATTCATCTATTGCGTAATAATGATTCTAATTGTATTAAGATCACGTTGGTGGCTGCAATATGTAGATTCTCTTTTTGTAGCTCCCAACCTGAGCACAGAATACAAAAAAATGATCTGAAATTAAAGTAAAGAAATAAGAGTTTGATATGCTATCAGTGCCTCTAAAGGTTCCAATTTGAATTGGGATAATGGGTGCTTTGTATACTTGTTGTAGTTTGTGCTACTCTTAACTGCCCATTTCTTTTGATACGTTACGGGCATTTTTTTTAATTCCATCATTGTTTACTATTCTCATAGTTTTTTTTTTTTTTTGGGGGTGTGTGTGTGTGGAAGCTTGTTTGTAAAATGATGATGCATTGTTGCCTCAGCTTGCTATTTTACTTCAATTTGATCTAGAGTGTGTTCGTATTATGAATTTGATTCTTGTCTGCCATTCAAGGCTGTGGCAGAATCTATTTGGCACTCACTTTTACTTGTATAGAAAAGTAATGCATATAAGATATATTCCATCTTATGTTCCCTGGTTTATTGCTCCTTGTCTGAAACTGCAGGTTGAATATCTCTCCTTAATCTACATAATGCAGTCTCTTATTCAGTTATCTTAAATTATTCATTGTTCATTTGTCTTTCTTTTTTCAACAGTGATGGAAAGGAGTCAAATAGTTTAGTACTCAGTGACCTGTATTACCATCTGCAAGGAGAACTTGAAGGCCGTAAAATTGACCATAGACCATTCAGAGAGCTATTCCAGTTTCTTCTAGAATTCAAGTTTTTGGAAAGTTATCGACTTAAGTATGAAGGAGACCTCTCCCTTCATGGCAAGGATATTTTCTTATTTGACAGCAATCGTCTCCGAGCAGATTTGGGAATAGATATGTGGGGTTTTTCAGAGTGGACGGCGTCAAAAGCTATTGCAGAAACAATGCTGCTCTACTTGCAAGATGTAAACTCAATGATACTGCTAACCAACTCCAAAATATCAGCTTTGAAAGCATTGATGACCATTTTACCGGTGTATGACGAAGACGTGAGTTTTCTCAGAATCTTCATTTTATTTTAAATATCTTTTTTCATTTCCTAGAATGTTTACTTGACTCAAAAGTGTCTGCATTTGACATCAGAGAGTCTAACATTATAAGTGTGAACCATCATGTTTGAGTAGACATGTTGGTGGAGACCATGCAAAATTGGAATTGCCGTGAGGCATTCTAATGGATGATAATGATTCTCAAACTATCAAGTATCAGGCTTGATGAAGATCGTTCCAGGCACTACTTGAACTTCTACGGAAGTCTTCTATTATTTGATAATTTCTTGAATATGTTTATTGTGATGAATGATGATGATCAGAATAATAATAATAGTAATAATAGTAATAACAACAACAATAATATGAATTCCCCTTTTCCATTCCTGGTAGAGACAAAAAGGTAATCACGCATGCGTTTGGTTCAGGTATGACCTGTTTGTGATGTGAACAATGTGGTATTATACAGAGAAATATTGGTTCTACTTGGCTGTATTACGTGCACTGCTAAGACATCCTAAGAACCCGCATGCTGTGTCTGAGACTAGTTCTTCAATTTTTTATATGTTAAGAACTTCCTTCTCTTTAAGAACCATGAATGCTCAATCTTTTTCAGTTTGTACTTTACTCGTTCTCTATATTTACTTGAATCCTTTACCTGCTCTTGCAGTCAGCTGAAAGGAAGGCTACAATTGGTCAGAAGCTTCCGGTGCAACAAATATTTTCGTGCATAGACCACATATGTCAGTGCCTCCAAGCCACATTAGATTCATTACTTCCATTTTGTGATGCAAGCAATTATATACTTGATTTCCTTGCTGCCCAAGCAGAATTTCTTCTTCATTTTATTAGATCTGTAGGCAATAGACTGTCGTTGCCTTCATGCATTCTCGTTTTGAAAACATCTGGTGCTGGCCTTAAAGTGTTGAGTGACGTCAGGACATCAGTTACTGCTGTTAAGTCAACAATGAAGCTTTTACTTATGGTGCTTCTGTTGTCAATGGAGCTGAGTTGCGAAAACTCACCAGCAGTTGGGGTTCCTGATATGGCATCTATAGGTACCTATGCTGAGGTATCTACTGTGAGCCTGGGGCTCTTACCCATTCTTTGCAACTGCGTTGAACCTGCTGATCTTTGTACCCTCTCCCTGACTGGTATTGACTTAATACTGAAAGGTTTTTTGACACCTTCCACATGGTTCCCCATCATACAGAAACATTTCCACGTGCAGCTTGTTATTAAGAGGCTTCAAGATAAACAATCTCCTGCATTGATTTCCGTGGTTTTGAAATTCTTTTTGACCCTTGCACGGGTGAGAGGCGGTGCGGAGATGCTTGTTAATGCTGGGTTTTTCGAATTTTTGAAAGTGTTGTTTTCAGAATCATCGGATGGTAGCCCTTTCGATGTGCTGCATGGTGAAAAGAATATCCCTATCTCCAACTTATCTAAGAAAGGAGAAAAGCCTCAGCACATTTGGGGACTCGGCTTGGCTGTGGTGGCAGCGATCGTCCAGTCTTTAGGGGACAGTTCTTCTGGTTCTGATGTGATTGACTATGTGATTTCTTACCTCTTCTTGGAAAAATCGTATTTAGTTTCTTATTATCTTAATACGCTCGACTTTCCATTCAATGTAAACGACAAGAAGAGAGCACGCACTCAGAAAATGCCAACTAATCTAAATGTACTCAAGGAAACACAAGATACCCTCATATTGATATGTATTTTAGCTAAACATCGGAATTCATGGAACAAGGCCATGAAAGATATGGACGCACAGTTGAGAGAAAGAAGTATCCATTTGTTGGCTTTCATAAGTAGGGGAACACAACTCCTTGGAGAATCGAGCAGGGCACCACCTATCCTGTGTCATCCTATCCTTAAAGAGGAGTTCGAGTGGTACAAGAAGCCATCATTTGTTAACAGCAGAAATGGATGGTTTTCCCTCTCTCCTCTTGGTTGCGGCTTAGATCCAAGATTTTCTACTTTATCATCAAGAACGAATGCGCAAGTGAATGAAAACACCAATGTTGCTCCCCAAACACGTTTTTCGGACACTGCAGCAATAGAAATATACAGAATCGCATTCTATCTATTGAATTTTTTGTGTCTACAAGCTGACGCTGCTACTAGAAGGGCGGAGGATGTGGGTTTTGTTGATGCTGCTCACTTTCCTGAGCTTCCAATGCCAGATATCTTACATGGGTTGCAGGTAAGATAGTCATGTTGGCTCATTTCTAGATATGCTTAGTCTCTGAATGTACCTTTAACTCAATATGTCGTCCTTTTTTCTTCTTTCTTTTTTTGATTTCTCAACACTGGTACATTTGGATCTTGAATATTTAAACTAGTACCACCTTTCTAAATGTTTGACATATCATATTTTGGTCACCTCTACTTTCAATAATAGTAGAAGGGATCTGCCTTGTTTTTGGAACTTCGGTTCTTCTGGTTATCCAAGGTGCAAACCCATTGATGAGATGATAGAAGAACATTGAATGTCCTTTCGGCTAACTTAATTATTTTGTCATTTAATGAGTTTTTGAAAATCGTACGGAATCATGTTCCCAAATTTTAAGTGAAATATGGAAAGAACTACTCTGAATGCAGTCCAAGCAGGCTTGAAGGAAGTTTCATTTGCTCTTCAAAGTCTAGGAATGCTTTGCTTTCATTTGTTTTTTTTAATTGTTGTTTTTGGCTTTTTTTTAACAGTCCATTCAACTAACTTGTCCTTGGAGCAGGATCAAGGGATTGTTATTGTCCATGAATTGTGCGAAGCCAACAAATTGAAGCAGGTTCCGTCTGAAGTTCGGGCTGTCTGTACTTTATTGCTACATATAACAGAAATGGCGTTATACTTGGAATTCTGCGTCTCACAAATTTGTGGAATAAGACCTGTGATGGGGCGTGTTGAAGATTTCTCGAAGGAATTCAATTTGTTGTTAAGAGGTAATCCTCGTTTCCATCTTTGGTACAGTTGCAATGTATTTAATAGATTGTGATGTGGGTTGTTGTTCTAATATGGTGCAGTAACCGAGGGGCATGCCTTTCTGAAAGAGCCTGTGAATTGCTTAAAACAAATCACATCATTTGTTTATCCTGGATTGTTACAGAACGAAGGCTTCTTGTGAGACAATTCATACTAGGCAATGTAAAATTTTTGTAATTAGTTGCTAATTATTTTCCAACACTAAGTTCTGTTGTATTCTAAAACATTTATTCCTAGTGTGGCAATCGATGATTTTGGAACTAGGAAAAACATGCAAGATACGGACATCGTTCCGTTGTGTTGGGATCAAATCTAATCTTATTTGTATCGTTCCAATGCCGGATGACTCTTGAGAAATTACATCAATGACCCCACTGGGCATAAGCACATTGTTTTGCCGATATGATTTTACCTTCTTGAATGATTTATCAAATAAGGAATGTGGAGGTGGTGGTGCGGCGGCAATGCTATAGTTGGAAGGAAGAAGGAAATTGAGCCTACTAATTTGTTCGTAGGAATATCAAATTTGGTATCCTGTTTGACCTATCTGAAGGTCTCTATATTCATTTACTCCGTCAATTTTTAAAAGGGTGTCCTGTTTGACCTATCTGACGTGTGGAGTATGAGAAAAGGGGGCTTGGTAGACAATAGCTACAGAAGTCACCATCACCAAGTCGAAGGGCAACCAAAACCATATGGAAAAGGTTTTCTGTAAACCGGTCATATAAATTTTAATTGTAGGATGAAGTTTTAATCTTTTACGGCTCGATTTACTAATATACCGTTGGTCGGATAAGGAAAATCTAACTTACAAAAAATATTTGTAAGTTTGTCATACCTAAGTTTTTATCAACCATTTGCTACTCGGAAACCAATCCAATCAAAGTTTTGAAAAGAACTAAATGGGTAATCTCAAAAGGATGACAAGAATTGATCTTCAAAACCAACTATAAATGTTTATGAAACATCGGAAAAACTGTTAACATGGCCTACCATGTAGATACTTCTAATATATGTTGAGATTTAAACACTCAAAATATTTTTACCGGGGAATGACTATTAGAGTGATGCTAGTCTTATCATTAGACATTAGTGTTACAACTTATCTTGAGAAATATTGAGTTAACTTTTCAACTTTGTATTTTATTATGCAAGTTGTAATACTAGTTGTAAGGCTAGCATTACTTTGGCTATTAAGTACTACTTAATTTAACTCCCTTTATTCCACTCAAAGTGTCACGTGAAAACTTTAATAAGTAGAGAATATATAAGTAGTATTAAAGTTTGCCATAATTATAAGACCGTCTCCAACCCACAAAATCCAATTTGAGGCAATTTTAGCATCAATTTAAAGCAAATTCAACACTATTTACTATTCAAATTCCAACCCCTAACATAAAAAAAAATTTCTTAGCATTTTATATCAACTTTTTAAATCGTAATTATTAAGATTACACAAATAATGATTTCATTATATTTAATTAGTTTATTTGTGCAATATTATTAAAAGAATTAATAATATTTGAAAATAAGTAATTTAAATTACTAACCATTTGATAAATACAAACTCGTATATCATAAAGAAATATATTTATTTTCAAGATGTATGTCATTTTTAAATTTAATATGATATTGTGTTTTCTAAATTATTGAATATAATTTTATGTTTTTCTAAAATACCATTAAGTCCCAAAAAATAATTATGCTATCTAAAATAAAATCCCAAAGTTAGGCTTTTAATACAAAATAGTCCAAAAGTTAATGCTTCAATTAACGTCGTTAGAACAAAAGCTTTTTATTTTGGATGAAATCTTATTTCTTTTTAATAATGGTAATGGTGATAAGATTGTATTGTATATAATATTAACTGTAATAATAATAATAATAATAGTGTAATTATATTATCATTATTTTAAACTCCTTCTGTTCCCAAATTGATGTACTAGATGGTTTTTTTCAATTGAATTGGATATTTTTCAAATTGAAAATTTAACATGTATCTTTTAAATTCATAAAATACGTAATTATAGGACAATAATTTAGGAAATACATGAGTAATTTATGTCAATATTACTATTATTGAAATATAGTACCAAAAGTCTGTTTTAAAAAATCATGTCAAAAAGAACCAAAAAAAGAAGAACTATTCTATTCAAAAAAATCTAATTTAAATCTTTTCACTTAGAAAATAAAAATAATAATTTTTTATACCTTTAAGAAATTGTAGTAGTAGTGATTGTCAAATAATAATAATAATAAAAGTATTGATGATACTGCTATTATTGTTGTTGTTGTTAATATTATTATTATATAGAATACAATTTTATCACCATTATCTTTATTGAAAAGAAGTACAAAATTCCAAGCTTTTATTCTAATAACGTTAGCATAAACGTTAAAGTTTTGGACTGTTTGACATTAAAAGTTTAACTTTGAGACTTTTTAGATAGGAGAATTATTTTTGAGAATTTTTTATATGAGATTTTTTAGTATGACTTTTTGGTATTTTTCCCAATAATTTATGAATGGATAAATTAATTATAATTTATTGAATTTAATAATTTTAAATACATAATATTATTAATATTTATTACGAAGCTATAATATTTATCAATCATTAATAAAATCAAATAATTATTATCTAATATGCTTACAATACAAGTGTTTTTGAAAGATGATCGTTTGAGAAAAACATCTTAAAATAAAATTATATTTTTTGTCTGAAACAAAGGGAGTATTGAAATAATGAGAGAAATGTACATAAACATACAGTACTTAATGCTAACATTTTGATTTCTCAAAAGAAAAAAAATCATTACGTCTTGTGTTTATATTTTTTAATGTAATTTTATTATGATTAGAATTATAGAATATAAATGGTCACAACAATATGATGTTTCCGCTATATATGAGTGAAATTTTTTCCACATGTTTTTAGTTTGAGAGAGATTATTTCTACTACGATTTTCGCTTATCCACTACATTATAATTAATAACATTAAATTAACTCTTTTTTGAACGAAATTACCCTAAGATTACCTACTAATTATAATAACATAATAAATTGTCCAAATTTCCCTTCAAGTTTATTTTTATTTTTATGGATGCTTATCCCCTACATCATTAAAAATTATTTTTGATTAACTTTTTGTTTGAAAAAAATTGCCTTAAAATTACATACCAGCTATAATAACAAAAGAGATTGTCCAAATTATCTTTCAAGCTTGTTTTTTTTTTAAAATTTTTTATTAGAGTAAAATACGACCTTGGTTAGTGCATTTTTGTATTAGTTTTTGTTTACTAAGTACAATAGATTTAACAAATGAAAATTCAGCTAATCACTCTTACATATCTAAAAATATAAAATAAAATTCATTTAAAAATATACGACTGTAAACCTGACTAGAATCATAAAAACAAAACCAATAATTAAAAAAAATAGTTTCAAATTAAAAAAATAAAAAAAGATATAGAAAAAGAAAAATAATACTAACCGACAAGATTATGTACATAAATATCCCAATAAGTCATGGCTATGCAACTCATCTATTAAAACAATGCATGTTATTAAAACCTCAAAATATGGTGAACTGATAGAAACAAAGTACTACATGTTACACATATCTCGTCGTGAAAAATTATCACGATTAACCTTTAAGTTATTATTTTCCTTTAAACGTAAGGAAATATAGCTAATGATGACATTTCATCGGTAACAATAAAAGTTGGAAATAATTTTGTAACAAGTCATGATTTTAACATCATAAAAACTTAAAAGAACAAGGTCAAAAATGAAAGAAAGATAATCCATAAAAGGAATGGTCTTGCAACATAACGAATCCCGAGACCAAATGCAACCAGAAGCTCTCGCACATGATTTTTAATCATCTCTAGCTATCAAATAAAAAATGAACACAAAAACAAATTAATAACAATCTAAAAATATAAATTCTAATAAAAAACAAAAAGAATCTGATATAAAATTTTATTTACATGTACGGTACATACAACGATAATCGGTTACTGAATTAACTACGTAATAAGTTAGTGATTGAGTCATCGAATGATCGCGTCAATAATTTCTCACAAATTATGAGAATTGATATTGATGGTAGTTTGTAGAAGGAGATGATGGAGCGAGACAGTAGAATTTTAGATCATAATATACTCTAGAGTTAGCGTTCATTTTTTTATATGCATGTAATTAAAATTTTATTGTATTTAATTATCATTGATAATTAGTACCAACGAGCTAAAGAGTAATTTCCTAACGGAGAGGTAATAAATATGGGTGTTCGAGTCTCAAGAGACACCGACTTTACAAAATTTAAGAAGGATAAATTTGTTTATTTATACTAAGGCATGTAATGGATTAAAGCCTTATCCAATAGGCTCCATTTAGCTACTCACCTATCTTAAGAGAGGTTGAGTATTCAAATTCATGGATAACTACTCTCAAGGGAGTTCAATTTGTTCGAGCCATACCAAAGATAATTTTGGATATATATAATTGTTTTTCAAGGCATTAAATATAATTAAAAAATTAAGGGTTTGTCTATGTCCCCTCCAACCTTTAAAAAAAAAATATATCATTGATAATTAGTACAAACTAAAGAGTAATTTTAAAATAATAAATATGTGTTAGAGACTCTTTAAAAAATATTAAAAATAAATTTGTCTATTTATACTAAATGTAATGGATAAGTAGAAATAGGTTTTTATTTGAGAGAAGGTCAAGGGAGTAGTTAAATTCATAAATTGACATTAATATGGAAGTTGAATAATCAATGCAGAAAAGGGAAGGGATGGGATAAGGGAAAGGGAGGTAGACGGCAGAAGGGAACCCTCGGTGTGTTATTATTGTCTAATTGATGATGTCACTGCCTTTAGAATTCGGCTTGCGGAAAAAAAGCCTTTAGATAACAACATTTATCTTTAGAGGTATAATAAAATTTGATATTATTCAAATGTTTTAATTTGATCAAATCTATTTAGATCTTTACTTGTTAGATCAAATATATATTTTTTAAGTAATTGACTTTCCAAATCATCAAACTTAATCATCTAACAAACGCTTAAAGTTTGTAATAATATTACAAATAATATCATTTGTCTTATATTTATACTCCCTCATCCGTTCCTCCTGCACAATTCTTTTTAATAAAAAACAAAATTTATTCAAATAAATTGTATAGTATTTAAAAAGTCTTAATTTTTTAAAATAGACTTTTTAAGTGGAACATCTTAAAATGAAATAATTGACTATTTGTCTAAAATGAAAAAAGTTGAACACATTAACTAATAAAGTAAGAAAAAACATATCAATTGGTTCCGAAACAATTTTTTTAGGTTTAATCACACTGTTAGTCCCTTAACTATGACCTTCTCCATCATTAGTTCCTTAATAATTTTTTTATCAATTCGATCCTACGAATTATAAATTTTTACATAGTGAGTTCTGTTGATGGATGTGATAAGTGAAATGCAATTAAGTTGTCTATGTGTCTCTCTTGTGTTTAGCTAAGGGCTAAAATGCAACTTCTCAAACATAAATTATATCAATAATTTGCAACCAAACCCCTAAGATTTGGAATTAGACCAAAATGCCTTCTTCCTCAAATTAATAAACCCAATTTAGACTAAATTTTCATCCCCAAAGCCACATTCCATTTAACCACATTCCATATCAATCGGAATCTTCCCCAATGTTGTGCAGCATCCGTGTGGAACGGAGCATTGAATTCCCCAATCGATCGATTTCATTTCAATTCAAAATACGCTCAGGGTCTATTTAGATATATTGATTTTGAATTCAATAAATATTAGAATTTTATGAAATTTAAATAACATGCAATTTGTTTTCAAAATCATAGCAATTTCATGGTTTGGATAATATGGGAATTTAATTATAATTCTACATTATAGTTAAAATAAAATTTCATTAGAATATCAATTATCTAGTTTAGCCTAGAGGTAATGGTTGTTAGTGATAATGAATGGTCAAGGTTTAAACCTTGCTAAAAACAAAATTGTGAGATTTTTTTTAAAATTAATAAATAGCATATAGAGGTGGTCGGGAAAGGAGGTGACGGACAGTGACGGGTGGCAGTGGCGGTGGCGATGTCGGTGGTGATTGGAGGCGGAGGTCGGCGGTGGCTGGTAGCGGAGGTCGGTGGTGGCTAATGGTGGTGATTGGAGGTGGCGGCCGGAGGTGGAGGCGGAGGTCAGAGGTGGCGATGATCGAAGATGGTGGCCGGCGGCGGTGGTCGAGAGTTGTGGTGAATGGAATGTGAATTGCTATTGTGTTACCAAAAGACAGAATTGATTTTGAAGACCCCAATTCCATTTCAAAGCTATAAAATTGAAGTATTCAAACATACCCTCACATTTCTTTAAGTGTGTTTGTCATTAACAAATATGTTATATAAATATATAACATATTTATAAAACAACATTAACAAATATGCTATATAAATATATAAAAAGGGTAACTCTCACATTTCTTTAAGTGTGCTTGTCATTATATGATTCAAAAAATTTATACAAATTTTTAATACAAATTTAGATGTCGAAAAGCATGATAATTAAAAAAGCGACATTACATGCTAAGTCGTGTAAGATTTAATCAATTACATGTTTGTCCAATAGATTTGTATGTACAATACATTAGTATTCCCGTTTCTACTCTTTTATTATACGTGAACCTACAATCACATATACTTCTTTCGTTTTGGATAAAGAATCTTTATTTGAAGTTTGATATTTTAAAAAAAATAAACACTTTTATATTAGTAATAAAATGAAACTTTTATATTTTAATTTTTTAAAATAAACTTTTAAAATAAAATATTTTAAAATAAAATAACGGACATTTTATCCGAAATGGATAAAGTAATTAAAACAAAGCAACTTCCCATAGTTCAAACCTTGAAATAAATCAATGAGAATTGAAAGCCTAACTTTAGATAAAATTTCTTCTAGAAGAAACTCAATCATGAATAAGTTGGTGTTTGTGTAAGGTTAATATTGTCAATAATAGATAACTCGACCAAATGGGTCAGGACTCAGGACCCTCAGGTGGTCCTTTTAGTTCACTAGATAGATCTCCTCCATTATTTCTTAATTTTTTATTTCGATTTCCCCGAATATTAGAAGCATATACCACGTGATCCGTTCGTGACTTTACGGTCCCCCATGCACTTACTACGGTTCAAAAGTAACCAACACTGAACTAACCACGGTGACTTTGCCCTCTTCATAGGATGTTAACACGTGTTTATCTCCAACGGCTATGATATGACAATACACCGCTACCAAATCCTATTTAATGCCTAGACTGCACCGGTTAAACCCTAAGCTTACATTTCGACGAGTACGACTAATTCAAAAAGTCTGATTTCAAACGATAGAATGGCAAATCCTAGGGTCTTCTTCGACATGACCGTCGGTGGGGTACCGACCGGCAGAATTGTCATGGAGCTTTTCGCCGATACAACTCCCAAAACCGCCGAGAACTTTCGCGCTCTGTGTACCGGTGAGAAAGGCGCCGGACGATCCGGCAAGCCACTCCACTACAAAGGATCCTCCTTCCACCGCGTAATCCCGGGGTTCATGTGTCAGGGAGGTGACTTCACCGCCGGAAACGGCACCGGAGGCGAGTCGATCTACGGATCGAAGTTCGCGGACGAGAACTTCATCAAGAAGCACACCGGACCTGGAATTCTGTCAATGGCAAATGCTGGACCTGGAACCAACGGATCGCAGTTTTTCATTTGTACTGCGAAGACGGAGTGGTTGGATGGAAAGCACGTGGTGTTTGGGCAAGTAGTGGAGGGACTGGACGTTGTTAAGAAGATTGAGGCTGTTGGATCTAGCAATGGAAAGACCTCGAAGCCGGTCGCCGTCGCGGATTGCGGCCAGCTTTAGATTGGATCTGACGGAGACAAATGGTGATCTGATTTTTATGAGCTTTTAATCTTTCTCGTTTTCTGATGTGATTGAAATAAGTTAGATTCTGTTATTTTGCATTGAATATATTTATTTTGCTCATACTAAAGCATCGACCATGGCCTTGTTTGACATGAATCTCTATGCTTGTCAACTAAAAGCACACTCGTCTAAGAATATAGGCTTTGGATATTTGTTGAAGGGGTTGACTCAACCTGCAAAAATGCATTATTTATTAGGGTCAACCTTTTACTTTTGACCTTGTCAAACATAAAAGGGCTTGTTCATGAAATTTGCAAACGAGCTCTAGCAGTCTATGCACAAAATAAATGCAAGCTATTAAACAAAGTCTTCTGGCTATTAAATGGATGTAGTTAGATGTAGTTAAAAGATACTCCAATAATTAATCATGTGCTCTGCATATAAGCATTTTTTAAGGACAAACATGTCTATTCCACTACTCCTCCCTTAGCCTTCTTCAACCTCACGCCCCCACCCCCTTCGTCTCTCCAGATCCAGTTCCCTCCCCCATTCTCTCAATTTTTCCCGACAAAATTCCGGCCTAATCTTCCCCTCTGGTCGTCTCTTAACCCCAACACAGCAACCTCCGGCCATCTCCATGCCTCTCTTTGCCTTGGTAAAACCTCCCCCTCAATCCAACTCCATCCTGCCTTTTCTCTCTAAGTTTCTGTAAATCTGAGCTACAACTTTGTTTAAAACTCGAGCAAATCACCACTCCCATTGCCACCACCAGTCAGGCCATCTTCTCTTCACCATCTCTTGCCAAACTCTGCCCAAATCTGCTGGCCCCCTCTTCATGAAAGGTCAATCTCACCAAGACGAACTCAATTGCAAATCCGAGCTAGGGCTTGGATTTCCTCTATTCCGGCCAAGTTGAACTCAATTCCAGCGAACCTCCAGTCAATGTCCTCTGCTCCAGTGGTAAATTGTAGCATCCCCACGGGTTTTTTTATATCTACTGGGTGACACATGATCTTATCTTCTTTGGTGCACGGGTACTACTCTCCTCCACCACCACCATCCGGCACCGGAGACGGTGGTGGTTCTTATAAGTTATATCAACCTTCTCCGGGCTCCTACAACTTTCCCATTCCGCCTCCCCCAAACCCCATTGTTCCTTACTTTCCATATTACTATTATAACCCTCCATCGTTCCCCAAAAATTTATACTCCATTCAACTGAAATCTCACCCCATTGCCTCCGCCAAAATTGCACTCCTTTTACTTATGTTCTTCATTTGAAATTAAATATGGTGTATTTAAATTGCCATGTTGATTCTCTCGATGAGAAATGTATTTAGATTGATAGTGTCGGTTTGCTAGAATATCGGCCAAAATACGAAAAACACCCTGAAGTTTTCATCCAATCCTAAAACGGTACCCAATTTAAGGTTTATGCCATAATCATACTTGACATTGCAAATTGTCTCATTTTGCACCCTAGCCCTCACGGGCGTTAGAAAACTAACAGAAAGTTAGTATGTGCATCTCACATACAGGGGTAATTTCGTTGTTTTTATCAAAAAAATTCTTTAATTCATCTTCTACACACAACGACGTCTTCAAATCAGATTACAAAATTTCGGGTTTGTTCTTGGAACTCAAAAATTGGGGAAAAACTACGGATTGAAAATTGTGTCTAGGAAAGGGATGAAGAGGGGGGATGTCAAAATTTAGGACAGTGGCCGGTGAAGTAGGCGGTGCTGGAGATGCCGTGGCTTGGAATATGAATTGAGTTTGCCTGGCGATGAAGATGAAGGCCTTGGTGGAACTTGTTTCTGGGCCGAGTTGAATATGGGAGAGAGATCGGAGCGACGATGGTGACGGCGAATCGGGAGCCTCACTGGATTGCTTGGGTTGTCCATCTAAGAAGAGAGATGGCAGCGAGATGAAATTGCTAGGTCTACGGTGAGAGAAAGAGAGAATATGCGACGGAGCTTGCCGAATTTGCAGTTGAGAAGAGGTAGATGAGTTGCTGGGATGACCATGGATGCTCTCCGGAAAGCTATAGGCCGGAATCGAAGTTGGAACGAGCAGAAGGTCTCTAGAGCTATGGCAGGGCTGGTATGTTGCTAGGTGTGGAGCCGGAGCAAGCAAAGGAGATTGGAAGGCTCGATTGGAGAAGAGAAAACTCGACCGGATCTGGAGATGAGAGAATTGTTGGAGAGAGTGATAAAGAGGCTGGGATGAGGATTGCTGTGACTTGGATCCACATGACTGTGACTTTTGATTCTCACGACTGGAGACGGAGAAAAGGGTTGATGTTGCCGGACTGGAGAGATTGTTGGAGGCTCGTTGGGCTGTTTGCTTGAAAGGGGATGAATGTAGAAGGGGGATGGTTGGCGATGGAGCTATCTGAAATAGATAGGGATCAAGAAGGGGGTATATTTTTTAATAAGGCCAAAATACGAAAATTTTGATGAAAATGACGAAATTACCCCTGCATGTGAGATGCACATGTTAACTTTCTGTTAGTTTTCTAATGCCCGTTAGGCTTATGGTGCAAAATGGGACAATTTGCAATGTCAGGCATGATTATGGCACAAACCTTAGGTTGGGTACCGTTTTGGGATTGGGTAGAAACTTTAGGGTGTTTTTCGTATTTTGGCCTAGAATATCCTTGTTTTTGAAGGAATTCTTGAATGATTTGTTGTATTTTAAAAAAATGGTGGGTGTGTGTGGGGAGCGTGAGGCTGAAGAAGGGTAAATGAGGAGGTGGAAAAGACATGTTTGACTTTAAAAAATGATTGTGCTGAGTACGTGATAAGTTAATAGAGTAGTCTTTAACGGCATCTAATGGAGATATTACAGATGTGCAAAATTCACCTATTTTGGTCAATGACAAGCATTTTTTTTTGAATGGACAGCTAGTGGACTTTTGCAAAATTTAGTGACTAATGATGTAATTTTCCCAACACAAAACACAAAACTAATAATCTAAGTCTCAAAAAAACTAACTTATATGACCTCTTTTGTGGTGAATTGTCTATAAAACTCTTTTTGCTTTCAAAATTAATATATGACGATTTAGGTCTATTAACTCGATATTTGCGTCGATCAAAGATCTATCAAAGGTTTAGGTAAAAAAAAACCTTATTATCTAAAAGAAATTTTTGTCTATTCAAATTGTTTCAAATTTCTAAGTGGTTAAAAGTCATAAAAAAATATTGCACGGTTCAAAAGCCTATACCTGTTAAAACCCACTATTTTTTAATACTCCTACTTGATAATTGACCCAAATCATAAATCTAACACATTGACTCAATTAGTAATAGTGTATTTAATATTAGAAAAATATTTGGGTAAGATGGTCTTATAAATATTTTTTGTAATATTTATCCTTCTTATACGAGGCCACCATTTATTGGTAGATATTTTTTGTAAAACAGATTATTCTTATTCGATTCATCGTATGTTGGTGGGTTGTATTGTGTGAGAAGTGAAGCTTCGTTTTACAAATAAAGATACATAAAACAGTTTTAGAGCAAACGTACACTTAATATTAATGCAGTCACAGAGTCCAATTCCATCCGTTCGGAGAATTTTTTTAAAATTGATACTTTTTAATAGTTTATCAGTAATAAAACAACACTTTTATATCTTAATTTTTAAAATTGAGTTCTTTAAGTTAAAATTGCCCATAACCGAGGGAGTAAAGTACTCCACAAATGAATTAATTAATTTGTATTCTTCAAACATAGGTAGACATAAGAAAGTAGATATCCCATTGCTAAAATTATTGTCATGCAATAATTTTTTATTCGTCTAAAATTATTTTATTTGAGAGTTTTCTGTAGCATAACATTTTTCTTATTTTACTTTTTTTTAAATTTTAATTACGGGCTTATATGCATACGAGCTTTACAATTTTTTTTATTTAAGACAATTTACACATTTTATTAATATTAATAATTAAGTCATTTTTTTCAATCGCTAAAGTTTATTTTCGAAAGATTGTTTATAAAATGTCCAGATCGTCTTCTTTCACAACTTTGTTTAACACTTTGGAGTTCAAAAATCACACTTGTTGCACAACGAAACGAAGATCGATCGGTTTTGAGGAATTTTTAGTAGGGATGAAAGCAGAGGAATAGAAGAAAGAAGAAAAAGGCGGAAGACATGAAAAGTCTAGTTTATTATGATTTTTCATCGTGAATTTATGTATTTTTTGTGAGTGATCTGTATCGTTGGCCAAGCTCATTAAGTGTATTGTAACTTTTTCATCTCAAAAGCGATATTTACCAATTAAAATAAATATATGATACTATAACGATTAAAAACTTATCAAATTGAACTTGTTCCAATATACAAGTAGAAATGAGCTTCGGGCCTTCGGAAGTTGAAACCGAACTCGTAAAACTATATTTGAACGTAGCTTCAAGATCTGTTTAACTGAAATCGAACAAGTTCCAACTCATGCTTTATGTCAAGCTTATGTTGAGTTGAACAAAGAACAAAATTTATTTACAAACAATAGCTAGCATAATATGCTAAATCCCATATAAATGAGTGATGCCTATTTCACTCTAAAAGGTTAAAAAGTCTTAAATTTGAGCTTGAATTCTATTCCATCTTCACTTCAAACTTCCATGTAGTCCGATTTATCAACGACCCTATTATTTTTGAGATGATCTCTCTGTAAGACGATTTTTGGATCCTTATCCATAAGATGGATTTATCCAAATTAAATGTGATAAAATTTAAAAATCTCAATGTCACTCCTTAGTTTTAAAAAATTACAGCGCCACCCCTCATATTTATATATGCAGAGTGTCACTTTTTACTATTAACAGTGTCGCTTTATAGTATAAAATATGTCACTTTTGGCCTTAGAAGTGTCACTTTGTATTTTTAATGAAAATTATAATTTTTTTCCTAAAAAAATGTTACTTTTTGGGCTTAAATGTGTCACTTTTAGTATTAAATGTGTTACTTTGACTTTGAAAAGTATTTTATTTTTTTATAAATAAAAATCATTATGTTTGATATTAAAGTGTTATTTTATAACATTAAAAATGTCACTTTTTAGAATTAAATGTGTTACTTTTGACTATGTCATTTTGCCTTATAAATAAAAATCGTCGTTATTGACCTCAAAAGTGTCATCTTTTAGCATTGAAAATGTCACGTTTTAGTATTCAATGTGTCACTTTTGGCAGTCAACGTTAGTTTTAAAGTGACACTTTTTTACTATTAAATGTGTCACTTTTTTATATTAAGAGTCACTTTTTAGTATTAAATATTTCACTTTTTAATATTAAGAGTGTCAATTTTTAGTATTAAATGTGTCACTTTTTAGTACTAAAAGTGTTACTTTTTAGTATTAAGAGTGTTACTTTGTATTTTAAAATGAGAATTATAATAAATTTCCTTTTATATTGTCACTTTTAACATTAAAATGTCACTTTTGTGTTTTCAATGTATCACGTTTGGCTTTAAATGTGTCATTTATCATTTCGTCAAAGTCCGTTAGGATCCATCAAGTATCCCAAGGCAATTGATGCTAACGGATGGTTAATGGAGCTGACAAAGGATTAAACTGTAAGGCATGGGAAACATAAGAATTTCGACGACAAACATTAAAAGTGCAGGGGCACCGGAGCAAATAAAGAAACTTTTCATTAATGAGAATAAAAAGTAATTTATACAGCTTAGGAGTTTCGAACACCTTCCTTGGCTAAATCCTCAAGCAACGCCCACGGACCAACTTGACTAACATGTTATTATAATTTTAATTAACATGTTTAGTTATTAACCCCGAAATTTCTAAATGGGGCTCGTCTTACATATTTAGGATCCGTAAGACCGTCCTACACAAGTCTTTACAATTATTTTTCTTTTACTTTTCCGAATCATATTTTACGTTTAAATCTCGACGTCAACAACAATAATATATTAGATGGTCTGAAAGCTATACATGGGCGAATCGAGGATTTTGGTACCACATTGGTTATGAATTTAAAAAATATTGTAAACAATAATAATCATACGAAATAATTTCATTAATCGAAAAAAGAAGTTAAATGTAGTTGGTGACTTAATGAGTCTTCTCAATTACATACATAATTATAAGAGAGCGTGTTGAAAGTAATAAACCCACTCAGTGTGGAACTGAACTTAAAAGGGGTCTTGTTGTTGTTTTTAGAAAATTAGAGAGTATCATATGTAATTTTCAAATTTTGCATGTAATATCGTTTAAATAAGTGGTTATAAATATGATACTCCATCCGTTCCGGATAAAATGTTCACTATTCTATTTTGAGATTTTTATTCAAAGAGTGCACTTTAAAAAATTAAAGGGTAAAATTGTCATTTTATTAGTAATGAACTTACTTAAAGACTTGATGTGTTATTTTTTAAAAAGTTTGACTTTTAAACGGGGACTCTTTGTTCGAAACAGGGGAGTAGTTAATTGTGAGGCGGTGTAATTTGGGGATTAACAGCATCACCAATGCAACTGTGGATTTGATCTTACGTGACCCGACCGTGCGTAATTAACACCATCAATCATATGTTTCAATTTTTTTATCTGCATTCACACTCAATCAAAATGAATCTCTCAAATACAAATGTGAATTTAATCTTATGTGACATACATCACACCACTAAAATAATATTTGACAAAAAAAGAACAACCAATAGAAAGATTTTTAAAAAAAATAATGATGACTAGGACGTATCTACAACCCTCAAGTAGAATGTGAAAAATTGATATTGTTATCCAAAATGTAAACAAATTTAGTTGTCACATCATATCTACATTTGCATTGGAGATATTCTAAGATCCCTTCTTGTTCTTTCTTGTAGATTAAATCCAGACCTATTCTTCAAAAATATTGTCAATTCCATGTAGACTTGGTAATTTGATGAGTTGGATCGGGTATGAGTTGAGTTTGAACGGGTAATGGGTCAAAAGGGGTTAAAACGCATTTGAACTCAAATATCAAAGGGCTAAAAATGTGTAACGTTGAATCAAGTCGGGTTATAACAGGTAACATGTTTAAATATGTCGACCCGTCTTAACCCAAATTTAAAAAAAAAAAAATCCATACATTTAATGATTTAAAGAGTAAAAACTATCAGATCAAATGAGTAACAAGTTCGGTCTGCTTTGACCTGACCTGACATAATACGTTAATATTTTTGGGTTGTAATGAATTATCCATTTTGACCCAAAAAGCATGTTAACAAGTTGGATTGAATCAGATAATTTTTACGTTAAGTGAGTTAAAGGGTTCTAATTTGTGATTGCAAAGGCGTAATTCCGTGTATAAAATGTTTGATTTACTTGTTACAAATGAGTAGTTTCTATTGCAACGGAGCTTAAAATTAATAATGATATTTGACAATTTTTGTTCTTATTTTTTTGAATGTTGACCATTCAACTCTCACTGGATCAGCCCACAGTCGTATATCATGCGGTAAATTATGAAAATTTTAATAGTGTAAACTATCTTACTCCTAAAATTTACTTTCTTGTCACGATAAAATTGTCTTATTTAACAATTTAAACATTTTTAAAATTATGATTTAATAATTTTCGGAGTATATATTTTTTCAAATCGCACTGTAAATATATTTATAAAAAAAAATCCAAAACGAATAATGAGATTACTATTATTTTTATTAATTCATCTGTTTTTAAATTATTGTCGACTTTTCTTTTTTCGTTCGTTTTTAAATAAGAGCAAGTCTCATTGTCCAGGGGTTAACAAGATAAGATATGGAAGTCTTGGCCTAATTGCAACCTGTAAGAAATAATTTTAATAGTGTAAACTATCTTACTCCTAAAATTTACTTTCTTGTCACGATAAAATTGTCTTATTTAACAATTTAAACATTTTTAAAATTACGATTTAATAATTTACGGAGTATATATTTTTTCAAATTGCACTGTAAATATATTTTTAAAAAAATCCAAAACCAATAATGAGATTACTAATATTTTTATTAATTCCTTTGTTTTTAAATTATTGTCGAAAATAAGAGCAAGTGTAACTTAATTTGTAAGAAATAATGTCAACTCATCTACAAACATGATCCGTCTTACAAAAATGAACGTAAGACTGTCTTACCTAAGTTTTTGCCTTTAAATAATTGTTATCTTTCAAAAAAAAAATTTTAAAGAAAATACTTTTAGTAATTTACCCTTACTTTTTATATCTATATTAATTATGATCAGATATTCAAGAATATTAAAAGAAATCATATACTTTATTAATATTTATAATATAGTCAATTATTATTTTTAAGCAGTATGTCAGATAAAAGTATAGACAATATTTTGAAAAGGGAGGAAGTATTATTTTAAAGATGGTAGGGGTTGGACGTGGATGGCCGGATGGGAGGATGCGGTATGTACCGAAAAAGCCCAAGATAAGACAATCCACCGTTAAAACCTCCTCTTTATAAGGCCTGGCTGCACCGTTCGAAACCCACACTTAGCTTTCGACGACTAAACTAGATATTGTGATATTTCGATTTTAGAGAGAATGGCAAACCCTAGAGTCTTCTTTGATATGACCGTCGGCGGCGCAAAGGCCGGCAGGATCGTCATGGAGCTCTATGCCGACACAACTCCCCGAACTGCTGAGAACTTCCGCGCTCTCTGTACTGGCGAGAAAGGCGTCGGGCGAGCCGGCAAGCCACTCCACTACAAAGGATCCACCTTTCACCGGGTGATCCCAGGCTTCATGTGTCAGGGAGGCGATTTCACCGCCGGGAACGGCACCGGAGGCGAGTCGATCTACGGAGCGAAGTTCGCGGACGAGAACTTCGTCAAGAAGCACACCGGACCTGGAATTTTGTCGATGGCGAATGCGGGACCCGGTACCAACGGATCTCAGTTTTTCATATGTACTGAGAAGACAAGCTGGTTGGACGGAAAGCACGTCGTGTTTGGGCAAGTCGTGGAGGGATTGGACGTTGTTAGGGCGATTGAGAAGGTTGGATCTAGCGGTGGAAGGACCTCGAAGCCTGTTGTTATTGCTGATTGCGGTCAACTCTAGATCGGATCTGATTCAGATGTTAGCAATCTGTGATGATGATCTGATTTCTATGTGTTTTTCGATTTACGTTTCTAGGGTTTGATTTTATGCTTGCGGCGGTGGTGTTCTGTACCGAATCAGGGTTTATAATTTGGTACTTTTTTCTTTTCAATGTGAGGGTGTTTCGGTGGTGTCATGGTTGAAATAAGATAGTTTTAACTCTTATGTTTTATCCATTCGTATGTGATTTCTTTTAATGTCTCTGGATTTTCTAGATTGCCATGGCTAGTTGCAGGAAAGAAACTTATGGTAATTGATTTTCTCAGCAACCAAACGAACGAACTAGTAGTTAAATTTTTGTTATTTGGAATGGAACAATGGAAGCTATGACCTCTATTGCTAATGGAAACGAAACGAATGCAAATGACCCCCCACCATTTCATTATTGGAGTTGGAACAATGGAACTCAATTCTCAAATTGAGATATGCTGCTCTATCCACTTTATTCTTCCTTCTTCCAATCTAAACGCCTCTCTATTCCAATTCCCAATTCAGACCTTGTAGCCAAAAAAAAAAATTGACAACTATTTTCAAATTATCATCCATTCTTTCTTTTTTTTTTTTTTTTTTTTTGTCTATTTTAAAATAATTATTTTTTTCGATCCTTACATTATTTACCTACCTTAATTATGAACTTATGTTTAAGAAAATTATATATTTCACTAATATTTATAATATAGTCAATTAGTCGAGTCAAAGATAATACTCCCTCCGTCCCTAAATTATCGTCCTCCTTTCTTTTTTCGTTCATTCCAAAATAATTGTCCACTTTGAAACTTACCTTTTTAGAACATCACTTTTATCACTTTACCCTTACTTTTTCACCCTACTTTAATTATGGGCCACATACACATGAGCTTTAAAGGAAACTACACATTAAACCAATATTAATAATCCAGTCAAATAGGTTTTAAAGGAAACTACACATTAAACCAATATTAATAATCCAGTCAAATAGGTTTTCTTAAACGGTGCGCTGGATCAACCAGGACAATAAATTAGGGACGGAGGTAGTACTAATATTTTGAAAACGAATAAAGTACAAAAATATCCTTAAGCTACTCAATTAAAAACGCTTTTCCATAAGCAATTGTGAGAATTTAATATATTATCCAAATAAGACAAACCGACCCTTTATTTTTAAATGAAAATAAATACTTTGAAAAAAATAATAATACATTTTTTTATTTAAGAAATGGCCAAATTTGGAAAAAAAAAATTGACCACAAAAGGTGGCTTAGCTTTTCTTAATACCAAGTAGCTTAATAAGCTCCTCAATCACCTTTTCCAAATCATGCTCATCTAAAAACATCATTGCTTCTTAATTTCAAAATTTATTCATTGTACATGCCCTTATGAGCTTTATTCCAATTGTGTAACAGAAACATCTACGTATAGGACCACGTTCCTCTTACTATCTTTAAAAAGGAATTGAATCCTCTATTCCAAAATTATATTTTATTTCTTATTCCACCGTCAGATTCTTACCACGTATCAATAAGAAATCTTCACAAAAGGAAATATTGAGTTAGATTTTACGGATTTTTATTGTTATGAAAACACAATCAACTTAATAATTGATTTTGTTTATTTACGATTGACACGTGGCAAGAATCCGACGATGAAATAGAAGATAAAATACAAATTTGAAATAGAGGATGTGGACTCCTTTAAACACAAATGGTCGCTACCAAAGTGTCACTCACTCACTCACTCATAAGAAAAAATATGGAAGTGTAATTGCGATTTACACGCTTATTGTGTCATTCAAAAACTATTATATATTGAGATATTTTACTTAAAATGTTTAATTTCAAAAATTAAGGAATGAAAATATCATTTTATTATTAATATATTACTAAAAATATCAATTTTTTAAAAAGTTTTGATTTTCATACAAGAACTCTTTGCCCGAAACAGATGAGGTACTCGATAAAAACGCGCATGATGCTCCTTTTGTCCTTCATTTATTGTTAATATTTTTGGTGAAACTTGGATCTGCATTTTTTTTTTCATTTTTTGGAAAATTATAAAACAAGTAATTTTTGAGGTATTTCAAGTATTACAAACTATGTAGTTTATATATATATATATATATATATATATTTTAAAAAAGAATAAATGTCAAATTAGCACTAGAAAAACATTCAATTTAATTAAAACAAAATCAAACATGACAATATTTAAGAGACATAGAGTGAGATCTGTGTGTGTAACGACCCGAGCCCAAGAGCCCGATCCGCTACGTGTAGCCAGCACGCACAGGGTCATCGGGGCCCATCACAAGGCCAAAAGTCCATGGATGATGTTGGTGCCCAATAGTAGCGCATGACTACCTTATAAATCAAACACAAGTCTCACATCTACCCGATGTGGGATTGGGGTATTACAATCTCCCCCACTCAAATCCTTGACGTCTCGTCAAAATCGCAGGCGTCTGAGAATCAAGAGGTGGCTCGTACGGGGATCAAGAGGTGGCTCCCACCTTCTGCGATGTAGCACTTTGACTCACTTTGTTCCCACATTTCCGGTCGGGACCCACTTTGATACCATTTGTAACGACCCGAGCCCAAGAGCTCCCGCTTACGTGCCCACACACCCCACTTGAGCTTGGGTCATCAAATGCCACTCAAAAGTCCATGGATGATGTTGGTGCCCAATAGATAGTAGCGCCTTATCAACAAGTCCATCTACCCGATGTGGGGTATATACAATGTCCATGCAATTTGTATGATCAAAGTATATTGAGTTTCTTTTTGTAATTTCATTTTCTATTTTGTGGAGGTGTAGACGAGAAAAAGAGACACAATTATTTCATATAACCACCTTCACACATTGGATGTCAGATTAATATCTTAAACGTCAAAAAGTTCTATAAATTAGGGACTTAATGTATGTTCGAAGTTTTGTAATTTGTAGGGTCAATGTAAATTGAGTTTCTTTTTGTAATTTCATTTTCATTTTCATTTTCTAGAGGTGTAGAAAAGAAAAAAAAAAGATAACTATTTCACATAACCACCTTCACACTTTGGATTAACATCTTAAACGTCAAAAGTCCTAAAAATTAGGGACAAAGTGAGTGAATTATGTCATAGTGTCAGTATAAGACCGGATCAATGTATGTTTGAGATTTTGTAGGATCAAAATTAAGTAAGTTTCTTTTTGTAATTTTATTTTTCATTTTCTGGAGGTGTAGAAGAGTAAAAAAAAAAAAAAAAGAGATACTATTTCACATAACCACCCTTAAACATCAAACGTTTTAAATTTTGAAAAAATAATTAAAATGAACTACTAGTTAATTTTAATCAATAACACGTATGTGAAGTTAACTATATTTTAATAAAAATAATCTATTCCTCAAAAAAAAAATATCTTAAAATACTGATGTCGTAGTTAGAGTATTACCAATACAATCATAAATTTTATCTTATATGATTTTTGGTAATTAACACTATCAATCATATATGACAATTTTTCTTTATTCATTAATATTCAATTGCAATGGACATCTCTAATACAAATATTGATTTTATCTTATGTGACATATATCACACTACTTAAAATAAAAAAGAAAACAAAATGGAATAACCAATAGAAAGAATTTTTTTTTTAAATATTGAGTAGAATGTAAAAAAATAATATTGTTATTCACAATATGCAAATTTAATTGACACGTGATATTCCGCATACCTCATACACATTTGTATTAGAGTTTATTTTTTTTATCAAAAATAATCTTAGATAAAATTAAATTTATTTCATATTTATATTAACATTTGTGATGGTTTTAATATATGTTCACGGTTTCAAGTTTCAACCAAAAATCTAATTCATTTTTAGTTCTGAATGTGGCGCACATGTTCCGCCATTGTCGTTATGCGGAGCCGTTGAAGGAGTGGGACTGATTATTTGATCAAATATGAGGCGCGTGTCATTATAGCACGTGTGTCTTGTCCTTTTGTTTTTACGTGGCTCGAGGAGGGCGGCTCAGATTGGGTTTTCTTTTAAAAGTTGAACAAATTAAAAGTCGATATGTTTTTAAATAAATTTAATTATTTTTTAAACATATCTTTTAGGTATAATTTTGGAACGAAAGTATATCAATGTCTTTCATGTTTATGTTTATAACTCTGTAACTTGGTTATTTTGATTTTTCGTGTATTTATCCACCCTTTAACCCAAAGAAGCAAAAATGTAAACATGATAGGCCTTTCTCTCTCTTCCTCTTCCACCATCACTCTCCAACCAACCACAACCCCCACCACCACCTCCATCGTCGACGCTGTCCTAAGTTTGGCCTCACAGATCCTTTTCTCTTAATCATTTCCCAATTTGAATCTTACATACACGGACCATTCCCCTATGCTTTTGAGTTTTGGTAACCAACTCCCAACAGTTCCATGCTCATTTAAATTCCAGCACATGTGGGGCATATTTATTAGAAGTGGGACATCGGCTTTTTTGAATTTTTTTAGATCGGATTAGATATTAATGTCATTTTTGTCATTTGATAACTAATTTTTAGTTACATGAAATGTCTAAAAAATTGATGGTCCTAAATGAAAATATGTTTCTAAAATTGTATCAACTTAAAATTTGCCCATAAAAGAATTCAGATGTCACCTCACATTTATACTCAGTCCGTCTAAAATTATTGTACTATTTTCTTTTTTTGTCCATTTAAAAATAATTATCTTGTTTAAAAGTTTCTTTTTTAGGATATCATTTTTACTATTTTATCCTTATTATTTTCTTCTTATTTTAAGTTTAGGCTGCATATTCATGAGTTTTATAGAAAACTACACACTAATCCAATATTAATAATCAAATCAATTGTTTTTTCTTAATCAATGTAATGGGTCAAACAAAATAATAATTTTGGGACGGAGGGAGTACATATTTTTGAAAGAAAAATTTTTCTCCAATTCAAATGTGGATGATGAATATGAATATGATGTGACAACCAAATTTATTCACATTGTAGATAACAATGTTAATCTTTCACATTTTACTTGAGAGTGTGAAGACATCTTAGTCATTATTTTTCTGTTTAAAACTCTTTCTATCAGTTGTTTTCTTTTCTTTTATTTTTTATTTTTTTGTCAAATATTATTTAGTGATGAGATGTATGCTACATATAATTAAATCCACATTGCATTGCATTTGAGATATCCATTTTGATTGAATGTGAATTAATAAAGAAAAATTAATGATAAGCTTATAATTTTCCTTTAATTTTCATTTTTTTGAAATTTTATTCATTAGTTTGAGCTTTGTTTAATGATTAATTGCATTTGAGATACTATTTTTTTTAATGTATTTTGTGTTTCATGTAAGTATCTCAAAGATATTCGTGGTTTTTTTGGCTCAATACGTGCAAATCGAGGCAATTCTGAGCTTCAATGTTAAGTTTTGATACTTGTCGTTAGGCTCCGTTAAGAGTTTCAAGGCAATCAAAGCTAACAGAGGTTAACACCGCTAACGGATGACCAAATTGAAAGAGCTGGAGAGGTAAGGGTTGTGGCTTGTTTCCTTAGAAATCCAGGGACACCGGAGAAACATATCAAATCATGAGGGGGGGCGGAGCTAATTATGAATCCCCACCCCTTTTGGCTTTGGCGTTGACAACTGTCCAGCCGGCCACGCCACCGCCTCCATTAGCCCAACCACCTGCGTCCAGCTTCCTGGATCCAGTCCACCCAACCCATCTTCCAGCCCACCTACCCGCTTTCTCACCCTATCTCCCTCACAACCGCGCCCCGTTTTCCCCTAGGTAACTCGCGTGTCCCTCACCTAGTTGACCCATGTCCTGACCGTGACCCTGCCCCCATTTTCTTCTCTATTTTGCCCTTAAATCTCCCTTGTTCTTCCTATTTTACCCCTGACTGCTCCAACTCTTGTTGCCTTTGTTTTTATCCAATCCAGCTGGCCATTTTTTAGAACAAGCCTCCACTAGTTTTAGGGCAGCAGCCCTAAAACTCTCCTCAAATTCATTTCTCCACATCTCCACCCAATTTAAAATGCATCAGTTTTGAAGGCTTGGAGTATCAAATCAATGGTCAAGGGAGCAAAATTAAGTGAAGTCAACCAAAAATTGTAACTTTAATTGGTTTAATTCTTCTACTTCGTTATTTATTTTATTGTTGTAATTTTTGGAGAAACTTTGCATTTATCTTGATATCTTGATGATGAGCTAAATATATTTTTGGATTGTGATTATTATCTATGTTGGTTGTGATGCTTTAATTTAATTTTTCTCTATATGAAATATTACTCATATTTTTTTAAATCATTATCATTGTGTGCTTAATGTTTTTAATGAAATCGTGAATCCTTAAATGAACCCTAAAATTATAGAATACGAAGCGAAAGTCCTTCCTATTATTTTGAAAATCGTGATAATTGTTTACATCTCTAAAGCACACCGATTGTCGAAGGCCGTAGATAGTCATTGGGTGCTTGATCTACCACGCGGCTATTTTCTCCCCTATGTTATGTGTTGCAATCATATGAGCCCGTAGTAAGGATGAGTGATAACTAGGTTTGCTATACGTAGCGAAAGCCAGTAGCAAATATTAGTGTGCGCACGACTACCAAAAATTTGAGTTAAGAAAAATATGGAGAGTTAAATTAAACATTGGCTAGATTAGAAATATCACAATCCTACTTTTTACCTTGATTTGATGTTGTCACCGTGTCATCGTTGCGTTAGTTTAGTTTACTTTCTTACTTATATTTTATTTTGTTTATTTTATTTTTATTTTAAATCTAATTACCGTTAGCTTAGATAAAATTAGGTGTGTCCAATTTTAGTACTTAGGATTTATTTCTAGTTTTATCCTCGTGAGATCGACTCGTACTTACGAACTTTATAACTTGATACGACCGGATAATCTTGTCTGTGTTGTGTTCGCGCCCATCAATTAACACACGTAATTGAAGGTATTAATTATCCACGGCTACATACGATTAAATTCACGATTGCATTGATGATGATATGACTGAAATCTATTTAAACAAATGGTATTACATGCTCAAGTTATAATATTAATACGAGATTTAGTATTAAAGTCGTTGGATTATTACGATGTTGATATTTTAAATGTCCTCGTTATTAATTAAAAATATATTTAATCAAACGGTATACAGATGTAAATAATTTTGATCTAACGATACTACTACAAAAATTTATAATAATATAATAAATTAAAGCTCGTAATATTATATCTCAAACCTTTAACAAGCCCAAATGAAGCTTTTAAGTTTTAATAGCACTTCCGGTTTAGAAAATTTTTTAAAGTGTTACTTCATTCGTCCCTAAACTATCGTCTTAGTTGATTTGGCGCATGAATTAAGAAAAAACAATTGACTTGATTATTTATATTGGTTTAATGTGTAGTTTCTTTTAAATCTCATGTGTATGTGTCTCATAATTAAAGTATAGTGAAAAAACAAGGGTAAAATGATAAAAATAATATTTTAGAAAGATAGGTTTTAAACTGATAATTATTTTGAGACTGAGAAAAAAAAAAGGATGATAATTTAAGGATAGAGCGAGTATGAAAAGCTTCCGTCGTTGAGGTAAGCCGTGTCATCACTTAAAATTATAAACTGCTCTAAATTCATCAACATGTTCATCACTTCATTGTTGACCTATTATTATTATTATTTTAATTCTAGTCGTTTGAACAGTGAAATAAAATACTCCATCCGTCCTTAAATAATCGTCCTGGTTGATTCGGTGCAGAATTTAAGAAAAAATAATTGACTTGATTATTTATATTGGTTTAATGTGTAGTTTCCTTTAAAGCCCATGTGTATGTGGCCCATAATTAAAATATGATGAAAAAGTAAGAGTAAAGTGGTAAAAGTGATGTTCTAAAAAGGTAAGTTTCAAACTTGACAATTATTTTGGGACGGACAAAAAAAGAAAGGAAGACGATAATTTAGGGACGGAGTGAGTATTTTTTTTAGCCTTATCTTTTGTAACTAGTTAAAGTTTTGTAATTTTTAATACGTAGCCGTTTACAATTTTTTTTAGTTTATGTACTCCATCTGTCCCAAAATTATCATCTTGGTGGATTTGACGTACGGTTTAACAAAATATATTTGAGTAGATTATTAATAGTTTTAGTTTGATGTGCAGTTTACTTTAAAGTTCATATGTATGTGGCCCATAATTAAAGTAATATGAAAAAGTAAGGATAAAATGGTACTCTCTCCGTCCCTAAATAATTGTCCTGGTTGACCCGGTGCACAGTTTAACAAAAAACAATTGATTTGATTATTTATATTGATTTAATGTATAGTTTCCTTTAAAGCTCATGTGTATGTGGCCCATAATTAAAGTATAGTGGAAATGTAAGGGTAAAGTGGTAAAGTGGTAAAAGTGATATTCTAAAAAGGTAAGTTTCAAACTTGACAATTATTTTGGGACGGACGAAAAAGGAAAGGAGGACGATAATTTAAGAACGGAGGGAGTAAAATTGTTATCCCAAAAAAAAATAGTTTCAAACAAGATAATTATTGTGGTAAAAGTGTTGTCTCAAAAAGAAAAGTTTCAAACAATATAATTATTTTGGGACGAACGAAAAAGGAAAGCAGGATAATTATTTGGGGACGGAGGGAGTAATATTTTAATTAATGTAATTTTTTACTTACATAATTTATGTACATTTAAAAATAATGTTTTTTTATAATAAATAGATTACTTTCAAATGTATATTTTGAAAGATAAAAATATGTACTTACGGCTTCATGTTATAAAGATTTTACAAGTTTATGTAAAATAAATGATTTATGTAAAATAAATGATACTATTATCTACGTTCTGGGTAAATAGTAAATATTTCACATAAAGAATCAATTTTCAAAAATTAAGGCATAAAATTGTCATTTTACTACTAACGAGCTTTTAAAAGTATTATTTTCTTAAAAAAAATTACTTTCAAACTAGAACTATTTATCCGAAACGAATGAAATATCTATAATACAATATAGCTCATAGTTTCACATATGCAATTGACTAAAATTATTTAGGGGATGAGGATTGATTATTTTACTGAGATTTTACGGTCATTATCACTCCCCGAGTTCACATGTGTCAACGGCGGTTGAGAAACTATCATCTCTCTCTCCAACTCCCCCCACTATTTACGGTTGGTGACCGCTAATCCTTCCTCTATCAAACTCACGTCCCTTTTCTTTTCGATATTTTAATTAATTAATCAATTTTATGCAAAAAAATTTTGTAAGTTTTGTAATTTGAAATATTTGTTTTTTTTTATATTTTTAACTGTTATCATAATTAACTTAGATAAATTATAAGTAAATATTAATTTATTTTCACATTATCTGCTTTATTTATTGATAAATTCACAAACTGACGATGTGCTATCGACACAAATAAGAATACTAATATTAAAAAAAAAAAGAGTTGATAAACTGATATGGTGACATGTGATAAACCTTTTAAAATGTTGAAAACCGTGGATGTTCTAACTTCTAATCTAGTAAATCCAATCCACATGTTTATAGATTGGTTTCCATTTGCTAAACATCAACCCTAACAAGCACCAAAATTCAATATACAATATCGCAAAACATTCAATCATTGATTCCGTTTGATGATTGCGATGCGATCGCTATATCATTTTCTTTAACTAAAAAATCTTGGCAAGTCAGTCCACAAATTTATTCCTTTTTGGATGTGGCGCAGCAACTGAGAGCCTCCACGTGTGGAGACCTTTATCCAAACTCTATATCTATTTTTTGAGTTTTATCCCGGAACTTCCAGCCCACAACAGACTCTCAACTTAAGCCTCCATCCCAATCGCCCACCAAATGAATCGCAAGCTTTTACGATTCATTTACCGTGAATAGTAACTAAAATATATATATTTTATTTCAATTGTGTTGAAAAGTAGGGATAAAAAAATTAAAAAATATGGTAGTAGTTAGGTTTGTTAGTTGAGATGAGAGAGGTTTGAAGTTTTTAAAAGATTCGATAAAGGGTGATTATTGGAGTGAATTATTTTTTAGAGTGTTGAAAAAATGTAAAAGGAACAAAAAACGAGGTGGGTAGAATGTGATATTGGGTGTTATTGTTGTGGTTGCTCTGATATTAGCTTTACACACAGCAATGCTAGGGGCCCCACAAATACCTAATCAACGAACACGCCTATCAATTGTGATGCGCAATAGTCAATTGCTAATCATTCTAAGCAATCCAATTCTGATCCGATAATATTTTTTTCAAAATATTTTACATATAAAAATTGTTTATGTTCAGCTTTTAGTTATTAATCATTACAATTTCTACTAGATGTAAATGTTCTGCTAACTATAATAATGTCATTTTTCATATTTTTAAATTTTTTTAAATTTTGGCCATAAATAATATCATTTTTGTTTTTTTTAAAATAA
This sequence comes from Codonopsis lanceolata, assembly GCA_013146195.2. Classification (NCBI taxonomy): domain Eukaryota; kingdom Viridiplantae; phylum Streptophyta; class Magnoliopsida; order Asterales; family Campanulaceae; genus Codonopsis; species Codonopsis lanceolata. Next base: position 177,226,051 of record CM028378.1, read on the forward strand.
TAATAAATATCAATTTTAAATTATTAAATTATTTTTATAAATATGTAATTGTCAACGGACATATGGATAATTGAACTGTTGACTATTTTTGTAATATTTTGAACCTTAGATGATACTCCCTCCGTCTTCAAATTATCATCCACATTTTATTTTTCATCCGTTCTTAAATAATTGTCATCTTTCAAAACTTTTTCTTTTATGAAAAACACTTTTACCACTTTACCATTATTTTTTCTACCTACTTTAATTATGACCATATACTCAAGGGCATTAAAGGGAACCACATATTTCACCATTATTTATAATGCAGTAAGTTTTTTTTTTCTTAAACAGTGTGTCGGGTCAAAGTAAACAATATTTTGAAAACGAAGTAAGTATTAAAGTTCTAGTTTTACTTTGAAAATTTAACATCATAATGTAATCATTATTTTTAAATTATTAGGTGATATTTAGTATTAGTATACTTAAAAAATTAATGTTTAATAATTAGTTTATAATAAAAAATATATTAAAAATCAGATATTATGTCTTATTTTTAGGCCCCGTCTAAGCGTTGATCTGGCGCCTAGCATCCGCCTAACAATTTTTAGAACCTTGACGAATAATCATATTTAAGGCATTTCAAATGGTAAAGGTTATACGAATAGAGATATGATCTGAATTATCTTAAAACCTAACCATTGTGGAATGTTTATGGAAAAGAAGTGGTTTATAGAAAAAGAGTTGTTCATATAGGGAAAAAAAGAAGGAAAACAAGATAATGGAACCAACATTAAAATATCTTTGTTGTAAGAGGTGACCTCCTGTAAGACGGTATTACGAATCATTATCCATAAGATAGGTCTATCCAGGTTAAATGAGACAAAATTTAGAAATTTCAATCCAACCCGTTAGTTTTAAAAAAATACAACACCATCTCTCATGTTTATATATTAAGAATGTCACTTTGAAGTATAAAATGTGCCACTTTTAGCCCTAGAAGTGTCACTTTGCATTTTTAATGAAAATTATCATTTTCCCCCAAATAAAGTATTACTCCCTCCGTCCCTAAATTATCGTCCTCCTTTCCTTTTTCGTCCGTCCCAAAATAATTGTATACTTTGAAACTTACCTTTTTAGAACATCACTTTTATCACTTTACCCTTACTTTTTCATCATACTTTAATTATAGGCCACATACACATGAGCTTTAAAGGAAACTACACATTAAACCAATATTAATAATCCAGTCAAATAGGTTTTCTTAAACGGTGCGCCGGGTCAACCATGACAATAAATTAGGGACGGAGGGAGTACTTTTTTGGCTTAAATGTGCCACTTTTAGCCTTAAATGTTCTACTTTTACTTTGGAAAGTGTCTCATTTTTTATAAATAAAAATAATTACGTTTGACATTAACGTGTCTTTTTATATCATTAAAAGTGTAACTTTTTAGCATTAAATATGTTACTTTTGACCATATAAGTGTTATTTTACCTTATAAATAAAAATTATCGTAATTGACCTTAAAAGTGTCATATTTTAGCATTAAAAGTGTCACTTTTGGTCCTATAAATGTCACTTTGGATTTTAACTTTGTATTTTAATCAAAATAATAATATTTTTCCCTTAATAGTGTCACTTTTGAACTTAAAAAGAGTCACTTTTGCCTTTTAAATATGTCACTTAGTGTTTCGTCAAAGTTTGTTAGGGTCCGTCAAGCATTTTAAGGCAAATGAAGTTAACAAAGGGCTAACGGAGCTGACAGATGATTAAATTACAAAGATTAAGGAGGATGAAATTTTCGGTAGCAACTGTTGGAAAACCAGGGACACCGGAGGAAAAAAGGACATCTTAGCCGTCCATCAAAATAATAACTCATTTTGAGGTTAGAGGACCTCCAACTAAAGTTTAGAGCTTCTCAGTTCTGCTGTGATCAGCTCGACTGAACCATTTTTGTGAGTTATAGTAACATATTTTTTTTATTTATTATAACCCGCAAATTCCTAAATGGAGTTCCGTCTTACGAATCAGTTTTACCAAATTTCGTCATAAACAAGTTTTTGTTTTTGTGTAAAAAGAGTTTATCATTATGGAAAAATCATAGATTTTTTATGTCGATGCGACCGATTACATATCACAGTAAACTATGTGAAAAACCTTTTTAAAAAGTTCAATCCAATGAGGCCCCTAGAGCGTCCACAATGGAGCATTTTATCAACACTCCAAAAGTGGTTTTTGAGTTTTTTTGCAAAACTCAACTGCACAATAGACTCCCAATTCCACACTCAATCCCTATACCCCGGTAAATGGATCACAGATCAGGGGACTCGTAGCGTGAACAGTTGCTCTTCGTTCCCTCACTTCTCTCTTCCCAACTGTCTTCTTCGTTCTCTCTTCCCAACTATCTTCTTCGTTCTCTCCTCCCAGTCTTCTATCTTCTTTCTTCCCTACCGTCTTCCTCGTTCTATCTCCCCACACCACTCCTCTCAACAATAAAACCCTCTACCGCCGCCGCTGCCTCCATCTTTACTCACCGGCCGACGAAAATTCCGGAGATAACGCTGCACCCAAAACGCCCTCATTGAGAAGAGATATTCAAAGGAGGGAGAGATAGACGCAAAAGCAACACTGATTTTACTATTCCCTTTGAATCCGCGAAGGGATCTTCAGTTTTTGAGGTACAATTTCTTAAATTTCCTATCTTTTTGCTTTTGATTTTTATTTTCCCATTCATTTTCCATGATTTTGTTTAATTTTATCATACCCCTTTCCGGAGAGAACTCTGTTGCTGCACCAGAAAAATTGAATCTGTTGCTAAATTATTTTAGACTAGAATAGAGAATCCATTGGTGAGAGTTAAACTGTAAATTGTAAACATTCTTTCACTCATCTATGAACAAATCTTTTTTTTTTAAAGTAAAAAAAAATCTATCTTATTGTACTTTGATCTGTGACTGATGGATACTGTTTAGTCCTTTTGGGGTGATAAACTAGAGTTTCTGATGTAAATACTACTTTAGTGTTGATTCGAAGGTATGTTAGATTCTATGTTGAGTACCCAAGTTCAAAATTGATCCGTCAATTCGAGCATATATGTCTCAGTGTCGTCTTGGTCCATGCATTGTTTGGCATTTGAATTTTGTTCATGAAATTTGAATTCTGTTCGTTTTACTGTTAGTCTCAAACGAGTATTTTATTTATTTTCTTTAAAGAAAGAAAAAAAAAACTCTATTGATGATGATGAGTTGAAATTGAACAGTGTCAAATCTTATCAGCCTATAGTGGTGTGCTCGTCCAAATTTCTGGTTTGGCAGTTATAGAATGTTGTTCAATTCTTCTGGTACTGAACTGGAGTTTTGACGATAATTGGGCGCAAGTGTTAGTCTGAACCTAGTTTTGACTCTATTTCCGTAAGCAGGGTTCAAAATCAACACCCACAAGTAACATCAAGTCTGCCTTTGCTATGCTTTTTGGTTTGTACCTAGGTTTCAATCATGTCATTTGGGCATTGAACAATTTTTTTTACCGGAATTGTTTATATGAGTTGGTTTCATGTTAATTCGCCTCTCTTTGTTCGTTTGTTGTCGGTGCTTGACTTGGTGTCAATTGGATGTTGGTCAGGTAGTTTAGAAGTTGAACAAGATTTTTCAACCTAAATGGTGATTATGTGTTGGTAAATATATATAGTTCATGACATGATACAAATTAACATATACTAAAATGATTCTAGTAACTAAGCAGGGAAGGGATCTATAGCCATTGGAATTTAGTTTAGGAAAAGTTTGTTCCGCTTTGTGTTTGAAATAAATCGAAATTTTCCTCCCATTGCAGCAAAAATTAGATAAGTACATATAACTTTCTATCCTGAATAAACAATTCCCAAGAACAATTTTGCTTAGTTAAAAAAATTTACAGTGTGACCCTAAAGACTCTGGAGTGGATTAGTTGATGGCCAACTAGTTATATTCTTGTGGGAGAGAACAAGCAATTTTATAATGAGTTTACATAAATCCAACCTGAAAGAAGGAAAAGAAACAGCTAAATAAAACACAGAACTATAATAGAGATCAGAAACATTATTCCGAAACAACTGGTGATGAATCCTATACTAAAGTTACCCAGCTAAGCTTGACAAACTTTGACCCATACTAATCATCATCTGTGCACTTTGTTGAGCCATTTCCATCTGAAGCTGAAGCCTTTGCATCTGCTACTAAGCATAAGATACTTAAGGACCTTAAGAAGGAGATACAGTTGTTCAAGACCCAGAACTTGGCCAGGTAAACATGTCAAATGCTAGGTAGTATAACCCCTTTGAGTGCAGCCCAAATCCAACATTTTTATAATCTAATGAGTTTGGTGCTGCCTACAAAACTTATTAGTTCCTCTTGTCTGATTAAAAATTCCCCTTTGTAGGTCAAAACAGATTAATGATAACATTTATTTGTCATATATACCTTAAACTTTAAGAACAAAATTACTCTTCTTAATCTTTAACTAATGTAATGAGGAGAAAATTTTAGTACAAGAATAATTAAAAAAAGCTTAGTTTTTCTAATAGGACTCATTAAATGAAATGTTTCAAACTAGCAAGAACAACTACTTTAGGGAATTTCTCTTAGAATAATCTATTTTCACATCATTTTATTGCAAAACACTCATTTTTCTTTTGAAAATGGTCACATGTCCTGTTCAAAATTTTTGAGGACAGCAATGTGAAAAGATTCAACATTTGGATTCTTTGGAGAAGTTGTTGCTAATTCACTTCTTGAAGTATTTTGTTTTTAATGGGTTTTCACATGTTGACTCGAGTTAGAACATAATTTCAAGTTTGATGTATCATTCATGTATAAACAGACCTAGCTTGAGTGCTTTACTTAGACCATATATCCTTCAATTAATCGACAAGTTTGCGGCAGTTATAGGGGATAACTAAGTATGCTTCACGAGGGTACCAATTTTAGTTTGTTAATACATTTTAGAGCTGTACATCAAAATATTTCGAAATCGTGGAATAAATATATATACATAACCTGCTCGATTCTGTAAAAAGGTATTGGGTGGCTATCAAAAAAATGTTTCTCTTCTGCAGCTTTGCTCCCATGACCTACCCAAAGCTGCAAAAACAGTAATTTTAAAACTTGACTGATCCTTGGACTGAATTATATGTATAAATATCAGCAATAGCCCTCAACCCCACCTCACCTCACCCCACCCCATTAAAAAGGAAGAATTCTGCTCAAGTACAAAGTTACAAGAGGGCAGTATGGACTTCCTCCTACAAACAGGAACACATGCAGTGTGTTAAGCCATGCTACACATTATGCCTTGTTTGGTGTTAATTGTGTTTGGTCCAACACCTTGTGTTTGGTGTTTATTGTTGCCCATAAATACCCATTTACACCTATTACATAATTTGTATAGATACACACCAAACACATTTTGACTTAAGCATCCGTAGGATGAGCACACATAATAGGCATCCATGAGAAAGCAGCAACAACAACTTAGAAATGTTTACATACCCACAAATGAAAAATAATAAAATTAAAAAACATTCAGTAATTTACAAGGGAAAAAAAGGCTACCTTCTCGGGTTGTGTTTCTACTTTGAAATGGATCAAGCCTAAATAGAGCAGAAAAACAATAAAAGCATGCTAAGTAGTTGCCAGCCTCACTAGTTGTGAATGCAAATTGACTATGGGTCACATTCTCTTGGTGGCGGAGATTATTTCCATACGGGAAGGTTATGTGTAAAAGTACTTATGATATTCAGCTTAGAAATATTATTTAGGGAACAAAAGAAATGCAATGTAATGAGCTTTGTGTTGGAGATATGATAATCTTGGTTACTTGTTGGGTAGACCAAAAGAGAATTGAGCGTGTGTTGTGTGCACGCAAGTGGATGACGTTCAAAACGTTATTGTGTATCGAATCCATCGTTGAAAGTATTGAAAAGAGACATTTTATTGTTTTTCTTTGTAAAACCTTAGCTCAAGGGCTTAATGATTTTTGGACATAATTACTCTGATACCTAAGTTCAACACTAGTGCGATGTATGCGGACACATAACTTTGGCATTTCCTATTTAAGCATGAGAGAAAACACATGTTCATATTTTTCAAATGAATATTTTCTATTGTTTAACATAAATTACTTGAAGAAACAACAATATTAGGTAGTAGATTGTGGGGCTTTTAGCCTTTTTGCATCTTTCAATTTAATGAAAATTTGTTTTTCCTATTTTTCTTCTTAATTTAATGTCTCAGTCTTAACATCTGTCAATAAATAGTTCGCTTGCAACATAACTTTTGTTTAGTGTCAAGAATAATCTTTTTGAACTATCGGTTGCCATTTGCACGCTTTTTAAAAGTTAGGAGTCTCAAATCTGCGTTGTGCCTAAATACTTTAGTAACAACAAAATAAGTGAATAGTTGTAATCTAAAATGATGAGTTCGATATATATAAATTAAACAAATAATTATAACGTAAAAATTAAGAAAAAGTAAAATTAATAAATAGATTCACATATAACGAAAATAATCAATAAACACTTGATGTTTGATGAACTACTATCCATCTTACGCTTTTTGAAAGGTTGTGACTATTCACACTTCAAAGTTTGTTTTCGATACCTTTTTTATTATAATGGACAACACAAGATACAACACTTCAATACATAAAATATAATATTAGAGAGCAAATTTTGGGGTATTAATAGCCCCACCCTTTGTGGAGATACTACAAATCATCCTTTATAGGTCAGTGACTTCACTGGAATTGGCATCTTCTTGATGCACACTTAGTTTGTATATTCTGGATATCATGAATGATGCATGGAATATGCCTTGGAATATACTAAAGGATATTCATTATATAATTGATATGCAAATAAGCTGAGTGGGAAACATCAATTCTAATCAGAATAAGCATAATTTGCTATGGAGATTCCTAAAATAGATGAATTATTGACTGCATATAGATTATAAAGTTGTACTGAGCATCTAACACTGATGACCCTCTGGAACAACAATAAATCAAATACATTAAAATCAAATACTAAATCAAACACAATCCATTAAAAACTAATAATATACTCCCTCCGTCCCTAAATTATCGTCCTCCTTTCCTTTTTTGTCCATCCCAAAATAATTGTCCACTTTGAAACTTACCTTTTTAGAACATCACTTTTACCACTTTACCCTTACTTTTTCACCCTACTTTAATTATGGGCCACATACACATGAGCTTTAAAAGAAACTACACATTAAACCAATATTAATAATCCAGTCAAATAGATTTTCTTAAATGGTGCACCGGGTCAACCAGGACAATAAATTAGGGACGGAGGGAGTAATTAATTTGATACTTATTTGATTCAAAGCAAAAAAAACTTTTCCAACAATAGCACACAACCCAATACTTTTGCATACCCTACCATATTTATCTCAATTAATTTAATATATATATATATATATATATATATATATATATATATATATATTCATAAAATGGCTAAAAACTTGAAAAAATCATAGATTTTTTTTTCTGATATCCAAATGAAACAAACCAAGTCTCTATTTATAGGTGAAAATGTGTACTTTAATTCAGGAAAAAAAATTAAAAATAAAATTTGACTCAAAATTGGTCAAGAAAGGCAATGAGGGAAAATAAAATATTATCCACTGAGATGACGACACATGGAAAGGGCAGGGGCTGGAAGTGTTTGCCCATGTGTTGGCCACTATTTTTTTGTTTATTTTTTCGGCTCAAAACGACGTTGTTTTGAACATTTTAGTGCTGAAACTCGGTCATTTTGATCGGCTGGTCGACTTTGAATTTGTTTTGATTTGTATCTTAAATTGATACAAATCAAATCAAATCAAATAAGATTTGGATATGATTTTGTTTGATCTTCCGTTGAAAGTGAAGATTCATGTTTAATTTTTCTTTGATCTGCCATCTTCGAATTAATTTGAGGATTATAAACAATATACAACCTTTAGTTCGAAGTACAATTTGTTAGAGCTATCAAAATAGGTTGGGCATGTTGGACTAGTCCGCCCCGCCACCTAAAAGAGGTGGGTTGAGTTGGTATTTTTTAGGCCCGTCATTTTTTTTGGTTGGCTCGCCCCGCCCCGTCAAATGACGAGTTGATGTGGGTTGACTCGCTTAGAGTTGTTAAAATGGCTTGGGCCCATTGGGCTAGCCCGCCATGCCAAATGGTGGGTTTAATGGGTTGTTGGTTGGCTCGCCCCGTTAACCCACGTTGACAGTTCTACTATTTGTACTTTATCGATGCAATACTTTATAATTAAATTTACTATTTTTAATATTTACATTTTAATTATCTGTTTAATTTTCATACATTGCAGTCATAAGGACCCTAGAGCATATACAATGGTGATACTCAAATCAAACACAACCCATTAAAAATCAGTTAATTTTTTTTTTAATCGATTTTTTTTTCTCCTAAGGGGGGCATGGGAAGGGATCGAACCTGAGACCTCACAAAAAAATCAGTTAAATAATTCATTAGATACCTATGTGATTCAAAATAAAAAAACATTCTCAAGGGTGGCACAAAATCCAATACATTTACATACCTCACCATATTTATCTCCATTAATAATGACTAGAACTTAAAAAAAAATCATATAAATTTTTTCTGATTTCCAAATGAAACAAACCAAGTCTCTATTTATAGGTAAAAATGTGTACTTTAATTCAAGGGAAAAAAATAAAAATAAAATAATTTTGTTGGCTAAAAATTCGTCATGAAAGGCAAAGGGGAAAAATAAAAATGATGGCCAATACCAATTTGACACATAGAAATAGGGAATGGGGAAGGAGGCTCATACCTTGGAGTTGGAGTCATTTGGTATCTTCGTGATTTGTTTTCCATAAAATTAACCGATGATTTGTGGAATCTTTTTTAAAAATTGCTATTGGAATCCAAGATTTGGGTTAGATTTTAATTAGAACCCCCATTGAGCTTGCTCTAAAAGGTGGCCCAGTAATAGAATTGAGGTTTCAACTTCGATCTCTTCTCGTACCCCTATTAGGGGAAAGGTTTATAAAATAAAATAAAAAATACATTGCAGTCACAAAAATAATATTTATTTTTATACATTTCATATATCACACGGATGGATGACTATTAAGGATACTATAAGGTAGAGTGCCAAACAGATATTGTGTAACATAAGTCATTCTTGATTTCTCTACGTTAAAAATCAAGAAAATATTTTGGGGATCTACAAACTCTGGACAAAGAAAGTTGTCTATCTTAGCAAATTTATTTCTTCTCATTATTGGTTATGAAAATGAAATACCACATATATAATGACTTTGTGCTAGAACCAATCACTTTTTTCTCATTGGTTACTTCTAAAATTGGCATAGGAAGTAGAATAAGAGAGACCCTTAACGTAACACCTATTTTACTAAACGTAACATTAATTAATATGTGAAAATACCTAATTACCCATTTTACCCTTATCCTATGGTCTAACTCTGGCCAAACCAAACCTTAATTATACCTTGTCACTTGAGTTAGATGAACCCCAGTTTAAGCACTAAATCAAGCTTGATCAAGTAAATGAGCTAGCTACCTCGACTCGCTCCCAAGACACTAGATTTAGTACTAGAGTCTAGAGGTATGCCTTGGACTACGTCTAGTCTTTCTTGGATTTCCAAAGCCATTTGCGATATAATTGCTTGAAGTTTTGAAATTCTTTGATATCCAAAGCCATTTGTGATATAAGTGCTTAAAGCTTTGTTCCAATCGCTAGTATCACCTTTAGGATCGTCCTAAACAACCTGAATGGCTAAATCTGCCACCTGGAATTGCATGAGTTAATATTTGATCGTTTAAATGGCTCCCCAAAGTCGTTTAAACGACTTACTTTGGTAGTACACAATTAATGGTCGTTTAGACGACTTACCTTGTTAGTTTACACAATTGGAAGGTCGTTTGCCATCGTTTAACAACTCACCTTGATAGTTTACACAAATCATGGGCATTTAAATAACCCTCAGGGTCGTTTAAACGACTCACCTTGGTAGTTTACACGATTCATGGTCGTTTAAACGATTAAGGTGACTCGTTTAAACAACCATGATGAGTCATTTAAACAATTCATCAAGAATATACTGATTAGATATTTTTATCTTAGTAAATAACAAAAATATCTTTAAAGTACCCTTTTTGGCTTCTCAGCTTTATCTTTACCTTATGAAACTCCATCTCTCTACCACTAGGCCACCTCCTTAGGGGTAAACACCACTGGGGAGAGTTTTCCCTTTTTTGGAACAGCTTTATCTTTGCATTTAAACAATCCAATGTTATTACTCTATTTGAAACCAATTCCGAACAATGAGATCTCGTAGGAAACACCAAAACAATATCAAATTACCTCTTCAAATCAAACACAAACAATCCAATATTTATGATGAAATTATTGGAGAATAATATCTTTATATTTATTTGTTATTATTATTTCCTTTTATTTACCTTCCTTGTATAGTTTATTTTTTTTGTGTAACTCTTTCCTTATTGTAATTCATTCTTGTAAAGGTTTCTTGTACCACACTTCTAGTGTAACCCTAATTATAATTTCTTATATAAATAGATTATTTAATCAATGGAAAAGCTATGACATTATTCCTGGAGTTTATTATTTCCTACATGGTATCAGAGCTTCGCTCCCAAAACCTTTAAACCACCAAACTTCTGCAACCCTATAATCATCATCGTCATCTCTCCCTAGGTTCAGCATGGCCTCCATCACCATCACCATCCAAGAACCCACCGATGCCTCCAAAACCTACCAACTCATCAACATCTCCAACCACAACATCACCAAGCTCACCCCTACCAACTACCTAGCCTGGAAACTTCAGGTTGAATCCATACTCATCGGGTACGATCTGTACAAATTTGTCGATGACACCTCCCCCTGTCCTCCAACCACCATCACTGTCAACAATGCCCCTGTCCCTAACCCGACCTATATCCCATGGATGTGCCAAGACAAGTTACTGTTTGGTGCCCTTGTCGGCTTCCTCACCTCGCCTCTGGTGCCTCTCATTGGTCAAGCGGCCAACAATTGGGATGCCTGACTCATTCTCGCCAACACCTTTGTTCACCCCCTCCCGTGGGCATATCAAGAAAATTAAGGACCAACTCAAACGGGCTACGAAAGGAACTCAGTTGATTTCCGAGTATATGCAGCTAATCAAGGGTAAGTTTGATGAACTTGCAGCCCTCAGTAAACCCCTCGACCATGAGGATCTCATCGAGATAGTGATGGGCGGTCTCAGCGAGGACTATCACCAAGTTGCTAACGTCATTGAAGGTCGTGACACTCTCATACCTTTTGATGAACTCCACGAGAAGATCATCAATCGCGACCTAGTTCTGAAGCAATCCGTTCCAACTCCTTACCCAGTCACGACTAACACCGCGTCCACCAGGTCACATGGATCTGCTCAGCATCATTGCTCACAACAGCCTGCTCAAGGACATCGCTCCTTATCAACCACCAACTCGGGCTCTCGCCGTCCTTACCTTGGCAAATCTCAGGGCTGCAGGCAACAAGGTCACACGGTATCTCAGTGTCCCTCCTTTCAACTTTTTCAAGCCTCGGCGTCCATGCCTGCTCGCTCCTCACCCACGACCAACAACTGGCACCCGCGTGCTCATATAACCACAACCACGGGTAACCCTTATCCGATCAGCCATACTCGGGCAACGACGACATAGTCATCGGTGATGGTACCGATCTGCCTATTGCCAACGTGGGTTCAACCTCTCTTCCTAAACCCTCAGTTACTTTTGAATTACATAATGTTCTATTTTTCCTAGCATGCAACAAAATCTTATTTATATTTCCCAATTTGTACATCCAATAAAACATCTATTCAATTCTCACCAACTTCATTTTATGTGAAAGATCTACAAACAAGGACCTTGCTGCTGACATGATAATCTAAGGATGGTGTGTATGAATGACTGAGCTCTCTCCCTCCTCGTCAACCTACTGCCTTTACCTGTTCCATGAGCTCTTCTCCTGACCGTCAAAATTTATTTGAAATTCATAATTTTCCTTTATATTTACAGATGACAAGGAACTGTTCATACACGCGGTATCAGAGCAGGTTAAAGGTCTCTGTCAAGGACATCCAATCATTCTCATTTCTAGTATCAATAATCACTATGCATTCCATTCAATTCAAATATTTTATTCGAAGGCTAAAATTCAACAGAAACAAAGTAGACACACGATAAACATGAATTGAAAACAAATCAACAAATTCAACACATTAGGCTCACGAATCACCGTACTAGTAACGAACAAACTACAAATCTGATCACCGGCATAGTACAACCACCCCCACCACCACCAAGACCAGGTACGAAAATCCTAGATCCCTTCCAACTACAACCCTGATTCTGGAAAAGTGGCTTTCAAGCGTCCTCGTCTTTATCGCCTCAGTCCAGCCGCTCTCTTTTCTTATATTCACCCTCACTCTGACCTCCTTTCTGCCTCGATCTTTATCTCTCACAGCTCCGACCAAACTTCCATTATCGGAATCTGGGTGAGGAGAGATGGGGGTTTAGTGATGGCGACCATATCTACTATAGAGAATGGAGAGAGAGAGAGTCGGCCAAAGTGAGGACGCAGCTCACTTCCTCGCCTCCAAAAGCCGCCTTGTAAAACTGTACGATTTCCTTGCCTCTTCCGCCATCGCTACCGGTTGAAGAGAGAGAAAATGACAGTGATAATTATATATATTGGAGAAAAAAGAGAGAAAGTGGGAAGAAATGGATAAATGAGACATGTAACTGGGCAGATAGATAGGATCATTCACAAATTGAGGGGCGTTTTCAACCATTAAGGGCAAATTCAGGATTTCAATCAAATTTAGACGGCAAAACTCACGGTAACCCCGCGAGTGGGGAATCTCACAGCAAAAACCGAGTTGAAGGACCAAACACATATATAAAAAAATAGTAGGACCAAACACATATTTCGTGGATAGTTCAGGGACCAAATAATATATTAATCCATATATATATGTATGTATGTATATATATATGTGTGTGTGTGTGTGTGTGTGTGTATATATATATATATATATATATATATATATATATATATATATATATAAAATACAATAGAGGTCAGTGACATGCTTGCAATTGACTTGGGATAAAAAAGGGTCAGGATTTACTATTTTACGGTTATCCAACGGCCCTTATTTCCTTCAGCTCTAGCATGTGCGAATGACGGTTTTCCTAGCGAGTATTCTTTTCCCTCTTTCTTGCAATTCCTCCCGACTCCTTCTTTTCCTATTACGGTTTTACAGTTTTACAGTTTAATGTTATCGTAATTAACTTAATCAATTAAATTTTTTTTCGACCCGTAATTTCGTATACAAATTAATTGAAATATTTGTTTTTTTTTCTTTTTAACTGTTATCGTAATTAACTTAATCAATTCAATTTTTGTCCGACCTATCGTAATTTCGTATACAAATTAATCAATTTATTGTTTTACCAAGATTCACGATTTTTATTTTGCAACACCAATTTCCAAATAATGTCTCTCTATTTTTTTAAAATAATTTTCATTGTAGTTCTTAAAAAGATTACAATTTTGTCCAAGTAATTTCAATAATCTCTCCTAAAATTTTATAAATACGTTGGAAATATTCTTAATTAATGGTAGCATATGTTTAAATTAGGAAGTATAAGTTAAAGATATTGACGAATGTCAAATTTTTAAACGAAAAATTATGTGTGGGCATTCATTTCATTGTAACATTGATATATATGAAATATAAAGAATGTCTCTCTATCACGTTTAATTTCACAATCTCACCGTTTTTATCACGTTTTATTAATCCCTATTCTATTACTGCGAAAATTATTGAGATATTACGGTTTACAAGACGATTTATAGTTATTATTTTACATTTGAGAAAATTAGTTACTCTTTTACTGAGATATTACGGTTTTACAGTTATTATTTTACATTTGCGAAAATCAGTTACTCTTTTACTGAGATATTAAGATTTTACAGTTAATATTTTACAGTTTTATGGTTGCGAAAATTTGTATTTGTATTTTTTTTCTTTTTAATTGTTATCGTAATTAACTTAATCAATTTAATTTTTTTTCCGACCCGTAATTTCGTATACAAATTCAATTTATTTTTTTAAAAAACGTAATTTTTGTAATTTTTGAAATATTTGTTTTTTTACTGTTATCATAATTAACTTAAACAATTTAATTTTTGTCTGGCCCGTTTTGTCTGATCAGTAATTTCGTATACAAGGAGTATTAATTAATCTTTCCGTTTCGGGCAAAGAGGCCCCGTTTGAAAGTCATTTTTTTAAAAAAAATAATATTTTTAGTAGTTTATTTCCACAGTATCTATTTCATTTATTGATAAATTTTTAAACTGGAGCCGTGCCATCAGCAAAGCACGAACAAGAGTACTAGTATTTATATACTAGTCTTTGTGCTCGTGCCTATGGAACGGCGCAAGTAGGGGAGGATGTCAGCAGTGGAGAAAAAAATTAAAACATTTATTTGTAATTTTATTTAAAAAAACAGATGCGGTACCTTTTTAGACATTTTTAAAAAATGGTTAAACAAAAAAAGATGAATCCACCTTCTTAACAACATTAAAAATTGGAAGAATGTTTTATACACTCAATTTAAATTATTATTATCACTTCTATTAATTTAAATTGACTATTTTTCAATTTAAAATTTTAGTATTTTTCTTAACTTTGTAAATAATTATTTTTATTCTTAAATAATTATTCTTAAATAGGACAACAATACAAGTTGGAATTATACCGATTTAAAGAGAGGAGGTGGAGAGAACATGTGAGAAGGGGTGTGTAGGGGTTGCTCAACCGCCGTTCAACCGCCATTCGCACATATGAAATCTAAACGAAATTGAGATCGTAGGATCTCGGTAAATGAATTGATCTCAACCCCTTATTAGCATTTATCAATTGCACATGTGCAATCCAAGTTGTATTGTAATATAGACTAGTACTCTTAACCCGTGCCGATGGCACGACGCCAGTTTGAGAATTTATTAATAAATGAAATAATGTGGAAATGAACCCAAATACCTATCAAAATAAAATATTTTACTTCGATATTTATTTTTTAAAAAAACCAAGAAATAAATATTTTAATTGTAACTACTGTTAAAATACAAAAAAAAATTTATTGTTTTCTCAATAACGAAAACTCAGTCTTTTTCTTCTGGGGGGTTTTGCTTAACTTTGTAAACATGAGATGCAATAACTTTGTCCATTATTTCCACCTACACATGTGACAAATAAAATTCAAACATATTCAATTAACTAAATTTTCTGCTTCATCTACAAAACTCTTATCCTCCCACATATCTATATTACAAAATCTAACAGGCGAACGAAGATGCATTTGATCTAAATTAATCAACCCTAAAAACTAAAAAATGACAATTAAATCAATGAAAACCAATACACATACCCCAACAAACGAAACCACAACAATGAGAAGATGTCCAACATTCTATAAAAATAAACTCGTGCTCATGCCGATGGTACGGTGCCAGTAAGAGTGTGGTCAATGTATGAACTGAGCATGATAAAAAAATTAATTAAGAAACCACAACTAAATATTTGTAAAACCGTAAAGGCCTCTTTGTCCGGAACGGAGAGATTAATTAATAATTTGTACACGAAACTACGGGCCGAAAAAAACTTATGAATTTTTTTTATTTGTATAAGAAATTGCGGATCAGAAAAAAATTAAATTGCCAAACAAAAAAACGGGCTGGACAAAAATTAAAATTGATTAAGTTAATTACGATAACAATTAAAAAAAACAAATATTTCAAATTACAAAACTTACGATTTTTTTATTTGTATACGAAATTGTGGGTCGAAAAAAATTAAATTGAAAAGAAAAAAATTAAAATACAAATATTCAAAACTTACCGTTGGACTAAAACTAAATTGATTAGTTATGCACGTTAAAACAATAAATCTCAGTAAAACAATATCGGTAAAACCATAAAATAATAAATGTAAAACTGTAAAATCGTAAATAATAACTAAGTCGTAGAATATGCATTTATTGGAACAGTTATCTATTTTTGAAAGAAAAAGAAGCAGTAAAATTGGAAAAAGTAATTGTCTTTCACACGTTTACAATTTAGATTAAATTTAAAGCGTAAGATTGCAGTAAAAGAATTAATCTCAACCTATGAATAGCACTAGTCAATTACCTAGTTGTTTTATAAAGAAACCTAATTCTAACAATATAAGAAAATAAATCTCAGTAAAACAATATCGGTAAAACCATAAAATAATAAATATAAAACTGTAAAATCGTAAATAATAAGTAAGCCGTAGAATATGCCTTTATTGGAACAATTATCTATTTTTGGAAGAAAAAGAAGTAGTAAAATTAGAAAAATACGTTTACAATTTAGATTAAATGTAAAGCGAGAGATTGCAGTAAAAGAATTAATCTCAATCTATGAATAACCTTAGTTAATTACCTAATTGTTTTATAAGGAAACTTAATTCTAACAATATAAGGAAAACCCAGAAGAAGGGGTTACTCAAATAAATGACAACAGTAAGATGATAGTAAATTAAATTAAATCCTGATCTATGAATAACACTAGTCAATTACCTAACTTCTTTGTAATATAGATTATGCGTATACTGGACAGAACAATGGAGAACGAGAACAAAGGGAACGAAGGCGCTGGCAACAAGCATTTCGGCTCAGATCCCTTTTCTGAGCAAGTCCTCCGTTCAAACCACTGCGCACACAGATCACAAGGATAGCCCACTCAAACCCGAGCCCCAATCTCCGGTAAACCACAAATGATGAACCCACCGTAATGAACCACTTCATATCTCACCCAAAACCACTGAACAAGAACCACAAAGGAATTCAGTACTCAAAGCAACGACTCACAGAAGGATTCGCCTTCAAGAACACAACCCAAGTATATCTCTCGCACACTCACTAAGAGAAGAGAGAAACTTGATCAGTTTGACGATCGGAGAGATAGGGTAATGGATCTCAAAGAGAGAGAGAGAGAGAGAGAGAATTGGAACGACTGAAATCCCCAAGTGTTGTCTCACAAATGGCGGAAGGCAGTATATGAAAGGGGGGAAAGGAAAGTGAACGGTTTTCACAAAGAAAACCTGGCTTTAGGAACATAAGGGTTGCACCATACCAACTTCTCTCTTGGTTTCGAAACCGTCAAGTTCAAGTTCTCCACCGTCTCTTTTGTGTTTCTCTCTCCCCCCAAATCATCTCCACTTTCCTTACCCTACCCAACCCAATTCACACTTTCATCAAATGTCTCTTTCTGAGGCTCATGTCCAAACTACTACCAACAAATTTCACTCTTGCTTTCAAGATTGTGTTTTAAGGTCTATTTATGATGCTATTCATGTGTTTACAATTTATAGAGTTTACATAGGCACATAACAGTAGGTGTTAAAATGTTTGTTTAGGGGGTTTTCAAAACCCAAATTATTTTAGGCTTAATTCTCTATTTGGTCAATTCGCTATTACGAAAAATCCACTAAGCTTATTTTATTACCATTTTTTAGAGTTGTGTCACCCTACTTTACAAAAGGTATCACGTTAGTCACTAGGTCTGTTTTTTGGGATGAGCCACCTAAATTTTTTGTGATAACCCGAAAATACTCTCAATTAATTTTTTTTCCATATCTTCGTCTTCTTCTCCAATTTGATTTCATACTCTGTAAACCAAGAATTACATGTCTCTCTCTCTCCTATTCTCGTTCATGTCTTAAGCATATACCAGAATTAATAGATAGAATCACAAGCTAATTCCACTCATAAATCACTCACTTTCGGCACCTCGTCTAAATCGGTGAAAGGAAGGAATAAAAGCTCTTTCCAGAAGTGAAATCTGACCTAACAATAAGTATGAAAGCTACTCCTAATCTACAGATTTATTCGAGCAAGTTCTGTACTTGAACAATCAACAGAATGTTGTGTGGGAAAAGATATAAATTAGGCACAGAACTAGAAGGGAAAGTTTTTACCACCACGCGAGAAGTCTCCTTCAGCTGTTAAGCTGTTAATAAGACTCTCTTTCTCTCTCTCAAGTCAAAACCCTCATTAATGAACAGATCCATGGAGTTAATGGTGTCTGGGTCTCTCAATTCCAACAGTTCTTTTCCTTTTTCTAAGTCTATGATTTCTCTGAAGGGACCCGACCTGGGTCCTCCTACGTGGAGTTGACATGTGGCTTTCAGCTGGGCTGAGTGGGGCCCATCTCTCAATAGCTCATCTAGGCAAAGGGTCGACCATGAGCGACGATGACTCATCTTCCCGAGCAAAACATCCTCGGATTGACCAAGGGCCCTTCCGAGGATCAAACCCGACCACCCATCGAGACGAAGATCAAAGTCATGCTCGGTAGACCAACCTTCCATGACAATGACATGCTTGACTTATAGCCTGTACCTAGCCTCCAGATGTCATCTCCACAAGAGGCGAGCAAGCCATGCATGCCGTTATAGCTTAGCGGCTCATCAACCGCCTACAATTGACACATCACACGCTGTTTATCAACCACTCAGGAACTGCCAGCAAGCCGACCAGTGGACAAGTCCCACCATCAGGGACCCCTATTCCAATCATGATCTCAAATCCAAACTACTATAAAAGGAAGTCTTTCCCTTTAAGAAAAGGTATGATTTACTTTGCATTCAAAGACTTATAAGAGTTTTTGCACACATTAGACACAAAAGATGATTCTTACCAAACACCCACCGGAAGCTTAAGGGAACGCCTAGCTCCGGGATACATAAAACTCCCTGATTACTGACTCTCACACCTGAGGACTGTAGCTGGGAAACCCCTAGTACCTTAACAGTAGTTTTCTTTCAGGTAACCAACGGCCAAGAGCAAGCACAAAGCTCAGATATCCTATCGACTTTGGTACGACAAGTACCCACATACACCGACGTGAACATCAACCCAAGACACGTCAGCTCCGGTCCATTACGTGGACCACCAGCATAGTCACCCCATCTTTGTGGCGTGATCAAGTGGTTCCAAGCCATAACTCTAGAAAAATGGACAAACAAACTCCCACGAAACAAAACCATCCAGGAACAAACATACCACCTCCATCACCTGTCAGCAAAGTGACTGACATGGACCTCGCCACCGCTACTTCAAAAGCGTTGGGAGGAAAGGACAACCAAGAAGAGGCTCACAACATGGAAGGTGTCACTGGCCAAGCGAACACCATCTTTGATGTTGACGAGGGAGAGGCTCAGGTGGAACATTCTCGAATAGAAAAGAACAAGGCCACCGAGCAGGACAAGCTCTTGGTAGAGGCAAAGTTCTGGGAACGCCAAAGGCTTTACCTTACAGGAATTCAAGAAGCCGAGCTTAAAATGTTCGCGCTTAAGAAGAAAATGAAGGCATCGACTAATGCCATACCCCAAGAGCAACCAGCCCAGATCCTTCAAAAAGTTACTTCAAGGGGTAAAGGAAAAGAAAAGGACATACCTCGGGCTAGTATAAGATCTCGGCTAGGGGATAGGATGAACGAGCAGACACCCAAAGCTAGTATCCATAGCCGGTTAACTTTTCCGAATGAGTCCAATCGCCCTCGTTGAACACGGGAGAGAAGTGAGGAAGGAGAGTCCAAGTCGAGGGTCGAGGTAGTGAACGTGCGGGCATTGCACTCACTCCCAACAATCGGGAACAGGACACCTAAAGAGTGGTCGGAACGCGACCACCGAGGTGTAAAAGTCGACCAATAAGCCATGTTTGGTCGTAGAACAAGATGCGAAATTCCTTCGTGGCAGGCTTGAGGCCATGGAAAAGGGAAAACCTATGGTATTACCCCCAGCCAAAAATTGCCCATTCCAAGAAAGAATGAGGAAGGCCCCGTTACCTGATAAAAAAATCCCTACATTTGAATCGTATCAGGGCCTCACTAATGCTGTCGATCATATGGCCAGCTTCGAGGTCAAAATGAACGTAGTGGCCCCTGATGATGAAGACGCATGGGGAAAGATATTTGCAGGGACCCTCAAAGGGAAGGCATTGAAATGGTACACCGGTCTCCCACTAGATTCGGTTGAAAGTTGGGATGAATTCAGACAAATGTTTGTCACCCAATTCTCCTCGGTCGGGCTCCAGTCGAAAAAACAGACCGACCTATGCGGGATACAACAACGGATAAACGAGTGGAACCAGACATACATGGATAGATTCATGGCCATGGTCGACCAAATACCGTACATCTCCGAAGAATCAATTAAGATGTGTTTTATCTCCGGTTTATAATAGGGGCTGAGGAGGCAAGAGATGATGCTGCGATACCAAACTTTCGTCGGTGAAATGTATGCCAATTCTATTCGGGTGATCAATACCGAGGAGGCGAAGAAGGAAGAGAATGAGAAGAAAGACGGGAAAAAGAAAGAGCACGATGGAACGCATCGGGCTCACGATAACTCGAACAAAGGGGGCGAGGATCAGGCCACAAAGAGGAAGATAATCGAGGAAAGAACGTGTGGGATGAAGTCGACTGGACCCCACTCACGACCAGCCGTGAGCACAAAATGAACGTCCTGCTCGATCAGGTCAAAATAGGCAGGTCGTGGCCGTTGAAAGAAACTCGGTATCCCCGCAACCCCAACAAACGATGTATTTTCTACAAAGACATCGGTCATACTACTGAGGAATGCATCAACCTGAAAAAAGCAATCCAAAAGCTGATCGATAGAGGCGAGCTCCGAAGGTTCGAAAAGAAAAGCAACGACCAGGGGGGAAGGCAGAGAGAGCCGTAGCGACATCAGAACCCCCGACCAAATAACGGAGGCCCAGGAACGTGATCGATACCATCAAGGAGGCCACGCCAAGTGGGACTCAGTTGAAGCACATGATTTACAATTTGAAGCATGTAGTCAACATGATGCCACTACCCGATAAAGTAGGAGGAATTACCTTTTGGCCAAGAGAGGTAGCCACTAGCGAAACTGCTCGTCAACAACCTTTGACTATCCGAGTGAGAATCCATGATAGCGAGGTGAGGCGAGTACTAGTTGACACGGGGGCTGGAAGGGATATTTTGTATTATTCCTGTTTCAAGGGGATGGAGTTGGGAGACGCCCATCTGAGGCCGAGTAGCGTACAGTTGGAAGGGTTTACCGGTCATAAGGTGGCGGTGAAAGGAACCATCATCCTCATGGTGACTTTGGGGGGAAGAGAGCATGACTCTTCGAACAAAGGAGGTCGAATTTTTGGTACTCGATCTACCATCCCTATACAACGCCATACTGGGATCACCTTTTCAAACGTAGTTCCAGATGGTTGTGTTTATGGCTCACCAACGAATAAAATTCCCTACTGAAAAAGGGGTAGGCATGGTCTTAAACGATCTAGCGAGCACCCTGGAGCACATCTACAGGGAGAAGACGCGGAAGGAGAAGGTGACAATCACCATGCCCGAAGGAGAAATGGTCTAAATTAGCAGAACGATCAAGAGGCTCCGAGAAACGAAATAACTGATTTCATTGCTCCTCGAGCATGCACAAACGTAGTAATTAAAGCGAGTTGGGAACGCCAGCTCTCTCGAAAAAAGTGGAAAGCAAGCTGGGAACGCCAGCTCGCCACAAAGAGAGGGAAGCGAGGACCATATGATCGGCACCTCAACCATTACCGAGCATGACAAGAAAGACCAGGCAGCCACGAAAGTAATCACTATCGAAAGCATGGACGTTGATCACTACCCAGCTATCGAGCCAAACGAGGACCTCGATGAAATCGTGATTAACCTCGACTTCCCCGAGCAAAAGGTCAAAGTAGGAAGAGAGATTTCTAAGGAAGAGCGAGCAGCAATCATCAAGCTATTAAAAGAAAGCTTGGATGTGTTCGCCTGGAGGATTGAGGACATGGAGGGCATTAGCGAGAATGTCGATATGCACCAGTTAAGCATTGATCCAGATTTCATTCCCATACAACAAAAGGCACGAATTTTTTCATGGGAAAAACAGATAGCCATCAAAGAGGAAGTGTCAAAATTGCTGAAAGCTAAGATTATTAAAGAGGTCTTATATGCAACCTGGATTGCAAATGTGGTCATGGTGAAAAAAGTAACCGAGAAATGGAGAATGTGTGTGGACTTCACTGACCTCAACAAAGCCTGTCCAAAGGACTGGTACCCACTACCCAGGATCGATCAGCTTGTGGACTCCATTTCTGGGCACAAAATCCTTAGTTTTGTGGATGCTTATTCGGGCTATCACCAAATTAAGATGTGGTTGGCCGACCAGATACACACAGCCTTCCGAGCGGCTGGAGGATTGTATTGTTACACCATGCCTTTTGGCCTCAAGAACGCGGGGGCTACCTACTAGAGAATGGTGAACAAAGTGTTCGGCGACCAGCAGGGTAAGAATGTGGAGGCTTACATTGACGACATGGTTATCAAAACCAAACACTTCGATCATGCCAATGATTTGCGGGAAACTTTCTCAAATCTGAGAAAGAACAAAATGAAGCTCAACCCGGCCAAGTGTGCATTCGGAGTAACAACAGGAAAATTCCTTGGCTACATGGTCAATGAGAGAGGAATCGAAGCCAATCCAGAGAAGATAAAGGCTTTGACAACTATGGACGTTCCATCCTCGATCAAGTACGTCCAATAACTCAATGGTCAGATCATCGCCCTCACTCGTTTCATCGCCAAGTCAGCCGAGAAAAGCTTGTCCTTCTTCAAAATATTGAAGGGAGGGAAGAAGTTTGAGTGGAACAATGACTGTACCCGAGCTTTTGAGGAGCTCAGGGAATACCTTGGCCGGCCACCACTCAAAGATCCCAAGATCGAAGAAAAGTTATATGTATATTTGGCAAAGATCGACTCAAATAGCTGCCGCAGCTTTTAATAATAGAATAAAAGAAAATTCAAAAACCAATTTACTATGTTTCTCATGCACTGACGGATGTTGAAGGGAGATACTTGGAGGTTGAGAAATTGGTCCTCGCCCTAGTCATTGCTGTCCAGAAACTAAAAGTTTATTCCCAGGCACATTCAATTATATTATACACCAATTTTCCTTTGCGAAAAATCCTGCACAAACCGGATATGACGAGCAGAATGTTGAAATGGTCGGTAGAGCTTTCAGGATATGACATCGACTATGAGCCCAGGAAAACGATCCGAGCACATGTTCTGGTCGACGTCATCACTGAAACTTCATTTACGAAGCAAAAGGCCAATGAAGAACAAATCGGCAGAGAGGTCACCCCTGTGACCACAAAAGCGACTGTAACAGACGAGCAAACGAGGACTAGGCCCTCTCAATATTGGGTCGGTTGGTCGACGGAAATAGTTTTCCTCTCTAAGGTTTTTTGCTTCCCTTTCTTCACCTTGAGGTTCTTTGAAAACAATCTCCCTCTCCCTTTTGTGTAGAGTAATGGAACTTCTCTTTTCGATCCGACCACCTTCTTTTTAAAGAAAGGCCGATGTGAGAACTCTCAAATGGAGTGCGTCTTTTTTTCGTTTGAGATTTAAAGGTACCCCACTACTTCCCTTTTAAGCACCTTTTCCAATTATTTATGCTTTCCTGTGATTTTCATGAATTGTGGAGGATTTATAATATTATGGAAATGAGCCCCCCCTCTCTCTCTCTCTCAAGTCAAAACCCAGATTGTATGGCGAGCTTCATTTTGTCTAAAAAACACATTAATAAATAGATCCAAGGTTGGTGGTGATGGATATTTTAGTATTTTTGTGTCTTTAAGGGAGGGTATTTTAGTCTTTTCAATGAGTTCTGTTAATGACATCCAGTTTATAAACTATATTGATACTTTTTGTAAAGTAGAGTTATCAAACTGTGAAAAATGGTAGTAGAGTAAGCTTAGCGGACTTTTCGTAATAGTAAAATGACCAAATTGATAATTAAGTCATTATTTTATGATAAATCCTCCAAATTCGCTGAGAATAGCTACAAATCGGTGGGTTTGAATCGTTTGATAGTGGTTTTTCGTGTAGTTTTTTTTTTTGGGATAAATTCGGGTCGATCCATTTCAAAAGTTGTCAATCGTTTCATTCTATCATCGTTTTTTTCAACCGAAAAAGTTATTTTTTGGAGCAAAAAGACTACGATACCCTTAATGAGTCTGAGACGTGCTACGGAACCAAAATGCACCGCGTTGCATCAATTTAATTGTATCAATTTTTGCACCGCAATGTATCAAATTATTTATCTAATTCAATTTTGCATCGCGCTGCATCAAATTATGCACTGCAATGCAAAAATATGTAACACCATGATGCATTAATTTAAAATACCATACAATCATTTACAACGTGACACATCAAATTATGCACTGCGATGCATAAATTTTTTATTACCAGACCATATCTACCTTTTCTCAAGTACACAATCAACAAATTATTCTATATATATATATATATATATATATATATATATATATATATATATATATATATATATATATATATTCATCTTTCCTACATCTCAAATCCAAATCGATACATCATGATTCACAAATGATCTATTGTGATTAAAAATTAATGCATCAGATTCAAAAGGTGTCCAACAACCCAAAAAAAATTTATTCAAGCATTTCATCGAACACTTTACATTCATAGCAATTCAAAACACAAGAAAGAGTTTTATCTTACTACATCTATTTTAAATCACAAGAAGAAGAAGAAGAAGAAGAAGAAGAAGAAGAAGAAGAAGAAGAAGAAGAAGAAGAAGAACATCATGATATGAATTAGTAAAAGAGTGGGAAGTTCGAGTAACGAAGAAACAGTACGTAGTAACTATCATTTTTTCTCGTCACCCAACTCCCCACTCTCTTTCCACTTTTTTTTTTGCGTCTTCGGGCGAACGAGGGAGAAGCTGAAGAAGAAATTTGTAGTGTTAATTCTCTGAATTTGGGTAATATGGGAACAATATTTCAAAAAAAAAAGACTTTAGCGATTGATTAAAAAAAACGTTGAACTAAAGCAAAAAGATATTTGGAAAAGTGTACCAGTCAATTGTCTTTTTTTTTTTGACGGGTTAATCCACCCTGCAACCCAAGGTGGGTTGGGTTGGGTTAGGAAATCTCGAGTCCCCTATGTTCACGGGTCAGCCCGCACCACCCAGTCCATCTGATGATGAGTTTTAGTGGGTTATGGATCGAGGTGACTATTTTTGCCCATATCTATTTGTCCATCGAGACCACCCACTAAAAAATGGATATGTACACAATTAAATTTTTAAATGGACATGCCCATTTGAGACCATTAAGTTTGACGGGCTAAATGGGCGCCCAATTGGGTACCCACTTAAAATCTAAGTATGTCGCCTTCCTCCAATTTCATTCCAATGCTTCTTCAACAAGTTCCACCCATTTAATAACATGGTAAAAACTTGTGTAAGATTATTTTACGGATATTTTTTTTATAAGACGAATACTCGAATACTCTTTACCCAAGTCTGGTGGCTGTATAATTAGAATATGGATGTAAATTACCGCAGTTAAAGTGTTAGAACATGGACAATGGTGTATCAAACACCGAATTAAATCAAATCATAACTTACAATAGAGAATCTAAAGTGTATCTAATCTAATTTGGATTTGATTTGGTTTGATTCGGATCAATATAAGTTACAAATCAAAACCAAATCAAATTAAATCAAATCAACCATATGTGCAATGAAACTACATCGTTTAAAGGTACAAACTGGTGTAGTTTAATCAAGCAAAATTCAAAAAAGAAAAAACTGAAGGTGGCCTATAGCCACAGACTCCTCCAGCCCTCCCCTTTCCACTTGGCACCTTGGTAGTGGTCCTAATTTATTTTTCACCTCGTTTTTTTTTTTGTTAATTTTTGGTCAATTTATTTTAAAATTTTTTTCTTGAATTAAAGTACATATTTTTACCTATAAATAGAGATTTGATTTATTTCATTTGGATATCAGAAAAACTTTCTATGATTTTTTCAAGTTTTTATCCATTTTTTGAATTTTTTTTAATATTAATGGAGATAAAAATAGTGGGGTATGAAAAAGTATTAGATTCTGTGTTATTGTTGTATGAGTTTTTTTGTTTTGAATCAAACTTGTATCAAATGGATTATTTAATTGGCTTTTAATTAGGTTGTAGTTGATTTGATGTTTGATTTTAGTTTTATGATTTATACAACATGCTCCTAACATGCTGGAATATCTTCTCTATAGTTATTTATTTTATAGTATTTTTTTTAGACAGTAACTTATTTTTTTTAATCTTTAATCATGAGGCGTTTTATGTGTGTGTGTGTGTGATGTAAATGAATTGTTTGTTTCTATATATTTTTTTTAATATTTAATCATTAAACTTCTTGTTATAAACTCAACTAGTTATTTAGCCCGTGCTATGCACGGGTATAATATGGGGTATATATATTTTTGTAATAATAATATGAATTTTAGACATTATAATTAGATTGTTAATCTCTTCCATGGTTATAATTTTTTTTATATTGTTAATACTATTAAACGATTTTTTTACCTAAATACTTTTAAAATTAATATAAGTTTCTAGCTAACGTGAGATACATATTTTGTATTAATAATAATAGTAATTTTTTTTATCTAAAAACTTTTAAAATTAACATTTAACTTGATAATAATATTAGAAGTCATTTTGTTAAAAACTTGTAAAATCATAATTCATTTTTAAACAATATAAGATACACATCTTCTATTGGTAATAATGGTAGAAGTTTTTTATCAAAAAACTTTGAAAACCAACATCACTTTATAACAAATGTATGCTACATCTTTTCAATTAGTAATTAATAATAGTATTTTTAATACAAACATCAATTTCTAACCAATGTGTGATACATCTCTTCTATTGGTAATAATAGTATAATATTTTGTAACCACGTGAGATACATCTCTTATAAGAGTGAAAGTCTTTAGTCTAAAGACTTTAAAATCTAACATTTTCTTTTTAAACAATGTGTTATACATCTCTTTTATTGGTAATAATATAAAATAATTTAAACTCAACATCATTTTCTAGCCAATGTGAGATATAAATCTTCTAATGGTAATAATGGTAAAAATCTTTTATCAAATGTGTATAAGTAAAATTATTTTCTATGATTCTGCCACCTCACCACCTTTGGATAAATCTTTATTCTAAAACATCCATGTAGAAGCTTTAAAATTTTTTGGTTTTCTAGTGACTTTGAAAATCAACATCATTTTCCAACCAATGTATGATGTATTTCTTCTATTGGTACTTAATAATAGAATTTTTAAAACCAACATCAATTTCTAACCAATGTGGGATACATCTCATCTATTGTTGAAAAATTAGTGTTTTTAGTGACATAAATTGTGCAACTTGAGACAAGAATTTTTTTGCGTGTCATTTGTTTGTTGACGAAGGTAATTGCGCAAATGTGTTCTACTCAGTGAGAGCATCAAAATGATATATTTATTTGTCCAAATCGAGTTTTGGATGATAAGATATCAAGACTTAAAGTATAATACTTGTTAAAACAATTAGTGTTTTTAGTGAGAGAAATTGTGCAACTTGAGGCACGAATTTCTTTATGTGTTATTTGTTTGTTGGTAAAGGTAATTGCGCAATTGTGTTCTACTCGGTGAGAGCATCAAAATGATATATTTATTTGTCCAAATCGAGTTTTGGATGAATAAGATATCAAGAGTTAAAGTATAGTACTTATTAAAAAATTAGTGTTTTTAGTGAAAGAAATTGTGCAACTTGAGGCACAAATTTCTTTGCGTGTCATTTGTTTGTTGACAAAAGTAATTGTGCAAATGTGTTCTACTCGTCAAGAACATCGAAATGATATATTTATTTGTCCAAATCAAGTTTTGGATGAATAAGATATCAAAGCTTAAAATATGATGTTAAAAGTGAGTCATTAGAAGTAATATCTAACCTTGAAGAGTTTTATCCCACATTGGTTAGAAGTAATGTTAGTTGTAAACGTTTTTAAATATAAGTCTTCTACTATTGACAATAGAAGAAGTTATATATACTAATACTAATACCCCTTATCATATTGATTATTATTATGTATTATTATTAGCTAATGGTTAGAAAACCAAAAGTATATATATATCTTATATTGCTAATAATAGTAAGTCTTGTATATAATATAAAATAAAATAATTAAAAATCAACATCATTTTTTAACAAATGTGAGATATACATCTTCTATTGGTAATAATGGTAGAAATTTTTTATCAAAAAACTTTGAAAATAAACATCACTTTATTACAAATGTATGATACATCTTTTCAATTAGTAATTAATAATAGTATTTTTAATATAAACATCAATTTCTAACCAATGTGTAATACATCTCTTCTATTGGTAATAATAGTAGAATATTTTGTAACCATGTGAGATACATCTCTTGTAAAAGTGAAAGTCTTTAGTCTAAAGACTTTAAAATCTAACATTTTCTTTTTAAACAATGTGTTATACATCTCTTTTATTGGTAATAATATAAAATAATTTAAACTCAACATCATTTTCTAGCCAATATGAGATATACATCTTCTATTGGTAATAATGGTAAAATATATATATATATATATAAGGTGAAAGCATTATTTTCTATGGTTGTGCCATCTCACCACCTTTGGATAAATCTTCATTCTAAAGCATCCATGTGGAAGCTTTAAAAACTTTTGGTTTTCTAGTGACTTTGAAAATCAACATCACTTTCCAACCAATGTATGATGCATTTCTTCTATTGGTACTTAATAATAGAATTTTTAAAACCAACATCAATTTCTAACCAATGTGGGATACATCTCTTCTATTGTTGAAAAATTAGTGTTTTTAGTGAAATAAATTGTGCAACTTGAGGCACGAATTTCTTTACGTGTCATTTGTTTGTTAACGAAGGTAATTGCGCAAATGTATTCTACTCGGTGAGAGCATCAAAATGATATATTTATTTGTCCAAATCGAGTTTTGGATAATAAGATATCAAGACTTAAAGTATAATACTTGTTAAAAAAAATAGTATGTTTTTAGTGAGAGAAATTGTGCAACTTGAGGCACGAATTTCTTTACTTGTCATTTGTTTGTTGGTAAATGTAATTGCGCAAATGTGTTCTACTCGGTGAGAGCATCGAAATGATATATTTATTTGTCCAAATCGAGTTTTGGATGAATAAGATATCAAGAGTTAAAGTATAATACTTATTAAAAAATTAGTGTTTTTAGTGAAAGAAATTGTGCAACTTGAGGCACAAATTTCTTTACGTGTCATTTGTTTGTTGACAAAAGTAATTGTGCAAATGTGTTCTACTCGTCAAGAACATCGAAATGATATATTTATTTGTCCAAATCAAGTTTTGGATGAATAAGATATCAAAGCTTAAAGTATGATGTTAAAAGTGAGTCATTAGAAGTAATATCTAATCTTGAAGAGTTTTATTTCCACATTGGTTAGAAGTAATGTTAGTTGTAAAAGTTTTTAAATATAAGTCTTCTACTATTGACAATAGAAGAAGTTATATATACTAATACTAATACCCCTTATCATATTGATTATTATTATTATGTATTATTATTAGCTAATGACTAGAAACCAAAAGTTTTTAAAACTGTCCACATGGATGCTTTAGAATAAAGATTTATCTAAAGGTGGTGAGGTGGCACAACCATAAGTATTCCTCACCAACTTTAAATATATATATATATATATATATATATATATATATATATATATATATATATATATATATATATAGATTTCAATAGTCTGATATGCTTGTGCCGCATATTAAATGATTTTTTAACATTATTTTTGTATTTATTTTATAATTATATATTAATAAGTAAATAAGCGCCCATAGACGCCCATGTCGCTTAGTGTCCATACATATATGCTCATGTTATTAAATGGACATTTACTCGCCTATTCATTTGAGCTCATT